>PUQB01000078.1:0-663916 GCA_003024785.1 Selaginella tamariscina | reverse complement strand
TATAATCATGAGAAGCTAATTTCTCTGGGATTTAGACCGGGCTTCGGGCAACCCTAGATTCCCAGCCCGGGCGGATCGGATCCTCCGATCTATTTCTTGCTGATAAACCCCTGGTCCCACTGATAACGAGTAGGGCCGAATGGTTCTACCGGAGTGGTCGCGGAGCCATACCACATGGTTCCGGCAACAACAAAGGCTGCAAGGGACGCGCGCGGCCAATGCTGCTGGACGAAACGGTTTCAACATTACCCATGCGTAACGATTTGTGTGATCGTTGGGGGGGACGGACACTAGGGTGGGATAAACCAGCCAATATACCCAAAATACCTGCCGCGATGTGATGGGAAGCTATCCCTCCTGGAACAAAGGGATCGAAACCCGCGGCTCCCCATGCCGGAGCCACGGGTTCTACCCGTCCGGTCAGCCCATAGGGATCAGACACCCATATTCCAGGACCGAGTAAACCCGTTACGTGAAATGCTCCGAATCCGAAACGGGGTACTCCTGAGGGGGATGGATGAACCCCGGAAATCTTAGGCGGATCCGAAGCAAATGTTCCCGTACGCTCGTCACTGGATGTTTCCGGATCCCAATATACCCGATGCCAGATAGCTGCTAGGAATAACAAGCCAGGTGACACAATATGCGCAGTAGCCACGCCTTCGTAACTCCAGATACCCGCGTTTGTGACAGTTTCTCCTGCGATACTCCAACCACTCCACGGTTTCGTTACTCCCGGGCGGGTCATGAGAGGTATAACGGACATGCCTTGTCTCCACATGGGATCGAGCGCAGGATCGGATGGATCGGAAACAGCTGATTCATACGGGGCCATCGGACCAGCCCGACCAGGAGCTAGCGCCGTATGCATTGGGTGTACGGAAAGCGAACGGCCAGGATCATTTGATACGACGGTATGGGCGCGGTACCGAGGCGAACCCGTGCATATACCCCTTTCTCGGACGAGAAGTGGACACCGCGTGACTTTCTCACATTGGATTGGATACCGCGGACCAATCTCTATCCGCCGGTTCCCGCGAGGGAACCGGGATATCCGGGGTTTCCTAGACCCCTCCCACCGTCGAACGAGCAAATCCTATCGCTCTCTTGCGGGTGGGCACAAACAGTTTAGCACCCATTGATCCGGCGTAGCAATAGGAGTACCGGTATCACCAATCGCACCTATTATTACGGGACAGACCCGAAAGGAAAGTCGGATACTTGCTTAATTGGTAGTTAATGATGTGCCGAGTCGGCGGAAACCGCCGCGGACAAGCCATTGTTGGCGCGTCGAAGTGCTGCAGTGCAGCGGGCGCTCCCGTCGTGTTGAGCTCGTCTACGCGTGCGCCATGGACCGGTCGGTCAAGATGAACAACCACCAGCGGTGCCGCCGGCTGGAAAGGCCGGATAGCTAATAGATCGTCCAGTCAGGTGGAGCGACGGAAGCAACGCGCAGGGTCGTCTTGAAGAACAAGCCTACTGTCCGGCCCTGCTCGTGCAATGAGGGTTTTTGCCCGGTGCATCAGGCACGGGAAGCACGTCGCTCGGCTGATTGTAGTGGCTGGTACCGCTCCCTCCTCTCGTAGCCGAGCGGATTCAGTATATATCTATATAGATAGACAGATAGATAGATAGAGCCATGACTGACCTATCGGACGGGGGAGGGGCGATCATCTTTCCCGTCGGGGCTCCTCCCCCCATTACGCCACTGAACATCTTTTATCAGGAATAGAAGCCGATAACTCGATACCGCAACGCGGCACCCCGTACTAGGGAGACATGAAGTGGGCCGTGGCGGCCGTCGACATACAATCAGGTTCCACACATTGTTCGGAGTCCAAGCGAAATTGATAAGGTTTCGCCAGCTGTTCAACTAGAAAGCCCCCCCCTGCGTGCGCGTGGCGGGCGCTGCCTATTGATCGATGTAGCTGCGGGTCCGCCGTATCCCATTGTCATAGAGACGACCCTGACCCGGGGTATGGACCATAAAAGGAGATACCTACCGAACCGATCACAAGGGTACCAACTACAGTGCCTATCAGCCACGGGGGGATCCTTCCGGTGGTATTGGCCGTCTATCCCACTTCCTCCTTTCACGCTTAACCAGGTGGTCGTGGTTGGGTACGAACGGTTACGGGCGATCATCGGAATCCCGGATCTTTACGGCACGCGGACTAATGAACTAACTGTTTGGCGGGCGCGATTGATTGAAGGAGTAATTGGAGGATGGAACAGCAGGTACGGAGATTAATAACGGTCCCCGGTGAAGGCTAGTACGGTTCAATTCCACACTCTGTTCGTTCGGATTCCGTTGCGTCGTAGCTTCGCACTCCGGGTAAGATTCGCCGCTGTATGAATTGCGTTGCTGGTATTGGTCCTAGGGGGGAGACCGTAGGTACGGCTAGTCCGTGAATGGCTGGCCATCTGGCTGTGAAGATCGGATGGGTTCTATCTATAGTCGTTGGTACCCCCTCATGAGGATCCAGTGAATTCGCCGATTTGTCCCGACGAGTCGGAACGCCCGGTTATTAATGGAATGTCTCGCCGGTCCCCCGTGGAATACTCATTGGGTCGGGGGCTCCCGGACACGTCGTAAGCCAAGCCCGTACTGACGAATAACCAACCTGCGATAGACGAAGAAGGTATGGTGATGCTGTGGATCACCCGGTATCGAATACTGGTGATAATGTCAGCGGAAGGGCGTTCCCCCGTGCTTCCAGACGTGGTTGGCTTAGCCCCATGTTACATGTTTCCTGTAGGCGCAAGGGTGGGGTCGGTTCCGCGGGACCGGGAAAGAAATAATATAGTCCACTGGTCGAAATTTCCTTGAAACCCCGTTAAGTTGTCAACCCTACGCGGAGGGTATTCCTTAAGCACGCCAAATCAGTATAGCCAACGTGTCTTCGACGTGGCAAGACGAGTTGCTCCCTCCGACGAGGCGGCACCGGTCGGGCCAAGATAGAATGAAACGGTGCGGTTGATGGTTCCGCCCCGATCTCTCTTTCCATATTGTTCGGCGGAGCCCATCGCTCCGGCGACCAGACGGTATGCGACACCACCTCTACACAACACTGTGGTGCTAGCGGGGCGAACAGTCCGAATGGGATTGAAACACGATATTTCGTACCGTAATGGCACTACGCGGATACGATGAATGGTGCGACGGACGGGTCCCGCACCACCGCAACGGGTCGAAGAGGATAGTATTCTGATTACCCCACTGGCGCGGAAGGAGGAAGAGTCGATCCCTTTATTATACTCGCCCGTTACTCACCATTATGGCCCTTCCTCGCAGCGTGCATTGGCTAGTTAGCTTTAACTAACCGCCGGTGCCGCTGCTGCATGACCTCGTGTGCGGGAGGTAATTAACCAGTGCATTCACCCCCCGTGCATTCACCCAGTTATTCCTAGACCCGGCGGCGCGCCACGAGGGTTGGTCGGCGGGCAGCCGGAAGAGGCGATCCGTAGCGTAGATCGAACGGCAGCTAGCGACAAGGGGGGGGGCGGCGCACACCGCCGTGCGCGATCGGAATCCCTACAGGATACCCTTCCTCCCGAACGTACATCGCAAGTGAATATATTCTCGCCCGTGACCGAGCCGGGGCACAACGAGATAATGTTCTATTCGTCGCGCGAGAAGTGGCGTAACCGTGCATGCATCGTGCCTGTAGCATAAGCACGTAGGGGTCGTCTATGGCACAGACGACATACAGGAGTTGTGCCTATAACGTGTAGAAGTACTGCCTACTCGACGGAGCAGCGGCAGCTCAGACCGGGGCGTAAGGCTGCCCCCCTGGGGGAAACATCACGCCCCCGGGGCGCTGTTTCGGATAAAAGAGGCGGGGGTCGAGATTTGGAGGTAAGTACGAGAGGAACGGGGCCCAGAGGTAGTGCAGGCGGCTTCGTGGTGAGGTGACGATGCGTAGACGACCGACTATGACATCATGGAATTTCTAGTCCGGCCGGAGCGGGCGTAGTTACCAATGTATCGGAATTGCAGTGGTTGCTCTATCCATCCGCCGCGTCGATTCGGACTAGGGGCAGGGGATAGTTGTGTACCGCCCGCCGCAAGCATGTCGATATCTCATCACGCGGCGCACTTATGGGAAGGGCGTGGCACACGTACATAATAATGTTCTGCGCCCCACCCGCCTGTGCCTACCCAGCCACCACGCCTATCTTCTATCTATATTTGGCAGGTGCAGATGTATAGCCTGTTGCAGCAACGAGTCGTAAAAATTGCGGTACCGAAAGTATCTCATTTATAGGTCAATATCGACGATCGATTATTACGGCTGAGGGGACGTACGGCGGGCCGCCGGTTCCGGCGGTAACGGTAATCGATTGTTCCCCGGCAAGGCGCTGGAAGTACCTAGATAATTGCCTCACGAAGGTGTATACTAAACCCGTTACCATTGTCGAACGTCTCCGTCCTTGCACTACGTCCACTATACTTGATCATTCGGGACCTCCTTCGGTTGCCCCAACTTCAGCTTCGGTTCCGTCCATCAGTCTTCGCAAGGTACAAATTCCTCGAGACCGAACAAAATATCGTACGAACGAATCTGCTGACTGAAGAAGGGGGATTCGCTCCCCTCAAGCAAAATATTGAGCTGAAGGGTTCTTGGGTCCTTGCTCGGTGAGTGGAACTGGATACACTACAGTCACGGGAATTCGGAGTATATTCGGGCACTATAAGGGTTAGATACTACCCCCGTTGGCTCGGGGGAAAACGGTTGAAGCTTCACTATCCGGAACCGTATCGGGTCCGATTCCAATCACTTTAGCTGGACTACCCATAACTGCATATTCGCAACATCGTCGTGGTGAACAATGGTTTGGTTGGGTAAGGGATGCAGTGGCGGTGTTCATGATGCTACGCCCGCTTTTCCGCCTACCAGGTGGGTGGCAGGGTGGGTAGATACGAATTTGTTCCTCTCTATCAGCGATTGTGGTACAGGCCAATGAATCAAGGGTCGCCGCGACACCGCCAATTAATTATCCGCCACTCCGTCGGATAATCTCGTTACTGCGAAGCTACCGCGCGCTCTGTAGGATTCGAACCTACGACATCAGGTTTTGGAGACCTGCGTTCTACCGGACTGAACTAAGAGCGCCACCTACCTGGTTCGCTCGGTGTGGGTAGGAGGATGGAGATCCGCGGTAAGGAGGAATTCGTGAATTTATTCCTGCCTCCAAGCCCCCGTCTCGACCTCCGTCGGGTCGGTCGATATTCCGTAAGTACTGGATCTCCGGTAACGCGGCGGATCGGGAACCCCCCCGTGACGGCGGCAGGGATGAGACGATGATGGATGAACGGAATTCGAACCCGTGACGCCTTGCTTGCGTTCAATCCGCGGGGCCACGTTACGCATTTTCGCCGGTCTTTTGCCCGAAACCACCACTCACACCATATCTATTATACCCCATCGAAGTCGCGATACCAAATCGATCCCCGCTTTAACGCGCTTCGGCCGCTATTCCTCCTCTCGTCGCGCCCGGGGAGGAGCAAGACCTTTCTTTGTCTTCTTGTCGTGTCCCGCACCGGCTCCAGCGCATTACAGGGAGGAATAGGGGTTTCACGCACGACAGTATCCGCCAAAAACCGAATCTGCCTGACGTGACTGATCCAACAGCGAGCAGTTCACCTGCCCGAACGACGTGGGGAGCCCTTCGCTGGAATTCGAGAAGTCGGGTTTGGAAGAGCGAAGCAAGCTCTCTCGCGTCATCATTGGCCGGCGACTCTTACCACCCCCGAGCCGAAGAGAGCGGACATAATAAGGGGGAGGGTTGTTTTGCCGCGCCGGACGAACTATATCTTACCTCTTCTGCTTGCCCCACCGCCGATCTGCTGCGGGGTGATGGTAGCACCGGAGGAGCCGCCGGCTCGCGTAAAGGATAGAGCAGAGTAGGATGGGGAATTGCTTAGGCAGTTCCGACCTATGCACGAGGCCGCGGGGTATCCGCTAAACCCCCCGCCTGCCGGTTCGGTCCCCTACGTCGATTTCGCTCACCATTCCCTTGCGGCGCGGCACTGCACGATATAGACTTCTCGCGCCCGACCGCCCCCCCGTTTGGCATGGAAAGGGGGGTTGTTGGGTCCTCTTTCCACGAATCCGAGATTCAATTAAAATCTCTCATACCCGCGTCAAATCGGTCGGGAAACGATATATCGTCGGTTGGGGAACGGCGGACAGAAAGGGGGGAACCTACGACGCAGGATGTAAAAACATATCCTCCCACAGCGCCTGTCCCAGCCACGTTGCGGTTCGGATCCTTGGCTGGTTTATCGATTGAGACTAATCGTTTCTTTCCGGATGCTCCAGTCTCCCCCCCCGCCCGACGAAGGATCCTAATCATCCCGAGCCCACGGGTCGTCCGGTAACCCCTAAGAATTTCAATAGCTCCGATTGAATCGGCCGGCTTCTTAATACCCCCCGAATATCATCATGCACGGGTCTGAATAGGGAAGCCTGATATGCCTGTTCCGCCGATGGAAGGGGGTAGAGTGGGGGGTGCGGGGATTCAAGATCCTCCTTTTGATCATTGTATGTGGTTGCAAATATAGTACGGTTCCGAATTGGATCGGTAGGTGGCAGCGCGGCGGCATCGGCAGACAGATGATTTCAAGACGCGACTTCCTACCGCTGCGACTCCTTATCGGTACCGTGATGAAAATTGCGTGCGCCCCCTACTCGTGGGCGGGCCGCTGCAGGGGGCGAGAATTGCTTCGGAACGTACTAGGCGCGCTAGGAGTGGTGCCGGCGAAATATCTTTGGGTGCTTCGAAATACATAGTTTCGAAGTTTAAGGATCGTTGCGGTGCACCCATTGGAACGGGATCGGGAAAATATCGATCGTCACCGGCGTACCCCCTGCGAGGGGGCGAGAGAACAGCAGAGATTTGATAGGACGAAGCCTACGGAGAGAGCTACGAACAAGCCCAAGTCCCCTACACATGCTACCGTCGATTGGCGAATCAGAAGGAACCGTTGATTACAGAAATATGAGTTTGCTCCGGCGGAGGCTCCTCAGCAAACGAGGAAAGATCTTATCCAGAAGGATCTTATCTTATCCAAGCAAATAAGAATAAGTTGGCGGCCCCGAAACAACGTTTCGTAATTATCGCCGTGGGGCGGGACCTCTAGCCCCGCCACTCCTTATCGCCAATAACGAGATTTAATTGATTCTACTTATGAGTAAACGCGGCTAATTAATAAGTAGGAAGGGGTACGAGGATAGAGCGGTAACGATGCATCAGAACCCTTCCCGGGCGAAGCGGTTCGCTCCACTAGCTAGATTAATGCATCACCGGCGGGAGCGCTCGGCCTTATTATCTATCACTACCGCGCGACGATACCTCCCCGCCCGCGTGGCTGTCGATACCTCCGCCGGATACAGCCGCGCGAGCGTTCCACGATTCGACGAAACTCGGTTTCCGGATAAATGCCGAATAGATTTCGCAGGGGGTACGTCTCGGGGTACCACACTGGCACGGACTGCGGGGAGCGTCTGAAATCTTTCCCGCGGAGCTTATTCCCGCCTGAGAGGTGTCGATGAAAGAAGGCTGAAGCGCCGATCAACTGCTCGCTGGCTGCCCCCGGTAGATTTCTAGTGCCTCTGCTGAAACCTCTTGTACCACGAGTCTCTGTGGGACCCATTATCGAAAATTGGAGGTATCGCGAAAGATGAGGCTTTTGTCGGCGGACAAGGATTCTATGTGGTAACGGCGTGTGATCTCCGCGGGGACTAACTAAATGGCTGCCCGGTAGTTCATACGTGCGGGGGTTGCCAGGGATGAATCAAAATATTGATTTCTCGCCGAATGAACTGATAATCCGCTGATGCGCGGTTCTTACTTAGGGGGAAACGCCGTCTCGCCGCGGCTCCCCTACGAAAGGTCCGCGAATTCCTCCGTCCCTTTAACGATCTTCGGTGGATGACGGATCCATATCTCGTCGCGGTAATGGGGCAGGATCTCCTACGTATTGTAGTCATTTTCTTTTTCTTTCCGCCGCGGGCCCCTACGACCGGATTCAAGCAAGTTGCTACGCGGCCGGTACATACTCTGTTGCATCGGGGGGGCCAATGAAGGATTTCATATCGAACTCCACCGGCTTTACTCGACCCCCCAATTATGATGGGTTGCTAAACCGTAAGCAGCTCCGGTTCTTCGGAACGGAACGCGGGCGGATTCACCACCCACCCACCCACCCACCCACCCACCCACCCACCGCCGATTCTAGCTAACCTTAATCGAAGTGTACCGTCCGTCGATTTGGCAGTGAAGTTCCTACCGAGTTAGCGGCGGAATCGGTATGAGGGTGTTTAGAAGAAGTGGGGTGAGAGGCGATGGCGCCTCTAATCTAAGGGTTCGCAGCCTGGGCGAATCATCCCGGATTTATTTCTTCGTCCCGCACGCACGCACGCACGCACGCACGCACGCACACTCATTCAGGTCCGTTTCGTACGATGCAAGAAGGGGTCAGCCCGCCGAGACGGCACTCTGGAATTCCGGGCGCACCGGCAGGGGCCGGTACAAATATGGTAAGGATGTACGAGTATGGTAGGGAGGAACGGGTGTAGTAGGGAGGATGGTAATTGAAATTGTGGTTCGCCCGGCAGCGGCGAGATCCATCGCGCGCGCGTGGGACATGCATTCGTGATCCATACGCTTCTTCGACTCGCCATCTATCTGTACGCGGCGGGGCGCTAGGGGTAGAGCCGCAACGAATGACCCGCCGGCTCAGCAACAGCAGACCCATCAGTGATCGGGAGGGATTATTAGTTACTAACCGCAAGGCGTTGAGAAGTCTCCATGACTACAAGATCAATAATGCCATAAACCCTAGCTTCTTTGGCTGGCATAGAAACATCCCTTTCCATATCCTCGGAAACTACCCATAGGGGGTTCCCTGTTTTCTGTGCATAAACCTTGGTAATGCAATCGCGAAGTTTCAATATTTCCTCCGCCTCCATTAGGCATTCCCCCGCTTGGCCCTCGTAGAAGGAACTAGCGGGTTGATGAATCATAACCCTGGCGTGAGGTAGTGCTATACGCTTGGTAATTCCGCCCCCGGTCAATATGAAGGATCCCATTGAAGCGGCCAATCCTACGCAAATGGTGTGCACGTCCGGTACCACGAATTGCATGGTATCATAAACGGATATTCCTGCTAGTACCGCCCCGCCGGGAGAATTTATATATAAATAGATATCCTGGCTCCGGTTCTCCCCGTTCAAATACATCATAATACGAATAGGTTGATTCGCAATTTCATCATCCATGTGCTGACCCAGAAACGGCAATCTCTCCCGATAGAGTCGGTTGTATGTGTCGATCCAAACCATATCTTCCTCTCCGGAGATTCGAAAAGAGACTTTCGGGACACCAATTGGCGTTTCTCTTAGAGGACCCAGCATAATGTCTCCCTGGACCGAGGGCGCGCCACTGGTCTGTCTGCCGTTTTCGCCGACTCGGCACCGCGGCCCGTGCTCGATGTGCGAGCCAGTCTGGGGGTTCATCTCAGCCAACTGGACCTTTTCGGACTGTTTCTTCTTAGGTACTGGAAATGTCTGTGCCAGAGTAACCGATGCAGAAAATAACAAAGGACCTTGAACGCGTAACGGATCCTGAAGTGCTATTTCTGAGTCTCCCTGACCGGATCCACCTACATTAGGATTACTGGTTGGTGGCTGATCAACTTTAATTGATTCACCCTCCGGAACGATGAGTTCTAGTCCCGGCGGCACGGTTTCCACTACTGCACGACCATCCGGCGTATCATCAGTCGTTGTCTCATATCCACCTTTATCTTTGCGCAAGATCTGGCTTGCTCTGCCTGCGGCTGAGGCGTTGTAAATTGTATTGTTGCTCTTGCTCCCGTCGGGATGAATTTGTCCCCTTCCCCTGTTACCGCCTACGTATATAGGGTATTTCAAAAGGTGAGCTCCTTCCTCAGTGGCGGGGTCCGGTGGGGGGTGGGGGACGCAATCTCACTGTGCTTCGCACCAGGGACAGGACCTATCACCAGAATATTTTTCTTATCGGGACGATGAGTCTGGGAAAAGAGATTACCCACCCTTTCCCGGATTTCGGGAGTTACACGCTCGGGGGGGCTAATTTAGACCCCTCGGGTGGAGTGGGGACGGCTCCTGCGTTTAGAGCTCCTTTTTTACCGTTAGCCAGTACCTGCTTCATCCGCGTGTCGTAAGGTATTTTCACGACTGCTTCGGATGCGGTATCCGGGGGTACAGACTGCGGAACCTCAATATCCACGGGTTTCTTTGCTGAGTGACAATTAGCACATACGATACGCCCAGTGGCCTCTCGTGGGTTTTCATAGCCTTGCTGCGCGGAGATCGGATGTGGTTTCGGGGTAAAGGGTTGAGCCATTATTGTGCCCATTATTACTAGGATCGAGATCAGTCGAGTCACCAGCCTCACGCCGGCGGCGTAAGCTTCACTTGGCGTGATCCGATGATTCGTCTCAACAATTTTCGCGGGGCGGATGCCCTAGTCCGTCGCGCACGGGAGGCTCCGCGTGCTCGCAACTATGCAATTTTGGCAGCGCAATGATAAGGCTCGTTGCGGGGTTGGGTGAGAAGAGTATACTACCTCCACCCCGAGTTGATCCAGAGTTGACGCCGGCAGCCCTCTCCACGAGGGTGTGCGCTATTCCCGTTTAAAGCAGCACGTATTACTCATTTACTTGTTCACCCATCCATTCGTTCGTCTATCATCCCGGCTTCCTCGCTGTCGCTCTCGTCGGGCGAAAGAAAGCTTGCCTTATCCAGTCCCTCGCGGCGCACGATCATTTTTTGAGAGCCCGAGTGATGTAATGAAAGCACCCGTTTGTTTATAAACCCATTTGCGGCGCGCCGGTGCGGGCTCCTTCTGACCCCTCGAGAAGTAATCATAGATACGTTCTTGCATGACATTCGCGAGTCTCGCGGCGCATAAGAAACAGATACATGATATCCCCCCGCCCCGGCACTTCCAGTTATTCTAGATACGATTCGTAAACACCTCTGGTGGATCCTTCGCCCCCTGCGGAGTTACGTCCCTATTACCGGCACGACGGCTATTCCTCCTCGCGCCACGAATGGATGGTATCCGTCGGGATATGGGGATATGATATGGAATAATCCAAGCACCACATCGCGCATTCCCGCTAGATATAGTGCCCCCCCCTTGCGGTAGGAATAGATGGTCATCCGCCAGGAGGATCGACGGCTACTCCATCACCGATTCCCGCCGGTCGCTAGGACACCGTCAAGCAGGGGATAGGCGGGGCTGCGAGGATCGTCAAGCCGTCCAGTCGGCGCTTACGTAGCTTTTCTAATCGACGACCGCAGAGTGACTGCTGTTGGACTTTGACTAGCAGCCCCACGTTCCGGGCCTACGTACGGTACGGCGGGTTGTAAGATCGAGCGCAGTGCCTGTTGATGCTGCGGATGCGGAAACCACATATGTAGGTTTCCGAGACCGGTCGCGGGCGGCAGAATACTCTTTCTTGTCCGCGGGCGCTTACGCGGAGTCGCCCAGCTGGGCGGGAGGGGCCTTGGTCCTATTTGATTGAGACGAGCGAGCTCCCAAGCCAATTTCCTATTTTTGTCGTCCCATACGGGAGCTCTTTGTTGGTCGTAGTCGGGCGGCCACAAAGCCGATATTGATCCAGATCTATTTGAAGTACTTAATAAATAAATGCTGATTCGACGTAGCCGGCGGAGCACCCAACGTGCGACAGGTAAAGTAGTAGTAGTAGTAGTTACCTGCCCCCGTAACCGCGTACGGTGTGGGCCGACGACAGATCACCAGAGCGCGGGTGCAGAACCGGTGTTTCGTGGGGCAAATACTGATGGATATTCGACGATATCTGTCTGGCGACTTCATGCGCCCCCGGGGCGCCTGACAGCCTACTATACTAATGGTGAGCCACTTACCGGTACGATTTCGGTTGGTTTAATAGGTGATATCCATTTCTCTGTTAAGCCGATCCCTCGGTCCTTCGCTCGTCATTACTTCTGTCACTGAACGTCCATAGGCTGCTCAATCGGGGGCTCGGTGGCCCGTTTATTGTCGGCGGGGCGGCTTATCCCCGTCGAGCCCTTCGATCGGTACGCCTGGGGGACGAGCTAATTCAGCAGCTTTTCGTTCCGTTTCCCACGGAGTTGGGTGCTCCCCAGCACGGATCAAAAGAACATTCTGCTTTTGGCTTCCCACCCCCAAGCGAGGGGCACGGCGAGGATCGATACCTTCTTGAACCTCCATCCGTATCACCTGTACGTATTCTAAAGGAAATCGAGTATGAATCCGACGATTCTTTCCCGGGAATCCCAAACGCGGTGAAGAAATCATTCCTTCTTGCTTGTTGTACCTGTCGCAGCCACTACCTACGCCCCACAGGATCGTGCGCCACAAGTGGAAGCTAAAGGACAAGCCCGAAATGCCATAGAAACACATTACGATCCCTTGCGGAGCAAAGGGAATGGGTTGAGATGGTAGCGAAAGGAGCGGTACCAAATCCCTACCGAGATAGCTAGGGATTCCGACCAAGAGAAACCCTAGCGCGCCTGGCGGGGTTGCGCGAGCCCAAAAAAAATTACCCGCTCTCCGAGACCCTTCGGTGGGTTCTACCCAAGGCCATTCGGATTGCTGATCCGTAGCAGGGCCTCCAAAGTATGGGATCCGATGGGATGGAATGTAAAGAATCCGGAATCGCTACCGCCCTTCCCCCCACGTTACGGAGAGATCTGTGGGAACCGCATCACCCACCACGGGTGGGGAAACCCTACTTCAATCGCGCTCGTCCCTATTATCGGCGGGCTGACTCCATGCACCCGCACGCTGGGGATACAATGCTCCTACCGTCCGCCCGTCCGAAACGGATCGAGTGAATCACCGACCAGCAAAATCGTGTATCGATCGGACCCACCGGTCGTGATTAGCTTGTACCGGCGGGAACAATTCCTTCAAGGGGCGTTCCAATGCGGTGCGTTCGTACAACAGCAAGGAGCCGACACATCTGGCGGTAGGGGATTTCATTCTTTGGAGGGAGCGGCAGAGAATAGGGATGACTCGGGTAAACGACACATTCACCGCAACGGTCCGGCCGTTCACGACGATCGTCGAGATGTTATGCGATCTCATCCTCTTCTATATACATAAACGATAAGGCCATCGTGATTGCTGGGAAGACCGGACCCACTGGAGGCACGGATACGGAGGGTGGATGAGAGGCTGTCATATAAGAATCACCTCAGGTAGGGGGATACTCGTTTGCGAGAAGCGGGGGCAGGCGAGAGAGAGGCCTTTGCTTATCGACAAGGATTCCGGGTGATTACCCCTTCCCGCCGCGGACCAGATTTCCCCGAAGATTTTCCCGCTTGGGCGTAGAAGCGTTCGTTCCCTATTCATGCACGTGCATAATCGTGGGACACTTATTCCGCCTATTGATCCGTGAAGTCAAATCCTCTGAAGAAGTCGTTTCGGCGCCTGCTTCGGATCAGTATGTAATTGTGACGGCGCGGTGACCCATTCCCGTGTAAAGAATAGTATTATAACTTGAGTTACCATATTGGGTTGGGCAGGCGGGGCAGCAGCGAACAATTCGAATACCCGCCGGCACGTCGGATGAAGGATCGAATTGCGCGTTCGTAGTGGTAATCGAATCAGCGGCAACGTCTGTGGAAGCTCCGCGCGCGGGTGATTATCGCCTGAAGGCACGTAGCCAATGCGACACTACCCCGGGGGGCCTCCGTGTCCCCTACATGGAGTTGAACTATAAGCTTCGGGCGAAACGCCCGAAGCTTACCTTCAAAAAGTGGCGAGGGACAATCGAATCAGGGCAACCCGTGATCGGATCGAGACTTGGTCGTTCGAGAACCGTTAGCTTACGACGCAATGTTTGTTCGACTGCCCTCTCCCCCGCGCGCGAGTGCCGTGGCGTAGTACGTTCCGGGTCTAACGGTAAGTAGAGTCTTCCGACGTGCCAAAACTTGCATTGGCTTCACTAATTATTGGATGCGCAGGCATTGAGTATGGTAACCTGTTTCACACTCGCCCCGCCCAAGCGAGGGATCCGCGGCGCAATATGATGAGGGGCCGCTTACGCCGCCGGGCCTGACCGAGGGAGTCACTTCTTACGCGCTCTTGGAGCAGGGGAACGTTTGGTGATTGATGGCAGATTGATTTCGCTCCACCCATCGATCCTTTCGCTCGCTTCCCGAGGAGCTAGTCGCCCATAACATAGAGGATCTGCGACGAGCGCCTGCGGGAATACCTTCCGGATTACCCATCATGCTGCCGCCGCCCAGCCAGGCAGCGCCGGCGCCTCCATCGAAAGACTACGCCGCAATTTTGCTGATTTGGAACCCTCGTTATAGGACTTGAGAGCCCCTTAGCCAATCTTGGTTGGTGTTCTCATTCATGGGGTGCCGGATGATGTGATCGGTCGGAGGTTTGCGTCCGTACCTTTCATCCACGAGTGACACCTGCGTTCCTTACGAACACGCCCCTGGGGCCAAGGCGGCGTATTCACGAGTGTTTCTTCCGTAGTCCCCCTCTTAAAGCATCGGCTTTTCGGTCGGAAACACCTATTCGCCGGGCGAAAGAGGTTGCCTGATAACGGGCTGCCCCCCGGTTCTCCCGCTAGGTATTTCACCAATTAATTTCTCGATTCTGCGCCTATTCGCGAGATGGCCTGCTTTTAGGAGATGCGGACGGACCACCCACCACCCTCTTCTTTATTGAAAGGGTCAACTAGGTGTACTCGCTGCCCCGGCCGTGCTCCCCCGTCTCATAGGGACGAGCCGAGGGGGGGGGGGGTTCGCCCGGCCGGGGCATAGCCCTTTCCCCCGCCCGAGCGGAGATAAGGCATTTCATTCGTGATGAATCGCACGAAGAGCCCATGCGTCGATCACCTGTCTACGCAATTCATCCTGTATCTCCACCGGCCGCTCCATCCTGCCGGTTCGGGCAGTATTTTTCATGTGTGAGGAGCGTTCCCAATGAAATCGTACCATAATCAAGGTCTCCGTTCAAAGCTACTGGAGTTGAAGCATCATCTCATGCTCCGCATTCCCGGGGGGAAGCAGGAGTCTGTATCCCACCGTCCTTTATCGAGTAGCCCGTCGAGGAGCCTCCGGCCGCCAAACCACCGCGCGCGAGCCGCCTCGTTTCGCCGGACCAAGGAATCCATGCTCCCTCGGTCGGATCGGACCAGGCAGTAACGATTCGTTGTTGGTGTTAGTGTTAGTGAATGCTACGGCACGGGGGCGACGCATTATCCCTACCCCCGGACGCGGGAAGAAGGTAGACGATTTTCCGTTGTCTACCACCCTCCGTTCCCGCTCGAGATGACCCGCCGGGAAGTCCACTAGGAAGAAATGGTGGGTATCCTCAAGCGGACCTTCTATGGAGTGTCAACTGTATCAGATTCAAATTTGATTTCTTTCCATACCTCGCAAGCCGCAGCTGGTTCAGGGCTCCACTTACTAGCTTCACGAATAATCTCGTTACCCTCGGTAGCGAGATCACGTCCTTCGTTACGGGCCTGTACACAAGCCTCCAAAGCAACTCGATTAGCTACTGCACCTGGCGCGTTACCCCAAGGGTGACCCAAGGTTCCCCCGCCGAATTGTGATACAGAATCATCTCCAGGGATTTCGGTCAAGGCGGGCATATGCCAAACGTGAATGCCTCCGGAGGCAACGGGCAGCACGCCGGGCATGGAGACCCAGTCTTGGGTGAAATAGATACCGCGACTCCGATCCTTTTCAATATAATCATCCCGGAGCAGATCCACGAAACCTAAGGTAACTTGGCGCTCTCCTTCAAGCTTACCCACCACGGTACCGGCGTGGATGTGATCCCCGCCAGACATGCGTAGTGCTTTAGCCAGTACACGGAAATGGGATACCGTGATTCTTTTCCTGTCAATAACAGCATGCGTCGCGCGATGGATATGTAAGAGTAGACCATTGTCTCGACAATAATGAGCCAGACTAGTATTCGCGGTAAAACCCCCTGTCAGATAGTCATGCATGACAATGGGCACTCCCGATTCCCTAGCGAATTCTGCCCTTTTCATCATTTCTTCACATGTACCCGCGGTAGCATTCAGATAATGACCCTTAATTTCGCCCGTCTCGGCCTGAGCTTTATAAAGAGCTTCCGCTACGAATACGAAACGGTCCCGCCAACGCATGAATGGTTGGGAATTTACGTTTTCATCGTCTTTGGTGAAATCAAGTCCACCACGAAGACATTCATAGCACGCTCTGCCATAGTTTTTGGCAGATAGACCTAACTTGGGTTTGATAGTGCATCCCAGCAGGGGGCGGCCGTATTTATTTGATTTATCCCTTTCGACTTGGATACCATGAGGCGGGCCCTCGAAGGTTTTGGAATAAGCGGGGGGGATTCGCAGATCTTCCAAACGCAGGGCTCGTAAGGCCTTGAATCCAAAAACATTACCCACAATGGAAGTAAACATGTTGGTAACGGAACCTTCCTCGAACAAGTCCAAAGGATAGGCTACATAGGCAATGTATTGATCTTTTTCCCCGGAGACGGGTTCGATATCGTAGCACCGACCTTTATAACGGTCAAGATTGGTAAGCCCGTCGGTCCAAACGGTGGTCCATGTACCAGTAGAGGATTCCGCAGCTACTGCGGCTCCTGCCTCTTCGGCGGGCACTCCGGGTTGCGGAGTCATTCGGAACGCCGCCAGGATATCGCTGTTTTTGGTCTTGTAATCGGGAGTGTAATGAGTCAATCTATAATCCTTCACGCCAGCCTTAAATCCAACACTTGCTTTGGTTTCCGTTTGCGGTGACGTGGGTTCCTCCCCGAAATTCGATCAATAACTCTTGCAAGGATGACGAGGTCTGCTCGACAGACGAAACGTTCTATGATTCGATCGCCGCGGGCAACAAAATACTTGTCGTACTCAATCTCCACGGCTGGCGGAGCAGACAGAGGGATCCGTTCCGACGGCAAGGCACTACCATTGTATCTTGTTCCCGATACGTCACGCAACCCCCCAGTACCCGTGGAATCACCCCTCCGAGGTCTTGCCCCCGCCGCCCGAACCAACCATATGCCTCGGTTGAGAGAAAGAAAGTAATCATCTTGCCGCGATCGCGGCGCGCGTACTCCCCACCGAGCGAGACGGGCGGGGTAACGCCCGCAGCTCGTACGGCGAATCCCCGCCGCGCAGCTAGCTGACTGGCCCTCCGCGTTGGCATGGATCTGGAACCCATTATTAAGCGCTAGATTAGTCGATTGACGAGGAATGAATGGAGGATATAGAATATCCGTGCAATTGGGTAGGGCACCAAGAGCGGGCGACGAATACGATTGGAATTTGTTCCAATGCGTGCTACGCGGTACGAGCCTATAGACACATCGTCCACTACGACGGCGCGGGAAGCTGTTTCGCGAAGGTAAATCCTGTTATGCCCGCGGGGGCGGAACCGGACGGAGAAGTACGATCCACACCGAGTACGTATGAGCGGGCTGGGGTGTCACTTCATTGAACGATCCGATACCGAAGATCCTGATCAGTACAATCAGCGGGCGGAAAATCCGATATTACTGGAATCCCACGAGAATCAATGCTCTCGCTTCCGGGGCCGCTCCCCACTCCGGGAACGTGGGACGTACTACCCAGATTATTGGTCCAGTCTTGGATGTGTCTCCCCCTCCGAACGAGATGCCTAGCATCTACAACCCCTTAACGATCACGGGCCGAAACCCAGCTGGTCACGAAATCAATGTCACTTGCGAGGTACAACAATCTTTGGGAAATAATGGGGTGAGAGCTGTAGCCACGAGCGCGACGGATGGCCTAACTAGGGGAATGAAAGTTATCGATACGGGAGCCCCCCTAAGTGTGCCGGTCGGCGAAGCCACTCTTGGACGAATTTTCAATGTTTTAGGGGAACCCGTCGATAATTTGGGTCCCGTGGGTGCCGGCGGCGCGAAATCTCCCATCCATAGAACCGCTCCAGCCTCTACGCAATCGGATACCAAACTATCGATCTTCGAGACAGGAATTAAGGTGGTAGATCTGTTAGCCCCCTATCGCCGTGGAGGAAAGATTGGATCGTTTGGAGGAGCCGGGGTAGGAAAAACAGTACTAACCATGGAATTGATTAATAACATTGCCAAGGCCCATGGGGGCGTTTCTGTATCCGGCGGGGTGGGGGAGCGTACCCGCGAAGGAAACGACCTTTACATGGAAATGAAGGAATCGAAGGTGATTAATGAGCAGAATATTTCCGAATCAAAAGTGGCTTTGGTCTACGGTCAAACGAACGAACCACCGGGAGCTCGTATGAGAGTTGGTTTAACCGCCTCAACCATGGCCGAATATTTCAGGGATTATAATAAGCAAGACGTACTCCTATTCATTGACAATATTTTTCGATTCGTTCAGGCGGGATCCGAAGTCTCCGCTTTACCAGGTAGAATGCCTTCCGCTGTGGGCTACCAGCCGACGCTTGGCACAGAAATGGGCTCTTTGCAAGAAAGAATCACTTCCACAAGGGAGGGATCTATCACCTCCATTCAAGCGGTCTATGTACCCGCAGACGATTTAACCGACCCTGCTCCTGCCACAACATTCGCACATTTAGATGCTACCACCGTGCTCTCCAGGGGATTGGCCGCCAAGGGTATCTATCCAGCAGTGGATCCCTTAGATTCAACTTCTACAATGCCTCAACCCTGGATTGTGGGCGAGCAGCACTACAGAACCGCACAAGGAGTTAAGCAAACTTTGCAACGTTACAAGGAACTTCAAGACATTATAGCTATTCCTGGACTCGACGAATTATCGGAGGAAGATCGTTTGCTTGTGGCGCGGGCACGAAAGATAGAACGTTTTTTATCGCAACCCTTTTTCGTGGCAGAGGTGTTTACTGGTTCCCCTGGGAAATATGTCACTCTTACAGAAACGATCGAGGGTTTTCGAATGGTCCTTTCCGGAGAACTAGATAGTCTCCCCGAGCAGTCTTTCTATTTGATAGGTAATATCGATGAAGCAACCGCGAAGGCTGCAATGGTTTCGTGAGTGGAGATCTGAATAAACGACTTCAACCCTTCGCGTAATGACCCCCAACCAAGTTGTTTGGGACCTGGAAGAGGTTCAAGAGGTTATTCTATCCACCAGCAGCGGTCAAATTGGTACATTATCCAATCACGCTCCACCTCTTGCAGCCCCAGACATAGGGATACTGAAGATACGTACCGATAGGCAATGGTCCATTCTGGCGTCGATGGGCGGTTTTGCTGCGGTGGACGGGAATCGAACAACTGTGTTAGCGAATGAAGCGGATAAAGCCACAGATATTGATCCCCAGCAGGCTCGGGAAGCTTATCTAGGAGCTCGGACTGAGTTAGATCAAGCCAGGGGGGGAAACAGACTATCGAGGCTGATTCAGCACCCAAACGGGCTAAGGCACGACTAGACGCGGTCACTACTCTTGCTCCCGAGCAGACCGTAGGGTCCCAGTAATGAGTGGTTCCGCGGGGCATGAAAGAGCTCGCTAGAGGGATGAGATATTCATACTGAGACTTTTCCAGTTCCCCCGAGATGGACGGGGTTTTACCTTACTACAACCAAGTCCGAACCAATAACCTTCGCTGCATGATGGAAGCGACACCCCCCGGCCGTCCCGTCGGTCGGGCTTTCAATTGAGTAGGTTATTCTATTACCCGTACCATATGTCATGACTACTGCTCCATCACCGGCGGGGGGTCTGCTTGCATCTTCGAAGGTACTTGTAGTGTACTGTACTGTACTGTACCCGACGAAATGCGTATGGTAATGTGGAATCTCTGGTGGAAAGACCGTAGTCCGGCACTTCGCTCGCACTACGTATGCTGGTGCCAAGCGACACTTGTCCATCCTTCGATTCGTTCGGTCTGGAGAGGGGTGGCGGTGATTCCAGGTACAAGCAAATACCCGTCACCTTTGGGGTTGGGAGGCAATGACGTAACATCTATCGGCGGGTATCCCGGTCTTTTTGCGTACGCGGGCCCCGCCGAGTCGATTCAATATAATTTTTGGTTGTGTCGACTAATCGTTACTGGGCATTACGGGAACGGAGGCATGGTGAATGGGTCTAGAGACATTCCATTCCCGTGTATCACCATAAGCCTTGCCCTTACTCCCTCCCCCTCCGGGGCAGGTGTACGGGGTGCTGCATTTACATTCAAACAATGGACACTCTTTGTTAGCCAGTAAACGCCGAAGCGTTCAACCAGCCGTCCGCGGCGTCGACACGACAAACTCTTCGGGGGTATTTTCGGGCTGCTCGACGATCCGTTTCGGGTGCTTCGCGCTACCATCTAACTAACCGAAATTGCGCAGACGACGGCAAGGGCAGCAGGCTCGAATTCGGCTTCTTTTCATTCGACCGAGTTCCGCTGACACGAGAAAGCATCCCTCCTTTCTCGGGCTCTCGACGTTCAAATAATGCAGTTTGATTACGGGGGCGGCATAACCGATTCGTTTCATTACCTGTAATTCCTGCGGCTCGTACCCGTACCCATTTATCCCCGTTTACCGAACTCGATACGACATGGGATCGATTTTATCATCTGTTTACCACCCGTTAAACCATGGAATAACCGATAGCGACCGACGGAGCGCGAATTCCCCCGCCTCTCGGACCGGGTAGGGCCGCCTCCCATTGATGGAAATGATCGATCGATCGATCGATCGTTCGCTTCGATACGGCTGCTCATCAATTAGGGACTGATAGGGAATCGAACCCGGTGCGGTAAGTGACGAATTAGGGCGCCCTCAATTACATACGTGTCGGAGGAATGGGCGGGGCCCTCATTATATAAAGCGAATGCTTTTGTGCCCAAATCCATTTGTTGAAGTTTCGACGAGAGTATATTTTCGCCTTCAATCCTCGAGCACGATCCCTTTCTGTCATCCCCACTACTAGTTAATCCCATTCTTCTAGTAGATCACTCGGCAGCACCGCTGCACCCACCGGCGAGGGGCCAGAAAAGTTTCTCGGTAGTTACGAATCGGGTATGGAATCTGTGGGCGCCCAGGCCTAGCTCCAGATTCCCATCCTATTACATGCTAGCCCCAGTACCTTTCGTCTCTGATGCCAAAAAAGTTTCCCGCTTATCATGCGCGAGCTTCCACGAATCGAGCATATCTGCTTTCATTGAAGTTTGTACTTCTGCTACTACGATTGCTAGTTGGGACCTCGCGCGAGGAGCATTGGAATGGTCGGTCTAATCAACCGCGGTTCCGGGTGTGAGAACGGTACCGAGAGTGGTTCCGTAGCTCTATTGGTGAATCCGATGGAACCTCTTAGCGCCGATTAGGTAGCAACTTTCGACCCAATCGTACTGATGACCACTCCAAATGGTTTAACGAACCGGCGGGCCCATCTAGCTTACAGATCAACGAGTAGTGGGTACACACGTAATGATGAGGCAGCAGGCAACTCTTTTGCCAAACCCCGCGCGGCCCCGTTAGCAAACGACCTGCTGGCATATCCATTCTGCAAAAGTGCTGCGTTGCATCGAATTGATAAGTTAAATAGTAAGCCGCTTCGCTCAGTTCCGCCGGGTGAAAGAAATCCGTTCAGATTTCAAGGCGTAGTAAGCACAGGCGCAACGTCAGTAACCGAGGATACCTGCCAAGCGCTCGCCGTTACGAAAAGAAGCAGGACTTGACGCGCGGACGAGTGGTGATGTGGATCGGCGGAAAAGTTATTATCCGCGGGCGCATGAACGGCGTGAACGCTATGATAGCAATGACTAAGTACATTCCCCGTAATTACCGTTCCCGGCAAAACGAAGGAAAGGAATGGCTGACCCCGCTATGTGAAAGCCTGACTCCCCAACCTGCGGATGAGGCGGCCCGTCGGCTTACTTAGTACACTCGATTTATGCCCCGCGTTGCTCTCGAATCAGTAATTCATTTCTCGATCGCCACGAGAAATTATGCTTTGTGAACCCCTTTCCTCTTCACTCGCTCCAAAAGATAACTGGAAACCGAAGAGCGCGTCGCAATTGGAACGAATCGTCGTAATACGTTATCATAGTCCATGAATACGTTGCGAAAAACCACCAGACGGAGAGGCAGATTTGACTGATTGACTAAGCTGGCTGAGGGGGAAGAGTATTCGGGATCCCTATAAACGATAGGGTAATCCTAGCACGAAAACAGCGGTTCACGGCAAGGGCGGAACCGGTAAACCAACCACAAGGCGTAACACTCCAATTGCTCCGGCAAGACGTGGCAAACGAGTTTCACAAACCGGGTGCGACCCCAAACACGACGGTACTTCCACCCCAACAGGACCCCCAACACCCACTATTACAGATACCTTGCAATCCAAAGATTATCATTATGAGGATGCTCGGCCCGAAGATGTAATTCACGAGGGTTACGGAGGAGTCGGTCGCGCAGAGGCAGGAGGACCACCCGCGGGAGCTGGATGCGGGGGATACGCAGTGGGAGAGACCGCCAAATCGCCGAAAGAGTCGAACGCTCTTCACGAATACGATACCATTCCGCCCGATGCACCGGGCGACGCAGTTCGCGGGGTCTTGCCTCCCCACCGAATTATGCAGATCATCGCATTGCAACAACGGATAGCGGATCCGATGCATCATCCGCAACTAATCGTATTGCTGCCTCCGTAAGGGAGAAAGCCCGTATGCACCGNCACAACGTGTGTGTATATGTGTGTATATACTATGCAGAGAGAGAGAGAGAGAGAGGAGAGGGAGAAACTGTACTCATTGTTCTCTCTCATGTGGATAGTCTTGGAACACGAAGATGGCTCGAGAGACTGTTGCATTGGGACGAGAACTTCTCGGAGGCAATGGGATACTTGTGGACTTTCTAGTGGCGAAGGTACGTAGAGTGCAGACACACACATATATACGCACTTAATATGTACACACACTATAGACAAGCACGCACGCACTGTGGACAAGCACATCAATATATCATATTCTTGCAGGCTTTTTGTGACTTAGAATCAATCTACACTTTTGAAGGAACTTACGAATGGAATGTGTTGGTAACTGGTCGTGAAGTAACCGAAATTCCAAGCTTCAAGCCCCCAAGTAATAGATAAGTGTTTACCATAAGTCCTTGTTTAGTGAATAATTCAAATATGCATATACCTTATTTATTTCTAGTTCTTTTGTATATGAAGGGGATGATTTCATAGTGCATGACAAAGAGATGTTATGTTTGTCTTATTTACCATCAGCAACATCACTATGAAATTTATTTAAATCTAAACTAAGTGAAAGGCCACTTTGAAAACTTCTTAGTCCAATCGTATAAACTTATTTACCATCTTAGCCAGTCTCCCCAAAAATAGTATTAGTAAATGTTACAGAATCTGTATATAATGTCAATACATTTCTACCCCTTCCAGCCGCCAGGACTCGTATCTGCCTACATCCCGCATTTCTCTGGCCTATGCTCACAAATCGACCATACAGATATATATGTGCATTTCTACATATACAGAATACATGCAGGTACAAGATCTCTGTGTGTATGTTTGCGTGTTTACATACGACACAGTTAAATTTACGCAACCATTAATCATCAAAGGTGCTGAACGTCATTTATCTATTGGGGGGCGGGGGCATTGTGCAAACTAATACATTTTTTTTTCTGTAATGCATTTATGCATCATATATATCTATGTACGTTTTACTTGTGTGTATAAGAGAACAAGTAATGTGTGTGTGTTCTCTGGCTCTATATATAGAAGAGAGATACCAGGTTTTTGGAAGGTGCAGCAGCGACTGGAAGACGCGCCATAGCAAGTAAACCAAAATTAGGGTTCCTAGGATTTCTCAATCAACAAGAGCGCAGAAACGATCAGAATTGTAGACATTCTTGAAGATTTATATGCTTTGATTCGTCTTCTGCGTCGCAAATTGTCTCAGATCCATTTCAGATTTTCACCGTGAGAGAGAGAGAAAACACATACATTGTGTATATGTATTTACGATAAGCAGTATTGAAACTTATCTATTCACATACATATATACCTGCATCTGTAATAGTTTTCTACGTGTTCTTGAAGATTTTGATTCGTGTTCTCGTCTTAGATCCATTATGCCAGTGTCCAATATATATATATATATATATATATATATATAATAATATATAGACACAACACCACCACCAAATTGCATTATATAGAGTTATGCTGTGGAAGAGTTCGAATGCTTTTCAGTAGTGTTTATAATGTTGTACGAGGCTGTGTTGCTGCATATGCTGGTGTTGGTAATGTTTGCTGAAGTAAATACAGTTAATATTAGGCAAACTAGTGCATACTATATGCATATATACATCATGCAGTTTCACAAACGCTTATGTCTTGTTCATGTTTGATCTCAGTCACGATCCAACACCTCAGACATGGTCATGAAAATATACAGTTGTATTTTTGATTTTAATTATTTATGTAAAGCGTGGGACAGAAGTCTTAGCATAAAGGAATATTACATAGGTGATATTTTCTGATATACTATTACATAATGAATTTGTGATAAGTTTAGTATATCGAATAATTAAAATCAAATATGGCTTTCTCATATGTAGTGGCTGATTTTACCCGGGTTTAATAACCTATTAAAATTAATATTATAAACACTTTTTATTTTTTCATATTTAGTAATATAAAGCTCTTCACAGGAGAATGAGAAACAAGTTTTTAATATTATATATATTATTGACCAAAATGCCATATTGAATTACAAAGTGAAACAAATAAACACCTAAGATATTCTAATTCAGTTAATTTTTACATAAAAATATAAATTTTCATTGTGTGAATTATTCATTTACAAAAACTTTCTAAAGAAGTTTTTAAAATCTTTTGAAAACTTATTCATTTCAAATGAACATGTTCTTATATATTTAATTATGTTAAGATTCATGAAATGAACTTTGAATTAAACAATATGAATAACTCATATCTTACTGAGTGAAATTGTTTAACTATTATTTTCAACATTAAATTTAAATGGTGTTAACATCATTTAATTCAAAGATCAAAATTTATAAGATGCATCAAATAACAAATTCTACCTTAAGTTTGATTTTTAAAGAAACATCAAACTAGCTCAACTAATGATACATAGATGAAGAGGTGAACAGTTTAGATGTGTCCACGACAATTGAATCTCGATAGTTCACTAAATAAACTTACTCATTCTTAAAAGTTTTTAAAAATTAAGGAACCTCAATGAGTTATTAAAACTAAAAATTTAAAAAATGATACGTATGATTCACATATGGCTCACTTTGTTAATAATATGTTTTATTTCATGAACCACATATGGTGTGAAATGACAACCATTAGATATTTTGTTAGTTGTTTAATCTAATTGTAGAGACATACAATATGGCCATGTGATGATATTGGGCATCTCGCATGTCCATATGTGATGCCAACATGATGTTGGCCATGTGATGATACTGGGCATCTCGCATGTCCATATGTGATGCCAACATGATGTTGGCCATGTGATGATACTGGGCATTTCACATGTCCATATGTGATGCCAACATGATGTTGGCCATGTGATGATGTTCAACGTATGGAACTCTCTATTGCTTGGATACATGGAAATTAAGAGTGTTTACTAGTAGTGGATGTGTTTGCCAACATGGATTTTGCATTAAATAGTTTTACATGAGTGAAATGATGAAAGAGTTTTAGGAGCTTTTCTTGAAGGAATTTATTCCTAAGCACAATGCTCAAGATGCCATTATGGAGTTGATGAATTTGAAGTAAGGGGTAAATCCTTTGCTAATTATGTGGAGTAGCTAGAAAAGTTGTTTACTCATGTGTCATATCTTGTAAAGCAAATGAAAATTGCTTATTTAACAAATGGTTTAAAAGGCACTACTTTGTGAAGACAATTAGTGGCTAGTCCTAGTAAAACTTACAGTGAAAAGTGGAACCAACTCTCAGTTACTGAACGATGATTAGGCAAGTAAAAGGCATGAGAAGGTATAATCTAAAGAAAAGTTCAAGTTGAAAAAAGTTCCGTAAAAGAGATTACTTCAATTGTGGAGATCTTGATCATGTGGTTAATGAATGTCCTAACAAAGGAATGATTCACAAAAATCCGCCCATGATGCAAGGAACAAGCTTAAGGATAAAGTTGTGAGGAATACAAAAAGCATAAGGAGCATAACTTTGGAAACGAAGGTGATAAAAAAGTGATTTCTCGAGTTGCTTGAGAGTTGAGCTATGTTATTGAGAAGCATGACTCATATAAAGTTGACAATGTTATTCAATTTATTGTAAATTAATGAACAAGCCAATCAAAGTGTTGTTGAACTCTGAAAGTGATGATGTGTTTATTTCTTCAACCTTGGTGAAGAAATTACAACTTTTCATAACTAAAGGCAACCCTTATCATATGTTATATAGCAAATTTGTAATGATATGATCTCATCCATAATATAACATGGCTTGCTAAGCATAACCCACATGTGAATTGGGTCACTCAATGAAGAACGCACAGATGTTAGTGGTATACGACTCTCCTCAGAAGGCTATGCTCAGCCAAAATTGCTTGTATTCATCCAATCACTTTCGACCCATATTCTGATATCGATATCATGGATGAACTAGTGAACTACTTGGATATATTCCTCAGAAAGAAGAATTTCGAAAACTTTTGTGAGCAGTATCCACCGTATTAAATATTTCCTAAAGCTTTTCTTTCTCGTGATTTTGAATTTTATAAAATGAAGGATAGCAACCGGGTGCTTTATAATATTATTCTTAAGGAACGTCAGTTTTTAAATGAGCCTTTATGTAGACCTTTTCTTATTACATATTATGTATTAACAAGGATGACAACTCCTAATTGCATTCGTGAGAGTGTTTGGTGGTGGCAACAACATTAAATATTGACCAAAATGATTTGATTAATCCAGAGAGTAATGATTTAAACAAAATGAGAAGATTTCTCTGTATGATAGGAAGAAAGGATTTATAAAAAAATTAACTTGTTGATAAGAAAATGATTTCATTTATAATTATGTTTGATAGTATTTTTAATTATTATAAACTATGTTTAGAATAATATGAATATTCTAAAATATTTTAGGAATATTCCTTACTAAGTAAGGTTATTAAAGGATTAATTTATTAATTAATTAATATTTAAGGCTTAATTATATATTAATTAAATAATTAATTAATAATTAAAACTTAAGTATTAATTAATAATTTATTTTATATTCCCATTTTCACGTATCATGCTCACTTTAGTTACAACGTGCATAAGAATTGTTAATGAGTTCTTAGAGTGACGAATAGTTGTAAATGAGTGTAATATAAGGCATTTTTGTATATTTTGTTTATATTTGTACAGAAAATAAATTCTCAAGGATTAATGAAGCTTTTAGTTCAAACATGGGTGTCACACATTAATAAGGTAAATATATACCTTGATAATTATAAGGCTAGCTAACTATCATTTTGTAAATGTAATGAAATAGTTGAGAACATGGAATTTCACAATATAAGAAGGACAAGCCATTCTTTTTAAAAAATGAAAGATTAATTGGGCTTCATAGGGAGATCAATCAGTTAAGGATAATGAAGAACACACATATCTTAGTGGTAGACGACTCTCCTTAGAAGGCTATGCTTAACCAAAACATTACTTGTATCCATCCAATCACTTTCGACCCATATTTTGATACCAATACCATGGATGAGCTAGTGAACTACTTGGATACGTGCTTCAGAAAGAAGAATCTTTAAAACTTTTGTGAACAGTATCCACAATATCAAACATTTTCTAACGCTTTTCTTTCTCGTGATTTTGAGTTTTATAAAATAAAGGATAGCCGCTTTACAATATTATTCTTAAGGAACGTCATTTTTTAGATGAGCCTTTATGCAGACCTTCTCATGGATGGCAACTCCTAACTGCATTCGTAAGAATGTTATGTGGTGGCAACAACATAAAGATATTGACCAAAATGATTCAATTAATCCGGAGAGTGATGATTTAAACAAAATGAGGAGATTTCTTTGTATGGTTAGGAAGAAAGTATTTATAAATAAATTAACATGTTAATAAGAAATGATTTCATTTGTAATTATGTTTGATAGTATTTTTTAATTATTGTAAACTATTTTTAGAATAAAGAATAATATAATATTTAAGATATTTTAGGAATATTCCTTACTAAGTAAGGTTATTAAAGGATTAATTAATTAATTAATTAATATTTAAGGCTTAATTACATATTAATTAAATAATTAATTAATAATTAAAACTTAAGTATTAATTAGCAATTTATTTTATATTCCCATTTTCACATATCATGCCCATTTTAGTTATAATGTGCATACAACTAGGATCCTTCTACATGTCTAACTACAATCCTAACAGTGTCTGGCCTGTAGATGTGTGAACGGAGTTGTTGTAAGCAAACTCTGCCATAGGAAGAAGGTCCAACCAGTTGTCCTGCTGGTAACTGATGAAGCAACAAAGGTACTGCTCCAAGGTTTGAATCATGCGTTCTGATTGTCCATCAGTTTGCGGATGATATCCTGAAGAAGATTTACTTTAACTTGTAAACTCTGAAGAAGCTCTCACTAAAATCTGGACATGAATTGTGGGCCTCGATCAGAAATAATGCTCTCAGGAAGACCATGATGTCGGAACACTTTGCAGATCACCAACTCAGTAGTTGTTTGGCCTGTAGCCGTCTTGTTACAAGGTAGGAAATGTGCATGTTTGGTGAAACGGTCAACCATCACAAGAACTACATCAAATCAATGAGAAAGAGGAAGATCTATGAGGAAAATAAAAATGGATCTCCAAGGAGTAAAGGGAACAAGAAGAGGACGAAGAAGACCAGAGGGTGCGTGATGAGGCATCTTTGACCTGTTGTAGGTGTCATAACTCCGTACAAACTTTTCAACAAAACCTCGCAACCCAGACCACTAATAGTTGCGAGTCACCAACTCAACTATCTTGGCCACACCAAAATGTCCTATAGACGAGGTATCATGACAATCCTGTACCACATGAGTCCTGTAAACACCAACAAGACTGTACAGGAGTCCGTCCTGTATGGCAAACAACTTGTAGTCTGTACGGGAACTAGAGAAAGAGGAGCTTACGATGTCAGAACTAATGTTTGAGAACACATTCTTTGCCAAGTCGCTAATTGCAAATAGATGCCTTGTAGAAGTATTGAATTTGCTGGAGCCTGATGAATCTATAGTGCCGCAAGCCAAAATCGATTAGGACCAACAACACTTGCTTTTGACAGTCATATGCAGAATCGTTTGGGGTCGGTGCAAGGTAAGAGTGCCTAGACAATGCATCCTCTTTGCCATTCCGAAAATCAAACCTGTAGACGATGACAAAATCAAAACATGATAGGAAATTCTGCCCACCTAACCTGTCGCCGACTGAAAAACTCGAGCCGTTTGAAAAAACTCCAGGTTCTTGTGATTTGTAAGAACTTGTATAGGATGCACAGCACCTTCCAGGAAGTGCCGCCATTCCTCAAACGAATCCACAATGGCCTTAAGTTTCTTATCATAAATCTCGTAATTAAGTTCGCTGAAAAGAACTTACGAGAGTGAAAGGCTACATGATGGAGTAACTTGTCTTCTCCAACTTGTGATAGGATAGAACCTACTGCAAAGTTCGAAGCATCTGCTTTAACAAAGAAGGGATGAGAAGGATCAGGATGTACTAAAAATTGGAGCTGTCATGAAGGCATCCTTGAGTGCTATAAATGCATGTTCTACCTTGTCAAACTAAGAGAAATCCCCTGTGTGCTTGGTGAGTTCCGTGAGTGGAAGTACACGCTTGGAGAAATCCTGTATGAATCGCTTGTAGAAATTTGCAAAGCCAAGGAAACATTGTACGTCTCGTACAGACTTAGGCCTCTCCCAATCCACGATAGTCTTCACCTTGTGCATATCCATTGAGACACTGGCAAGAGAGATGATGTAGCTCAAGAATTCCACAGTATCCCTGTCAAAAAACACTTCTTCAACTTCGCATACAGGCCATACTTTGCAAAGATTCTATAGAATTAGTCATACATGCTTGTCGTGTACCGTCTAGTCCTTGGAGAAAATCAGGATGTCATTAAGGTAGATCACCACAAATTGATCCAAGAAGTTACGAAAGATGTCATTCACCATGTGTTGGAACATGGCTGGGGCATTTATAAGTCCAAAAGGCATCACCGTGTATTCGAAGTGTCCATACCTTGTATGAAAGGTAGTCTTCCACTCATCGCCTGGACGAATCCGTACAAGATTGTAGGCCCCTCGTAAGTCAATCTTTGTGAACATCTTTGCTCCTCGTAGCCGATCGAGAAGTTCCGGGATCAATGGCAATGGGTACTGGTTTCAGATGGTGACTTGATTCAAACCCTGTAGTCCACAACCAAATGCAAACTCCTATCTTTCTTCTTGACAAAGAAGATAGGTGCTCATGCAGGGGACTTTGAATGATGAATGAAGCCGAATGCCAAGTTGTCCTTGATGTACTGGCAAAGAACCTCCAATTCTGTAGGTGACAGTGCATAAATCGGTTCGAATTGTGGAATCTTTCCTTTTGCAAGATCAATAGGACAATCATAGGACCTGTGAATAGGAAGAATTGCAGCCTTATGCTTATCAAAAACGTCCTAAAAGGAGTGATACTTGGATGGCAGGGAAAAAGTAGGAGAAGGAGAAGGAAATTGAAAAATAGGAGAGTCAGATACAAAAGAGGTAGAAGAGGACATAGGAGTTATTTGAAAAACAAAAGATGAAAAGGAGCAAGATCAATGGCAAGTTCATGCATAGTAGTGGTAAGAATGCGGAGAAAGAAGGAGGGAGCTGTGAATGAAAAAGAGGAAGGATCTTGAGGGATGGAACAGAAGCAGAGTAATGAAAAGAGGCAAGATTAGGAAAAACCTATGCTGATGTTAACGAGTGATAAGATTGGAAGAACCATGTACAGAAGTCCGTGAATGCACAAGAGTAAGGAGAGCTTGCGAATGTGATGATGAACTGATAGGAGGTGGATCCTGTTAAGAAGGAACCTTCGACACTAATACAAGAATAGACACGGTCAATCCTATAACTTGTACTGCCTCAGACACTAAGGTCATATCCTGCACTCGAGAAGGTACATAATTACCAAACTGTCAAGCCACGACCCAAGAGCATGATAAGAACAAGGAGGCTTGACTCAAAAGCAAGGCAAGAATAATGAACAAAACAAGAACAAGGAACATGATAAGAATGATTATAGAATGACTGGTGTTGATAGTAACTAATTGTACAACAATTAGGTCAGAGCTTTTATACTCACAACTCCAAGAGCTAATCTAGGCATAAGCTAAAAATAATACTTTAGGAGCTAATTTAGGCATGAGCTAAAATAATGTCCCTTATCCTGTAGGTATATCTTGTAAACATATCCTGTAGGCATATCCTATTGGTATATCCTGTTGGTATATCCTATAGGTATATCTTATAGGCATATCCGGATGGAAAGTCACTTTTCCTAGAAGGACAACTAGACCCTATTCCATTGAGTGCCCAGCTCAAGGAACAAGAGCTTATTATTGATGGCATTAAAAAATATGTGGCATGGGTTCAAAAATCGATGCCAAAGAATTCTGATACAGCAATTGGTTACTCAGAACTATATAAGCATGTGGTTGATTATTGCGAGACTATGGTTCGAGAGTTAGAAGGGCCTATTGTCACAAGTACAGAATTGCAACACCCTTTTTGGCCTAAAACAAGGTGGCGAGAGGAGATTGAAATGACATCAATGAGCACAAACGACATAGAAGTCAATAGTGATGTAGAAGTGCAAACCTCACACTCTGTTAAACAAAGGAACCAAAAACTTAAAGCATACTTTGATTGCTGCAAGGATCTTCAAAAACTAATGATGGTCCTCATTACTCTAGATGTGTCATATAATCAGCATATTTGGATGGGTCAAATTATCGACACACTTGAAGTAATTACAAAAAATAGTATGGTTAAGGTTGCATGGTTTAAACCACAAAAAAGCGACATGAGAAGGAGAACGAAAGATATAATGGATGCTTAGAGAAAACATGGTCTTCCAATTAAAAAGACCCAACATGTTTTATAAATGTTAAATCCATTTAATAAGGGTGGATGTTAAAAAGCGTTGATAAAGTCATGATTAACAAAATTGCAAAAAATATATGTTTTCTGAAGCTTAAAGCAATTATAAAATTATAAAATATCGTATATTTAATATTCATAATTATAATAAACTCTTTAACAATAGTACCAAATTGTTTACTTAACTATATAAATTTATAAAAAGATATGGAAGATTGACTATATTATTATAGGATTTTATATATTATATATATATTATTATTAGTACAAATTTTTAATTAATGTTATATTTAAATATTAATATTTCAATAACAACATTAATATTTATATAATGTACCTCTTATGCTCTTCCTTAATTTTTATATTAGGCCCATACAATCTTAAATATAATATATTATATAATTTAATACCTTTTACTTTTATAATGTTATTAATTTTTAATCCATGAATGCTATAATTTATTAAAGGGTCGATTACAAAATAGAATATTTTAAAGAATATTCTGTCTTCAAACATATAATAGCCCTTAACATTGAAAACTTATTTTTAGTAGTCACCTTATTTAAAGCATGATAGTTAATGCACATGCGCATTATTCCAATTTTTTTCTTTCTCAATAATATAAGTGCTCATAAGGTGATTTGTTAAGCTTAATGAAATCTGAGTCATTAGCTCCTTCACTACTTTTTGACTTTTAACTCTTTAAATAACTTAATCTATAAGAACTTTTAAAATTGGTCTGTACTAACTTTTAAATCAATCTTAATATGTTCCACTCCACGAAAAAGTAGAATTTAAAAGAAAGATTATCTAGAAACACATCTTTATATTCAATTAATAAATTGCCTTCACAAGTTTTTCTAAGTTAATGACTTTTAATAATTGATTGTTGATTGGTCTTAGTTGACTATTGACTTGCTTAATTGACTGCTAACCAAAGTTCATGAAAGTGATTAAAACTAGCTTTAGTAAGATAAGTGTAACTAGAACCCACAAGGGAAACTCTTTTATTATTCATAATAAAGAAAACAACATGTATCCTTAAGCAACTGATCTCCCCATGAGTCCCAATTATTCTTTCATTCTTGAAGAAGTATGGCTTGCTTTTCTTTTTTTAAAATTCGAGAGGTTTATAACATATTCGTTGGTCAAAAATAATCTTTACGAATCACCTCTTCTGCAACACTACAATGTTTCTTAAGCAAATTCAACAGTGTTAAGTTGTGAATCTGCATGCATGACCAAATCCCCACAAGCACCCATCTCCTTAAGCTTTTGAAAGAGACGATCCAACCCTGGACGAAAAATAATATCATATCGAAATTTACCATGACAAGGAATGAAATCTCCTTGTTTGATTTCTTTTTTCCTATCCTCGGCCTTTGTCGATGAAGCAGAACACCATTGACATCCAACAACACAATATGGCCATGAGTAACATGGGATAGCGTTGCCTCTTGAATACTTTGCAAATCACTTGTTTGCCCCTTTCACATCTGTTGACACTATCTCGTTGCCTATCCCTTTATCATTTAATTGTACATCATCCTTACAAATTCAGATATTGTGCGCTGAAGAAATTGATTTCGGAACTGAAGCCAATAGAAATGATGATGAAAAACTGAAGTGGCCCCATGGTAACGATGTTTTGAGCTGCATTATTATCCATTTCCTGCATGAACTCTGTCATTCTGACATGTGGCACAAGAAATTTTCCAAACCCCTCTCTTACCTCATGCAATGCTGAAAATCCATGTTCTCAACTGTTTCATTACATCTGCAAAATGATAATTAGCTGACCTTAAAATTATCAAGGTATATTATTTACCTTGTTAATGTGTGACCCATGTTTGAACTAAAAGCTTCATTAATCCTTGAGAATTTATTTTCTGTACAAATATAAACGAAATATACAAAAATGCCTTATGTTACACTCATTTACAACTATTCGTCACTCTAAGAACTCATTAACAATTCTTCTTCGCTATTACCTTCTGAGTGAGGCGAAGAAGGTCTAGGCCGCTTGTGAGATGGTTCAAGATCTTCGTATCTTCTGTTGATGTTTCCATGGGTAATGGAGTGTGTGAATGTTCTGTACTCCTCGAGATAACTTCCGGTCTAATATCTGATTGAAGTTCGTCCTCAGACTCCGACATTGAACCAGATTCGTCTTCAGACTATCGCACTTATCGGGAGGGAACTTTCTCAAATACTCCTATGGTTTGTTGGGGTAGTCAGTTGAGAACCTCTATCCACTTGTTCAGGTCCTCAACCATGGTCTTATCCTTTTCAACGGCAAACACACATGTATCCGAAGGTAACACTCCTTCAAGACGGACCCCTAGTGCAGTAGTCAAAAACCCACGCATCACTGTGAGGACCCTGATCAAGTTGACGATGCTCCGTGCCGCTTGACTTGTAATGTTTGGATAACGTACATTGCCGAATACGTCACTCTCAGCTATCGGTGTATCGGATGGAGGTTCAGGCCGTTGGAGTGCAAACAGATGCCTGGCCAGTCATTTGGAAGTTTGAAATTGTTTGGTGCATTCCTAACAACCAAGTGAACAACCGAATCAATGCACTTCGGATCAGCATCATTCATATAAAATCCTGTCCAACGATGTTTATTCCTCTTGGCAAAGGCGAAGGCAAAGGTATCGGTGACATGAGCAAGAATCAAGAAATAAATACCTGAAAACGTAGATATCAGTCAAGAGTGCAAGTATGAATTCAATAATAAATACCTTCTTTGTACATGCTTGCACGGCTAAGTTTCTCCACCAAATCCTCTATGTCCTGTCTGTCGAAGGATTTTTTGACACCCGCCGATCCATCACGAACAATTGAAACGGTTTCCTACAAGCAGTGATGTACCCCATAAAGTCCGAATCCAACAACAAACATCTGTAGGGCTTGTCGTGATTGTAGCATCCTTTATAAGGTTCAACTCGGTTCTCCGCTGCTGAAGGACTGCCATAAGAGAAGGCGTCATGCAATGTTCTCCTTTTTGCTTGGCGTGCAATAATTCTTGCCCAGATCTTCCGATTGATTCACCCATTCGACAAGCATATCATCGTTTGTCACATGCAAATATTTCTGACCTCTTCGTATGTTGAAGCCGAGGTCCAACCCAGTTTGTGGCAGTGTATTCCCAACCACTCCTTGAAGTGCCTGACCGTCTTCAACTCCATTGCCTTGAGATGAAAAGAGAGGTGGGGCTGCTGTTGTTAATCTGTAATTTGCCATCAATCACCAAATCAGCCAAGACTTCCATCTCCTCCATCGTTGTTCCATTTAAAGGCTTCAACCATGTGAGCTTGAAATCGTTGTTTACATCCTTTATAGATTGAACAGACTTAACCTTCGGCGTCTTACTGGGTTTCTTTGCAGACTTCTTTGAGGGCTCCCTTCACTTGTCTGCTTTTCTTCAGTGTTCCTTTTGCAAAGGATTCATAATCCCCAACCATTTGGCAAAGATCCTATCCTTGGGACAAGAAATCAACATCATAAAAAGGATGTTTCCTTCCTGCCCACCTGGGCAAAATCAACTGCTACAATTTCTTCAACTCTTTAAAAAAAAAAAGACAAATTAATATACTGACAGATAAATCCTACCCAGATAATTTACTTACCCGGTACATTGCACATTGTGTATTCCCTGCAGTAACTCTTTGTGGTCGCCCAAGATGTTCCCACAAAATCGTGTGTTTGAACTTCCCATATTTTGCTGTTGTAGGTTGGGTGGCAGCGTCCCATTCCACCGATAACTTATGGTATTACTCGATTGTGAGATTCGACTTAGCTAAAAACACTGATTTTTGTCAGTTTCTCACGGGTATGCCGGAAAGTTGTTATCATCGTTCCTTTATTGTGTTCATCGAGAAGTTGTTGGGTTGCCGTTATTGTGTGCTGGCCACTAATGATGTAGTACTTGATTGATTTTCTATTCTCTGTCTAAATCTTTGTGATTTGTTCTGGTGTTGTCACCCACACTTTATCAGCGCCTTTCTTTCTTTTATAATATGAGCACAAAACATCATTATGTGAAACGGTGTAAGAATTGTTGTCCTTCATCTTTTTCATGAGCTCAGCTACACGTTCCTAGTTAAGTGGCCTATAATTAAAGTTTGGGTTGATGCTGCAATACTTAACCCTACACTCATAAATCTTATCATCCAACATCATTTCCTTGTGGCTTATTGCAGCATGGGATGCCACAGGTGCAATTGACAAAACGACCGAGGATTTTCTTTTACGATCCGAATCAACATGTGTGATCCTCGATTGATGCTGTTATAATGTTCTCGGCACACTCTTCCAGCTCCCAAAATTTTCTAAGCAAATTGACGTGATCTGTAAAGAACTTGAGACCAAGCCACCCTCTCAATCTCCCTTATGATGTCGCTGTGTTCTTCTTCAATGTGAAGAGGGACAATTGCTCCACTTGTGGATTTTCTGTATTGTGAAGCAATCTTTGCTAAGAATACACCTACACTCCATGGTCAACATCATTAGTGAACACGTGAACATTATTATCCACAAGTCGACAAGACCACCCGAGATTAATGTTATAATTGGCAACCTCTGGATCCGAGAACGTGACATTAGATGGAACAAGGCATATGTGTCGAGCATCGTTCAATCTGGGTTCACAGCATGCTTTCGGATGCTTGACTAGCACACCCACTTTCCATTGTTTTGCTTATCCATGCGATGTGACAGAGGTTAGTTTGATAGCAACCATGGTTGTTCCAATGCGCTTCCCATTTAGTTTGAAATATGGCCAAGTTGATTCCAGAATTCCCTTGCCCATCTCTTCTCATGCTCTCGTCTTCAATGTCACCTCAATTCCACATCTGAATACAAAAATGATTAGTTCTTCACGCACATATCCGAGTATAACAAATTTTATTTTAATTCTTATCTAGAATTTGACGATGACTCCATACTAATGACTCGATCTCCTTGTTTAATTAAATCGTCCTTCTGCAAAATAATACATTATGAATACAAATCATATAAAAATGCACACACACTCGTATAAACCCGAATATACAAAAAATAATACACAGAGAGAAGTGGACGAAATTAACTGTCCAAAGCTCACATTTGTGCTAGTACAAAAGAAAGATAACATTTCGTTTTAGAACCACCACAAATGTAAGCTCTGGACAGTTTTACATAGATTCCTAGCTTTTACTTGAAATATTATGATAAGATGATAAAAGTAAATAAAATAAAATATGCAACTTATATATACTAATACACATATATATTCACATGGAAGGGGCGGCGGGATTAATCTTGCCACCCCTTCAATGCCTCCTGAAAGAGTGGGTAGGATTAATCTCGCCACCTTTCTGGAGACCCTGAACGGGTGTGCAAGATTAATCCTGCCACCCTTCTCGGTCTTAGAGAGAACTTGGCAAGATTTATTTGGCACACCCCTTTAATGGCTCCAGAAAGGCGACGAGATTAATCTCGCCCACCATGTAAGGGATGGTGAAATGAATCTCGCCACTCTTCTCAGTCCCCTCCATTGGTATGTTGTAAACCTTCTACGTCTCAGACAGAAACGTTTGGGATTGGTCTGACTCACCAATGGAGGAAAAGGGAAGGGTGGCGGGATTCATCCTTCCAATAGGCATTGAAGGCTCGACAGGATTAATCCCGTTGCCTAGGCCCTTCACTCAAACCCTAGGTAGCGGGATTAATCCCGCCGGACGCCAATGCCCTGTGCGAAATCCGGCGGGATTAATCCTGCTGCCTAGGTCCTTCAGGCAGGCCTTTGGCGGCGGGATAAATCTCGCCCAATTCCGCACAGGGCATGCGTACGCAGTGGGATTAATCCCACTGCCTAGGCCCAACACGCAACCATGGGCGGTAGAATTAATCCCGCCGGACGCCCATGCCCTACGCGAAATCCAACAGAATTAATCCCGCCACCTAGACCCTTTGGACAAGCCATTAGTGGCAGGATAAATCCCGCCGGATTCCGCACAGGGCATGCATAGGCAGCGGGATTAATCCCGCCGCCTAGGCCCAGCACGCAGGCCATGGCCAGCGGGATTAATCCCGCTGCTCATGAGGCTAACCGAATAGCCTGCCTGAAAGGCGGCGGAATTAATCCCGCCACTCATGAGGGTAACGAATGAGCGGCGGGATTAATCTCGTCGCTGAGGGTCTAACCATATAGCGGTGGGATTAATCCGCCGCTACACACGTCTTACCATATAGCGGCAGGATTAATCTCGCCGCTACACACATATATATATATATCTATATGTATATGTGTGTGTAGGAGAGTGCGTGTGTGTGCCAGAGATAGAAAAATCAAATAAAATTATACTGATACATACACACATATGTATATGTATATGTATATCGTATGTGTGTGCTAAATAAATTAAATTATACAGATACACACACACACACATATATATATGTGTATATATATATATATAGGAGTGTGCGTGTGTGTGCGAGAGATAGATAAATAAATAGAATTATACAGATACTGGTACACATAATATATGTATGTATATTATATGTATATAGGTATATATATATATGTGTGTGTGTGTATATGTATATCGTGAGTATGCGTGTGTGAGTGAAACAAATAAAATCATATAGATAAACAGGAGTGTGCGTGCGTGTGCAAGAGATAAAATTAATAAATTAATAAAATTATACAGATACACAAACACAAACACACACAGATATATATATATATATATAAATGTGTGTGTGTGTGTGTGTGTGTGTACGAGTGTGCGTGTGTGTGCGAAAGATAGAGATCTAAAATATATTATTAAGATACACACACATATAAATATATATGTGAATAAAAATAAATAAATAAACTCAGGAGTGTGCACATGAGAAAGAGAGAGATATCTCACTTATGTGTGAGAGAGAGATCTGATCTCACAGCCGCCACCTCCGCCGCCTTACTTCTTGAAACCCTAAGAATATACCTAAACCCTAAAAGGAATAGAATATATATTAACCCTAATTGAATATTCCTTCTAAGAATATACTTAAATCCTAAAAAGAATAAACTATAGATTCGCCCTAAACGAATGTTCTTTCATTATATTATCAGCATGTGCGTGTGCGTGGGTGTATCACATACACACATAGTATTATACACATAGATATACATACATATTAGTACATATTAATATTAGAGAGACAGAGTACATTTTATGGATCATGCATGGTGTGTATGTATGAGAGAATAGAGACAATACATATTATGGATCATGCATGGTGTGTATGTATGAGAGAAGAGAGACAATACATATTATGGATCATGCATGGTGTGTATGTTTGAGAGAAGAGAGACAGTACATATTAATATGAATCATGCATGGTGTGTATGTATGAGAGAAGAGAGAGAGTGTTAACAAATTAAATTCATACACATTGCATATATTAGTACACATATACATACACACATGTATACACACAGACATACATACATATTACATGTGTAAATTCAATGTGTTACATAGGGTTTAGGGTTTAGGGTTAGGATGGAACATGCATGGTGTGTATGTATGAGAGGAGTGAGTGTTAAAAAATTAATTTTGTACGCATTGCATATATTAGTACACATATAGACACACACATATTATACACAGATATACATTATACATATTACATAAAATTGTAACATCGGTAGATATTATGGATCATGCATGGTGTGTATGTATGAGAGAAGAGACAGGTTACATATTATGGATCATGATCATGTATGGTGTGTATGTATGAGAGAAGGGATTATGCATGGTGACACTGTGTACTATGTATGAGAGAAGAGAGAGAGTGTTAACAAATGAAAATTGTACACATTGCATATATTAGTACATATATATACATACACATGTGTATACACACAGACATACATATATATTATATGTGTAAATTCAATGTGTTACATACACATAGACTGAGTACATATAGATCATACATGCGTTGAATATGATATTTTTCAATAAAGAAGCAACATATAATTTCTCAAGTTTGGTTTAGGGCAATGTGCATGTGTGTCTCTGTAAGTGCTTTTAATGTGTGTGCACGTGTATATATAAATTTATGATTGTGTTTATATATGTGTGCAAAACAAACATCGAATAATTAAGAAAATAATATTAATAAACACACTATGAATATATTTTAAATTATACATAATAATATATGATTTTATTTAATATATAGCCATATATAGTTTTAATAATATATATTAATTTAATATTGATAATAAGGTTTAACATTAGAATATTCTTGAAATAATAAGAAATTAATTGAGAAAATCCCATTAATATATACAAATGTAGATCAAGTACTGAAATAATTAACTAAATTAATTATGATAATCATGTTTAATATTGAAATATTCTTGGAATAATAAGAAAATAATAAAGAATATCCCATTAATATAAAGAAGATTAATTACTCAAGTAATTAAGAAAATGATATTAATATACACATTATGAACATATTTTAAATTATACATAATAATACATCATTTTATCTAATATATAGTCATATATAGTTTTAATAATATATATTAATTTAATATTGGAATATTCTTGAAATAATAACAAATTAATTGAGAAAATCCCATTAATATATACAAATGTAAAATAATTACTGAGATAATTAAGAATAAGACTAATTTAATTATGATAATCAAGTTTAATATTGGAATATTCTTCGAATACTAAGAAAATAATAAAGAATATCCCATTAATAGTAGGAAATGTAAATTAATTATTCGAGTAATTAAGAAAATAATAATAATAAACAGACTATGAATATATTTTAAATGATATATAATAATATATCAATTTATTTATTGTATTAGTGTATATATATATATAATATAAACTTAATAATATATACTTGAATATTAAGAATGTAGAATAATTACAAAAATTTCGTAATATTAAACAGCTTGAATCACTTGAATGACATTAAATACAATTTTAAAACACTTATTACAATTGGAGAGTATATGTCAGACTGTCGGTTATTTATTTCAACTCATCTTAAATTTCTTTTTTGTTATTTTTAAAATTTTTGAATTTCTGATATAAGTATTGTCGGTCTGACATGTAAATTTGAAAATGCATTTAATTTCCCACTCAAATTCAAATATGATTCTTTCTCTGGCAAAGGTTTCTTCATTTCTTTATTTTTCACTCTTCAGATTTTCTTTTTTTTCTTAATGATTAGCTTAGAAGCGACATTAAATTAGGTGCACTATTGTTTATAGGAAAACACGACGCCTTTAATGCTGTTTACAAGTAAGTATTATAAACAAATTTAGAAATATTTATAAAGATTCACTCTCTTACATTCTCTTTTAAATTTTAGAATTTAGGGATTTAGGAATGCATTAGGATTATAATATATTCTGTTAAGGATTTATCCCGTTTAAATATACTTCTAACTTAATATTCTCGGTTAGCCGAGGCGATGGGATTAATCCGGCCATTTTTTTTTCGCCTCTTCGAAGAGGTGGCGGGATTAATCCCGCCACCATCTCTTTGATAGTTATGGCAGAATTAGTTCGGGCAATGTTTCTCCGCCTTTTAAAAAGAGCAGCGGAATTAATCCCGCCGATAACTCTCTCAACTGATAAAGAGTTACTTGAATTTATTAAAAAGAGTTATCTACGGGATTAATCTTGCCAACCATTTTAAGAGGCAGAGAAGGGGTGGCGGGATTAATCTCGCCACCACTTCCTTGTTTTAAATATTTGTGGGCAGGATTCATCCCGAGATCTCTTTGAAATCATAACTTCGGAGAGAGTTATGGGCGGGATTAATTCCGTGACCTATTCCACGTTGTCAAAGTTGTGGGCAGGATTAATCCCGCCCCCTCTTCCTCGTTGGAGGGATTTGCGGCGGGATTAATCCCGCTGCCTCTCTCCGACGAGGAAGATCCGGCGGCGGGATTAATCCCGCCGGTACTTCCTTGTCGGAGGGAGTCCACGACAGGATTAATCCTATCGCCATTCCGACGAGGAAGATCCGGGGGCGGGATTAATCCCGCCGCTTCTTCCTCGTCGAAGGGAGTCCACAGCGGGATTAATCCCATGCCTCTCTCCGACAAGGAAGATCCGGCGGCAGGATTAATCCCGCTGATTCTTCCTCACGGGAGGGAATCGGCGGCGGGATTAATCTCGCCAACTCTCTCTGATGGGGTAGAGTCGTTGGTGGGATTAATCCCGCCGACTCTCTCCGAAGGGGTAGCTTCATCGGCGGGATTAATCCCACCGGCTCACTCCGAAGAGGTACAATCGGCGGCGGGATTAATGCTGCCCATCGTTCCTCATCGGAGGGAGTCGTGGGCGGGATTAATCCCGCACATCAGTTGTATTAATAAAGCATAAGATATTATCTCTATACATAATTATGTATTATTGCACATGCATCTTATTAAGCAACCGTAGTTCTGATTTCTTAGAAATATTGCATAAACAAATATCATAAATAACACAATTCGAGATGATAAATGCATCATGTCACAATATTGCCCAAGGATCTTGTGTGTACGTATGGGTGAACACCATTTTCAAGCATGTTGAGGTTCTGGAATGGAATTTGAGGAGGGTTCTCCTGTATTGTGGAATTTGGATGAAGTCAAGGCTGACACAGAATATACAGAGTCACAAACAAACAGTAGCACGAGTTTTCCAGATGATGGCTTGCCTGCTGTGATGGATGAGGTGATTCTCTTTCTTCTGAGATTGAGGTTGGGAGAGGCATCATCACAGCTATAAATCCAATGGAAGCAGTGTCAGAAGAGAAACTAGGGTCCGACTTCGTGGGTGTAGTTGTGACAGAGGTTTCACCTAATGGCACATTGCATCCTGGATCCCTCGTGAGGTGGCGAACATCTGAATTAAGACGGCAAGATGGTTCAACATATTCTGGGTTGGATTTCAATAATAACAACCCGGAAGAACAACTCATATTTGAAGAGGTTCCTTGCATTGGTCCTATTGTAAGAAAAAGGCGATTCATGGGTTGCAGATCTTCCCCTGCAAGTTTCAGCAAGAGGGTAAGATGGATCCTACATCTTCCGAAAGTGTTACGAGCATTTCCACGATTGACTGTGCTGCAAGAAGAAGTGTTGTCAGATGGCAGACCGGAATGAAATTACCCAATGTAGACATGTCTTTCGTATGCTCACCCAAAAGCAAAGGCATGAGTTTGTATATGCTGCACTAACTGGGTGTATTGATGGAATGGCCTCGGACACAGGTTATCAGAGTACATCCATGGTATTTAATAAGGTGGCCATCTGCTTCAAAGCTTGGTACAGTATATACGGGATCCCAAAGACCACGTTCTACCGTCGGAGGGATGAGTGGCTAGATGGAGCGCGAACCTCAGTACATGGGAACACTCGCTTGGTCAAAACCCGCTCTCACATTATGGCAGCCATAGAGATACTCAAGGCTTTTTGGAAGCAAATGCAGACAGGATGCCTCACAAATGCCGAACCACAAATGCAGGGAAAAATCTCAAGGTTTTGCCTTCAATCTACACTCAATTGAAGCTGTGTGAACATGTGAACAAGTGCCTCAGTTTGATGGGGCTCAAGCAATCTGCACTGGTACCTTCAACAACATATGGAATACTCATTTTAAGGATGTGGAGATTGCAAAACACTCTAGCTTTTCCAAGTGTGACACTTGTACATCATTGAAGGCTGCAGAGGCTTGTGCAAAAACCTTGGTGGAGATCACTACAATTCAAAAGAAGATGGAGGCCCACATGATTGCACAACAAACTTGCCGGTCTCAGTACTATGCACACCGCATGCTTTCTGTGTCACGCCCATCAGAGTACCTGTGCTTGATCCATGACAAGATGGATCATTCAAAGACCAGCATTCCAAAGCTCGTTGCAACACCAAAGTGCCTTGGAAATGTCATGAAACTTCCGATTTCATTGACAGGTGTGCTAACACATGGACACGGTTGTGAGTCATATGGACACTTTTCACTTCCACATTGGTCTAGCGACTCCAATTTCACTATTGGGTCGTTGGCCATGTGTTTCAGAAACCTTGAAGCCCACTCACAGACAAGTCCTATCAGTGATCTCAAAGTGAAGAAACAACACCTTCAACCTTTACATAATGCTCTCATGAACACGTCTGCACTTGAGGCTACTTGGGAATATGAGAGGCATTGTCAGCAGCCTGCACAAAAAACAGATGGCCCTGTTGAGAGTTCAGTGGAGGGATCTAGCTCAAATAGTGTACATGTGTCCTCAACATCAAATAAGCTTCCTCGTCATTTGCTTTTACAGATGGATAATTGTGCAGGCGAGAACAAAAATAGGTAAATCATTTTACTTAAGGGTTTCTCAAGCTCATACTTACTTTTATTTTCTAGATATGTGCTAGCATACTTGTCAATGCTTGTTGCCAAAGGTGTGTTTGAACAATCACGCTCAGTTTTCTTATGGTTGGTCACACTCATGAAGATATTGATGCGTTCTTCAGCAAGGTCTCCAACTCTACAAAAAGGACAAGTGCACTTACCTTACCGCATATGATGAATCTTTTTGAAAATTGCATCTCCAAAAAAAGTTGTGCTTTGCTTGTGACTGAGGTGCCAGACTTCAAAAAATTTCTCAAGGAGTATATAAAAGAGGGAGTGATTCTTTAGTTGGTCACCTTGTGCCGCTACAATTCTTTTATACGAGATGGTATACCTATTATGCAGTACAAGTTACGGCCATCAGAGCAGAGTGGTTACCGAAAAGGGGTTAATGCTCTTCAAAAGTTGGAGAGAATAGAAAGCCACTTCTCCCAGAAGGACAACCAGACCCTATTCCATTGAGTGCCTAGCTCAAGGAACAAGAGGTTATTATTGATGGCATCAAAAAATATGTGGCATGGGTTTAAAAATCGATGCCAAAGAATTCTGATAAGGCAACTGGTTACTCAAAACTATATAAGCATGTGGTCGACTATTGGGAGACTATGGTTTGAGAGTTATAAGGCCTACTGTCACAAGTACAGAATTGGAACACCCTTTTTGGCCTAAAACAAGGTGGTGAGAGGAGATTGAAATGACATCAATGAGCACAAACGACATAGAAGTCAATAGTGATGTAGAAGTGCAAACCCCACACTTTGTTGAACAAAGGAACCAAAAACCTAAAGCATACTTTGATTGCTGCAAAGATCTTCAAAAACTAATGATGGTCCTCATTACTCTAGATGCATCATATAATTAGCCTATTTGGATGGGTCAAATTATCGACACACCTGAAGTAATTACAAAAAATAATATGGTTAAGGTTGCATGGTTTAAACCACAAAAAAGGTGACACGAGAAGGAGAGCGAAAAATATAATGGATGCTTAGAGAAAACATGGTCTTCCAATTAAAAAGACTTAGCATGTTTTATAAATGTTAAATCCATTCGATATAGGTGAATGTCAAGAAGCATTGATAAAGTCACGATTAACAAAACTGCAAGGGAATGTATGTTTTTTAAAGTTTAAAGCAGTTACAAAATTATAAAATATCATATATTTAATATTCATAATTATTATAAACTCTTTAATAATAGTCCAAATTGTTTACTTAACTATATAAATTTTAAAAAAGATATGGAAGATTGACTATATTATTATAGGATTTATATTATATATATATATATTATTAACTACAAATTTTTAATTAATAATGTTATATTTAAATATTAAATTTTAATAACAACATCAATATTTATATAATGTACCTCTTATGCTCTTCCTTAATTGTTATATTAGGCAATATATTATATAATTTAATACTTTTACTTTTATAATGTTATTAATTTTGTTCAATGAATGTTATAATTTATTAAAGTTCTAAAGAATATTCTGTTTTCAAACATATATTCTAAAGAGTATTCCTTTAATACTAGAAAATGCTAATTAAATAGTTAAAATTGTTAATTATTAGGAAATGGGACTATAGCCATGCCCATTTTAGTTACAACTTGCATTCTTCTTCGCTATTACCTTCTGAGTGAGGCGAAGAAGGTCTAAGCCGCTTGGTAGATCATTCATGATCTTGCATATCTTTTGTTGATGTTCCATGGGTAATGAAGTATGTGAATGTTCTGTACTCCTCAAATAACTTTAATCTAATATCTGATTGAAGTTCGTCCTCAGACTCCGACATTGAACCAGATTCGTCTTCAACTATCGCACTTCTCGGGAGGGAACTTTCCCAAATACTCCTGTATGGGTTTGTTGGGGTAGTCAGTTGAGAACCTTTATATCCACTTGTTCAGGTCCTCAACCATGGTCTTATCCTTTTCAACACAAACACACATGTATCCCGAAGGTAACACTCCTTCAAGACGGACCCCCTAGTGCAGTAGTCAAAAACCCATGCATCACTGTGAGGACCCCTGATCAAGTTGACGATGCTCCGTGCCGCTTGACTTGTAATGTTTGGATAACGTACATTGCCGAATACGTCCCTCTCAGCTATCGGTGTATCGGATGGAGGTTCAGGCCGTTGGAGTGCAAACAGATGCCTGGCCAGTCATTTGGAAGTTTGAAATTGTTTGGCGCATTCCTAACAACCAAGTGAACAACCGTATCAATGCACTTCGGATCAGCATCATTCATATAAAATCCTGTCCAACGATGTTTATTCTTCTTGGCAAAGGCGAAGGCAAAAGTATCGGTGACATGAGCAAGAATCAAGAAATAAATACCTGAAAACGTAGTATCAGTGAAGAGTGCAAGCATGAATTCAATAATAAATACCTTCTTTGTACATGCTTGCACGGCTAAGTTTCTCCACCAAATCCTCTAGTGTCCTGTCTGTCGAAGGATTTTTTGACACGCCGATCCATCACGAACAATTGAAACGGTTTCCTACAAGCAGTGATGTTACCCCATAAAGTCTGAATCCAACAACAAACATCTGTAGGGCTTGTCGTGATTCGTAGCATCCTCCTTTATAAGGTTCAACTCGGTTCTCCGCTGCTGAAGGACTGCCATAAGAGAAGGCGTCATCGCAATGTTCTCCTTTTTGGCGTTGGCGTGCAATAGATTCTTGCCCAGATCTTCCGATTGATTCACCCATTCGACAAGCATATCATCGTTTGTCACATGCAAATATTTGCTGACCTCTTCGTATGTTGAAGCCGAGGTCCAACCCAGTTTGTGGCAGTGTATTCCCAACCACTCCTTGAAGTGCCTGACCGTCTTCAACTCCATTGCCTTGACATGAAAAGGAGAGGTGGGGCTGCTGTTGTTAATCTATGTTTGCCATCAATCACCAAATCAGCCAAGACTTCCATCTCCTCCATCGTTGTTCCATTTAAAGGCTTCAACCATGTGAGCTTGAAATCGTTGTCTACATCCTTTGTAAGATTGAACAGACTTAGCCTTCGGCGTCTTACTGGGTTTCTTTGCAGACTTCTCTGAGGGCTCCCCTTCACTTGTCTGCTTCTTCTTCAGTGTTCCTTTTGAAAAGGATTCCATAATCCCCAACCATTTGGCAAAGATCTATCCTCGGGCAAGAAATCAACATCATCAAAAAGGATGTTTCCTTCCGCCCACCTGGGCAAAATCAACTGCTACAATTTCTTCAACTCTCTGAAAAAAAAGAGACAATTAATATACCGGCGAGATAAATCCCGCCCAAACAATTTGCTTACCCGGTACATCACACATTGTGTATTCCCTGCAGTAGCTCTTGTGGTCTCAAGAGTTCCCACATGGCTGTGTGTTTGAACTTCTCCCATATTTTGCTGTTGTAGTGGTTGGTGTCGGCAGCGTCCCATTCCGCCGATAACTTATGGTACTGCTCGATTGTGAGATTCGGCTTAGCTAAAAATGCCGATCTTTTTGTCAGCTTCTCACGGGTATGCTCGAAAGTTTTGTTGCCATCGTTCCTTTGTTGTGTTCATCGAGAAGTCGTTGGGCTGCCGTTATTGTGTGCTGGCCACTAATGATGTAGTACTTGATTGATTTTCTATTCTTTTGAATCTTCGTGATTTGTTCTAGTGTTGTGACCACACTTTGTCAGCGCCTTTTTTCTTTGTAGTATGGGCAAAAACAGCATTATGTGGAACGGTGTAAGAATTGTCGTCCTTCATCTTCTCCATGAGCTCACTACACGTTCCTGGTTAAGTGGCCTGTAATTGAAGTTGACGCTGCAATACTTAACCCTACACTCATAAATCCTATCATCCAACATCATTTCCTTGTGGCTTATTGCAGCATGGGATGCCAGGTGCAGCTGACAAAACGACTGATGATTTTCTTTTACGATCCGAATCAACATGTGTGATCCCCGATTGCAGCTTTCTAATGTTCTCGGCACACTCTTCCAGCTTCCGAAATTCCTAGGCAAATTGAACATGATCTGTAAAGAACCTGGACCGAGCCACCCTCTCAATCTCCTATGATGTCGCTGTGTTCTTCTTCAATGTGAAGAGGGACGATTGCTCCACTTGTGATGTTCTGTATTGTGAAGCAATCCTGTTGAGAATACACTACTCGATGAGTCTGAAGATCTTCGAAGTAGACATCTAATTGGATCCCCTCCATAATGGGCTTTCGTTGAGTTGAAGAACTCCACAATCAACATCATTAGTGAACACGTGAACATCATTATCCACAAGTCGACAAGACCACCGAGATTAATGTGTAACTGGCGACCTCTGGATCCGAGAACGTGACATTGGATGGAACAAGGCATATGTGTCGAGCATCGTCCAATCTGGGTTGCAGACTGCTTTCGGGTGCTTGACTATAAATCTACTTTCCATTGTTTTGCTTGTCCATGCAATGTGACAAAGGTTAGTTTGACAGCAACCATGGTTGCTTCCAATGCGCTTCCGTTTATTTTAAAATATGGCCAAGTTGATTCCAAAATCCCCTGCCCATCTCTTCTCCTCCTCTCGTCTTTAATGTCACCTCAATTCCACATCTGAATACAAAAATGATTAGTTCTTCAAGCACATATCCGAGTATAACAGATTTTATTATATTCTTACCCAAATTTGACGACTCCATACTAATGACTGAATTCCTTGTTTGATCAAATCATCCTTCTGCAATAATACACTATGAATACAAATCATATAAAAACGCACACACACTTGTAAAACCGAATATACAAAAGTAATACACTGATAAATTCACATACACCTTGCTTTGTCTCAGAGAGAAGTGGACGGGATTAACTGTCAAAGCTCACGTTTGTGATAGTGCAAAAGACAAATAACATTTAGTTTTAGAACCACCACAAACGTGAGCTTTGGATAGTTTTACATATAATAAATGATAGAAGTAAATAAAATGAGATAAGCAACTTACATATACTAATACACATATATATTCACATGAAGGTGTGGCGGGATTTATCTCACCACACCTTTTATGCCTCTTGAAAGAGTGGGTAGGATTAATCTCGCCACCCTTCTAGACCCCTTGAATGGGTGTGCGGGATTAATCCCGCCACCCTTCTCGGTCTCAAAAAGATCTAGGCAGGATTTATTTAGCTCACCCCTTCAGGTAATCCAGAAGGGTGACGGATTAATCTCGCCCACCATGGAAGGGATGGTGGAATTAATCTCGCCACCCTTTTCAGTCCCCTCAATTGGTATGCGGTAATCCTTCTCCGTCTTAGACAGAAGTGGTTGGGATTGATTCGGCTCACCAATTGAGGAAGCAGAGAAGGGTGGCGAGATTAATCCCGCCCACAACACTCTCATATGGATTAAGACAGTTGGCGGATTAATCCCGCCACCAGGCATAAAAGGGTCGGCGAGATTAATCCCACCGCCCATGGCCTACGTGGAGGGTGGTGGGATTAATCCTGCCGCCTTCTCGTAAATCATGTGCACACACACATATATATGGGTGGCAGGATTAATCCCCCCTCCCTCCGACAAGGGATGGGTGTGGGGCGGGATTAATCCTGCTGCCAGGCCCTTTCATGCAGGTCATGGGCGGCAGGATAATCCTGATGCCCTCTGCGTAGGGCATGGGTGTGTGGCGGGATTAATCCTGCCACCCAGGCCCTTTCATGCAGGTCATGGGCGGCAGGATTAATCCTGATACCCTCTACGCAGGGCATGGGTGTGTGATGGGATTAATCCCGCCACCCAGGCCTTTCACGCAGGCCATGGGCGGTGGGATTAATCCCGCCAGCTAGGACCTTCATGCAGGCCATGGGCGGTGGATTAATCCCGCTACTTAGGCCCTTCACGCAGGCCATGGGCAGCGAGATTATTCTCACCGCCCTCCGCGCAGGCCATGGGCGACGGGATTAATCCTGCCGCTCTTTGGTTAGCCTCATGGCGGCGGGATTAATCCTGCGGCTCATGAGGCTAATTAAATAGCATGCGTGAAGGGCAGCGGGATTAATCCCGCCGCCTGCGGGGCTAACCAAAGTGTGTGTGCGCTAAATAAATTAAATTATACAAATACACACACACACACATATATATATATGTTTATGTATATGTGTGTGTAGGAGAGTGTGTGTGTGCTAGAGATAGATAAATCAATAAAATTATAGTGATACACACACACACACACACACATATATATATATGTGTGTGTGTGTGTGTGTGTGTGTGTGTGTGTGTGTGTGTGTAGGAGTGTGCATGTGTGTGCGAGAGATAGATAAATAAAAAAATTATACAGATACTGGTACACATAATATATGTATGTATATATGTATATAGGTATATATATATATGTGTATATCTATATCGTGTGTATGTGTATGTGAGTGAAACAAATAAAATCATACAGATAAACAAACACACACACACACACACATATATACAGGAGTGTGCATGTGTGTGCGAAAGATAAAATTAATAAATTAATAAAATTATACAGATACATACACACACACACACATATATATATATATGTATGTATATATGTATAGGAGTGTGTGTGTGTGAGAGAGAGAGAGATAAATAAATAAAATTATACAGATACACACACATAATATATGTATGTGTATATGTATATAGGTATATATATATATATTGTATATGTATATTGTGTGTATGTGTGTGTGAGCAAAACAAATAAAATTATACAGATAAATAAACACACACACACACATATACAGGAGTGTGCATGTGTGAGAAAGAAGAGAGATCTCACTTGTGTGTGAAAGAGAGGGAGATTTCACAGTCGCTGCCTCCGTCGCCTTTCTTCTTGAAACCCTAAGAATATACCTAAACCCTAAAAAGAATAAAATATATATTAACCTTAATCGAATATTCCTTCTAAGAATATACTTAAACCTTAAAAAGAATAAAATTTATATATATATATATACACTTGAATATTAAGAATATAAAATAATTACTAAAATTTCGTAATATTAAACAGCTTGAATCACTTGAATCACATTAAATGCAATTTTATAACACTCATTGGAATTGGAGAGTATATATGTCAGAGTGTCAGTTATTTGTGTCAACTCATCTTAAATTTTATTTTCTGTTCTTTTCAAAAATTTTGAATTTCTGACATAAGTATTGTTGGTCTGACATGTAAATTTGAAAATGCATTTAATTTCCCACTCAAAATCATATCTGGTTCTTTCTCCAGCAATGGTTTCTTCATTTTTGTAATTTTCACTCTTCAAATCTTCTTTTTTCTTGATAATGATCAGCTCAGGAGCGACATTAAATTGGGTGCTATTGTTTATAAGAAATTACGGCGCCTTCAGTGCTATTTACAAGTAAGTATTATAAACAAATTTAGATATACTTATAAAGATTCATTCTCTTACATTTGTCACGACCCAATACATGATGCAAAATACATGATGCGAGTTACAAGATATGCCTATAGGATATACCTACAGGATATGCCTGTAGGATATTTCTACAAGATATACTTGCAGGATATTCTTACAGGATATGCCTATAGGATATACCTACAGGATATTCCTATAGGATATATCTGCAGGATATTCCTACAGGATATGCCTATAAGATATACCTACAATATATGCATGTAGGATATTTTATAAGATATTCCTATAGGATATACTACAGAATATGCCTAGAGGATAAGGGTCACTATTTTTAGCTCATGACCAGATTAGATTCATGACTAGATTAGCTTGGAGTTGTGAATATAAAAGCTCCGACTTAATTATTGTACAATCAGTTACTATCAACACCAATCTTTTTACGATCAATCTTGTTTTGTCTTGTTCCTATCTTGTCTTGCTCTTTGCCTCCTGCTTTTGTCTTGTTCCTGGTTCCTACTTTCTGTCATGCTCCCTGTCCTGCTTCTGAGTCAAGCTTCCTTGTTCTGGGAATCCTGCTCACTTCCTTGTTCCTGGATCGTGGCTTAACAACATTTTCTCTTAAAATTAGAATTTAAGGATTTAGGAATGCATTAGAATTACATTATATTCCGTTAGGGATTTATTCCGTTTAAACATCCTTCTTACTTAATATTCTTAGTTAGCCAGGGCGGCGAGATTAATCTGGCCATTTCTTTTTCGCTTCTTAAAAGAGGTGGCGAGATTAATCCCGCCACCATTTCTTTAATAGCCATGGCAAATTAGTCCAGGCAATGCTTCTCCGCCTTTAAAAAAGAGCTGCAGGATTAATCCCGTCGATAACTCTCTCAATTGATAAAGAGTTACCTAAATTTATTAAAAAAAGTTGTCAGTGGAATTAATCCCGCCAACCATTCTAAGAGGTAGAGAAGGGGTGGCGGGATTAATCTTGCCACCACTTCCCTATTTTAAAGATTTGTGGGCAGGATTTATCCTACTGATCAGTTTCGGACACAGAAAAGTATTGGCGGGATTAATTCCGCCACTCCCTCGAGATCTCTTTAAAATCATAACTTCGGAGAGAGTTGTGGGCAGGATTAGTCCCGCCACCTATTCCCTGTCATGAGAGTTGTGGGCGGGATTAATCCCGCCGCCTCTTCCTCGTCGGAGGGAGTTGCGGTGGGATTAATCCCGCTGCTTCTTCCTCATTGAAGGGAGTCAGCGGCAGGATTAATCCCGCCGCCTCTCTCCGACAAGGAAGATCCGGCAGCAGGATTAATCTTGCCGATTCTTCCTTGTTGGAGGAAGTCGGCGGCGGGATTAATTCCGCCCACCATTCCTCGTCAGAGAGAGTTGTGGGCGGGATTAATCCCGCCCATCAGTTGTATTAATCAAGCATGAGATAATATCCCTATACATAATTATGTATTATTGCACATGCATATTATTAAGCAACCGCAATTCAGATTTCTTAGAAATATTGCATAAATAGATATCATAAATAACACAATTATTTATGTGCAGGACAATATGTTTAATACTGGAGATAAGGTATGTCTTCTTCGGAACAACGAGATAGTTGGCATTGGAACTGTGGAAGTTCGAGATGATAATGCATCATGTCATAATATTGCCCAACAGAACATCTGAATTAAGACGACAAGATGGTTCAACATATTCTGGGTTGATTTTAATAATAACAACCCAGAAGAACAACCATATTTGAAGAGGTTCCTTGCATTGGTCCTATTGTAAGAAAAAGGCGATTCATGGGTTGCAGATCTTCCCCTATAAGTTTCGACAAGAGGGTCAAGATGGATCCTACATCTTCCAAAGTGTTATGAGCATTGCCACGATTGACTGTTGCAAGAAGAAGTGTTGTCAGATGGCAGACCGGAATAAATTACCCAATGTAAACATGTCTTTCGTATGCTCACCCAAAAGCAAAGGCATGAGTTTGTATATGTGCACTAACTGGGTGTATTGATGGAATGGCCTCGGACACAGGTTATCAGAGTACATCCATGGTATTTAATAAGGTGGCCATTGCTTCAAAGCTTGGTACACCATATATGGGATCCCAAAGACCACGTTCTACCGTCGGAGGGATGAGTGGCTAGATGGAGCGCGAACCTCAGTACATGGGAACACTCGCTTGGTCAAAACCCGCTCTCACATTATGGCAGCCATAGAGATACTCAAGGCTTTTGTGGAAGCAAATGCAGACAGGATGCCTCACAAATGCCGAACCACAAATGCAGGGGTCAGGGAAAATCTCAAGGTTTTGCCTTCGATCTACACTCAATTGAAGCTGTGTGAACATGTGAACAAGTGCCTCAGCTTGATGGGGCTGCAAGCAATCTGCACTGGTACCTTCAACAACATATGGAATACTCATTTTAAGGATGTGGAGATTGCAAAACACTCTAGCTTTTCCAAGTGTGACACTTGTACATCATTGAAGGCTACAGAGGCTTGTGCAAAAACCTTGGTGGAGATCACTGCCATTCAAAAGAAGATGGAGGCCCACATGATTGCACAACAAACTTGCCGGTCTCAGTACTATGCACACCGCATGCTTTCTGTGTCACGCCCATCAGAGTACCTGTGCTTGATCCATGACAAGATGGATCATTCAAAGACCAGCATTCCAAAGCTTTGTGCAACACCAAAGTGCCTTGGAAATGTCATGAAACTTCCGATTTTTGACAGGTGTGCTAACACATGGACACGGTTGTGAGTCATATGGACACTTTTCACTTCCACATTGGTCCAATTTCACTATTGGGTCGTTGGCCATGTGTTTCAGAAACCTTGAAGCCCACTCACAGACAAGTCCTATCAGTGATCTCAAAGTGAAGAAACAACACCTTCAACCTTTACATAATGCTCTCATGAACACGTCTGCACTTGAGGCTACTTGGGAATATGAGAGGCATTGTCAGCAACCTGCACAAAAAACAGATGGCCCTGTTGAGAGTTCAGGTTCAGTGGAGGGATCTAGCTCAAATAGTGTACATGTGTCCTCAACATCAAATAAGCTTCCTCGTCATTTGCTTTTACAGATGGATAATTGTGCAGGCGAGAACAAAAATAGGTAAATCATTTTACTTAAGGGTTTCTCAAGCTCATACTTACTTTTATTTTCTAGATATGTGCTAGCATACTTGTCAATGCTTGTTGCCAAAGGTGTGTTTGAAACAATCACGCTCAGTTTCCTTATGGTTGGTCACACTCATGAAGATATTGATGCGTTCTTCAGCAAGGTCTCCAACTCTACAAAAAGGACAAGTGCACTTACCTTACCGCATATGATGAATCTTTTTGAAAATTGCATCTCCAAAAAAAGTTGTGCTTTGCTTGTGACTGAGGTGCCAGACTTCAAAAAATTTCTCAAGGAGTATATAAAAGAGGGAGTGATTCTTTAGTTGGTCACCTTGTGCACAATTCTTTTATACGAGATGGTATACCTATTATGCAGTACAAGTTACGGCCATCAGAGCAGGAGTGGTTACCGAAAGAGGGCTTAATGCTCTTCAAAAGTGGAGAGGATGGAAAGCCACTTCTCCCAGAAGGACAACCAGACCCTATTCCATTGAGTGCCCAGCTCAAGGAACAAGAGGTTATTATTGATGGCATCAAAAAATATGTGGCATGGGTTCAAAAATCGATGCCAAAGAATTCTGATAAGGCAACTGGTTACTCAGAACTATATAAGCATGTGGTCGACTATTGGGAGACTGTTGTTCGAGAGTTGAAGGGCCTACTGTCACAAGTACAGAATTGCAACACCCTTTTTGGCCTAAAACAAGGTGGCGAGAGGAGATTGAAATGACAATGAGCACAAACGACATAGAAGCCAGTAGTGATGTGGAAGTGCAAACCCCACACTTTGTTGGACAAAGGAACCAAAAACCTAAAGCATACTTTGATTGCTGCAAGGATCTTCAAAAACTAATGATGGTTCTCATTACTCCAGATGTCATATAATCAGCCTATTTGGATGGGTCAAATTATCGACACACCTGAAGTAATCACAAAAAATAATATGTTAAGTTCACAAAATTATGTTAAGGTTGCATGGTTCAAACCACAAAAAAGGCGAACGAGAAGGAGAGCGAAAGATATAATGGATGCCTAGAGAAAAATGGTCTCCCAATCAAAAAGACCCAGCATGTTTTATAAATGTTAAATCCATTCGATATGGGTGGATGTCAAGAAGCGTTGATAAAGTCACGATTAACAAAACTGCAAGGAATGTATGTTTTCTGAAGCTTAAAGCAATTACAAAATTATAAAATATCATATTTTAATATTCATAATTATTATAAACTCTTTAATAATAGTACCAAATTGTTTACTTAACTATATAAATTTAAAAAAGATATGGAAGATTGACTATATTATTATAGGATTTTGTATATATATATTATTACTACTACAATTTTTAATTAATAATATATTTAAAAATTAATATTTTAATAACAACATCAATATTTATATAATGTACCTCTTATGCTCTTCCTTAATTTTATATTAGGCATACATTATATATATTTATAATACCTTCTACTTTTATAATGTTATTAATTTTTGTTCAATGAATGCTATAATTTATTAAAGGTCGATACAAAATAGAATATTCTAAAGAATATTCTTCAAACATATATTCTAAAGAATATTCCTTTAATATTAGAAAATGTTAATTAAATAGCTAAAATTATTAACTATTATGAAATGACTATAGACATGCCCATTTTAGTTACAACTTGCATTTAAGACTTATTCTTCTTGCTAAGCTATTGAAGTTAATGCCTGGATACTTGCAACCATTGTTAATTCTAAAAAATGGATATTTGCAACCATTATTAATTCTAAAAAACTGGATACTTGCAACCATTGTTAATTCTAAAAAATGGATACTTGCAACCATTGTTAATTCTAAACAATGGATACTTGCAACCATTGTTAATTCTAAAAAATGGATACTTGCAACCATTGTTAATTCTAAACAACGCTAGTAGAATATTTCTATGGTTTTATTATTGATATGCCAAGAACTTTCAAAAAGAATGAACAAATTTGGGTTATTGTGGATTGACCTACTAAATATGCTCATTTAAAAGTGAATGTTAATGCTAAAGATTTGGCTAAGATCTACTTTATTAAGGTTTATCATGAACTTAGTGAATTTTATATGTTAATGATCAAGGTTTTATTAATGCATGTATGCTAATGAGATGATACAACAATATTTACCTTGTAATATTATGAGTGATAGAGATTCTGAATGCACATGTGGTTTTTTAGAAAAACTTTTGCAAAAATCTTGGTACTAGATTAAAGTTTGGCAATACATACCATCCTCAAACAAATGGGTAAATAAAATGTATAAAGCAAATTCTAGAGAATATGTTATGTGCTTACATCATGAAAAAGCTAATATAATGGGATTTGTTCATGCATATGGTTACAATAATAGCAAACATAGTGAAACCAACATGACTCCATATTTTTCAATGAAAGGATGACATATAAAAACTCCTTTGAAGATTAGAGTTAAATTGGAATGGATTTTATGAGGCTAATGTTAATAATTTTGCAAAAGAACTAGAAAGATTAGAATAAATTGTCGTCCTAATTACAAATAGCTCAATATTACATGCAAATGAGCATCATATATTTAGACATTATCATGTTAGTGATAAAAATTTATGTTAGAGTAGTATTTCCATCTATTCTCATTAAAGATTCGAAAAAAAAAGTGTGATAAGTTAGTACCAAGATATGCTACGCCATTTTAAATTATTGAAAAGATCAATAATGTGGTTTATAAGCTAAGGTTTTCAACAGAGGTTAATGTGCACCCAACTTTTCATATAATCAATTGAAGATTATTTAATACATAATGAAAATAAATTAACTTACAACAATATGAAAATTGAGTGTTTAATTTAGACGGATAAGAATTTACTTCCCACCAATCTAAAAGACATCAACGTGATTGAGAATGTGGTTACACTACTAGTTTGTTTTGTATTATTAAGCACAAAGACTTTTTTGTAATGGGAAGGAATGTTATGAACACATAAGATTCATAAGTATATTCTAAGGAGTTCTAAAAGAGAATATTCTAAATATATTCAAGACGTTCTATCATAATTTAAGGAAGGTTATGCATTTCTAATCCTATTATAGCGCATGGTTATTAGTTTAGAAGGCAGGGTTTAGTTCAAGGTAAGGGGGACTTCTCTTCTTTTGGATGCCTGTTGTTGGAGGTTGTACCTCAGGGGTGAACTTATTGACATTAAGAGTGAACTAATGGTGATATATAAAAGGAAATTAAAAATATTTACTTAAATTTAGAGTTTTTTAAGGAAGCTAGGAAGGATATGTGTGCGGTCTTTAAGGAACTTCAAATTTTTGTAAAAGCTAAAAGGCTAGAAAATCATCTTTTTATTAAATCAAAAGTTATTTGAAAAAATGGAGATCTCATTTTTTAAAGATGGAATTTTTGATGAAGTGTTGAGTTAATTGGATAAAGTGGATCAATAGTCATAGAACCAAAGGAAATGATGTTGTTTTCCATACTACTTTTAAATTAAAAAGAATTGGAACATTAGTAATAGTCTTTTAAGATTAAATGAGAAAGCAATCACTAATCGTGACTCAAAACAATGAAAGAATTTTGGGAGCTTTTCTTAAACATCATGCTCATGTAAGAAAAACTCATGGAACTCTTTTGTTGTTTTCACTTACGGTTAATGATTGCTTTCCCATTTAATTGTAATATATTGCCACCAACCTTTTGCTTTCCATTTTAGTTTAAAAATAACATAGAAAACATCATTCTTCTATGATTTTATGACTATTGAGAATCTTTTCCACTTGATTTCATCCACCTTCAAAAGATGTGTTTTTATTTTCTCAAGTAACTTTTGATTTATAAAATGAAAAAATAATTTGCCAAGCTTCCATGGAGCTCTTTAACCACAGTTTCCCAAAATAGAGTAAATATTTTCAATTTCTTTTTATATATTATCTTTTCGATTTCTTTTTATATATCACCATTAATTACTCTTTGTCAACTATCAGGAATAATACACTCTTCATGTAATTCATATATGATTAAATTAAGTAGCTCCTTTGTTTTAGGCACACAAACTCTTTTTTTATAAAACAACAAACCATCCTTAAAAGAATAAAGCTAACATCCTTTCTTACAAACCAATGTGGAAACCAGAAAATTCAACCCATCTCTAGTGCCTCAAACGACAACCTTTAAATAACACCTCTCTTAATTGTCACTCTCATTGTACTCATTCCCTAAAGAGCACATCATGCTAAATGCCATTCAATAATTCCTAACTCTTTTATCTCACTAAGTTTAAAAATAATGAATTTCAAAACTTAGTTTCTACAATAAGAGTTTCCATGAACTTGTAATATTGCACGCCTTTGTAACATTATATTTATTTCCAAGTCTCAAACTGATTACGTAAATGTTTTTCAACACTATACCTATAGCATTTCCACTAATTGGAGCAATTAGTGTTTTGATAAACATCTTTTTAAACTAATCCTTATTCTATAAACAGTTACAATTTCGATATTGATACTCTCGAATGGATAATAATCGTTTTAACGTTCAAATCCTAAGTTTACCAACTAATTGTTATACTAGCGGATATAAACTTATAATTATATTAATTTATCGAAATGCTACAATTATAATATAGACATGGTCTTAATTTACATGAACCGAAATTCAGTTTTTGAAATGGAATTATAATGTTATGACAGTATTCCAAGGAACTTGTTTAGAGACAAGAGGAATCATGAACTAGTGTCTGGTTCATCTAACTGATTTAGTAAGATATCAACTTCTACATAAATGTTATCATAACACTGAAGTGTTATATCAATTTCATGTTTTAGTCATACTTTATAATTCAATAGATTTCCCCAAATATGAATAAAACATCTAGTTCTGTACATTGAACTAAGATGCATTATTCACTATAGACACTTAGCAATCATCAACATACCACATTGTTCCTCAAGCAATGTATTGAGAAACTCCTCATTTCTCAACTAACTTGAAAACACGTTTCAAGTTATTACATTAAGGTACTGCCTTACCAAAGTGTCAGACTCAAATCCGCTTCAGTCTTTATACTTCATGATTATGGCCACCTCATGTGATCATAACCAAGTCTTAATATTGAGCACTCCAAACTCAATATTCAAGAGATACCATATTATACTTTGACAAGTCATATATAATTAATCTTAAAAGACTGTCATAAATACTTTCAAAGTATAAGATATGAATATTTCAATGAATAAGGTGATAGGAAACCTCATATTTTCGTACCAAATATTAAACCATATGTTAGGGACATTGTATCACGATCATCAAGAATGGAGACCATCTTCTTGAATTAATCTAACCACTGAATATCTCACTTTTAAGGATTTTGACCCAGAATGTCACAACTTTTCCCTCTCCCCTTATGCCAACTAGGCAAAGGGCCAATTAGTGTTTACCTCTCCCCTTATGCCAACTAGGTAAAGGGCCAATTAGTGTTTATGAGAGGGCCCCTGGTCATGATGACCCAGGTCCGCTTGGGTCTTTTTTGCCCACATATCCCACATATCCCACAATCTTTACTCAGGTAGTCAACTCACCAAGTTAGAACTATAACACTCTCCACCCATTTGAGAAAGTGGATACCCTCATCCACAGACTTCAAGGAGTTGCTACTATGCCTTCCTCCAGAAGGTGGAGCCAGAGGCGTTTCTACTCATGCCCTTCCTTTAGAAGGTGCAGCTAGAGGCGTTTCTACTCACGTTTAGCTCTTTACGCTTAACTCGCAACCCAACTCGCATGTTGTACTCGCATCACATGTCAATCAGGCCAGAGGCGATCACAGAGCCGCTTGGCATGTGTACTGTACACATGTCAATCAGGCCAGAGGCGATCACAGAGCCGCTTGGCATGTGTACTGTACACATGTCAATCAGGCCAGAGGTGATCACAGAGCCGCTTGGCATGTGTACAGTGAGCCGCTTGGCATGTGTACTGTACACATGTGATCGAGGGGTTTAGTTAGGCAAGAACAAGTGCGCCAACCTTAGTGGCGTGAGCTTTACTCAAAGTTCATCCCCTAATGAGAATCGAACCCGAGACCGCTCCGATACCAAATGTCACAACCTTTCCTTCTCCCCTTATGCCAACTAGGCAAAAGGCCAATTGGTGTTTATGAGAGGAATGACCCAAGTCCGCTTGGGTCTTTTTGCCCACATATCCCACAATCTTTACCCAGGTAGTCAACTCACCAGGTTAGAATTATGACACAGACTCAAGGAACACCATCAAACCTTTATATAGAACCAATAACTAACCCAAGGAATACAATCAAACCTTGAGTCAAGAATAGTTCTATTTTTTGATATTCCAAAGAACTGAAGATACTTACTTTATAAGTTCTCGGAGTGCCCACATTTGCAACTATGATGCAAAGTCAAGAAACCGTCTTTTTGAACAATCGTATTCGACTCAAAATGATATTGATATTAAAAACCAATACCAACTTCTAATTCTTATCGAATACATACTATCTTAAGGAGGTACATGCACTTAAACCTCCAATGGAAATCTAACTGTTATTAACACATCGATAGTTCCCAACATAAGTTATCAAACTTAACAAGTTTTCTTACTTAGTTGATAACCAAAGTGGAGAATCCCAAATCATGCTCTTTTTAAATCAAGGAATCACCCTTGTTCAAGAGCCTATCCCCACGTTGCAAACAATGTTATAAATTTTAAGCTTTAAAGAGTTAACAATGAAAATGCACAAGTGTGTGCTGAACGCCTTCATTACGCAAGTTCTTCATTACTCAATAAACTAAAAAAAAAAATATAAACGTATGTTTTCAACATTTTTGTTTCTTATAGATCATGCTATCTACTCCGAAACTGTACTGATAAGAAAGCGGAATCCTTAAATTGTTATCCCAAATCTCTCTCATGATCCCATATGAGATACAACTTCAAACGAGTTAGCTAAGTTAACCAACCTGAATACAAAGTGCGCGCTTACAACTAACTAAGGTTTTACGTTATACTTTATTCAAATAAAGGGACTTGAACTTAGTAAACTATTCCACCTAATGTTATTTGTAACTAGCGTCATCAAAATATTGCGAACATTGGATAATACTTTGATTACATTGGATCTTCAAACCCACTACTTAACATATTCATCATATATTAATATTTGACATTCCGTTGTATTACCAGTTCAACACCATAGTTTGCTTCTAGAGTTACACTCTCGGAAACCTGTACTATAATGAGAACTTATTTTACACTTTATGTCAAAATGTAGTGTTCCCTCTTATATTTGAATATGCCCCTTCTCCCGAAGTCAAAGATGCACATTTAACATAAGCCTTTCCCCGTTTGAACACTCTAGTTGGACTCAATATTGAATCTTGACCTAAGCCAAAACTCAATCGACATAGTCACGTTCTCAAATCATGTGTTATCCCAAGTCCAAACACCTTAAAGAAAAAGAAAAATTTTCAATATGTGTAGAATAGGATATCACAAGGCCCATCTCACAAGACTTAGTTTGTAAGTCAGAACATACTAACATGCCACGTCTTGTGGAAGTATATCGTAAAGTAACCTGAACATCCATAAGGTAAAGTAACCTGGCATATAACTTGGAAGTTGCATTCCGTGTGCTACCGCCAACAATGGAGTCCATAACCCACACCCACTTATGAAATAAGTGTTCTTTAAAGAGTTATAGATTTTAGGACCAACTCTCCGTGCAGAATTTAGACGTTAGCCGAAAGTGATAGAGTACTTCAAGAATTTAGAACTAACTAAACCCTAAAATACACTACACTTTAGGTAGTCCTACTGATCGCAGAGAATAGGCTCTAATACTAATTGTCAGAGTTTTAACCCAAAGGGCCAACACATGGCAACACGTGATTGCCAAGTGGCCATTCAGCATCATCACCCTATATGAGCAACGCTAAGTCTTCCAAGATAACCCTAAGAGTCTGACTCAAGGGCTCAATTAGGCAAAAGACTTAGAGTCCTACACTAAGTCCCCTAGAATGACCATCCCCTAAACCCTAGAAGATAACCGAGTAGACTTTAGGATCCTGTCCCAGTAGATCTAGACAGGCTCATGCCCTAACCCTACAAAGGAGATGTGTCTCACACATACCCCCATGACAGAGCTAAGGGCATTGTAACTTACTCCTCGAGGAATCACCCTCATCCGGGAGTACAACCCCTTTAGGGCGACAAGGGGTACCCTGAACCTCGACTAACCCCTAAGGGTTTGAGTGGCCAAGTCATACCCTAGACCTAGGGCTAATACTTAGTGAGGACACGGGGTGTGCGCCATAGGTGGACATGAGTGTTTTACTAAGTAAACTCCCTAAGGCTAGGTTTGAATAATCCTAAGTACATGACCTTACGAGTGTCTCATGATAGGGGCTTTGCTAATGAGCTTAGGTTGTTCAACCCTTATATCCTAAGGAAAACACCCCCTAGCCAGGTGTGCCAAAGCACACCTAGTTACGAGACCTAACCTCCCTTGAGCGAATGCTCAAGGTTTAGCACTCTAGTGCAAACACAAGCATGTATGTTTACTAGAGTATCCAACCCCTTGGCGACAAACCCATGACACAACCCCAAAGGGCGTGCCTTGGGCGTTGTATCATGTGACGTCTAGCCCAATGTCACATCTCCATGTGACACTGCCTTCCACGATGTGGGCTATCATGCCATAGCCCTTTAGATTCGAGAGTTGCACCAAGTGCCACAAACGCGGCCCCTAAATGCCAACTCTAGAATCCCTTAGTGAACCCTCAGGAACTGGTAATGTGAACCTATCAAACAAGATCCCACACCCACAACCGGTCAAGGATACGGATGTGCCTTGCTTGGCCATGAGTGCTACACCTAGCTTGACGTGGAAGAGGAGGCTGGACACAAGCCACAACCTCTGCTCTTGGAACGTGCATCCCGACAAGACCTCCCAGGCATGAATTCGCCAACGTTAAGGGTAAGCTACCTCGAAGGTGGGACGTACCCCTATTATCTAGAAGTTAGGGCAGCACAATAGAAAGTTGTACCTTAACGACACAAGCTAAAGCTTGCATCGGCAGAAGAGTAACGAACTCAGTCATGAACCCATGAGCTCTCCTACGTATACTCTACCTTATTTATGTGACGGAGCCCCCCCCTCTTTTCCTGTATTGTAAGTGGGTTGGAACGGAATGCCAACCCCTTAGTTAATGAGTTTGCACACTAACCCCTACCCCTAAACCCTACCCAAGGGGGTGGGGGTTTTAGGGCGTGGGTTAGGGCAACCCTAGGGTTAAGTCAACCCTAGGGGTGTTCCTAACCCTATTTAACATGCCAAACTCATATTAACTAGGATGTCAAAATAGGGGGTGGGTTTTTTTTAGAAGGTAAGTGCTACTTTCGCTTAGAGTTTCTCGCGACATTTAAAGATAGCCGGCCGGACTACCCTTAAACACCTAAGTGCACTAAGCGGGGTTGTTTCTCACTACATCTAGGGTTCTTCAACATAGTATAGTAGGTAACAATAGTCAACGTCCAAAGTAAAGGGTCGAGTCATAGTAAAAACTATGACGTATGTAGGAAGGTACAGGATTGATCCTGACTGTCGGAGAGGAAAATGTGAGCGTCCTAGACCTACAATCGATTTGAGGATTTGTAACCACGAACCATGGCATGCCCAAAATGATGGGAGTTGACCGGGTCTTGATCAAGTTGAAGGAAATCGAACAGTTGAATGCGCTATGACTGTAAAGAGAGGTGTGGTAACATGGGTAATTGCGCCAGAAGCAATCAGCGACCATCGGCCACCTCTACAGGAACTACACACTTCAACTTCACCACCGGAATGCCATACTGAGTTGCAAAAGTTTCATCCATGAAACATGCATTTGCACCAGTGTCTAACAAGGCAAACTCCTTGAGTTCTCGATTATTAAGATGAATGTGTACAGAAAAATTTGAGTGATGAAATGGTATGAGCAGCACCAATGGAGCCTGCACCTACGTCCAACTTCGCAGCTCCTAGACGAAGTGGACATTGAAGTTTTCCGACTGAACTTCAGCTTCAACTTCATGCATCTTGAACTTCTTGGCTTTAATAGGACATTTTGCTACCTTGTGTCCTGCTTCACCACAATACAAGCATAGGTTCTCACTGCGGCGACGTTGCTTCTCAGCAGCGAAAAGTGAGCCACGCTTGGATTTTTCGACCTCCATAAGAACTACTTTAAAAGGTGTTGCAGGAACATGTACCATAGCTGCAAGATTGGCTTGCATGAACTGCTGACAGGATCTTTCCTGATGACGCTCGAACAAATGGTTGTCACAGCGAACGGCTTGTTGCATAATCTCCACTAATGTTTGGCGTTCGGTAATGTAAAGAGAAGGTCCTTCACGTCATCCTTCAACCCAAAATGGAAGTGTTCGATCAATGCAGTCTCGTCCCATGAAATGTTCATGCAAAGTTGCTGAAATTCGGATGCATAGATAGAAGCTGGTCATGATTCTTGTGTGAGCTTTCATAACTTTGTGCATGCAGAACGGTACTTATCGGGATCTCCAAAGCAGGCTTCAAAGTCAGCCACGAAACCTTCAAAGTTTTTCATCAATGGGTCGTCACGCTCCAGCAAGGGGGCAACCCAAGCATGTAGAGATCCAATTAGTAAGGATGTCAAAAGGCTAACCTTTTGTGCATCAGTCAAGTAGCGGTGTGGTTGCATGCGGATCAAGAGCCGGATCTAATTTAGGAAACCTTGGAAATTAGCGTGATTGCCACTGAACTTTTCTGGCATGCTGATCTTTGACTCCGAAGAAAATTTTGATGGAGAGGGAACCACCGATGCTTGAGGGAGATCTTGCGTAGCAGCCTTGGAGGATGCATTGGCAGCTGCATGTGCCACGTTGGTGGAACCTTGTAGATCGGTGACCACTTGGTGCAAAGTGGCCAGCTCATGAAGCAACATTTGGTGCTCGCGTTGAAAGTGCTCAAAATCAGCCATGATCTATGAAAGAAAAAGGAGAAAAACGAAGGAAAAGAATTAAGGAAAAAAAAGTAGCTAAAAATCGGAAAGCTATGAAAGGAGTTACTATCAAACTGTCAAGCCACGATCCAAGAACAAGGAAGAGAACAAGATTCCAAGAACAAGAAAGCTTGACTCAGGAGTGACAGGAACTAGGAATTCGGGAGTCAGGAGTAGGACAAGGAGCAGAACAGGAACTAGGAACTCAAGAGTAGGACAAGGCGCAAGACAGGAACCAGGAACTCAAGAGTCATGAGTAGGACAAGATTCATGAGCAAGACAAGAGCAGGACAGGATTCAGGCGCGAGCAGGAGTAAGACAGGACCAGGAGCGAGACAGAGAAAAGAAAGGAAGCAAGGAGCAAGACAAGAACAAAACAAGACAAGATTGATCGTAGAAAGACTGGTGTTAATAATAACTAATTGTACATAATTAGGTCGAAGCTTTATGCTCACAATCCAAGAGGCTAATCTAGGCATGAGTGCTAAAAGTGGTTGCATGCATCTAAAAGTGGCTATATGCATGTAGAGGCTAAACAAGTCCCATGTCCCTTATCCTCTAGGCATATCCTATAGCATATCTTGTAGGCATATCCTGTAGGAATATCCTGTATTCCGTATCTTGTATTCGAAATTCTGTTCATGTATCGGGTTGTGACAATACTCTACCTTATTTATGTGACGAAGAGCCCCCCTCCCTTTTTTCTTGAATGTGTAAGTGGGCTGGCACGGAAATAGCTAGCCCCTTATTAAGCTAATTAAAGAGTGTAACTATAACCCTAAAACCGTAGGGGTTTTTTAGGGCGTGGGTTAGGGCAACCCTAGGGTTAGGTCAACCTAGGGGTGTTCCTAACCCTATTAAACATGCCGAACTCATCTACATTAACCAATCAACTTAACTGAGACATCAAAATTGGGGGTGGATTTCTAAAAGGTAGGTTCTAGCTTCGCTTAGAGTTTCCTATAAATACCTAATGACACCCAGCCAGACCATCACTAGATACCCAAGTGCACTAAGCAGGCTTGTTTCCTACTACATCTAGGGTCCATCAACATAATACAGTAGGTAACAACAGTTAACGTCTAAAGTAAAGGGTCGGGTCATAGTAAAAATTATGACACACTCCCCGCCTTTGAAAATGTCAATGTCCTTGTTGATGTCTAACTCCAAGACTAGAAAATGTTAAAAAAAATTAATCAAAACTTACATATCACTATATGTGGAGTTAGTAAAAGTTCATATAAGTTTTATTACCCCCCTTGGATTATGCGAAACCAAGTACTTCAGAACTGTCGTTTACTAAGTCGTAAACCCAGTTGCTGGAGGCACCACCTGCAACATGAAGTCACTTGGAAACATTTTGCACGTCTGCAAAGTCTGTCACCCGCGCACACAACACTGGTTAATTTCTTTACTTAACTAGAATTTATATTGGAGGCCTCTAGTTAGTGTTGTTGCCAGCCCTTTGGCTAATAAAAATAAAGACTTGCTTTATTCCTTTATATTAAATTGTTGACGACCTCTATCATCTAGCGCACAACAAGCACTTCTCAAATGCTTAATCAAACACCTTTGCATTTCTTTGATTTTCCAATGGTCCCACATCTTCACATGCTACGATATTATAGCTTTACATTTCTGCATCCCTCGGTGTTTTTCATTATCCCTTTTCATAAGGGTCTGCTACTATACCTACCCCTCGGTAGTATATAGCTATGCTAGACTAGGCATGAGACTTTTATCGAAATCAAGCTCTTTTCCGATGCTAGAGTACTTCTATCGAAACCCTATTCTTTGTAAACATGTCAATCTGGCCAGAGACGATCACAAAGGCGCATGGCTGTACACATGTATACAACAAGGTCATGCCAACTTGATGTGTCATTGACATAACTTCATTCCCAATGAGAATTAAATTCAGGTTAAATTTATTACCAAGTGTTATAGCACTAATATTCACTTTTTCGCAATCGGCTTTGTACTCTTTTATAACACCAACTAGTTTAGGGACCATATAAGCTAACATACCTTTCTTACAAACCAATGTGAAAACCAAAAAATTCAATCCATCTCTAGTGCCTCAATTGATAACCTTTAAATAACACATCTCTTAATTGTCACTCTCATTGTACTCATTCCCCAAAGAGCACATCATACTAGATGTTGTTCAATACTTCTTAACTCTTTACTCACTAAGTTTAAAAATACCGAATTTCAAAAACTTAGTTTCCATGATAAGAGTCTCCCTGAATTCGTAATACTGCATGCCGCTGTAACATTATATCTATTTCCAATTCTCAAACTGATTAAATAAACGTTCCTAACACTATATCGAAGTAAGCATTTCCACTAATTCAAGCAGTTAGTGTTTTGATAAGCAAGTTCAACCTAATTCTTAATCCATAAATAGTTACAATTTTGATATTGATACATTTGAATTAATAACGATTGCTTTAACATTAGTTTTCCTACTAGTTGTTACATTAGCGGATATGATTTTTCAAATGTATCAATTTATCGAAATGCAAGAACTGTAATATGAACTTTGGACTTAGTTGATATGAATCAAACATCAGCTTTAAGACAGAAATATAATGTTACGATATTATTTCGAGGAACTTGTTCAAAGACTAAGAAGAATCATGAACTAGTGTTTGGTTCATCTAACTGATTTTAGTAAGATATTATTTTCCACACTAATGTTATCATGACACCAAAGTGCCACAATAACTTCATGTTTCAGTTATATCTTATACTTCAGCATATTTCCCCAAACATGAATATTATCCATTTAAACACCTAGCAATTCACAAAGCATCACATTGCTCTTTAAGCACCGTATTGAGAAATGCCTCATTTCTCAACTAGCTTCAAAATACGTTTCAAGTTATAACACTAAGGTAGTGCCTTATTAAAGTGTTGAACTCAAGTCTACTTGAGTTTTTATATATGATTATGGCCACCTCATGTGATCATAACCAAATTTCGATATTGAGCAATCCAAACTCAATATTGAAGAGATATCATACCATACTTTAACAAGTCTTTTGTAACTAATCTTGAAAAAGATTGTCATAAATACTTCTAAAGTCTAGAATATAAATATCTTAACAAATGAGGTGATAGGAAACTTCATATTCTTATATCAAATATTGGACCATACGTTAGGAACCATGAACTACGATTGTCAAGAAGGGACACCAACTTTTTTGAGTTAATCACAAAACTCGATATCATACTTTAACAAATTTTAAAGTAAACTCAAGGAACACCATCAAACCTTAAGATAGAAACTAACCTAAGAAATACAATCAAACTTGAATCAAGAATAGTTTTATTTTTTAATATTCCGAAGGATTGAAGATACTTACTTTATTTGTTCTTTAAATGCCCACATTTGCGACCATGATGTAGAGTTAAGAAACCATCTTTTGAATAATCATATTCGACTTTAAAATGAAATCGATATTGAAAAACCAATATTAATTCTCACCAAATATCAACTTTTTGAGAAGGTAAATGAAAATCAGAATGTTAGTAACTCATTGATAATTTCCAACATAAATTATCAAACTTAGCGAGTTTCCTTAGTCGATAACCAAAGTGGAGAATTCCAAATCATGCTCTTCTTAATCAAGGAATCACCCTTGTTCAAGAGTTTATCCCCATATTGCAAACAATGTTATAGATTCCAAGATTAAAGAGTTAACAATGAAAATGCACAAGTGTGCGCCGAACACCTTCACTATGCAAGTTCTTCATTACTTAGTAAATTGAAAATATAAACGTATGTTTCCAACATTACTCTTTGTGATAGATCATGCCATATATCCAAAAGCTACATTGATAAGGATGCAACATTAAATTCGTTTATTACCAAAAACTATTATTCTACTTTATTCTTATGATCTCGCATGAGATAACTTCATAATCAAGTTAGTCGAGCTAGCTAACTTGAATACAAAGTGTGTACTTACAACTAACTAAGGTTTCAAGTTGTACTTTGTTTAAATTAAGTGACTTGAACTTAATACACTATTCCACCTAATGTTACTTGTAGCTAGTGTAATCAAAATATTATGAACATCAGACAATATTTTGATTACATTTGGATCTTCAAACCAAACTGCTTAACATATTCATCATATGTTAATATCTAACATTCTATTGTATTATAAGTTCATCATCATAGTTTGCTTCTGAAGTTACACTCTCAAAAACATGCACTATAATGAGAGCTCATTCTACAACTTCTGTCAAAATGTAGTGTTCACTCTTATGTTTAAATATGCCCTTCTTCGAAGTCAATCTTTCCCCATTTGAATACTATTGCGGAACCTGATATTGAATCTTGACCTAAGCCAAGACTCAATGGACATTATTTGTTTTGAAATCATGTGTTATTCCAAATTCAAACACCTTAAAGAAAAAGAAAAATTTTCAATAATGTATAAAATAAGATATCACAAGACCCACCTCATAAGACTTAGTTTGTAAGTCAGAATAAACTAATATACCATGTTTTGTGAAAGTATATGGTAAAGTAACCTGGACAACCACAAAGTAAAATAACCGAGCATACAACTTGGAAATTGGCTTCCAAGTGTTACCTTAGATATTTGAGTCCATAACCCACACCCATTTATGAAGTAGGTGTACTTTAAAGAGTTATATATCTCAGGACCAACTCTTTACACAGAATTCAGACGTTAGCCGAAAGTGATAAAGTACTTCTAGAATTTAGAACTAACTAAACCCTAAAACACACCACACTTTAGGCAGTCCTATTGACCATAGAGAATAGCTCTGATACCAATTGTTAGAGTTTTAACCCGAAGGGTTAACACGTGGCAACACGTGGTAAAGGGTCGAGTCATAGTAAAAACTATGACATTTATTAATAACAATTACATTAAGGGTTTAGCTTAAGTTTAAACTCATGGTCATTAAATAATTATGACAATTAGGTTAAGGGTCTAGCTTAGGAATAAATTCATTAAATTTGTCATAGTTTTTACTATGACTCGACCCTTTACTTTGAGGTTTGACTGTTATTACTTACCAAGTTGTGTGATGAACCCTAGATATAGTAGGAAACAGGCCCGTTTAGTGCACTTGAGTATTTAGTGATGGTCTAGCTAGGTGTCATTAGGTATTTGCAGGAAACTCTATGCGAAGCTAGAACTTACCTTTTAGAAACTCTCCCTCGTTTTGACATTCTAGGTTAGGGTTCTTTGCAAAGTATAGCTTGTCAAAAAAAGGGTTAGGGACACCCCTAGGGTTGACCTAACCCAGATTGCCCTAACCCCACGCCCTAAACGCCCTAAACCCCCCCTAGGGGTTAGGTTTAGGGTTAGGTTAGGACAACTCATTTTCTCTAAGGACTGGCATTTCCACGCCAACCCACTTACTCACTTAGAAAAACGGGGGGGGCAATCACATAAATAAGGTAGAATATATGTAGTGAGGCTTCATGGGTTCAAAAAAGAGCTCGTTAACCTCCTATCGGTGCAGGCTAAGCTTGTGTCGTCAAGGCGCAACCCTCTATTGTGCTACCCTAACTTCCACATGACAAGGGTACGTCCCACCTTTGGGTTAGACTATCCTTATCGTTGGCAGGATCATGCCTTTGTGAAGGGAGTATGTTACTTCCAAGGAGTTAGTTAGATTCCTTGGCCCGAAAACCTACTCGCATGCTCAAAAGGCATTGCCCGAGTTCACGTTCTGCAAAAACTAATGGTTGAGGCCTTGCTTCGGCCGCCTCAACCACGCCAAGCTAGGAACGATACTTATAGCTCGGCTAGTCTACGTGTCCTGATTCACAAGGTGAGCCTCGTTCATGGACTTGGTCAGCTAAGGGCTTAAGTTCCTAAGGGTTGGGTTCCTAACACGGGTTACTTTACCAGATTCTGTCGGGTTTCTAGAGAGGGGATTCCAGGGTTGGCACATGGCAAGCCGCCTTTGTGGTACTAGGAAAAAACTCTAACAATTAGTATCGGAGCAAGTTCTTTGCGGTCAGTAGGACTGCCTTAAGTTGTAGAGTGTTTCAGTGTTTAGATAACTTTAAATTCTTGGTATACTCTATCGCTTTTGGTTGACATGTCTGTATTCTGTGCAGAGAGTTTGATCTTGTAAGTTGTCAAACTTTGGAGAATACTTGCTCAGTGAGTCGGTGTGAGATTTTAGGTATGTCCGAAAGTCTGATGTGTGTGGGTGTATAACTTGTGCAGGGTGTTTCCAACTTCATAATGGGAATAATCCAAGCATATTCTCCGAGTGTTGAAACTAGGGTTTAATACGATGAGCAAAAAAAGCAACCAGAGCCTGAGATAGAGAGGGTTGTCTCAGAGGCTCAAAATGAGGAGATGGATGAGGTTGATCCAGGTCGACCCCCTAGAGTTAGACAACAACCTGGTTGGCAAGAAATAATGATGGATGCCTAAATGAACTTCGAGGGGATGTTTTGGGGTTGAATGACCGAATCGATAATGTTGCCGTTCGAATTCTGACGAATACTGCAGTGCCAGATGTTCCGTAACCAGACACACGAAAAAAGAAGAAGAAGCATGACTCAAGTCAGGTTCCTCTGAATCAGATTCTTCACAAAGTAGGTGGTGGAGGTCCCAGTAAATTCAAACCGGTAAAGCCTTCAGATTTCATGGGTTCAAAGGATTACAAGTTTTGGATGACTGGTTGTATGATATGGAAAACTATTTCGAGGCTGCTTCCATGAGAAAGACAGAAAAGGTTGCATGTGCCAAGTAGTTTCTTAAAGAAGAAGCTAAGACTTGGTGGCGGATTGTTGAAGGTGAACGTGGATACCGAAACAGCTGGAACACATGAAAAGGAGATCAAAAAAGTATATGCCGGATGATCTCGGTTTGCGATTGCGTGCTGACTGGCACTTTGTCAACAGGGAGTTCGGGGAAGTCCAATGGACCACGTTTATCGATTCGAAAGTGTACGGATTGGTGCCAAATATGAGCGATGATGAAGCTCGAAGTTGCTTCATGGCTAGCTTGAATGAAAACACAAAGAAATCTTAAGGTACAAGCCAACAAGCTATCGGGAATGTCAAGAGGCAGCTCAAAAGGTTGCTTATGGCATGTCGTTAGAAGACTTGTACAAAGGGGAGGAAGCAAAATCGAGGAGGTTTCCTCCAAAGTCTGGGTTTAGAAAGTTTGATAGGCGACCAAATCAATCACCATCGAATCGAAATGCAAGTCCCTTTGTCGATAGTACTAAGTTTTTGGATATATCAAGACTCGTCGGATCTCGAAAATCGTTAGCGTTACCACCACCTCAGCAGGCCAAGAGCTCGGCTCCAAAGTCTACTCCCTTGCAATCCGCAAGCAGGGTTGTACATGTCACAATTGTAACAAGCCTGGTCATTTCACTAGAGAATGTCGAGCACCTTCATAACAATCAGGTCATTTCAAGGTGATGGTAGAAGAGGAAGTTGTTAAACCAGAAACGCTTAAAGATCCAAAAGATGAGTTAGAAGAGGTAATGTTGTGCCAGACATAACCTGCTTATTCGCTATTTAAGACAAAACTGACCCTTTGCTATATTTGACAGGAAGGATACGAGGGAACCGAGTTCGAATGATGATCAATACTGGAGCAACATACAACTTCATATCGACTAATCTAGATCGTTGATTGAATTTAAATGTAATAAAATGTGTGAAATAAAGATCAATTTTGGTAAAGGTTCTCAAAATATTAATAATATAACAAGGGCAGTTCTTGTCCAAATCAAAGATTGGAAGGCTAAGCTAGACTTAGTTGTCTTGAATATGACGGGGTTTGACCTTGTTTTGGGTATGGAATGGTTTCCAGAGATAATCGAATCATGCTTGCAACTAATAAAGAGGACATTAGAAAAACAACACTCAAAATGAAAATGCTAACTGATAAGGATTGGAAACCCATGTTTCTTACCTTAACTCAGTTGCGTAAGGTGGTTAGACATTAGGAACATGTATTTCTTGCAATGGTTTTGGATACTGTTGAGTCAAAATAAGAGATGGTCAAGAATCTGTTCCTGAACCTATTTTGAAAGTCTTAAACATATTTAAGGACGTGTTGCCAGAAGACTTGCCGCCCAAGTTACCTCCACGTCGAGTTGTGGACCATAGGATAGAGATTTTGCCAGGTTTGTCTCCACCGGCAAGAGTCCCATATCGATTGAATCCTCAAGAGTTAGTAGAATTGAAGAGACAGCTGACAGAATTGATTGGTTGAGGACACATTCGACTAGTCGATCGCCGTATGGTGCACCTATCTTGTTTGTAATAAAAAAGGATGGTACAATGCGAATGTGTGTGGACTATCGAGCGTGAACGCGATAACTATCAAAAATAAGTATCCTCTTCCATGAGTGGACGACTTATTTGATAGGCTATCGAAAGCAAAGTATTTTTCAAGAATAGACTTGAGGTCTGGGTACCATCAGATTCGGGTAGCAGAGAATGACATTGAGAAACCGCTTTTCGAACGCGTTATGGATCATTTGAGTTTCTAGTCTTGCCATTCGGGTTGTGCAATGCTCCAGCAACTTTTTGCACAATGATGGATGATGTGTTTAGAGACTATCTATACGAGTTCGTAGTGGTGTATATTGATGACATTCTGGTTTTCAGTTCGACAATTGAGGAACATGTGGAACACTTAGAAAAGTGTTTCAGAGGTTGAGAGAGAACCAGTTGTATGCTAAAGAAAGCAAGTGCGCATTTGGTCAAACCAAGATAGATTTCTTGGGACACTTGATCTCAGTGGGAAGGTTGCCATGGACCAAAGAAAATTCAAGCTATTACCGAGTGGATGACTTTAAAGACGTGCATGAAGTTAGATCATTTCTTGGTCTAACGGGTATTACAAGATTCATAAAGGGTTACTCAGAAATAGTGGCCCCATTGACAGATCTTACGAAAACATTCCATGGCATTGGACTCCAGAGTGCCAATGTGCATTCGTCAAACTCAAAGAGGCTATCTCTTCTGAGCCAGTTTTGCAATTGCCCATCTTTGAAGATCCCTTTGAAGTAGAATGTGACGCTTTCCGACTTTGCAATTGGTGGTGTATTGCAACAGAAAGGACATCCAGTGTCCTTTTTCTCGAAAAATTAGATGCCGCACAAACTCGATGGCCTACTCACGAAAAGTATGCTATTGTTGCTTCCTTGGAGTATTGGCGTCATTATCTTCCAAGTCATGGCACTGTGGTTTGGACAGATAGTGTAACTCTAAGGTATTTTGAAACAGCCGAAGCTATCGCCAAAGTATGCTAATGGCAGCAGAAGTTGGCACGATTTCAGCTGAAATCAGACATAAAGGGAAAGGACAATGTGGTAGCTGATGCACTCAGTAGGAAGGGTCATCTTCGTATTATGTCAGCACCCGTGTCAACTTTGGTGGATGAATTTGTGACGGCGTATCCTCAGACAAGTTTGCTAAGGAGGCTTTGAGCCTGGTGGCAAAGAGGAAACAAGTTCATCAATTACGAAAGATGGTAATTTCCAGCAGGAATAGAAAGTCGAATGGATGCACTCAAACAGGCATTTTGCGGTATGATGGAGTTCTTTATTATAAAGAAAAGAGACTCTATGTTCCAGAAGGGACATGGAGGGAGAGGCTGTTAAGAGAGCATCACGACGTTCCTTTGGCAGGACATGGTGGAAGGCATAAGACGTTGGCTTTGTTGAAACAGGGATTCTATTGGCCGGGTATGATAGATGATGTTGCCAAGTATGTCAAGACATGCCCACATGTCAACAAGTGAAAAGCCGATCGCAAAAACGAGCTGGGAAGTTACAGTGTATACCGATTCCAGAGCGCCATTTCAAAGTGTTACTTTGGACTTTATCATGGGATTGCCAAAATCTTGTGTTTTAACGCGCTCATGGTGGTAGTCGATCGGTTTTCAAAGGTTGCTCATTTCATTCAACTGTAGAGACAGTGAATGCAATTCAAGCAACAAAGTTGTTTTCCATGAAGTCATAAGAGTGCGGGGCTACCGGAAACGATGATCTCAGATCGGGATCCTCGATTTACGGGCAAGTTTTGAGGAATATTGTTTAAGCAATTTGGTACGATGCTGAAGTTCAGTACAGCCTACTATCCGCAAATTGATGGTCAAATGGAGAGGGTGAACCGACAAGTCGAGGACTATCTCAGATGCTATGTTCAAGGTGATCAACTTGATTGGGCTGAACACTTGGATATGGCTGAGATATGTTACAATAACTTGACACACATTGCGATCAGATGTAACCCAATGGAAGTGTTAACTAAGAATAAGGGTGGTATTCCTTAGAGTATGGTGTTACCAAAGACAATGTCAATCGAGTTCCCTTTGTAGCAGAATTCATTGGACAGTTGTATCGGACATGGAAGCTGCTCGTCAAGCGATGGCTACAGCATAGGAAAGATATCGTCAGTAGTACGATAAACATCGGCAGGGTGTAGAGTATTAGGCTGGGGATATGGTATTGTTGAGTACCAAAAACCTTAAGGTTCCAATGACTCTTTCGAGGAAGTTTCTATCGCACTACATAGGTCCATACGAGGTGGTGAAGCAAGTAGGGAAAGTGGCTTATGGGTTAGATCTTCCTCCAGATTTGGGAACAATACACAATGTGTTTCATGTCAACTTACTCGAGCCATTCCACAAGGATGAGAAAGATCATAATTTACATCCGCCTCCAGAGTTAGTTGGTGAGAAGAAAGAATTCAAAGTTGAGGTGATATTAAAGGGGCAAAACATTCATGGACGGCAAAACGTAAATGTGAATATCTTGTTAAGTGGAAAGGGTACCCGGCATGCAAGTCGACATGGGAACCATTGGAGAATAGACAAAACGCGATGGAGTTAGTGAATGAGTTTGAGGCAAGGTCTCAAACTAATTAAGAAATAAAGTTATTTCTTCTTAACCTAGGGGCCGACAGACAACATTAACTAGAGACCTCCGATATAAATTCTAGTTAACTAAAAGAAATTAACTAACTTGTTATCTGTGTCGGGTGACAGACTTTGCAAACGTGCATAAGGTCTCCAAATGACTTCTTGTCGCAGGTGGTACTTCTGGCAGTTGAGTTCTCGCTTAGTGAACGACGGTTCTGAAGTATTTGGCTTCACATAATGCAAGGGGGGTAATAAAACTTGTGAACTTTTTGCTGACTCTGCATAAAGTGATTAGTATTAGTTTTCGGTTAATTTTTCCTAACTTAGTCTAGTCTTAGAGTTAGACGTTAACGAGGACGTTGACATTTTCAAAGGCGGGGAGTGTGTCATAGTTTTTACTATGACTCGACCCTTTACTTTGGGGTTTGATTGTTGTTACTTACCGAGTTGTGTGACAAACCCTAGATGTAGTAGGAAACAGGCCCGTTTAGTGCATTTGGGTATCTAGTGATGGTCTGGCTGGGTGTCATTAGGTATTTGCAAGAAACTCTAGGCAAAGCTAAAACTTACCATATAGAAACTCTCCCCCATTTTGACGTTCCAGGTTAGAGTTCTTCGCAAAGTATAGCTTGTCAAAATAAGGGTTAGGGACACTCCTAAGGTTGACCTAACCCTAGGGTTGCCCTAACTCCTAGGGGTTAGGTTTAGGGTTAGGTTAGGACAACTCATTTTCTCTAAGGGCTAGCATTTCCGTGCCAGGCCACTTACTCACTTAGGAAAACAGGGGGGGGGGGTTCGTCACATAAATAAGGTAGAGTATATGTAGTGAGGCTTCCTGGGTTCAAAAGAGAGCTCATTAACCTCCTACCGGTGCAGGCTAAACTTGTGTCGTTAAGGCACAACCCTCTGTTGTGCCGCACTAACTTCCACACGACAAGGGTATGTCCCACCTTTGGGTTAGACTATCCTTATCGTTGGTAGGATCACGCCTTTGTGACAGGAGTACGTTACTTTCCAAAGAGTTAGTCAGATTCCTTGGCCTGAAAACCTACTCGCACGCTCAAAAGGCATTGTCCGAGTTCACGTTCCACAGAACTAGTGGTTGAGGCCTTGCTTCGGCCGCCTCAACCACGCCAAGTTAGGAACGATACCTATAGCTCGGCTAGTCCACGTGTCCTGATTCACAAGGTGAGCCTCATTCGTGGACTTGGTTAGCTAAGGGCTTAAGTTCCTAAGATTTGGGTTCCTAACACGGGTTACTTTACCAAATTCCGTTGGGTTTCCAGAGAAAGGATTCCAGGGTTGGCACCTAACAAGCTGCCTTTGTGGTACCAGGTAAAAACTTTGACAAAATTAAAAATAATAATTAAATTAAAGATCTAGCTTAAGATAAACTTATAAGGCTCAAATCAAATCAAGTTAAGATAAACCTAGGAGCTTAAGAATAAACTTACTATGTTAAGAATAACAATTGCATTAAGGGTCCAGCTTAAAAATAAATTTATCAAGTTAAACATAAGAACTAGATAAATAATAAAGTATTTTTAAATAATTAACCCCACCAACCATCCTAAATACTAAACCCATGTGACACTGTGGCAATTGGATTAAGCATGGGTTATGCATTAAAAATTTAACTTAAAGATCAACTCATTATGTTAACAAGGAGGTTAGGGGTTAAGGATAACAATTGAATTTAATAACTTTTAACTTAAACAAAAGAGCTTAAGAGTACATTTATTATATTCAATGTGTTAAGGGTTCAACTTAGAATAAACTTATCAAATTAAGAATAACAATTATATTAAGAATTTAATTTAAGATAAATTCATTAAATTAAGTATAATAATTGAATTCAAAGTTTAATTTAGGAATAAACTCACTTAATTAAAGATAATAATTATGTTAAGGGTCATTAAATAATTAATGCACATCGCAATTCATGATTATAACTTACATTCTCGATTGCAAGGAAGTTGTTGTGCTTGAAAATTCCTGAAATAACCTAGCATAAACAAGTAAGCAAAGTAAGGGTTACAAAGAAGCTTATCAACCTTTCCATGACCAAGTTCGTAACCACGATGAAGGCCGCCCTGAATAAGTATGCACGTTGTAACTAAAGTGGGCATGATACGTGAAAATGGGAATATAAAATAAATTACTAATTAATACTTAAGTTTTAATTATATTAATTATTTAATTAATATGTAATTAAGCCTTAAATATTAATTAATTAATAAATTAATCCTTTAATAACCTTACTTAGTAAGGAATATTCCTAAAATATCTTAGAATATTCATATTATTCTAAAAATAGTTTACAATAATTAAGAAATACTATCAAACATAATTACAAATGAAATCATTTTCTTATCAACATATTAATTTTTTTATAAATACTTTCTTCCTATCATACAGAGAAATCTTCTCATTTTATTTAAATCATCACTCTCCGGATTAATCGAATCATTTTGGTTAATATCTTGATGTTGTTACCACCACCTAACACTCTCACGAATGCAATTGGGAGTTGCCATCCTTGTTAATACATAAAATGTGATAAGAAAAGGTCTGCATAAAGGCTCATTTAAAAACTGACGTTCCTTAAGAATAATATTATAAAGCGCCCGATTGTTATCCTTCATTTTATAAAATTCAAAATCACAAGAAAGAAAAGCTTTAAGAAATGTTTGATACGGTGGATACTGTTCACAAAAGTTTTCGAGATTCTTCTTTCTGAGGCACGTATCCAAGTAATTCACTAGCTCATCCATGATATCGGTATCAGAATATGGGTCGAAAGTGATTGGATGAATATAAGCAATGTTTTGGTTGAGTATAGCCTTCTAAGGAGAGTCGTCTACCACTAACATCTGTGCGTTCTTCATTATCCTTAAGCGACTGATCTCCTCATGAGTCCCAATTATTCTTTCATTCTTGAAGAAGTATGGTTTGCTTTCTTTTTTTATATTGTAAAATTCGAGAGGTTTATAACATATTCGTTAGTCAAAAATCCAATCTTTACGAATCACCTCTTCTGCAACACTACAATGCTTCTTAAGCAAATTCAACAGTGGTGTTAAGTTGTGAATCTGCATGCATGACCAAATCCCCACAAGCGCACCCATCTCCTTAAGCTTTTGAAAGAGACGATCCAACCCTGGACGAAAAATAATATCATATCGAAATTTACCATGACAAGGAATGAAATCTCCTTGTTTGATTTCTTTTTTCCTATCCTCGAGCCTTTATTGATGAAGCAGAACACCATTGACATCCAACAACACAATATGGCCATGAGTAACATGGGATAGCATTGCCTCTTGAATACTTTGCAAATCACTTGTTTGCTCCCTTTCACATATCTGTTGACACTATCTCATTGCCTATCCCTTTATCATTTAATTGTACATCGTCCTTACAAGATTCAGATATTGCAGGCGCTGAAGAATTATTTTCGGAACTGAAGCCAATAGAAATGATGATGAAAAAACTGAAGTGGTCCTCATGGTAACGATGTTTTGAGCTGCATTATTATTCATTTCCTGCATGAACTCTGTCATTCTGACATGTAGCATAAGAAATTTTTGCCAAACCCCTCTCTTACCTCATGGCAATGCTAAAAATTCATATTCTCAACTGTTTCATTACATCTGCAAAATGATAGTTAGCTGACCTTAAAATTATCAAGGTATATTATTTACCTTGTTAATGTGTGACCCATGTTTGAACTTAAAACTTCATTAATCCTTGATAATTTATTTTCTGTACAAATATAAATGAAATATACAAAAATGCCTTATGTTACACTCATTTACAACTATTTGTCACTCTAAGAACTCATTAACAATTCTTCTTCGCTATTACCTTCTGAGTGAGGCGAAGAAGGTCTAGGCCGCTTGTGAGATGTTTCAAGATCTTCCGTATCTTTTATTGATGTTTCCATGGGTAATGGAGTGTGTGAATGTTCTGTACTCCTCGAGATAACTTCCGGTCTAATATATGATTGAAGTTCGTCCTCAGATTCTGACATTGAACCAGATTCATCTTCAGAACTATCGCACTTATCGGGAGGGAACTTTCTCAAATACTCTTGTATGGGTTTGTTGGGGTAGTCAGTTGAGAACCTCTCTATCCACTTGTTCAGGTCCTCAACCATGGTCTTATCCGTTTCAATAGCATACACACATGTATCCCGAAGGTAACACTCCCTAGTGCAGTAGTCAAAAACCCACGCATCACTGTGAGGACCCCTGATCAAGTTGACGATGCTATGTGCCGCTTGACTTGTAATGTTTGGATAACGTACATTGCCGAATATGTCACTCTCAGCTATCGGTGTATCGGATGGAGGTTCAGGGCTGTTGGAGTGCAAACATATGCCTGTCCAGTCATTTGGAAGTTTGAAACTGTTTGGCGCATTCTTAACAACCAAGTGAACAACCGAATCAATGCACTTTGGATCAGCATCATTCATATAAAATCCTGTCCAATGATGTTTATTCCTCTTGGCAAAGGCAAAGGCAAAGGTATCGGTGACATGAGGAAGAATCAAGAAATAAATACCTGAAAACGTAGATATTAGTCAAGAGTGCAAGTATGAATTCAATAATAAATACCTTCTTTATACATGCTTGCATGGCTAAGTTTCTCCACCAAATCCTCTAATGTCCTGTCTATCAAAGGATTTTTTGACACCCGCCGATCCATCACAAATAATTGAAACGGTTTTTTACAAGCAGTGATGGTACCCTATAAAGTCTCCGAATCCAACAACAAACATTTGTAGGGCTTGTCGTGATTCGTAGCATCCTTCTTTATAAGGTTCAACTCGGTTCTCCGCTACTGAAGGACTGCCATAAGAGAAGATGTCATCGCAATGTTCTCCTTCTTAGCGTTGGTGTGCAATAGATTCTTGCCCAGATCTTCCGATTGATTCACCCATTCAACAAGCATATCATTGTTTGTCACATGCAAATATTTCCTAACCTCTTCATATGTTGAAGCCGAGGTTCAACCCAGTTTGTGGCAATGTATTCCCAACCACTCCTTGAAGTGCCTGACTGTCTTCAACTCCATTGCCTTGAAATGAAAAGGAGAGGTGGGGCTGCTGTTGTTAATCTGTAATTTGCTATCAATCACCAAATCAGCCAAGACTTCCATCTCTTCCATCATTGTTCCATTTAAAGGCTTCAACCATGTGAGCTTGAAATCGTTGTCTACATCCTTTATAGATTGAACAGACTTAGCCTTCAGCGTCTTACTGGGTTTCTTTGTAGACTTCTCTGAGGGCTCCTCTTCACTTGTCTGCTTCTTCTTTAATGTTCCTTTTGCAAAAGATTCCATAATCCCCAACCATTTGGCAAAGATCCTATCCTCAGGACAAGAAATCAACATCATCAAAAAGGATGTTTCCTTCCCGCCCACCTGGGCAAAATCAACTGCTACAATTTCTTCAACTCTCTAGAAACAAAAAGACAGATTAATATACCGGCAAGATAAATCCCGCCCAAACAATTTGCTTACCCGGTAGTCCGCAAATTGTGTATTCCCTACAATAACTCTTTGTGGTCGCTGAAGAGATTCTCACACGGCTCGCGTGTGTTTGAACTTCTCCCATATTTTGCTGTTGTAGTGGTTGGTGTCTGCAACGTCCCATTCCGCCGATAACTTATGGTACTGCTCGATTGTGAGATTCGACTTTGCTAAAAACGCCGATCTTTTCGTTAGCTTCTCACGGGTATGCTCGAAAAGTTTTGTTGCCATCGTTCCTTTGTTGTGTTCGTCGAGAAGTCGTTGGGCTACCGTTATTGTGTGCTGGCCACTAATGATGTAGTACTTGATTGATTTTCTATTCTCTGTCTAAATCTTCCTCATTTGTTCCGGTGTTGTGATCCACACTTTGTCAGCGCCTTTGTTTTTCTCGTAGTATGGGCACAAAATAGCATTATGTGGAACGGTAATAAGAATTGTCGTCCTTCATCTTCTTCATGAGCTCAGCTACACGTTCCTGGTTGAGTGACATGTAATTGAAATTTGGGTTGACGCTGCAATACTTAACCCTACACTCGTAAATCCTATCATCCAACATCATTTCCTTGTGGCTTATTGCAGCATGGGATGCCACAAGTGCAGCTGACAAAACGACCGAGGATTTTCTTTTACGATCCGAATCAACATGTATGATCCCCGATTGATGCTGTTCTAATGTTCTTGGCACACTCTTCCAGCTCCCAAAATTTTCTAAGCAAATTGAACGTGATCTGTAAAGAACCTGAGACCAAGCCACCCTCTCAATCTCCCTTATGATGTCGCTGTGTTCTTCTTCAATGTGAAGAGGGACGATTGCTCCACTTGTGGATTTTCTGTATTGTGAAGCAATCTCTGCTAAGAATACACTTACTCGATGAGTCTAAATAGACATCCAGTTGGATCCCCTCCATAGAGGGGCTTTCATTGAGTTGAAGAATTCCACAGTCAACATCATTAGTGAACACATGAACGTCATTATCCACAAGTCGACAAGACCGCCCGAGATTAATGTTGTAACTAGCGACCTCTGGATCCAAGAACGTGACATTAGATGGCCTCCATGCTGGGCCTGAACAGCGGGATTAATCTTGCCGCCCACGCATGCCCTGTGCGGAATTCGGCGAGATTAATCCCGTCACACGCCCATGCCCTGTGTGGAATCCGGCGGGATTAATTCCGTCACCTAGGCCCTTCAGGCAGGCCTTTGGCGGTGGGATAAATCCCACATGATTCTACGTAGGGCATGCGTACGTGGCGGGATTAATCCCGCCGTCTAGGCCTAGCACGCAGCCATGGGCGGCGGAATTAATCTCGCCGGACGCCCATGCCCTGCACGGAATCTAGCGGGATTAATCCCGCCGTCTAGACCCTTCGGACAGGCCTTTGACAGCGGGATAAATCCCACCGGATTCCGTGTAGGGCATGCGTACACGGCAGGATTAATCCCGCCGTCTAGGCCCAGCACACAGCCATGGGCGGCGGGATTAATCCCGCCGGACGCCCATGCCCTATGTAGAATCCGGCGGGATTAATCCCGCCGCCTAGACCCTTTGGACAGGCCATTGACGGCAGGATAAATCCCGCCGGATTCCGCACAGGGCATGTGTAGGCAATGGGATTAATCCTGCCGCCTAGGCCCAGCACATAGGCATTGCCAGCGAGATTAATCCCGCCGCTCTTCGGTTAACCTCATGGGCAGTGGGATTAATCCCGCCGCTCATGAGGCTAACCAAATAGCCTACCTGAAGGGCAGCGGGATTAATCCCGCTGCTGAGGGTCTAACCATATAGCGGCGGGATTAATCCCGCCGCTAAACACATCTCACCATATAGCGGCGGGATTAATCCCGCCGCTACACACACATATATATCTATATGTATATGTGTGTGTAGGAGAGTGCGTGTGTGTGCCAGAGATAGACAAATCAGATAAAATTATACTGATACACACATGCATATGCATATGTATATGTATATCGTATGTGTGTGCTAAATAAATTAAATTATACAGATACACACACACACACACATATATATATGTATATGTATATGTATATTTATGTATATGTATATGTATATGTATATACAGGAGTGTGCGTGTGTGTGCGAGAGATAGATAAATAAATAAAATTATACAACTGGTACACATAATATATGTATATATATATATATATATATATATGTACATATGTATATATACATATATGTATATCGTGTGTATGCGTGTGTGAAACAAATAAAATCATACAGATAAACAAACACACACACACATATATATATATACAGGAGTGTGCGTGTGTGTGCGAGAGATAGATAAATAAATAGAATTATACAGATACTGGTACACATAATCTATGTATGTATATTATATGTATATAGGTATATATATATATATATATATATATATATATATGTGTATGTGTATATGTATACGAGTGTGCGTGTGTGTGCGAGAGATAGAGATCTAAATTATATTATTAAGATACACACACATATAAATATATATGTGAATAAAAATAAATAAATAAACTCAGGAGTGTGCGTGTGAAGAGAGAGAAAGATCTCACATGTGTGTGAGAGAGAAATCTCACAGCCTCGCCTTTGCCGCCTTGCTTCTTGAAACCTTAGGAATATACCTAAACCCTAAAAGGAATAGAATATATATTAACCCTAATTGAATATTCCTTCTAAGAATATACTTAAACCCTAAAAAGAATAAACTATAGATTCGCCCTAAACGAATATTCTTTCATTATATTATCAGCGTGTGCATGTGCGTGGGTGTATCACATACACCCAAGAATAAAAATCATGCAGAGGTTTAACATGTGTGTGTCCATGAGAGTGTTAAAGTTTCACGTGCAGCGATACATATATACACACATAATATTATACACATAGACATACATACATATTAATACATATTAATATTAGAGAGACAGAGTACATATTATGGATCATGCATGGTGTGTATGTATGAGAGAAGAGAGACAATACATATTATGGATTATGCATGGTGTGTATGTTTGAGAGAAGAAGACAATACATATTAACATGGATCATGCATGGTGTGTATGTATGAGAGAAGAGAGAGAGTGTTAACAAATTAAATTCATACACATTGCATATATTAGTACACACGTATACATATACACGTGTATACACACAGACATACATACATATTACATGTGTAAATTCAATGTGTTACATAGGGTTTAGGGTTTAGGGTTAGGATGGATCATGCATGGTGTGTATGTATAAGAGGAGTGAGTGTTAAAAAATTAATTTTTATACGCATTGCATATATTAATACACATATATACATACACATATTATACACAGATATATATTATACATAATATAATAATATTGTAACATTAGTACATATTATGGATCATGCACGGTGTGTATGTATGAGAGAAGAGAGACAGGCTACATATTATGGATCATGATCATGCATGGTGTGTATGTATGAGAGAAGGGATTATGCATGGTGACACTATGTATGTATGAGAGAAGAGAGAGAGTGTTAACAAATGAAAATCGTACACATTGCATATATTAGTACACATATATACATACACACGTGTATACACACAAATATACATATATATTACATGTGTAAATTTAATGTGTTACATACACAGACTAGTACATATAGATCATACATGCGTTGAATATAATGTTTTTCAATAAAGAACAACATATAATTTCTCAAGTTTGGTTTAGGGCAATGTGCATGTGTGTGCATATGTGTCTCTGTAAGTGCTTCTAATGCGTGTGCACGTGTATATATAAATTTATGATTGTGTTTATATATGTGTGCAAAACAAACATCGAATAATTAAGAAAATAATATTAATAAACACACTATGAACATATTTTAAATTATACATAATAATATATGATTTTATTAATATATAGCCATATATAGTTTTAATAATATATATTAATTTAATATTGATAATAAGGTTTAACATTAGAATATTCTTGAAATAATAAGAAATTAATAGAAAATCCCATTAATATATACAAATGTAGATCAAGTACTGAAATAATTAACTAAATTAATTATGATAATCATGTTTAATATTGAAATATTCTTGGAATAATAAGAAAATAATAAAGAATATCCCATTAATATAAAGAAGATTAATTACTCAAGTAATTAAGAAAATGATATTAATATACACACTATGAACATATTTTAAATTATACATAATAATACATCATTTTATCTAATATATAGTCATATATAGTTTTAATAATATATATTAATTTAATATTGATAATAAGGTTTAACATAGGAATATTCTTGAAATAATAACAAATTAATTGAGAAAATCCCATTAATATATACAAATGTAGAATAATTACTGAGATAATTAAGAATAAGCTAATTTAATTATGATAATCAGTTTAATATTGGAATATTCTTTGAATATTAAGAAAATAATAAAGAATATCCCATTAATAGTAGGAAATGTAAATTAATTACTCGAGTAATTAAGAAAATAATAATAATAAACAACTATGAATATATTTTAAATGATACATAATAATATATCAATTTATTTATTGTATTAGTGTATATATTTATATAATATAAACTTAATAATATATACTTGAATATTAAGAATGTAGAATAATTACAAAATTTCATAATATTAAACAGCTTGAATCACTTGAATGACATTAAATGCAATTTTAAAACACTCATTGGAATTGGAGAGTATATATGTCAGACTGTCGGTTATTTGTTTCAACTTATCTTAAATTTTCTTTTTGTTATTTTCAAAAATTTTGAATTTCTGACATAAGTATTGTCGGTCTGACATGTAAATTTGAAAATGCATTTAATTTCCACTCAAATTCAGATTGGTTCTTTCTCCGGCAAGGGTTTCTTTATTTCTTTATTTTTCACTCTTCAGATTTTCTTTTTTCTTCTTAGTGATCAGCTCAGGAGCGACATTAAATTGGGTGCGCTATTGTTTATAGGAAAGCACGGCGCCTTCAGTGCTGTTTACAAGTAAGTTATAAACAAATTTAGATATATTTATAAAGATTCACTCTCTTACATTCTCTCTTAAATTTTAGAATTTAGGGATTTAGGAATGCATTAGGATTATAATATATTGTTAGGGATTTATCCCGTTTAAATATACTTCTAACTTAATATTCTCGGTTAGCCGGGGCGGCGGGATTAATCCGGCCATTTTTTTTTGCCTCTTTGAAGAGGTGGCGGGATTAATCCGCCACCATCTCTTTAGCTATGGCAGAATTAGTCCGGCAATGCTTCTCCACCTTTAAAAGAGCGGCGAGATTAATCCCGCCGATAACTCTCTCAATTGATAAAGAGTTACTTGAATTTATTAAAAAGTTATCGCGGGATTAATCTCGCCAACCATTTTAGGAGGCAGAGAAGGGGTGGCGGGATTAATCTCGCCACCACTTCCTGTTTTAAATATTTTGGGCAGGATTCATCCGAGATCTCTTTGAAATCATAGTTCGGAGAGAGTTGTGGGCGGGATTAATCCCGCCGCTTATTCCCGTCGTCAGAGTTGTGGGGGGATTAATCCCGCCCTCTCCTCGTCGGAGGTTTGCGGCGGGATTAATCCCGCGCCTCTCTCCGACGAGGAGATCGGCGCGGGATTAATCCCGCCGCCTCTCACGAGAAAGATCCGGGGCGGGATTAATCCCGCGCTCTCTCTCGGAGGAGTCGGCGGATTAATCCCGCCGCCTCTCCGAAGGAAGATCCGGCGGCGGGATTAATCCCGCCGATTCTTCCTCGCGGGAGGGAATCGGCGGGGATTAATCCCGCCGTCTCTCCGAGGGAGAGTCGCGGCGGGATTAATCCCGCCGACTCTCTCCGAAGGGGTAAGTCGGCGGCGGATTAATCCCACCATCGTTCCTCGTCGAGGGAGTTGTGGCGGGATTAATCCCGCCCATCAGTTGTATTAATAAAGCATGAGATATTATCTTTATACATAATTATGTATTATTGCACATGCATATTATTAAGCAACCGCAGTTATGATTTCTTAAAATATTGCATAAACAGATATCATAAATAACACAATTATTTATGTGCAGGACAATATGTATAATACTGGAGATAAAGTATGTCTTCTTCGGAACAACGAGATAGTTGGCACTGGAACTGTGGAAGTTCGAGATGATAATGCATCATGTCACAATATTGCCCAAGGATCTTGTGTGTACGTATGGGTGAACACCATTTTCAAGCATGTTGAGGTTCCGGAATGGAATTTGAGGAGGGTTCTCCTGTATTGTGGAATTTGGATGAAGTCAAGGCTGACACAGAATATACAGAGTCACAAACAAATAGTAGCACGAGTTTTCCAGATGATGGCTTGCCTGCTGTGATGGATGAGGTGATTCTCTTTCTTCATGAGATTGAGGTTGGGAGAGGCATCATCACAGCTATAAATCCAATGGAAGCAGTGTCAGAAGAGAAACTAGGGTCCGACTTCGTGGGTGTAGTTGTGACAGAGGTTTCACCTAATGGCACATTGCATCCTGGATCCCTCGTGAGGTGGCGAACATCTGAATTAAGACGGCAAGATGGTTCAACATATTCTGGGTTGGATTTCAATAATAACAACCCGGAAGAACAACTCATATTTGAAGAGGTTCCTTGCATTGGTCCTATTGTAAGAAAAAGGCGATTCATGGGTTGCAGATCTTCCCTGTTTCAGCAAGAGGGTAAGATGGATCCTACATCTTCCGAAAGTGTTACGAGCATTTCCACGATTGACTGCTGCAAGAAGAAGTGTTGTCAGATGGCAGACCGGAATGAAATTACCCAATGTAGACATGTCTTTCGTACGCTCACCCAAAAGCAAAGGCATGAGTTTGTATATGCTGCACTAACTGGGTGTATTGATGGAATGGCCTCGGACACAGGTTATCAGAGTACATCCATGGTATTTAATAAGGTGGCCATCTGCTTCAAAGCTTGGTACAGTATATACGGGATCCCAAAGACCACGTTCTACCGTCGGAGGGATGAGTGGCTAGATGGAGCGCGAACCTCAGTACATGGGAACACTCGCTTGGTCAAAACCCGCTCTCACATTATGGCAGCCATAGAGATACTCAAGGCTTTTGTGGAAGCAAATGCAGACAGGATGCCTCACAAATGCCGAACCACAAATGCAGGGGTCAGGGAAAATCTCAAGGTTTTGCCTTCGATCTACACTCAATTGAAGCTGTGTGAACATGTGAACAAGTGCCTCAGCTTGATGGGGCTGCAAGCAATCTGCACTGGTACCTTCAACAACATATGGAATACTCATTTTAAGGATGTGGAGATTGCAAAACACTCTAGCTTTTCCAAGTGTGACACTTGTACATCATTGAAGGCTGCAGAGGCTTGTGCAAAAACCTTGGTGGAGATCACTGCCATTCAAAAGAAGATGGAGGCCCACATGATTGCACAACAAACTTGCCGGTCTCAGTACTATGCACACCGCATGCTTTCTGTGTCACGCCCATCAGAGTACCTGTGCTTGATCCATGACAAGATGGATCATTCAAAGACCAGCATTCCAAACACCAAAGTGCCTTGGAAATGTCATGAAACTTCCGATTTCATTGACAGGTGTGCTAACACATGGACACGGTTGTGTCATATGGACACTTTTCACTTCTACTCCAATTTCACTATTGGGTCGTTGGCCATGTGTTTCAGAAACCTTGAAGCCCACTCACAGACAAGTCCTATCAGTGATCTCAAAGTGAAGAAACAACACCTTCAACCTTTACATAATGCTCTCATGAACACGTCTGCACTTGAGGCTACTTGGGAATATGAGAGGCATTGTCAGCAACCTGCACAAAAAACAGATGGCCCTGTTGAGAGTTCAGGTTCAGTGGAGGGATCTAGCTCAAATAGTGTACATGTGTCCTCAACATCAAATAAGCTTCCTCGTCATTTGCTTTTACAGATGGATAATTGTGCAGGCGAGAACAAAAATAGGTAAATCATTTTACTTAAGGGTTTCTCAAGCTCATACTTACTTTTATTTTCTAGATATGTGCTAGCATACTTGTCAATGCTTGTTGCCAAAGGTGTGTTTGAACAATCACGCTCAGTTTTCTTATGGTTGGTCACACTCATGAAGATATTGATGCGTTCTTCAGCAAGGTCTCCAACTCTACAAAAAGGACAAGTGCACTTACCTTACCGCATATGATGAATCTTTTTGAAAATTGCATCTCCAAAAAAAGTTGTGCTTTGCTTGTGACTGAGGTGCCAGACTTCAAAAAATTTCTCAAGGAGTATATAAAAGAGGGGAGTGATTCTTTAGTTGGTCACCTTGTGCCGCTACAATTCTTTTTCTCCATACGAGATGGTATACCTATTATGCAGTACAAGTTACGGCCATCAGAGCAGGAGTGGTTACCGAAAGAGGGGTTAATGCTCTTCAAAAGTGGAGAGAATGGAAAGCCACTTCTCCCAGAAGGACAACCAGACCCTATTCCATTGAGTGCCCAGCTCAAGGAACAAGAGGTTATTATTGATGGCATCAAAAAATATGTGGCATGGGTTCAAAAATCGATGCCAAAGAATTCTGATAAGGCAACTGGTTACTCAGAACTATATAAGCATGTGGTCGACTATTGGGAGACTGTTGTTCGAGAGTTGGAAGGGCCTACTGTCACAAGTACAGAATTGCAACACCCTTTTTGGCCTAAAACAAGGTGGCGAGAGGAGATTGAAATGACATCACTGAGCACAGACGACATAGAAGCCAGTAGTGATGTGGAAGTGCAAACCCCACACTTTATTGGACAAAGGAACCAAAAACCTAAAGCATACTTTGATTGCTGCCAAAAACTAATGATGGTTCTCATTACTCCAGATGCGTCATATAATTAGCCTATTTGGATAGGTCAAATTATCGACATACCTGAAGTAATCACAAAAAATAGTATTGTTAAAGTTGCATGGTTCAAACCACAAAAAAGGCAACACGAGAAGGAGAGCAAAAGATATAATGGATGCCTAGAGAAAACATGGTCTCCCAATCAAAAAGATCTAGCATGTTTTATAAATGTTAAATCCATTCGATATAGGTGGATGTCAAGAAGCGTTGATAAAGTCATGATTAACAAAACTGCAAGGGAATGTATATTTTCTAAAGCTTAAAGCAATTACAAAATTATAAAATATCATATATTTAATATTCATAATTATTATAAACTCTTTAATAATAATACCAAATTGTTTACTTAACTATATAAATTTTAAAAACGATATGGAAGATTGACTATATTATTTTAGGATTTTTATATTATATATATTATTACTACTATAAATTTTTAATTAATAATGTTATATTTAAATATTAATATTTTAATAACAACATCAATATTTATATAATGTACCTCTTATGCTCTTCCTTAATTGTTATATTAGGCAATATATTATATAATTTAATACTTTTTATTTTTATAATGTTATTAATTTTTGTTCAATGAATGTTATAATTTATTAAAGTTCTAAAGAATATTCTATTTTTAAATATATATTCTAAAGAATATTCCTTTAATATTAGAAAATGTTAATTAAATAACTAAAATTGTTAATTATTAAAAAATGGGACTATACCCATGCCCTAATTACAACTTGCATAAGTGCTCTTATAGTGTTTTCCCACTGCAAAAGAAAAAAACCATTAGATCTCTAAGAAAGAAACTAAATTTGCAGTCTACTACCTATTGGGTGAGCATTTCTTTAATGGCTTGTGGATCCGAATGAGCTGAGCGTCAACATTTGAGATGACCAAAACCCTTGGCTTTTAGAAGTGCACTCAAGCTAAGGTGACCTTAAGCTTGGGCAAAGCTGAGCTCATAAATTTTGTGTGGAAATGCTCCATTGACTGAGAGGGGTACAAATCTGGCACTTGTTCCTCAAGTAACGCCTTTACTGCTTGTATGCCTTTAACTCCACCGAATACCACTAGATTCTTCTGCAAGATGAGTAGTAACATATTATTATACCTATTTATAAATGTTTGCTTACCTGAGACAAGTAATTTGTAATTTGTAATTGCTCCTTTGCATTTTTCATTAGACACACAACTCTTACAGTTTAACAGCATTTAGACTAATCACACCTTTGGTTGCATCTGCAGCGGCCGAACAACAAGATCGTATGTTTAGTAAGTTGCTCATGAAACAAAGGCCCTCACCTGCATTGCTTCGCCTCACTCCCTCACAAGTTCTAGTCCATCTTCAAAACTGCAAAATACCAGCAATTTCATCATTTAAACCTCCTCAAGTATGAAATTATATGTTATATACCTCAAGGATCCAGCAAACACAAGTGCAAGATATTCACCAAGGCTCAAGCCGCATGCTACATCGGCAGAATCTATTATCTCTTGTCCATTTTCACGGGCTCTAATGGACTCAATTGCAACCAAGCTTGTCATGAAAATAGCAAGTTGACTTATTCCAGTTGAATTAAGCTTTTCTTTTGGACCATGAAGGCAGATATCAAGTAGATTGTAACTGCATTTGAACAATAAGAAACAACAATGAAACCTTAGTTAAACAATATAGCTAACCCAAGTATGTCATTGACTTTGGAAAAGAGATGCTGCTGTTCAAATTTGTTAAACAGTTTTAGTCATTCCCACTCCTTGGAACCCTGATTATAACAAAAAAATTTAAAATATTTAAATAGCATTATAAGATACTCACTTGGTCAGGAAAAAGAAAAGCACAAGAGGGTTTTGGAGTTAATGCTTTCATTTCCTATCTACCAACTTTTCTTTGCCCTAGCCGTAAGCTTATACCTAATACAACATATAAATATATATGAACTCTTATATATATGCAAGTCAATATATATTGTAAATGTATGTAGCTATAAATAAATTACTTGCTAATTTGATTTTATGATGAAATTACATAGAATAATTGAAATAGTATTTTTTATTATCTATCCAGCCATAGTTTATAATATTTATTCAAATATAAAATAAATTTGTATTGTATGTGTGTATGAGTAAATGTTTTTGTTCAGTTGAAAACAGAGATTTAAATGAAATTTAGTTTTATAATCTCGTTACAACATCAAAAAAAAAGTTACGTGAAATGTTCTAATCCATGCTGAAGAGAAACTAAAAAATAAAATTTTTTAAAACAAATCAATTAAAATAAATTTACCTGCCAGAAAAACGACGCATCTACGTTTTAAACATTCAATTAAGTTGAAGTATATAAGGGATTTTATTATCTTTGTTAATTTAACAATCTCTATTCAGAACAATAAAAAGATGATTTAAATCGATGGTCATGCTTAAGTGGTGTATGCTTTCATAAACTTATATATTATACACCTATATATATATATATATATAGAGAGAGAGAGAGAGAGAGAGAGAGAGAGAGAGAACTATATGGTTTGTTATACATTCTCTCTCTCACGCACGCACTCACACGCACACGCACACCAACTCGCACACAAAGTATGAACACATTATATCTTATAAAAGAAGTTTATCTTCTGCGGGGAGAATACGTGACACGCATGAAAACGTTTTAAAATCCATATTAATAGTATAATTAATTTGATGATTTAAAAAATGATTTAAATCGAATTTAAATCAATATTTAGGAAAAGAATATCAAGATAAATTTCCAATTATAAAAACTAAAACTAAATAGTGTTATTTCATGTATTTGTATACATATATCCAGTTGCATAAATATATAGATATTTTTAAATTTAGATTGCATGTGATGTAAGAAATATAATTGTTTATATTGAATTGACATAGACAAGTTTGTATCATGCTTCCAAAAAAGGCATATACATGCATTATGTGTACACACGCACGCACGCACGCACCCACACACAGACTCTTGTTATTACAAAATGTTTAAGTGTATATATAATCCCCAGGATATAGAAGTTCTCTGTAACCATACTTGTATATAATAAACGTATATGTGTGTGTAAATGTGTTATGTGCACACACACGTGTATGTGTGTTTGTGTGTCTGTATATATGTATGTGTATTAGTGCTTTTGCATGTTAAGGTTGCAAAATTACAAAATCAAACATTAGAAAAGAGTTTGACTCTAATACAGGGATGTATTATAACATATAAATATATATATTATAATGTAATAGTGATAATATATTTATTATTACTCTATTTAAACATAATTATTTATAATTACTTATAGTTCTTAAAGTATACGGCAATCTATGGTTGGACTGAAGAATATTCCTTCTGAAGTGCTATTATTAAAAGAAATACTGTTTTATTTAAATTTATAAACTGTTTTTAATAAAATTCTTAACTTAAATATATGTTATTACTAATTACAAGCTTACTGTTATTATAATATATTTTAATATAATTATATATAATATATAATCAAGCATATATTTTTGGCTTTATACAGTTTTCCTTATACATTACTTCATAGAATATATATAGAAAAACAAAAGAAATTAAAAAACAGAATGGCCTACCAGACATATTAATATCATATATTTACAACACAGTGGCTAAATACTTTAATATGGAAACTTTTAAAAACTTAAAAACAGGATAAATCCATTCTGACAAAATATACTTCAAATTTTATATAATATATTTTAAAATATTTAGTTTTCTAATTGTTTAAATTTTCACATGCCGTTTCCTAGGGTTAGGGTTTATTTTAGGGTTTAATACATTATATAAAATTCTCTCGAATATGGACTTTTATTTATAGATAACATACACATTGTATATGTTCTTCTCGACTGTGTCTCTCTCTATATATAATGCATGTATATATGGAATTTCATATGTTACTCGAAAATGTACAAAGTATATGCTAAATATATAAACTTATTTTATGTACTAATAAACGTTATATAAATAAATATATTGTATAAGGTTCCTATCTCTAAACGTAGGTATAAGTCACTTTTATATAGGTGAACAAAGAGGTTAACTTTCTTTAAAAATAATTCTTTTCATTTATTATAATTAATAGGGAAATTACATTCTTATTATATTTACCTCTTTAAAAAAATTTAAATTTATACCCTTTCAAAATTTTAACTGTAATATTTTGATTTTTAAAATAAAAATATTAATTAAAAATATTTTTTTAATTTATAATATATTGCAAATGAAATAATTAAAGTTTATTAAGTGTTAAATGTTCAAAAATTGTCATAGTAAAAAATAGAATATTTTTAAAAATAATTGTATTATATTATGATATATATGTTTAAGAAATTGTATTTTGGACCTAAATATAAAATATAAATTAATTATAAATTGTTATTAATTTTTAAAAATGTTTTTTTATGTAAATATAAAACTTCTAGAATTATATATGTAAATATAATAAATAGAATTTTCCCTAATTAATAAGATAATGTGTTTCTTAGGGTTAGGGTTTAGCCTAGGGTTTAGACAGAGATTCAATCGCCTCCGCTTTGGGCCCAATGCAATCCAGGTACGACTGAGTGTGTGTTAAATGCTGCTAAATTGTGATTCCTGTTGTATATTGCATTACATAAAATATAACATATTGACTTCCGTTTATTGATAACAATGTTCTTCGATTGCATATGATACATAAGTATGAAAATATATAAGGCATATATTAATAACATATGCCATTCGACATACACATGTATGTAAGTCAAAAAACTGACACTGGAAATATAGATTGATAAAAAGAGAGAGAGTTGATAATACACATGGACATACAGAGCAGGTGCCAAGTTGATGGAGAGACGCAGAAATACTATTCAGAGATCAGAATTACTGGAGACCAAAAAGAGATACTGCACTATGTAGGAATGCACTTGAAGAGGCTTGTGGTAAAGAGATGCAGGTTTCATGCCATCCTAAATGCAGCCGAGTCATAGAAAAACTTCTTCTTCAAACATGTAAGTATGCACGTATGTAAATGTGTAAGTGGATGTGTGTAATATATGCATATGTAAGTGTATGTGTGTGTGTCTAGAACATTTATGTTTACTTACACATTTTTAATGCTGCTTGTAGGTGGTAATGAGAGTTTAACATTCTTGGAGAACTGCCTTAGCAGTTTTGTTTCAATGGCAATGGATCCATCTGGTTCTCATGTCCTTTAAGTCCCTTGGTGAAGCTCTTAATGAGGAATCTAAACTTGTTTCTTCTATTGAAGGACAACCTCTCTTCATTTATTATAATTAATTAGTTTAATTAGTTTTTTTTTTCGAAATTGATCTCTGCCGAAAGAAATTTACGAGAGTGAAAGACAAAATGGAGTAACTTGTCTTTTTTCAATTTGTAATAGGATAGAACCTATTATAAAATTTAAAGTATTTCTTCAACGAAAAAGGGATGTGAAGGATCAGGATGTGTTAGAATTAGAGCTGTCGTAAAGGTGTTCTTGAGTGTTGTAAATTCATGTTCTGCCTTGTCAGATAAGGAGAAAACCCATGTGCGTTTAGTGAGTTTTATGAGTGGAAGTACACACTTAAAAAAGTCTTGTATGAACCGCATATAGAAATTTGCAAAGCCAAAGAAATATTGTATTTCTTGTATAGATTTGGACCTCTCCCACTTCACGATGGTCTTCACCTTATGCATGTCCATGAAAATGCCAACAGTAGAAACGATGTAGTCCAAGAACTATATAGAAAACTTCGTGTACAGACCATGCTCGCAAACGTAATAGGATAGACCCAAAGCTCTATTTGATGAAAAATTTAATTTCTAATTTATTATTTTGCATAGTATTACCATAAACATTTGTGAAACTGTTTAATCTAATTTATTAATTCCATATAAAACTTCATAGACGCAGTTTGGTAATATATTATATGTAATTTTTGTATTGACTTATAGATAGATATTTGATTGCTACAGTTAGCTTATTTACTAAAAGAAACATTTTATATATCAAACATACATGTTTAATGTAATAAATATATATTACTTACATAGTGCATACATAATTTAATGTACAAAATCAATATAGTATATATGTGTGTAAATGCGTATATAAATCTATATTGTCCACGTAGGCACGTGTATAATATTAAAGAAAAGTTATTTCAACAGGAATATTCCACTGTAGCATTCTCTAGCGTAATGGAGTAGTTAATGCCATCGTTACTAATTCCAATAGCACTCCCCGTAGCGCCGTTAAAAGACCCGGTACCACCAGTAATAACAAATTCAGTACGAATATTCGTTCCAGTCAGCCTTGCACCACTTTGAAACGTTATAATCCTTTTAAACTTTTCTAAACCCCTCACATTAGGGTTATTAAATTCAAATTCACTACTTAAGTACGTAATGGGATCATTCCCTTTAAAATCAGTAATAAAGACTGTACCACGGTATATAGCAATAACTGTAGAAGATGGAGATGGGTCTTTGGTTAGGTTACCAGAGAAAGCGAAACCTTGACCTAAACGGAAAGGTGGCACCACTTCATTAGGTGTAACAGTGTATACGTTTTGTCCAAGTGAGGGTCGTTTCGCACCACACTTAACTTAACTTAGCATGCATAAGTTAAGTAAAAGTTAAGGGTGCATTTGATTCGCACCAACTCTCCCTTAAGAAGAGAAGTTAAGGGTTTTGGATTCGTACCAACCCTTAACTTAAATTAAGGGAATTTGTTAAGGGCAATTGATTCGCACTCATCAACCCTTAACCTTTTTACTTAAATTAAGGGATTGTGTTAAGGGCAATGGATTCGCATAGATACTTAAGTAAAATATTAAGGGCCATGAATTCGAATATTGCCCTTAATATAATATACTTTATATTTACATTTAAGTTAAGATTATTAACTTAATTATTTTTAATGAACTTAACATATCTACATTTCATATAACATTATTATGTCAAGTTATAATAAATATTTTTAAATAATTTTCAATTTGCAATAAAAATCTATTTTCAATTTGTAATAAATATTTTTAACCACTTTAAAATATATTTATAATATTTATTATTTAAATAATATGTGCATCCTTAATTTTTATTAACATTTAAAGTAATTTTACTTATTATAAAAAATAAAAAATATGGTGAGATGAAATTATATACTTATATATAATATTGTATATGGGTACATTCTATAGATAATTAAATTTTATATATTTTGGATATGTTTAAACAAGTAAAAACTTCATGAAAAATATTATATATACATATGCATGTGCGTTAACATGTGTGTATACATGTATTTGCATTTCATATTTTTATTTATTTAACAAAAAATACTAAATATATTCTATTTCTAGTATACATCCTTTTTCATATTTCACGTTTATCTTTAACACATGATATTTATTGTGGTAAAACAAAAAATAATAATAAAGAAAACATAAATTAACAATTTCCAAATTAATGCCTAACAAATGGCGTCCCAAAAATAAGATGAGCTTCAAGAGCTGATCTAATAGTGCGAGCATGTGTAGTTACCTCACCAAGTTCTCGAGGATCTTGTGAAGGATCATCATACTCCACCCAATCTCCTCTTTCTTGACGTCGCCGAATTCTTCGCTCCCTTGCTCGTAAAGTTGCCTCATAATTCACTTCGCCCTCATCAATGAGGATATTGTGGAGAATAACACAAGCACTCACAGTATTCGGAATGTGTGGAAGGTGGACTCTCAACTTATAATCAAGGCAACGAAATTTTTGCTTTAAAAGGCCAAATGCTTGCTCAACCACCAATCGTGCTTTAGTAAGCTCCTTGTTGAAAGTCTCCTGACCAAGATTAAGATGAACACCTATAAAAACTTAAGTTAAATATGTTATAAATATATTAACTTTACATGCCTGTGTATGGGACCATTAAAAATGGTTGTAATTGGTATCCTTTATCACCCACAATATAAGGCTTCACGAAATCAACATGAGCAGCCTCCAAAGGTCCATGAAGATAAACCCCATCAATGATCTTTTGATGAAGTGAGCAATTCTTCCAAACTCGCATATCATGCACGCTACCTGCAAATACCAAAACATTACACAAACATAATCAAAATGAATGTAACTTGCTCACCTGGCCATCCAGCATTCACATTTATAAACCTCTTACGTGCATCAACAACCCCTTGCACAATGATGCTATTCCGTTGCTTCCTGTCAAAGTAGTCCGTCCGGTCATTTGTAGAAGGTTGAAGTATCTCCACATGTGTGCAATCTATGGCCCCCACAACATTTGGTAAATGAGTGTGTGTCACATCTTGGAACTCATGTGCCATCTCACGAACCTCATTTTCCGTCGATGGAAATGCCACCTTATACCAGAAACGTCGACAAATAGCTGCTGTCGTCTCTACAAACACAGCCATAACAGTCGAAGTTCCAATAGCAAACCTCTCACCAATGTCCATGTAGTCACTGTTTCTCACCATCTTCCAAAGTGTAGCTCCAACTCTAATATCCACTCGTACAGCTTCTCTGTAGTGGGTATCCTGCCTTGAGATGTCATCCTCTAATACATTACAAATCATAACAAAGGTTCTCCGTGACATTCGAAGAAGTTTTATCCACCTCTCATCATCGTAGTGTGACATCATAAAAGTGTCCCACCATGCCTCACTCCGTAGTCGAACCCACTGTGAAGGAGAAGACCTATCAATTGCAGCTTGTGTTGACCTCCGCATGTACTGAACTACTGCATCATCATCATCTGAATTGTCACGTTCTTCATCTTCAGCATCCGAATCAGAATCCGAGTCGTTCATGATGAATTGAACAAAAAAATCTCCAGCCATGGTCGAGGCTAATCCTATTAAACGGTCCTGAAAAAATAATATAATCGATATTATAAATAACAAACAAAAATGCATTAACATAATTCAAATAAAAGCTTGCAAATGATAAATATATGAAACCTACATGCACCCATGCTAATCTAGTCTTTGTTGCCCTGTCCACAAATGTGATCAGCAATTCGTGTCATAGCCAATGCGAACTTCTCAATAGAAGCGTTCTTTTCCCTCCTCAACTCTACTGTCCTCTCAAATTGGCGGCTCCTCATCTCAACCTGGGCTCGAAGTACATTTGTACCTTCATTAACCGCTTCAACCAAACTAGACTTTCCCTTCTTCGCTTGCCTTCTCGTCACAGTGACACCATCTCCATCATCATCTGAGTGATCAGTAGTCAAAGGTGCACTTGTGGAAGTTGTTTGTGAAACTGGAGTCATCGGTGGATCATTTTCAGAGTCGTTTACGTGTTGGGGCGTCATGCAGCTTCGGTCACCTTGAAATGAATCCAATAAATCAAACAGGTCCAAGTCCATGTTTGGCAATCTAAGGCGTCGTTTCTCTAGATTCGACAAGCTCGAATATGCAGCAGCTCCCGACTTCCTGTTGTGGTCGTGAATAACTTTATAATCGTTGATTAAATTCTCCCACTTCTTACGACATTGTTCTCCATCACGATCGTCGAAACCTTGTGCTTGCATTTCTTTTGCAATCTGTCTCCAACGTGCATTTGCTGTTACACTGACAAGTTGCCTAGTTGACATCTGTAACCTGGCCATGAACTCTTGTCGTTTCAACTCCACAAGCGTCTTTGTCTCGTCCATTGTCCAATTCCGAGACCGAGGCCGTTTGCTTCTTGCTTGCCCCTCAATCTCATGTGAAGTTTCTTCAAAACCCTGGCCCTCGCCCTCATTTTCACCAATGTCAATTGTTTCGCCCACCACCCTTGAAGATTGTTGTTGTTTCCTCGACCGGACATACCTAGCTGACCTAGCCCGAGTTCTTTCACTTGCTGCTGGGCTTCGTGGGTGGCCAGGGGAGGTAGAAAGCCCGGCAGCAGTTGCTGCCGGGCTTTGGGCCGCCCCATGAGCTCGGCCAATGCTGGCCGAGCTCAAGCCAGCCCAGCCAGGGGCGGCAGAAAGCCCGGCAAGTAGCTGCCGGGCTTTCTGTTGCCCCATGAGCTCGGCCAATGCTGGCCGAGCTCAAGCCAGCCCAACCAGGGGCGGCAGAAAGCCCGGCAGCAGTAGCTGCCGGGCTTTCTGTTGCCCCATGAGCTCGGCCAATGCTGGCCGAGCTCAAGCCAGCCCAACCAGGGGCAGAAAGCCCGCAGCAGTAGCTGCCGGGCTTTCTACTGCCCCATGAGCTCGGCCAATGCTGGCCGAGCTCAAGCCATGCCAGCCAGGGGCGGAAAGCCCGGCAGCTATTGCTGCCGGGCTTTCTGCTGCCCCATGAGCTCGGCCAATGCTAGCCGAGCTCAAGCCGGCTGCAGAAAGCCCGGCAGCAGTAGCTGCCGGGCTTTCGGCCGGCCCATGAGCTCGACAGCTATGGTGGGCAGAAAGTCCGGCAACAGTTGCTGCCGGGCTTTCGGCCGGCCCATGCGCTCGATAGCTATGGTGGGCAAAAAGCCCAGTAGCAGTAGCTGCCGGGCTTTCGGGTGGCCCACGAGCTCGATCAATGCCGGTCGAGCTCGTGCCATCCCAGCCAGTCTCTATGGCCGCCTCCTGATGCAAATGAATGCAAATGAATGCAAGAAAAGAAGAAGAAAGGAAAGAAGACTACCTGATCTGCTTGTTCTTCTGCCATTCTCTCCTGATTTCTCCTGAATTCTTTTCTTCCTCTCCCGATGCGCAGAAATCTACAGAAATCTATAGAGATGTACAGAGATGATGCGCAGAAACCTATAGAAATTAGGGCAGAAGGAGAATATACTTAGAATATACTAAGAATAATGAGAAATTCATATTATTATTATTTTTATTTTAATTATATATGTTAAAATAAAAATATAAAATATAAATATATATTTTACATAAAAAAAATGCACATTACGCATGTAAAATTTTATTTTTTATTTTATTTTAAAGAAGGTGCGAAAAAGGTGGCGAGCCTCGTGAGTCGTTAAGGGTGGGTAAGGGACCCCCCCTCCCTTAAATTTTCTTTGCAAATTTTCACTGTTCCCTTAAATTAAATTAAGTTAAGGGAAGGTTGCGAAAGCACTACCCTTAGTGGTCAAACCCTTAAAAAATCTTAAGTAAGTGACTTCTTAAGTTAAGGGCAGGTGTGAATTCAATGCCCTTAATGGTCAAACCCTTAAAAAAGTTAAGTAAGTGGTTACTCAACTTAAGGGCGAGTACGAATCCATTTTCCCTTACTTAAGCTCACTTAAGTTAAGTTAAGTGTGGTGCGAAACGACCCTGAAAACACAAGATATCCCTTTAAAATTGATTGGCGCACAACATTTTTTACAATTCTGCAAAAATTCAATAAATATTTAATTAAAAGAAAACAAAAAAAAATAAAATATATATTAATATAAAAATAAAAATATACAAAGATTACTTACATCCGTGAAAGCATGAGCACCAAAGAAGAGTATCCCAGCGTAGACAACTCCAATAATAATGAAAAACTTAATAGAAGTCATATTATATTACATTTAGATCATGCTTGTCTTTATTTATTTAAGATTTAATCAACTACTTCTACCAACTAGTTGAATTGTTGGCCCTGCTATAAAATATTAAAAATATACTTGATTTTGACAAAAGATATCAATAATTGACTATTTGGATGTAAATAAATATATATAAAACTCTATTTTATATATTAATGGATATTATATACTAGTATTTCTGAAATTGTTAGTATATTGTATATAATTTAAACAGGTTTACATGCATAAATCCTTCATTATTATTATTATTTTTGGTTCTTCAAAAGAGATTTAAACAATAATATTTTTTTTTAATTACGATGTGATATTAAGAATATTACAAATATAAAATAAAAAGAAATTTAACATCCTACTATCGTTGTTGTAAGGATTCAATTTAATTACAATGGGCATGATATGTAAAAATAAAAGTATAAATAAATATTAATTAATACTTAAGTTTTAATTCTTAATTAATTATTTAATAAATTTATATTTAAATCTTTTTTTTAAATATATATTATTTTAAATAATATTCTTTAATATTAAAAAATGGTAATTAAATATTTAATATTGTTAATATTATTAAAAAATAGGACTATATACATGCCCATTTTAATTACAACATGCATATTTGTTTAACGCTTTATGTTCTAAAAATGTATATACATACACAATGTATATGCTAAGTATATCAATTTGTTTATTATGTATTAATAAGTTTTATATTGATAAATATATTGTATAAGGTTAACTTATATTTAAACTTAGGTATAAGTCACTTCTACATAGGTGAACACAATACATATAAAAAGATTCTTTTTTCACTTTAAGTATTTGCCAATAATTAAGATTTAAATAATTAATCTATAGAAATTGTATTAATGACATCTGTTGTGTGGTAAGACGTATAGTTCTTTCATTTGTATATATAGACATACGTGTGATATACATATTTGTCTCTATGTATATACATATATTTTATACAGGGTATCAACACTAAAAATAATTAAGTAAAGAAATGACAATATAATAGATTTATAAAGTTCCATCTGATGCAAGCTTTTAAATTTTAATTTATAATTTTATAAAATATAAATAGTATTACCATAGATATTTGTAGAACATTTTAATTTAATTCATTAATTCCATAGTAAGTTTCATTTAGTTAGAACATAGTGTAAGTTGACTTGCACTTAAATATATAAGTATATAAATTTCTATATGATTACTATAGTTTTAAAAACTGTAGTTTATATTTACTTACCCACAAAGAAACATTTTATATATCAAACATACACATGCAATATAATAGACATATATTACTTACATAATGCATACATAAAATTAAATTATTTTATTAGTTTAATTTATAAAATTAAATAGTAAATAATAATGTACATATGTATGTGTATAAATGAATATATAAATCTATAACTATAGTATGTGTTATTGATTTACAAGGGAAAAATAAAAAAATTTGGTTGCTAGAGAAACATATCACACATGTGTATATGCATCTTGACATTCCACATTCTTATTTGCTTATATATACATCTTAGTATATACATTGGGGGTTATAAATATAATTTTCCCTATAATAAATTGGTGGTTTTTATTATTATTATTATTATTATTTATAATTAATTATGCCAAAGAATTAAAAAAAAATTAAATAAATAACTTGAGTAAAAAATGGAATTGTAACTATAAAAGAATTTTACATAAGAACAGAAGGGTGAAAAATGTATTTGTGTGTGGTGTATGTATATGCACAAAAACATGTGTATGTTACATGTTTATACAAAGAATGATTTTGTTAAAATGATTTTTAAAAAAATAAAATAAAACACCACATCAAAATATTAAAATTGAAATAAATGCTACATATATAATATAACATTTCAAATGCATCCTATAAAGAATAATTATGAAACAAGAAATATATAAATTCAAGATATAATTTATTATATGTTATAATATATATGTATATGTTGGTGAAGTTTCTTTATTATTTAAAATAAATAAAAAAAATTAATTGCGAATAATCTTTTAAAATATAAGGCAAAAGATATATGTTCACCTATGTAAATATTATCTTTAATTATGTTTAGCAATAGGGTTTGTTAATGAATAATAAATTTATATAAGAAGTATTTGTGTTTATATACATGTAATGTAGTGGGAAGAACAACAAAAATAAGTATAAAGTAATAATTTATAATGAAATTATAAATACTATACAATTTAACAAACATATTTGCTTTTAATAATTATTTTATCAAATCATGTTATTTAGATGAAAATTACATTCTATAACTTTATTTAATTCGATTTTAATATAACTATGAAAAAGTGTATGAAAATTTTATAAATAAATCATTTACAAATTAGAAAATGTTATTATGTAGAGGTGCTTAGTTTATTTAATTTTTAAAAAAATTAACAAAAATTAAAAGCTTGTGATTTTTCGATGAAGGACAAAATAAGAAACATTAATTGTGCATATAAAGAATAATAATATAATAGTGATAATAATATATTATTATAACATAATTGTAATAGTTATAAAATAATCATTATTATTTATTTAAATATAATTGTTTATAATTATTAGTTCTTAAAGTATAAATGAATCTATTTAATAAACACACTTATACACACATATATATACATATTTTAGAATATTATATCTTATCAAATATAACATATTTTAAAGATTGATTTTTAAAATAGTACATACTATTTAAATGAAAATTACATTTTATATTTCATTTAATTAGATTTTAATATAACTAATAAAAGTCTATGAAAATTTTATAAATTAAAAATTGTTATTTCATAGAGGTGTTTATTTTATTTAAAATTTAAAAATAAATTAATAAAACTTAAAAGCTTATAAATGTACGATAAAGGGATGAAATCAAAAATATTAAAAAAAAGCTTAACTTTAATATTAAAAATAATAATATAATAATGATGATAGTATGTTATTATAACATAATTATATAGTGATAAAATAATCATTATTATTCTTTTTTAGTATAATTGTTTATAATTACTACTTAAAATATAAATTAGTCTCATTTAACACACAAATGTGTATATATATATACATATTTTTAGGATATCACATCTTATTAAATCATAACATATTTTAAAGATAAGATAATATGTATTACTTAAATGAAAAATACATTTCAAAAATTAATTTAATTAGATTTGAATGTAATTATGGAAAACTATATAAAAATTTATAAAATAAAACATTTACAAATTAAAAAATGTTTTCTTATAAAGGTGCTTGTTTTATTTAAAAGTTAAAAATAAATTAATAAAAATTAAAAATTTATGAATTTATAAACAAAAATAAACAAAGAAGCTGACTTATAAATAATCATTATTATTCTCTTTAAGTATAATTAATTATAATTACTAATTTTTATAATATAAATCATTTTGTTTTAATAAACATATACACACACATAGATGTATATATATTATATAAATATTTTCAGGATTACATACTATTTAAATGAAATTACATTTCACAATTAGATTTTTATAAAACTATATGAAAGTTTTATAAAATAAATCAAGAATATTTTTAAATACGTTAAGATAAATATGCAAATAATAAAACAACTATTTAAAATTATGATTTGATAAGTTATCAATTACATATATAATTACATTATATCATTATTATTTTATATTTATTTCCGTATCTCCCAAAAACGTCAATGGTAATATTACATGTATATATATACAAATACGTCTTAAATAAATGCATTATATACTAACAAAGTTTATTGTTAAAAATAATTTAAGATAAGATTTTATAATTTGTCTTTACATAGGTGGACGCGTTTCTTTTGTCTTATATTTTTAAAGATTGTATATAATCAAAATTTTTTAAATAAAAAAACTTCAATTCCAACACACACACACACACACATATATCATTATATATAAAATAATATATCTTAAATTTATGTATTTCTTATTTCATAATTATTCATTATAAGATGTTTTTGAAGTGTTATATTATAATATATGTGTGTGTGTGTGTGTGTGTGTCATCTATGTTTTCAAATGTTAAATTTTATATTTTGATGTGAAGTTTTATTTCCAAAAAACAATTCATTTTAACGAAAACATTCTTATGTAATATACGTGTTTTTGTGCATATACATACACCCATGCCTACTCACGTACACACACACAAATACATTTTCTTAGTCTCCTTATGTGACATTTTTTAAAATTACAATTCCAGTTTTTACTTAAATTATTTATTTGATTTTTTATTTTTATTATTTTGCATAACTAGCCAGAAGAAAATTTAAAATATAATAGTAAAACACTAATTTATTGTAATAGTTCTTTTAATTTTTTAATTAGTTCAATAAGAATATTCCACTGTAGTACAACCATGTAGCGAACGCCATCGTTATTAGTTGCCCATGTAGTTCCCTAAAAAGATTTGATATCAACAACAAAAGCAAAATCTTTTGAATATTAACTTGCATCACATTGGAACATTATAATTCCCTTAAACCTCTCTAAACCCCACACATTAGGATTATTAATCTCTAATTCCCCACTTAAGTATGTATTTATATTATCCCTTAAAATTAATTAAGTATATTGCAATAACCGTAGAGTATGGAGGTTAAGTTACCATAGAGAAACCTTGACCTAAACGGCACTTCTTAATTATGTGTAACTAATGAAAATGAAAATATCCCCTTAAATTGACTAGCGCACCACATTTTCTTACATTTCCGCAAAAAAAAAAAAGTAATGTAGTAAAACATAAAAGAAAACTAATGAAAAGAATTATTTTGAGAGAATAAAGAACGATAGTTATTTATTTTATTGGTGCAATACATATAATACACTCGAGTTTGATTCCGGGGCAATGTAATATACCTTGATATTTGAATTTCTCGTTCCTTATAAACACAACTTAATTTCCTTAATTAAATAAATACAGCTTTTAAAATATGAGTATATATATTTGAGACTATCATACTGTATCTTTATGAGACATAGTAAATTATATATATATATGTTATATTTTTATACAAAATAGATATCACATTATATATATATGGAGTACATATTGTGCATATCACACAGTATAGTTTACATATGAGAGAGAGACGTGCTACTTCTATACACTTATATGGATAAGTCTGACATTAACATATAACAAAAAAACAACACACGCCACATACTTTTGTCTGTATGTGTATAAAGTAGTTATATTATATGACATATTATATTTAATTTATTCATCTTTGATACCATCCATCTTTTAAATAGATAAAAGAAAAACCAGTATATTTTATTGTACTAATTATATTTTATACAAGGAATGCAAATGGAGAAGAATACAAAAATCTATTTAAAATGCATATATGTATTTAAATAATAGTATAAATTATACAAAATTCATTTATTTATTTAGATAATTATAAACTACAGTAAAACATAATTAATATTCCATTAAACTAAGTTTCAATTACAAAACAAATATTAAAAAGGTAACAATATAATATTCAGTTTGTGTGGGTGCGCCTGTTTACGACCCATTAATGGTCAATCCAATTACATCCAATGGTTATGTTAAATTCCATTTCATAGTTATTTTAAATTTAACTTAATTTTTATTTAAATTCACAAGGTTAAAAGTGAGTTAAATATTATGAATTAGATATCCAACTTAAAATAAATTTATTAAGTTAAGAATAATAATTGGGTTAAGGATTTAATTTAAAAATAAATTAATTATATTAAGAATAATAATTGAATTGAGTGTCATTAAATAATTAATCTAGTTTAATAATAAATTCATTAATAACTTAAGTATAAACTCATGGTCATTAAATAATTATGACAATTAAGTTAAGGGTCTAGATTAGAAATAAATTTAATAAATTAAAAATAATAATTAAGTTAAAGATCTAGCTTAAGATAAATTTATAAGGCTCAAATTAAATCAAATAACAGATAAGTTATTTGAACCTAAGAATTTTAAAATAAACTCACTATGTTAAGAATAATAATTACATTAAGAGTTTTATTTAAAGTAAATTTATTAAGTATAATCTAGATAAATAATAAAGTAAATTTAAATAGTTAAGCCCACCAATTATCCCAAATACTAAACCCAACACTACTGCAGTAATTGGATTAGGCATGAGTTATGCATTAAAAATTTAACTTAAAAATCAATTCATTATGTTAACAAGGAGGTTAGGGGTTAAGGATAACAATTGAATTTAATAACTTTTAACTTAAACATAAGAGCTTAAGAGTAAATTTATTATATTCAATGTGTTAAGGGTTCAACCTAGAATAAACTTATCAAATTAAGAATAATAATTATATTAAGGATTTAATTTAAAATAAATTCATTAAATTAAATATAATAATTAAATTTTAAATTTAATTTAAGAATAAATTTACCTAATTAAAGATAATAATTATATTAAAAATCATTAAATAATTAATGCACATTACAATTCATAATTATAAATTTACATTCTTAATTGTAAGGAAGTTGTTGTGCTTGAAAATTCATGAAATAACCTGGCATGGTTACAAAGAAGCTTATCAACCTTTCCACGATCAAGCTCGTAACCACGTTGAAGGCTGCCTTGGATAAGTGCTCTTACAGTGTTTTCCCTTATGTCAACTGCAAAAGGAAAAAGCCATTAGAAAGAAAAAAATTAAATTTGCAGTCTACTACCTGTCGGGTGAGCATTTCTTTAATGATCTGAATGAGGCCGAGCGTCAACATTTGAGATGACCAAAACCCTTGGCTTTTGGAAGTGCACTCGAGCTAAGGCGGCCTTAAGCTTGGGCAAAGCCAAGCTCATAAATTTTGTGTGAAATGCTCCATTGACTAAGAGGGATACAAATCTGGCACTTGTTCCTTAAGTAACGCCTTTATTGCTTGTATGCCTTTAATTCCACCGGATACCACTAGATTCTTCTGCAAGATTAGTAACATATCATTACACCTGTTTATAAATGTTTGCTTGCCTGAAACAAGTAATTTACAATTTGCACTCCTCCGCATCAAGTTTTTCATTAGAAATCTCACACAACTTTTACATTTTAACAGCATTCACACTAGCCATTGCACCTTTAGTAACAGGATCATATGTTTAGTAAGTTGCTCATGAAACAAAGCCCTCACCTGCATTGCCTCGCCTTGCCTCGCTCCCTCACAAGCTCTAGTCCATTTTCAAAACTACAAAAAACCAACAATTTCATTATTTAAACCTACACATTTACACATGACCATCCATTAAGTATATATATTATACACCTCTATCTATGTATCTATCTATCTATATATATATATATATAAAAGAGAGAGAGAGGGGGAGAACTATATGGTTTGTTATACATTCCTCGATGGTATATAATAGATGGTCATGCTTATATATTATACACCTATATATATAGAGAGAGAGAGGGAGGGAGGGAGGGAGGGGGACAACTATATGGTTTGTTATACATTCTCTCTCTCACGCACGCACACGCACACGCACACCAACTTGCACACAAAGTATGAACATATTATATCTTATAAAAGAACTTTATCTCCTGCGGGGAGAATACGTGACACACATGCACACATTGTTATATATAAACCAATTATAGCTTAATATAATCTTGTTAGAATTTTAAATTTATAATGCAAACGTTTTAAAATTCATATTAATAATATAATTAATTTGATGATTTAAAAAATGATTTAAATCGAATTTAAATCAATATTTAGGAAAAGAATATCAAGTTAAATTTCCAATTATAAAAACTAAAAACTAAATAGTGTTATTTCATGTATTTGTATACACATAAATATATAGATATTTTTAAATTTAGATTGCATGTGATGTAAGAAATATAATTGTTTATATTGAATTGACATAGACAAGTTTGTATCATGCTTCCAAAAAAGGCATATACATGCATTATGTGTACACACGCACGCACGCACGCACCCACACACAGACTCTTGTTATTACAAAATGTTTAAGTGTATAATAATCCCCAGGATATAGAAGTTCTCTGTAACCATATATTATACTTGTATATAATAAACGTATATGTGTGTGTAAATGTGTTATGTGCACACACACGTGTATGTGTGTTTGTGTGTCTGTATATATGTATGTGTATTAGTGCTTTTGCATGTTAAGGTTGCAAAATTACAAAATCAAACATTAGAAAAGAGTTTGACTCTAATACAGGGATGTATTATAACATATAAATATATATATTATAATGTAATTATAATAGTGATAATATATTTATTATTACTCTATTTAAGCATAATTATTTATAATTACTTATAGTTCTTAAAGTATACGGCAATCTATGGTTGGACTGAAGAATATTCCTTCTAAAGTGCTATTATTAAAAGAAATACTGTTTTATTTAAATTTATAAACTATTTTTAATAAAATTCTTCACTTTAAATATATGTTATTACTAATTACAAGCTTGCTGTTATTATAATATATATTATTATAATTATAATAATATATAATCAAGCATATATTTTTGGCTTTATACAGTTTTCCTTATACATTACTTCATAGGAATATCAAATTTTATATAATGCATTTTAAATATTTATTTTACATAGATATACATAATTATTTAAATTTTCACATGCCGTTTCCTAGGGTTAGGGTTTATTTTAGGGTTTAGTACTTTCAATTATAGATAACATACACATTGTATATGTTCTTCTAGATTGTCTCTCTCTATATATATAATGCATGTATATATGGAATGTCATATGTTATCAATATGTGTTATATACTTCATGTTCCAAGCGAAAATGTACAAAGTATATGCTAAGTATATAAACTTATTTTATGTACTAATAAACATTATAAATAAATGTATTGTATAAGGTTCCTAGAGCTTATCTCTAAACGTAGGTACAAGTCACTTTTATATAGGTGAACAAAGAGGCTAACTTTCTCAAAATACAATTCTCTTCATTTATTATAATTAATAATTATACCCTCAAAATTTATTATATTTACCTCTTTAAAAAAATTTAAATTTATACCCTTTCAAAATTTTAACTGTAAAATTTTGACTTTTAAAATAAAAAATATATTTTAATTTATAATATATTGCATTAAAGTTTATTAAATGTTAAATGTTCAAAAATTGTCATAGTAAAAATAAAATATTTTTTAAAATAATTGTATTATATTGTGATATATATGTTTAAGAACCTGTATTTTGGACCTAAATAATAAAATATAAATTAATTATAATTGTTATTAATTTTTAAAAATGTTTTTTAATTTTTAATTTTAAAATTTATGAAGTTTTAAATTATATATATGTAAATATAAAACTTCTAGAATTATATATGTAAATATAAATTTAAGGGTATAAATAGAATTTTCCCTAATTAATAAGCTTAGATATAAATAATGTGTTTCTTAGGGTTAGGGTTTAGCCTGATTTAATCTCCGCTTTGGGTCCAATGCAATCCATGTACGACTGAGTGTGTGTTAAATGCTGCTAAATTGTGATTCCTGTTCTATATTGCATTAAATAAAATACAGCATATTGACTTCCGTTTATTCATAACAATGTTCTTCGATTGCGTATGATATATAAGTATGAAAATATATAACGCATATATTAATAACATATGCCATTCGACATACACATGTATATAAGTCAAAAAACTGATACTGGAAATATAGATAGATAGATTGATAGAAAGAGAGAGAGTTGATAATACATATGGACATACAGAGCAGGGGCCAAGTTGATGGAGAGACGCAGAAATACTATTCAGAGATATCAGAATTACTGGAGACCAAAAAGAGATACTGCACTATGTACAAATGCACTTGAAGAGGCTTGTGGTAAAGAGATGCAGGTTTCATGCCATCCTAAATGCAGCCGAGTCATAGAAAAACTTCTTCAAACATGTAAGTATGCACGTATGTAAATGTGTAAGTGGATGTGTGTAATATATGCATATGTAAGTGTATGTGTGTGTGTCTAGAACATTTATGTTTACTTATACATTTTTAATGCTGCTTGTAGGTGGTAATGAGAGTTTTAACATTCTTGGAGAACTGCCTTAGCAGTTTTGTTTCAATGGCAATGGATCCATCTGGTTCTCATGTCCTTTAAGTCCCTTGGTGAAGCTCTTAATGAGGAATCTAAACTTGTTTCTTCTATTGAAGGACAACCTCTCTTCACTTATTATAATTAATTAGCTTAATTAATTTTATATTTTTTACAAGATATGAACGATGCAAATATACTCTTTATTTTTTAAGTATATGTTAATTAATTAAGATTTAAATACTTATATCTAATATGCTATTTACAGGAAATGTATTAATGAGTAAAAGTATAGTTCTTGCGTGTGTATATACAGATGTGGTGTAGATATACATGTGTATACATGTATATAACAGGGTATTTTGCATACATGTATTGTGTTATTTATGAAAAAAAAAACAACATTAATAGATTTAAAATTGCATATTGATGTATTATTTAAATCGACCCAAAGCTATCTGATGAAAATTAAATTTTTAATTTATTATTTTACATAGTTTACCATAAACATTTGTGAAACTGTTTAATCTAATTTATTAATTCCATAATAAGTTTCTATAAAACTTCATAGACGCAAAATTAGGACGTAGTTTGGTAATATATTATATGTAATTTTTGTATTGACTTATAGATAGATATTTGATTGCTACAGTGTGTAATGTAATAAATATATATTACTTAGATAGTGCATACATAGTTTAATGTACAAAATCAATATAATATATATGTGTGTAAATGCGTATATAAATCTATATTGTCCACGTAGGCACGTGTATAATATTAAAGAAAAGTTATTTCAACATGAATATTCCACTGTAGCATTCTCTAGCGTAATGGTGTAGTTAATGCCATCGTTACTAATTCCAATAGCACTCCCCGTAGCGCCGTTAAAAGACCCGGTACCACCAGTAATAACAAATTCAGTACGAATATTCGTTCCAGTCAGCCTTGCACCACTTTGAAACGTTATAATCCCTTTAAACTTTTCTAAACCCCTCACATTAGGGTTATTAAATTCAAATTCACTACTTAAGTACGTAATGGGATCATTCCCTTTAAAATCAGTAATAAAGATTGTACCACGGTATATAGCAATAACTGTAGAAGATGGAGATGGGTCTTTGGTTAGGTTACCAGAGAAAGCGAAACCTTGACCTAAACGGAAAGGTGGCACCACTTCATTAGGTGTAACAGTGTATACGTTTTGTCCAAGTGAAAACACAAGATATCCCTTTAAATTGATTGGCGCACAACATTTTTTACAATTCTGCAAAAAATAACAAATATTTAATTAAGAAAAAACAAAAAAATAAAAATATATATTAATATAAAAATAAAAATATACAAAAATTACTTACATCCGTGAAAGCATGAGCACCAAAGAAGAGTATCCAGCGTAGACAACTCCAATACTTAATAGAAGTCATATTATATTACATTTAGATCACGCTCATCTCTATTTATTTAAGATTTAATCAACTACTTCTACCAACTAGTTGAATTGTTGGCCCTGCTATAAAGTATTAAAAATATACTTGATTTTGACAAAAAAGTATATTCAAAATAATTGACTATTTGGATGTAAATAAATATATATAAAACTCTATTTTATATATTAATGGATATTATATACTAGTACTTCTGAAATTGTTAGTATATTGTATATAATTTAAACAGGTTTACATGCATAAATCTTCATTATTATTATTATTTTTGGTTCTTCAAAAGAGATTTAAACAATAATATTTTTTTTTAATTACGATGTGATATTAAGAATATTACAAATATAAAATAAAAAGAAATTTAACATCCTACTATCGTTGTTGTAAGGATTCAATTTAATTACAATGGGCATGATATGTAAAAATAAAAGTATAAAATAAATATTAATTAATACTTAAGTTTTAATTCTTAATTAATTATTTAATAAATTTATATTTAAATCTTTTTTTTAAATATATATTATTTTAAATAATATTCTTTAATATTAAAAAATGCTAATTAAATATTTAATATTGTTAATATTATTAAAAAATAGGACTATATACATGCCCATTTTAATTACAACATGCATATTTGTTTAACGCTTTATGTTCTAAAAATGTATATACATACACAATGTATATGCTAAGTATATCAATTTGTTTATTATGTATTAATAAGTTTTATATTGATAAATATATTGTATAAGGTTAACTTATATTTAAACTTAGGTATAAGTCACTTCTACATAGGTGAACACAATACATATAAAAAGATTCTTTTTTCACTTTAAGTATTTGCCAATAATTAAGATTTAAATAATTAATCTATAGAAATTGTATTAATGACATCTGTTGTGTGGTAAGACGTATAGTTCTTTCATTTGTATATATAGACATACGTGTGATATACATATTTGTCTCTATGTATATACATATATTTTATACAGGGTATCAACACTAAAAATAATTAAGTAAAGAAATGACAATATAATAGATTTATAAAGTTCCATCTGATGCAAGCTTTTAAATTTTAATTTATAATTTTATAAAATATAAATAGTATTACCATAGATATTTGTAGAACATTTTAATTTAATTCATTAATTCCATAGTAAGTTTCATTTAGTTAGAACATAGTGTAAGTTGACTTGCACTTAATATATATAAGTATATAAATTTCTATATGATTACTATAGTTTTAAAAACTGTAGTTTATATTTACTTACCCACAAAGAAACATTTTATATATCAAACATACACATGCAATATAATAGACATATATTACTTACATAATGCATACATAAAATTAAATTATTTTATTAGTTTAATTTATAAAATTAAATAGTAAATAATAATGTACATATGTATGTGTATAAATGAATATATAAATCTATAACTATAGTATGTGTTATTGATTTACAAGGGAAAAATAAAAAAATTTGGTTGCTAGAGAAACATAGCACACACATGTGTGCAGGAGTATATGCATCTTGACATTCCACATTCTTATTTGCTTATATATACATCTTAGCATATACACTCGGGGCTATAAATGTAATTTTCCCTATAATAAATTGGTGGTTTATTATTATTATTATTATTTATAATTAATTATGCTAAAGAATTAAAAAAAATTAAATAAATAACTTGAGTAAAAAATGAAATTGTAACTATAAAAGAATTTTACAGAAGGGTGAAAAAATGTATTTGTCTGTGTGTATGTGTGTATGTGTGTAAGGGTGTATGTATATGCACAAAAACATGTGTATGTTACATGTTTATACAAAGAATGATTTTGTTAAAATGATTTATTTTTAAAAAAAAAATAAAACACCACATCAAAATAATTAAAATTGAAATAAATGCTATATATATAATATAACATTTCAAATGCATCCTATAAAGAATAATTATGAAACAAGAAATATATAAATTCAAGATATAATTTATTATATGTTATAATATATATGTATATGTTGGTGAAGTTTCTTTATTATTTAAAATAAATAAAAAAAATTAATTGCGAATAATCTTTTAAAATATAAGCAAAAGATACATGTTCACCTATGTAGAATATTATCTTTAATTATGTTTAGTAATAACTTTGTTAATGAATAATAAATTTATATAAGAAGTATTTGTGTTTATATACATGTAATGTAATGGGAAGAACAAAGAAAATAAGTATAAAGTAATAATATTATAATGAAATTATAAATACAAAACATATTTGCTTTTAATAATTATCTTATGTTACTTTAAATGAAAATTACATTTATAACTTTATTTAATTCGATTTTAATATAACTATGAAAAAGTGTATAAAAAATTTATAAATAAATCATTTACAAATTAGAAAATGTTATTATGTAGAGGTGCTTATTTTATTTATTTTTAAAAAAATTAATAAAAATTAAAAGCTTGTGATTTTTCGATGAAGGACAAAATAAGAAACATTAACTGTGCATATAAAGAATAATAATATAATAGTGATAATATATTGATATAACATAATTGTAATAGTTATAAAATAATCATTATTATTTATTTAAATATAATTGTTTATAATTATTAGTATCTATTTAATAAACACACTTATACACACACATATATATATATATATTTTAGAATATTATATCTTATCAAATATAACATATTTTAAATATTGATTTTTAAAATAGTACATACTATTTAAATGAAAATTACATTTTATATTTCATTTAATTAGATTTTAATATAACTAATAAAAGTTATGAAAATTTTATAAATTAAAATTTTATTTCATAGAGGTGTTTATTTTATTTAAAATTTAAAAATAAATTAATAAAACTTAAAAGTTATAAATGTAGGATAAAGGGATGAAACAAAAAATATTAAAAAAAAGCTTAACTTTAATTACCAAAAATAATAATATAATAATGATGAATATGTTATTATAACATAATTATAGTGATAAAATAATCATTATTATTCTTTTTTATTATAATTGTTTATAATTACTACTTAAAATATAAATTAGTTATTTAACACACAAATGTGTATATATATACATATTTTTAGGATATCATATCTTATTAAATCATAACATATTTAAAGATAAGATAATATGTAATTAAATGAAAAATACATTTCAAAAATTAATTTAATTAGATTTGAATGTAATTATGGAAAACTATATAAAAATTATAAAATAAAACATTTACAAATTAAAAAATGTTATTCTTATAAAGGTGCTTGTTTTATTTAAAAGTTAAAAATTTATGAATTTGTATAATAAAGAGATGGAACAAAAAAACATGAACAAAGAAGCTGACTTATAAAATAATCATTATTATTCTCTTTAAGTATAATTAATTATAATTACTAATTTTTACAATATAAATCATTTTGTTTTAATAAACATATACACACACATAGATGTATATATATTATATAAATATTTTCAGGATTACATACTATTTAAATGAAATTACATTTCACAATTAGATTTTTATAAACTATATGAAAGTTTTATAAAATAAATTCAAGAATATTTTTAAATATGCTAAGATAAATATGCAAATAATAAAACAACTATTTAAATTATGATTTGATAAGTTATCAATTATATATATAATTACATTATATCATTATTATCTTATATTTATTTCCGTATCTCCCAAAAACTCAATGGTAATATTACATGTATATATATACAAATACGTCTTAAATAAATGCATTATATACTAACAAAGTTTATTGTTAAAATAATTTAAGATAAGATTTTTTTAATTTGTCTTTACAAGGTGGATGCGTTTCTTTTGTCTTATATTTTAAAGATTGTATATAATCAAATTTTTAAAAAAAAAACTTCAATTCCAACACACACACACACACATATATATCATTATATATAAAATAATATATCTTGAATTTATGTATTTCTTATTTCATAATTATTCATTATAAGATGTTTTTGAAGCTTATATTATATATATATTATATATATATATATATATATATATATATATATGTATGTATGTATGTATGTATATCATTTATGTTTTCAAATTTTAAATTTTATATTTTGATGTGGAGTTTTATTTCAAAAAACAATTCATTTTAAAATTTTTGTATAAACATGTAATATACATGTTTTGTGCATATACATACACCCATGCTACTCACGTACACACACAAAATACATTTTCTTAGTCTCCTTATGTGACATTTTTTAAAATTACAATTCCAGTTTTTACTCAAGTTATTTATTTGATTTTTTATTTTATTCTTGCATAACTAGCCAGAAGAAAATTTAAAATATAATAGTAAAACACTAATTTATTATAATAGTTTTTTTAATTTAATTCAATTAGTTCAATAAAATATTCCACTGTAGTAAACCATGTAGCGAACGCCATCGTTATTAGTTGCCATGTAGTTCCTAAAAAGACTTGGTATCAACAACAAAAGCAAAATCATTACAAATATTAACTTGCATCACATTGGAACGTAATAATTCCCTTAAACCTCACACATTAGGATTATTAATCTCTAATTCCCCACTTAAGTACGTATTTATATTATCCCTTAAAATCAACTAAGTATATTGCAATATTTGTAGAGTATGAAGGTTAAGTTACCATGGAGAAACCTTGACCTAAATGGAAAGGTAGCACCACTTCTTAATTATGTGTAACTAATGAAAATGAAGATATCCCTTAAATTGACTAGCACACGACATTTCTTACATTTCCGAAAAAATAAAAAAGTAATGTAGTAAAACATAAAAGAAAAACTAATGAATAGAATTATTTTGACAGAATAGAAAAATGATAGTTATTTATTTTAGGGCCGCGCTAGGGACACACCCCCCGTTACTGCGCACACACCCCCCTATTAGCTGGAGCTTAGTGGCATGCTTACATGGAATGCTGATTAGATATTGTTTATTCGTAAGATAATAAATGGAGTCGGTTACACAGCTGAGAAGCGGCAAGTGGGTGTGGAGTTTACAGCGCCTCAATCTCCAGCGCCTCAATCTCCTGAATTTCTAGTTCTAGCTACGGGAGTTTTTTGATGGATCACACTCATGCTTCATTGTCTGATGCTGAATCACATGTTCAAAAATATGCGATCTCACAAGGTTTCACAGTTTCAAGGCTACGCTCAAAGAAGAGCAAGCAGGGGATCTATTCAATCTAGAAAATAATCCACTGAGTTCCATGTAAGCATGCCACCTAATCGCCAGCTAATAGGGGGTGTGTGCCACCTAATCGCCAGCTAATAGGGGGTGTGTGCGCAGTAAGGGGGGTGTGTCCCTAGCGCGGCCCTTATTTTATTGGTGCAATACATATAATACAATCGGGTTCGATTCCAAGGCAGTGTAATATACATTTGATATTTGAATTTCTTGTTCTTATTAAAACACAACTTAATTTCCTTAATTAAATAAATACAGCTTTTAAAATATGAGTATATATATTATTGAGACTATCATACTGTATCTTTATGAGACATAGTAAATTATATATATATGTTATATTTTGTATACAAAATAGATATCACATTATATATATGGAGCACATATTGTGCATATCACACAATATATTTTACATATGAGAGAGAGACGTGCTTGGATAAGTGCTTTTACAGTTGTTTCCCGATGTCAACTGCAAAAGAAAAAAGCCATTAGACCTCTAAGAAAAAACTAAATTTGTAGTCTACTACATGTTGGGTGAGCATTTCTTTAATGATTTGTGGATCCAATAAGGCCAAGCGTCAATATTTGAGATAACCAAAACCCTCGACTTTCGGACTCGAGCTAAGGTAGCCTTAAGCTGGGCAAAGCCAAGCTCATAAATTTTGTGTGAAATGCTCCATTGATTGAGAGGGATACAAATCTGGCACTTGTTGCTTAAGTAACGCCTTTATTGCTTGTATGCCTTTAACTCCACCGGATACCACTAGATTCTTCTGCAAGATGAGTAGTAACATATCATTACACTTGTTTATAAATGTTTGCTTGCCTGAGACAAGTAATTTGCAATTTGCACTCGCTCTCTGCATTAAGTTTTTCATTAGAAATCTCATACAACTTTTGCACTTTAAACAGCATTTAGACCAATCACACTGGCCATTGCACCTTTGGTAACAGGATCGTATGTTTAGTAAGTTGCTCGTGAAACAAAGCCCTCACCTGCATTGCCTCGCCTCGCTCCCTCACAAGTTCTAGTCCATCTTCAAAACTACAAAAAACCAACAATTTCATCATTTAAACCTACACATATACACATGATCATCGATTAAGTTTATATATTATACACCTCTATCTATCTATCTATTTATCTATCTATATATAAAGAGAGAGGGGGGGGGACAACTATATGGTTTGTTATACATTCCTCGATGGTATATAATATATATACTTAATCGATGGTCATGCTTATATATTATACACCTATATAGATAGAGAGATAGAGAGAGAGAAGGGGGACAATTATGTTTGTTATACATTCTCTCTCTCACGCACGCACACGCACACGCACACCAACTCGCACACAAAGTATGAACATATTATATCTTATAAAAGAACTTTATCTCCTGCGGGGAATACGTGACAACACATGCACACATTGTTATATATAAACCAATTATAGCTCAATATAATCTTGTTAGAATTTTAAATTTATAATGCAAACGTTTTAAAATTCATATTAATAATATAATTTGATTTTAAAAAATGATTTAAATCGAATTTAAATCAATATTTAGGAAAAGAATATCAAGTTAAATTTCCAATTATAAAAACTAAAAACTAAATAGTGTTATTTCATGTATTTGTATACACATAAATATATAGATATTTTTAAATTTAGATTGCATGTGATGTAAGAAATATAATTGTTTATATTGAATTGACATAGACAAGTTTGTATCATGCTTCCAAAAAAGGCATATACATGCATTATGTGTACACACGCACGCACGCACGCACGCACCCACACACAGACTCTTGTTATTACAAAATGTTAAGTGTATATATAATCCCCAGGATATAGAAGTTCTCTGTAACCATATATTATACTTGTATATAATAAACGTATATGTGTGTGTAAATGTGTTATGTGCACACACACGTGTATGTGTTTGTGTGTCTGTATATATATATGTGTATTAGTGCTTTTGCATGTTAAGGTTGCAAAATTACAAAATCAAACATTAGAAAAGAGTTTGATTCTAATACAGGGATGTATTATAACATATAAATATATATTATAATGTAATTATAATAGTAATAATATATTTATTATTACTCTATTTAAGCATAATTATTTATAATTACTTATAATTCTTAAAGTATACGGCAATCTATGGTTGGACTGAAGAATATTCCTTCTGAAGTGCTATTATTAAAAGAAATTCTGTTTTATTTAAATTTATAAACTGTTTTTAATAAAATTCTTAACTTAAATATATGTTATTACTAATTACAAGCTTACTGTTATTATAATATAATTATAATATATATTATTATATATATATATCAAGCATATATTTTTGGCTTTATACAGTTTTCCTTATACATTACTTCATACTATGAAGTTCATAGAATATCAAATTTTATATAATGCATTTTAAATATTTAGTTTTCACATAGATATACATAATTATTACATGCCGTTGCCTAGGGTTAGGGTTTATTTTAGGGTTTAGTACTATTTTAGAATGTCATATGTTATCAATATGTGTTATATACTTCATGTTCCACGCGAAAATGTACAAAGTATATGCTAAGTATATAAACTTATTTTATGTACTAATAAACGTTATATAAATAAATGTATTGTATAAGGTTCCTAGAGCTTATCTCTAAACGTAGGTACAAGTCACTTTTATATAGGTGAATAAAGAGGTTAACTTTCTCAAAATACAATTCTCTTCATTTATTATAATTAATAATTATACCTTCAAAATTTTATATTTACCTTTTAAAAAAATTTAAATTTATACCCTTTCAAAATTTTAACTGTAAAATTTTGACTTTTAAAATAAAATATTAATTAAAAATATATTTTTAATTTATAATATATTGCATTAAAGTTTATTAAGTGTTAAATGTTCAAAAATTGTCATAGTAAAAATAAAATATTTTTAAAAATAATTATATTATATTGTGATATATATGTTTAAGAAATTGTATTTTGGACCTAAATAATAAAATATAAATTAATTTAAATTGTTATTAATTTTAAAAATGTTTTTTAATTTTTAATTTTAAAATTTATGAAGTTTTAAATTGTAATATGTAAATATAAAATTATATATGTAAATATAAGTTTAAGGGTATAAATATAATTTTCCCTAGTGTTTCTTAGGGTTAGGGTTTAGCCTAGGGTTTAGACAGACGGAAGCGGGATTCAATCGCCCTCCGCTTTGGGTCCAATGCAATCCATGTACGACTGAGTGTGTGTTAAACTAAATTGTGATTCCTGTTCTATATTGCATTAAATAAAATATAACATATTGACTTCCGTTTATTGATAACAATGTTCTTCGATTGCGTATGATATATAAGTATGAAAATATATAACGCATATATTAATAACATATGCCATTCGACATACACATGTATATAAGTCAAAAAAACTGATACTGGAAATATATATATATATATATAGAGAGAGAGAGAGAGAGTTGATAATACACATGGACATACATAGCAGGGGCCAAGTTGATGGAGAGACGCAGAAATACTATTCAGAGATATCAGAATTACTGGAGAAAATTACAGACCAAGCACTATGTACGAATGCACTTGAAGAGGCTTGTGGTAAAGAGATGCAGGTTTCATGCCATTCTAAATGCAGCCAGTCATAGAAAAACTTCTTCAAACATGTAAGTATGCACGTATGTAAATGTGTAAGTGGATGTGTGTAATATATGCATATGTAAGTGTATGTGTGTGTGTCTAGAACATTTATGTTTACTTAAACATTTTTAATGCTGCTTGTAGGTGGTAATGAGAGTTTAACATTCTTGGAGAACTGCCTTAGCAGTTTTGTTTCAATGGCAATGGATCCATCTGGTTCTCATGTCCTTTAAGTCCCTTGGTGAAGCTCTTAATGAGGAATCTAAACTTGTTTCTTCTATTGAAGGACAACCTCTCTTTATTTATTATAATTAATTAGCTTAATTAGTTTTATATGTTTTTACAAGATATGAACGATGCAAATATATTCTTTATTTTTTAAGTATATGTTAATTAATTAAGATTTAAATACTTATATCTAATATGCTATTTACAGGAAATGTATTAATGAGTAAAAGTATAGTTCTTGCGTGTGTATATACAGATGTTGTGTAGATATACATGTGTATACATGTATATCACAGGGTATTTTGCATACATGTATTGTGTTATTTATGGAAAAAAAAAACATTAATAGATTTAAAATTGCATATTGATGTATTATTTAAATCGACCCAAAGCTATCTGATGAAAAATTAAATTTCTAATTTATTATTTTACATAGTATTACCATAAACATTTGTAATTCCATAATAAGTTTCTATAAAACTTCGTACACGCAAAATTAGGACGTAGATTGGTAATATATTATATGTAACTTTTGTATTGACTTATAGATAGATATTTGATTGCTACAGTTAGCTTATTTACTAAAAGGAACATTTATATATCAAACATTGTAATAAATATATTACTTACATAGTTTAATGTACAAAATCAATATAATATATATGTGTGTAAATGCGTATATAAATCTATTGTCCACGTAGGCACGTGTATAATATTAAAGAAAAAGTTATTTCAACATGAATATTCCACTGTAGCATTCTCTAGCGTAATGGTGTAGTTAATGCCATCGTTACTAATTCCAATAGCACTCCCCGTAGCGCCGTTAAAAGACCCGGTACCACCAGTAATAACAAATTCAGTACGAATATTCGTTCCAGTCAGCCTTGCACCACTTTGGAACGTTATAATCCCTTTAAACTTTTCTAAACCCCTCACATTAGGGTTATTAAATTCAAATTCACTACTTAAGTACGTAATGGGATCATTCCCTTTAAAATCAGTAATAAAGATTGTACCACGGTATATAGCAATAACTGTAGAAGATGGAGATGGGTCTTTGGTTAGGTTACCAGAGAAAGCGAAACCTTGACCTAAACGGAAAGGTGGCACCACTTCATTAGGTGTAACAGTGTATACGTTTTGTCCAAGTGAAAACACAAGATATCCCTTTAAATTGATTGGCGCACAACATTTTTTTACATTTCTGCAAAAAATTAACAATTATTTAATTAAAAAAACCAGAAAAAGTAAAAATATATATTAATATAAAAAAAAATATACAAAGATTACTTACATCCGTGAAAGCATGAGCACCAAAGAAGAGTACCCCAATAATAATGAAAAACTTAATAGAAGTCATATTATATTACATTTAGATCATGCTTGTCTCTATTTATTTAAGATTTAATGAACTACTTCTACCAACTAGTTGAATTGTTGGCCCTGCTATAAAGTATTAAAAATATACTTGATTTTGACAAAAGGTATCATATATTCGAAAATAATTGACTATTTGGATGTAAATAAATATATATAAAACTCTATTTTATATATTAATGGATATTATATACTAGTATTTCTGAAATTGTTAGTATATTGTATATAATTTAAACAGGTTTACATGCATAAATCCTTCATTATTATTATTATTATAAGATTTAAATAATAATATTTTTTATCAATTACGATGTGATATTAAGAATATTGCAAATAAAAAATAAAAAGAAATTTAACATCCTACTATCGTTTGTTGTCGGCATTGAAGCTAGCTTTGTTTAATGTTTTAAAATGTATATACATACACAATGTATATGCTAAGTATATCAATTTGTTTATTATGTATTAATAAACTTTATATTGATAAATATATTGTATAAGGTTAACTTATATTTAAACTTAGGTATAAATCACTTTTACACAGGTGAACACAATACATATAAAAAGATATTCTTTTTTCACTTTAAGTATTTGCCAATAATTAAGATTTAAATAATTAATCTACAAAAATTGTTATAGTTCTTTCATCTGTATACAGACATACGCGTGATATACATGTTTGTCTTTATGTATATACATATATTTTATACAGGGTATCAACATTAAATATAACTAAGTAAAGAAATGATAATATAATAGATTTATAAATGCATATTTAATATATTATCTAAATTGACCCAAAGTTCCATCTGATGCAAGCTTTTAAATTTTAATTTATAATTTTATAAAATATAAATAGTATTTCCATAGATACATTTTAATTAATTCATTAATTCCATAGTAAGTTTCATTTAGTTAGAACATAGTGTAAGTTGACTTGCACTTAATATATATAAGTATATAAATTTCTATATGATTACTATGGTTTTAAAAACCGTAGTTTATATTTACTTAGCCACAAAGAAACATTTTATATATCAAACATACACATGCAATATAAACATATATTACTTACATAATGCATACATAAAATTAAATTATTTTATTAGTTTAATTTATAAAATTAAATAGTAAATAATAATGTACATATGTATGTGTATAAATGAATATATAAATCTATAACTATAGTATGTGTTATTGATTTACAAGGGAAAAATAAAAAATTTTCGTTGCCAGAGAAACATAGCACACACAGGTGCGCAGGCGCATATATACATCTTGACATTCCACTCTTATTTACTTATATATACATCTTAGCATATACATTGGGGGATATAAATGTAATTTTCCCTATAATAAATTGGTGGTTTATTATTATTATTATTATTATTTACAATTAATTATGCCAAAGAATTTTTTTTAAAAATTAAATAAATAACTTGAGTAAAAAATGGAATTGTAACTATAAAAGAATTTTACATAAGAACAGAAGGGTGAAAAAATGTATTTACGTGTGTATGTGTGTAAGGGTGTATGTATATGCACAAAAACATGTGTATGTTACATGTTTATACAAAGAATGATTTTATTAAAATAATTTAATTTTTTTAAATAAAACACCACATTAAAATATTAAAATTGAAATAAATGCTACATATATTCCTATAAAGAATAATTATGAAATAAGACATATATAAATTCAAGATATTTTTTTTATGTTATAATATATATGTATATGTTGGTGAAGTTTCTTTATTATTTAAAACAAATTAAAAAAAATTAATTGTGAATAATCTTTTAAAATATAAGGCAAAAGATACATGTTCACCTATGTAGAATATTATTTTTAATTATGTTTAGCAATAGGCTTTGTTAATGAATAATAAATTTATACAAGAAGTATCTGTGTTTATATACATGTAATGTAGTGGAAGAACAATGAAAATAAGTATAAAGTAATAATATTATGAAATTATAATTACTATACAATTTAACAAACATGTTTGCTTTTAATAATTATCTTATCAAATCATGTTACTTAATTCAATTTTAATATAACTATGAAAAAGTGTATGAAAATTTTATAAATAAATCATTTACAAATTAGAAAATGTTATTATGTAGAGGTGCTTATTTTATTTATTTTTTTTTAAAATTAATAAAAATTTAAAAACTTGTGATTTTTTGATGAATGACAAAACAAAAAACATTAACTGTGCATATGAAGAATAATAATATAATAGTGATAATAATATATTATTATAACATAATTGTAATAGTTATAAAATAATCATTATTACTTTATTTAAATATAATTGTTTATAATTATTAGTTCTTAAAGTATAAATGAATCTATTTAATAAACACACTTAAACACATATATATACATATTTTAGAAATATTATATCTTATCAAATTAAACATATTTTAAATATTGATTTTTTAAAATAGTACATACTATTTAAATGAAATTACATTTTATATTTCATTTAATTAGATTTTAATATACTAATAAAAGTCTATGAAAACTTTATAAATTAAAAATTGTTATTTCATAGAGGTGTTTATTTTATTTAAAATTTAAAAATAAATTAATAAAACTTAAAAGCTTATAAATGTACGATAAAGGGATGAAACAAAAAATATTTTTAAAAAAACTTAACTTTAATACCAAAATAATATAATAATGATGATAATATGTTATTATAACATAATTATATAGTGATAAAATAATCATTATTATTCTCTTTTAGTATAATTGTTTATAATTACTACTTAAAATATAAATTAGTCTCATTTAACACACAAATGTGTATACATATACATATTTTAGGATATCATATCTTATTAAATCATAACATATTTTAAAGATAAGATAATATGTATTACTTAAATGAAAAATACATTTCAAAAATTTATTTAATTACATTTGAATGTAATTATGGAAACTATATAAAAATTTATAAAATAAAACATTTACAAATTAAAAAATGGTATCTTATAAAGGTGCTTGTTTTATTTAAAAGTTAATAAAAGTTCAAAATTTATGAATTTATAATAAAGAGATGGAACAAAAAAATGAACAAAGAAGTTAATTTATAAAATAATCATTATTATTCTCTTTAAGTATAATTAATTATAATTACTAATTTTACAATATAAATCATTTTGTTTTAATAAACATATACACACACATAGATGTATATATATTATATAAATATTTTCAGGATTACATACTATTTAAATGAAATTACATTTCACAATTAGATTTTTATAAACTATATGAAAGTTTTATAAAATAAATCAAGAATATTTTTAAATATGCTAAGATAAATATGCAAATAATAAAACAACTATTTAAAATTATGATTTGATAAGTTATCAATTACATATATAATTACATTATATCATTATTATCTTATATTTATTTCCGTATCTCCCAAAAACGTCAATGATAATATTACATGTGTATATATACAAATACGTCTTAAATAAATGTATTATATACTAACAAAGTTTATTGTTAAAAATAATTTGAAATAAGATTTTATAATTTGTCTTTACGTAGGTGGACGCATTTCTTTTGTCTTATATTTTAAAGATTGTATATAATCAAAAAAATTTTAAATAAAAAAACTTCAATTCCAACACACACACACACACACATATATATATCATTATATATCAAATGATATATATCTTGAATTTATGTATTTCTTATTTCATAATTATTCATTATAAGATGTTTTTGAAGCGTTATATTATATAACATATATATATGTGTGTGTGTGTGTGTATGTGTGTATATGTATATCATTTATGTTTTTCAAATTTTAAATTTTATATTTTGATGTGGAGTGTATTTCTCGTTCCTTATAAACACAACTTAATTTCCTTAATTAAATAAATACAGCTTTTAAAATGAGTATATATATTTATGAGACTATCATAATGTATCTTTATGAGACATAGTAAATTTTATATATATGTTATATTTTGTATACAAATAGATATCACATTATATATATATGGAGCACATATTGTGCATATCACACAGTATATTTTACATATGAGAGAGAGACGTGCTACTTCTATACATAAGTCTGACATTAACATATAACAAAAAAAACAACACACGCCACATACTTTTGTGTGTATGTGTATAAAGTAGTTATATTATATGACATATTATATTTAATTTATTCATCTTTGATACCATCCGTCTTTTATAATAGATAAAAGAAAACCAGTATATTTTATTTTACTAATTATATTTTATACAAGGAATGCAAATGGAGAAGAATACAAAAATCTATTTAAAATGCATATATGTATTTAAATAATAGTATAAATTATACAAAATTCATCTATTTATTTGGATACATTATAAAACTACAGTAAAACATAATTAATATTCCATTAAACTAAGTTTCAATTACAAAACAAATACTAAAAAGGTAACAATATAATATTCAGTGTGTGTGGGTGCACCTGTCTACGACCAATGGCCAATCCAATTACATCCAATGGTTGTATTAAATTCCATTTCACAATTATTTTAAATTTAACTTAATTTTTATCTTAATTCATAAGAATTAAATATTATGAGTTAAATAATTTATTAAGTTAAGAATAACAATTGGGTTAAAGGTTTAACTTAAAAATAAATTAATTATGTTTAAGAATAATAATTAAATTGAGTGTCGTTAAATAATTAATCCATAGTTTAATAATAAATTTATTAATAACAATTACATTAAGAATTTAGCTTAAGTATAAACTCATGGTCATTAAATAATTATGACAATTAAGTTAAGGGAGAAATAAATTTATTAAATTAAAATAATAATTAAATTAAAGATTTAAACTTATAAGGCTCAAATCAAATCAAATAACAGGTAGGTTAAGATAAACCTAAAAACTTAAAAATAAACTCACTATGTTAAGAATAATAATAATTGCATTAAGGGTTTAGTTTAAAAATAAATTTATTAAACCTAAATTTATTAAACCATAACTCATGCCTAATCCTAAGCCCACTAATCATCCCAAATACTAAACCCATGTGACACTATTGCAGTAATTGGATTAGGCATGAGTTATGCATTAAAAATTTAACTTAAAAATCAACTCATTATGTTAATAAGGAGGTTAGGAGTTAAGGATAATAATTGAATTTAATAACTTTTAACTTAAACATAAGAGCTTAAGAGTAAATTCATTATATTCAATGTGTTAAGGGTTCAACCTAGAATAAACTTATCAAATTAAGAATAATAATTATATTAAAGATTTAATTTAAGATAAATTTATTAAATTAAGTATAATAATTAAATTTTAAGTTTAATTTAAAAATAAACTCACCTAATTAAAGATAATAATTATATTAAGGGTCATTAAATAATTAATGCATATTGTAATTCATAATTATAAACTTACATTCTCAATTGCAAGGAAGTTGTTATGCTTGAAAATTCCTGAAATAACCTGGCATAAACAAGTAAGCAAAGAAAGGGTTACAAAGAAGCTTATCAACCTTTCCATGACCAAGTTCGTAACCGCTTGGATAAGTGCTCTTACAGTGTTTTCCCCATGTCAACTGCAAAAAAAAAAAGCCATTAGACCTCTAAGAAAAAAACTAAATGTGCAGTCTACTACACGTTGGGTGAGCATTTCTTTAATGACTTGTGAATCCGAACGAGGCCAAGCGTCAATATTTGAGATGACCAAAACCCTTGACTTTTGGAAGTGCACTTGAGCTAAAGCGGCCTTAAGCTTGGGCAAAGCCAAGCTCATAAATTTTGTGTGAAATGCTCCATTGACTGAGAGGGATACAAATCTGGCACTTGTTCCTTAAGTAACGCCTTTATTGCTTGTATGCCTTTAACTCCACTAGATACCATTAGATTCTTCTGCAAGATGAGTAGTAATATATCATTACACCTTTTTATAAATGTTTGCTTGCTTGAGACAAGTAATTTGCAATTTGCACTCGCTCCTTCGCATCAAGTTTTTCATTAGAAATCTCACACAACTTTTGCACTTTAACAGCATTTAGACCAATCACACTGGCCATTGCACCTTTGGTAACAGATCGTATGTTTAGTAAGTTGCTCGTGAAACAAAGCCCTCACCTACATTGCCTTGCCTCGCTCCCTCACAAGTTCTAGTCCATCTTCAAAACTACAAAAAAACCAAACAATTTCATCATTTAAACCTACACATATACACATGACCATCCATTAAGTTTATATATTATACACCTCTATCTATCTATCTATTTATCTATCTATATATAAAGAGAGAGAGAGAGGGGGACAACTATATGGTTTGTTATACATTCCTCGATGGTCATGCTTATATATTATACACCTATATATATATATATATATAGAGAGAGAGAGAGAGAGAGAGGGGGGACAACTATATGATTTGTTATACATTCTCTCTCACGCACGCACACGCACACCAACTCGCACACATTATATCTTATAAAAGAACTTTATCTCCTGCGGGGAGAATACGTGACACACATGCACACATTGTTATATATAAACCAATTATAGCTCAATATAATCTTGTTAGAATTTTAAATTTATAATGCAAACGTTTTAAAATTCATATTAATAGTATAATTAATTTGATGATTTAAAAAATGATATAAATTGAATTTAAATCAATATTTAGGAAAAGAATATCAAGTTAAATTTTCAATTATAAAAACTAAAAACTAAATAGTGTTATTTCATGTATTTGTATACACATAAATATATAGATATTTTTAAATTTAGATTGCATGTGATGTAAGAAATATAATTGTTTATATTGAATTGACATAGACAAGTTTGCATCATGCTTCCAAAAAAGGCATATACATGCATTATGTGTACGCACGCACGCACGCACGCACCCACACACAGACTCTTGTTATTACAAAATGTTTAAGTGTACATATAATCCCCAGGATAATCATATATTATACTTGTATATAATAAACGTATATGTGTGTGTAAATGTGTTATGTGCACACACACGTGTATGTGCGTTTGTGTGTCTGTATATATGTATGTGTATTAGTGCTTTTGCATGTTAAGGTTGCAAAATTACAAAATCAAACATTAGAAAAGAGTTTGACTCTAATACAGGGATGTATTATAACATATAAATATTATATTATAATGTAATTATAATAGTAATAATATATTTATTATTACTCTATTTAAGCATAATTATTTATAATTACTTATAGTTCTTAAAGTATACGGCAATCTGGTTGGACTGAAGAATATTCCTTCTGAAGTGCTATTATTAAAAGAAATACTGTTTTATTTTAATTTATAAACTGTTTTTAATAAAATTCTTAACTTAAATATATGTTATTACTAATTACAAGCTTACTGTTATTATATATATATTATTATAATTATATATAATATATAATCAAGCATATATTTTTGGCTTTATACAGTTTTCCTTATACATTACTTCATAGAATATCAAATTTTATATAATGCATTTTAAATATTTAATTTTTACATAGATATACATAATTATTTAAATTTTCACATGCCGTTTCCTAGGGTTAGGGTTTATTTTAGGGTTTAATACTTTTATTTATAGATAACATACACATTGTATATGTTCTTCTAAACTGTTTCTCTCTCTCTCTATATATAATGCATGTATATATGGAATGTCATATGTTATCAATATGTGTTATATACTTCATGTTCCACGGGAAAATGTACAAAGTATATGCTAAGTATATAAACTTATTTATGTACTAATAAACGTTATATAAATAAATGTATTGTATAAGGTTCCTAGAGCTTATCTCTAAACGTAGGTACAAGTCACTTTTATAGGTGAACAAAGAGGCTAACTTTCTCAAAATACAATTCTCTTCATTTATTATAATTAATAGAGAAAATTACATTTATACCCTTAAAATTTACTATATTTACCTCTTTAAAAAAATTTAAATTTATACCCTTTCAAAATTTTAACTGTAATATTTTGATTTTTAAAATAAAAATATTAATTAAAAATATATTTTTAATTTATAATATATTATAAATGAAATAATTAAAGTTTATTAAGTGTTAAATGTTTAAAAATTGTCATAGTAAAAAATAGAATATTTTTTAAAATAATTGTAGTATACTGTGATATATATGTTTAAGAAATTGTATTTTGGACCTAAATAATAAAATATAAATTAATTATAAGTTATTATTAGTTTTTAAAAATGTTCTTTAATTTTTAATTTTAAAATTTATGAAGTTTTAAATTAAATGTAAAACTTCTAAAAATGTATATGTAAATATATATGCACATACAAATAATGTGTTTCTTAGGGTTAGGGTTTAGCCTAGGGTTTAGACAGACGGAAGCGGGATTTAATCGCCTCCGCTTTGGGTCCAATGCAATCCATGTACGACTGAGTGTGTGTTAAATGCTGCTAAATTGTGATTCCTGTTCTATATTGCATTAAATAAAATATAACATATTGACTTCCGTTTATTGATAACAATGTTCTTCGATTGCGTATGATACATAAGTATGAAAATATATAACGCATATATTAATAACATATGCCATTCGACATACACATGTATATAAGTCAAAAAACTGATACTGGAAATATAGATAGATAGATTGATAGAAAGAGAGAGAGAGAGAGAGTTGATAATACACATGGACATACATAGCAGGGGCCAAGTTGATGGAGAGACGCAGAAATATTATTCAGAGATATCAGAATTACTGGAGAAAATTACAGACCAAGCACTATATACGAATGCACTTGAAGAGGCTCGTGGTAAAGAGATGCAGGTTTCATGCCATCTTAAATGCAGCCGAGTCATATTAAAACTTCTTCAAACATGTAAGTATGCACGTATGTAAATGTGTAAGTGGATGTGTGTAATATATGCATATGTAAGTGTATGTGTGAGAACATTTATGTTTACTTATACATTTTTAATGCTGCTTGTAGGTGAGTTTGTCCCTTGGTGAAGCTCTTAATGAGGAATCTAAACTTGTTTCTTCTATTGAAGGGCAACCTCTCTTCATTTATTATAATTAATTAGCTTAATTAGTTTTATATGTTTTTACAAGATATGAACGATGCAAATATATTCTTTATTTTTAAGTATATGTTAATTAATTAAGATTTAAATACTTATATCTAATATGCTATTTACAGGAAATGTATTAATTAGTAAAAGTATAGTTCTTGCGTGTGTATATACAGATGTGGTGTAGACATACATGTGTATACATGTACATATATTTAAATACATGCATATACAGGGTATGCTGCATACACGTATTGTGCTATTTATGAAAAAAAAAAAGCATTAATAGATTTAAAATTGCATATTAATGTATTATTTAAATCGACCCAAAGCTCTATCCGATGAAAAACTTTAGAAATTTATTATTTTGCATAGTATTACCATAAACATTTGTGAAACAGTTTAATCTAATTTATTAATTCCATATAAAACTTCATAGACGTAGTTTGGTAATATATTATATGTAATTTTTGTATTGACTTATAGATAGATATTTGATTGCTATAGTTAGCTTATTTACTAACCCACAGAGAAAAGAAACATTAACATACATGTGTAATGTAATAAATATATATTACTTACATAGTGCATACATAGTTTAATGTACAAAATCAATATAATATATATGTGTGTAAATGCGTATATAAATCTATATTGTCCACGTAGGCACGTGTATAATATTAAAGAAAAGTTATTTCAACAGGAATATTCCACTGTAGCATTCTCTAGCGTAATGGTGTACTTAATGCCATCGTTACTAATTCCAACGACACTCCCCGTAGCGCCGTTAAAATACTTGGTACCACCAGCAATAGCAAGTTCATTACGAATATTCGTCCCAGTTATCTTTGCACCACCTTGAAACGTTATAATCCCTTTAAACCTCTCTAAACCCCTCACATTAGGGTTATTAAACTCAAATTCACTACTTAAGTACGTAATGGGATCATTCCCTTTAAAATCGGTAACAAAGGCTGTACCACGGTATATAGCAATAACTGTAGAAGATGGAGATGGGTCTTTGGTTAGGTTACCAGAGAAAGTGAAACCTTGACCTAAACGGAAAGGTGGCACCACTTCATTAGGTGTAACAGTGTATATGTTTTGTCCAAATGAAAACACGAGGTATCCCTTTAAATTAATTGGCGCACAGCATTTCTTACATTTCTGTAAAAAATCAATAAATATTTAATTAAAAAGAAAAACAAAAAAAGTAAGAAATATATTAATATAAAAATAAAGATATAGAAAGATTACTTACATCCGTGAAAGCATGAGTACCAAAGAAGAGTATCCCAGCGTAGACAACTCCAATAATAATGAAAAACTTAATAGAAGTCATATTATATTACATTTAGATCATGCTCGTCTCTATTTATTTAAGATTTAATCAACTACTTCTACCAACTAGTTGAATTGTTGGCTCTGATATAAGAAATCAAAAATATACTTGATTTTGACAAAAGATATCATATATTCCAAAATAATTGACTATTTGGATGTAAATAAATATATATAAAACTCTATTTTATATATTAATGGATATTATATACTATTATTTCTGAAATTGTAGGTTTACATGCATAAATCCTTCATTATTATTATTATTATGAGATTTAAATAATAATATTTTTTTCAATTATGATGTGATATTAAGAATATTGCAAATATAAAATAAAAAGAAATTTTACATCCTACTCTCGTTGTTGTAAGCAGCATTCAATTTAGCTTTATGCACATTGTAATTAAAATGGTCATGATATGTAAAAATAAAAATATAAAATAAATATTAATTAATATTTAAGTTTTTATTTTTAATTAATTATTTAATAAATATATATTTAAATCTTTCTTTAAATATATATTATTTAAAAATATTTCTTTAATATTAAAAAATACTAATTAAATATTTAATATTAAGAAATGGGACTATATACATGCCATTTTACTTACAACATGCATTTTGTTTAATGCTTTATATTCTGAAAATGTATATACATACACAATGTATATGCTAAGTACATCAATTTGTTTATTATGTATTAATAAATTTTATATTGATAAATATATTGTATAAGGTTAACTTATATTTAAACTTAGGTATAAGTCACTTCTACACAGGTGAACACAGTACATATAAAAAGATTCTTTTTTCACTTTAAGTATTTGTCAATAATTAAGATTTAAATAATTAATCTACAAAAATTGTATTAATGACATCTGTTGTGTGGTAAGACGTATAGTTCTTTCATCTGTATATATAGACATACGTGTGATATACATGTTTGTCTCTATGTATATACATATATTTTCTACAGGGTATCAACATTAAATATAATTAAGTAAAGAAATGATAATATAATAGATTTATAAATGCATATTTAATATATTATCTAAATTGACCCAAAGTTCCATCTGATGCAAGCTTTTAAATTTTAATTTATAATTTATAGTATTACCATAGATATTTGTAGAACATTTTAATTTAATTCATTAATTCAATAGTAAGTTCATTAAGTACACAATATATTTGACTTGCACTTATATATAAGTATATATATTTTATATGATTACTATAGTTTTAAAAACTGTAGTTTATATTTACTTACCCACAAAGAAACATTTTATATATCAAACATACACATGCTATATAATAGACATATATTACTTACATAATGCATACATAAAATTAAATTATTTTTTAGTTTAATTTATAAAATTAAATAGTAATAATAATGTACATATGTATGTGTATAAATGAATATATAAATCTATAACTATAGTATGTGTACAAGAAAAAAATTAAAAATTTTGGTTGCCATAGAAACACAGCACACACAGGTGCGCGGGCCATATATGCATCTTGACATTCCACGTTCTAACACACACACACACACACACACACACACACACACACACACACACACACATATATATATATATATATATATATATATATATATATATATAGACACACACACGCGTTGCATTGCAATAGGTTTTGGTGACCCTTATAATTGTTAAAAAGCATTAAAATCCTTAGTTTTGCTAAATGTGTTTTTAAACAGTTTCCTAAATAAGATTTAAGTGTTATTTTTTTAGTTAGTACATTATATTATTCATTTACATCAAATAATTATATAGAAATAATTTAATTAATACATTAGCATAAAAAATTAATGGACCAACACAAAGATTTGTAATCTAAAAAACAGACGGTTTCGATTGTTAATATATTTTAAAAACACAAAGATTTGTAATTTAAAAAACAGACGGTTTCGGTATGTATCTAACTAATATATTTTAAAAGAACTTATTCAGATCTAACTAGTAAATTTAACAAGCTTTATTATTTATTTCGGACTTACAATTTAATCTTCAATGACTAAAAGTTAAATAGAAGATAAAATTGTAGTTTAAATATTCGTAACGAATATGCTGGGGAGCACTGAAGAATATTCCTTCTGAAGTACTGTATATATTATATAATTATATAATATATTTCAAATATTTAATTTTCACATAGATATATATAATTAATTACATCCGTTTCTTAGGGTTAGGGTTTATCTTAGGTTTAGATGGGAACGAGGAAGAATGGCAGCGATAGGAAGCGTAGAAAGCACAAACAGGATTCTATCGCCTCCGCTTTGGGTCCAATGCAATCCAGGTATGTTATGCCGCTATTTAGTAAATGACACAGGAATTGTGATTCCTGTTGTATATTGCATTACATAAAATTCTCTCAAATACCATTTATAGATAACATACACTGTTTGTCGATTGCATATGATATATAAAATTCTAATACGACTCTCTCTCTCTCTCTCTCTCTCACACACACACACACACACACACACACACACACACACACACACATATATATATATATATATATATATATATGTGTGTGTGTGTGTGTGTGTGTGTGTGTGTGTGTGTGTGTGTTATCAATATGTGTTATATATTTTGACACAAATATTGCGTTATTGCGGGCCAGGGGCCAAGTTGATGGAGAGACGCAGAAATACTATTCAGAGGTATCAGAATTACTGGATAAAATTACAGACCAAGGGGAATAACTGCACTATGTTCGAATGCACTTGAAGAAGCTCATGTAAAGAAATGCAGCTTTCATGCCATCCTAAATGCGGCCGAGTCATACAAAAACTTCTTCAAACATGTAAGTATGCACGTGTGTAAATGTGTAAGTGGATGTGTGTAATATATGCATATGTAAGTGTATGTGTGTGTATCTAGAGAGAGAGAGAAGCTTACATGTATGTTGCTTATACATTAATGCTGCTTGTAGGTGGCAATCAGAGTTTAACATTCTTGAGAACTGCCTTAGCAGTTTTGTTTCAATGGCAATGGATCCATCTGGTTCTCATGTCCTTGAAGCTCTGTTTAAGTCCCTTGGTGAAGCTCTTAATGAGGATTCTAAACTTGTTTCTTCTATTGAGGACATACTCCACAAGATCTTTCAGGTATGTGCCATATGTATATTTATACGTATAGTTACATTCATAAATATACACGCATACACACTGATTCATTCAATGTGACAGATCTTACAGGGATCCCTTACTGAAACAATGAAGAACAGATACGGTTCGCATGTGTTAAGAACACTAATCTTCTTCTTGGCGGGATTAGCATTCGATCCAGAAAAAGACACACTTGCGAGAAAGCTAGGCAAAGCAAGTACCATGGAAACTAAGAATATTCGGCATCAAGGTTTCCCTGATATTCTTCAACAGTTTAAAAGAATGATTCTGGAAATCGAAATCGAATCTTTACGTGATCTAGGGTCTGATACATTTGCCACCTTGGTTTTCCAGGTAATTATGTTGTGTGTGCGTGCGTGTGTGTGCTTGTGTGTGTGTGTGTGTGTGTGTGTGTGTGTGTGAGAGAGAGAGAGAGAGAGAGAGAGAGAGAGAGAGAGAGAGAGAGAGAGAGAGAGAGACAGGGAGAGGGAGAGTACATATAGACATATATCTCCCAACCAGAACGAACAATAGAAGTGTGTGTGTGTGTGCCTGCGGATGCGTCTAAACTTGATATTTGGTTGCAGACATTACTCAAGGCTCTACATGCTACGGAACAAGATACCACGGATCTTATTTTAAAACTACTGAATATTCCTGGGGAAAAGAATGTCGACGTTCCATCTGATCAAGTTATAGAAATGATGGAGAACCAAAATTCAAGTCATCTGATGGAGGCAAGCCACTTTGTATCATATGCATATATGGTTATATGTTGTGGATATTCATACCCACCCAGATATATATGGATTACACAAATGTAGCATTACTCCACACTTATTAATTTTGAACACGATATATATATATATAGAGAGAGAGAGAGAGAAGAGAGAGGAGAGAGAGAGAGAGAGAGAGAGAGAGAGAGAGATACGCATTTGGAAGATATGTGTAGACAGTATGCACACACACACAGACACTGTTTTTATGCAGGTTATACTCGAAGTAGCTTCCCAGGAATTATACAAGAAGCTGCTTAAGCAGATTTTCTTAAATAATTTGAACAGATTAGCAACACACCAGTATTCCAACTTTGTTGTGCAAACTCTTGTTGCATGTGCACGTCAACAGAAGCAGGTATTATCATTAGAATAATCATTATTAAATCAGAAGTTAATTCTACATAGTTGTAACTAGGATATTCAATTAAATAAGTGAAGAAAAGTTAAAATGTACGTGTATGTACACTACAGTGAAAGACGTCCATATGCATATGCAATGTAGATGTAGGTGAATTTATGTGTGGTTTAACAGGTTAATCTTATTATGGACGAGCTTGGCAAAAGCTTTGACGGGCTTATAAAAAAATAAAAGAGGTGGTGTAATTGTGAGCTTGCTGGGAGCATGTAGTCGGCTCAATACACGCCAACAAGAGGTTATGATATATAAATATATATAATACACATTTGGCAATAAAAAATAGGTTGGATTTAAGATGTAGCCCGTAAAATTGCCTTACCTATATACATATACATATTTGCACTCACATGTTGTTCTACTTGTAAGTACTCATAGATGTATACAAAGGATTCTCGATTGACAACATACCCTTTAGATACATATACATGTACATCTACATACATATATTTAGGGTCTTTCTGTGACGTATCCTTAGGAATATTTTGAAACAAACATTGTTTAGTATTGTTCAAATGCAATAATACGTAATATGTGCGTACACACGCACATACAGATATGCAGAGCTGTTGCAACGGCAGTGTGTCCAGCTGGTACTTCACGAGATAACTTGGTGCCACGCTTACTTCATTTGGACGACTACGATTCGGAGATAAAACATAGGAAACTGTCCACCCTTGGATGTGCAATGCTTCAGGCCATTTTCACATTCTCTCAGGTACACAGGCACGCACGTGCGACATGTGGAGAGATGCATATATAACTGTCATGTATACAATCTATCTACATCATATAATGTTATACACTATACATATACCCATACACACGCGCACGCACACACACACATATAAGGTTTTAAGTACATGCAGGATTGTAGTCAGCAGTATTATAGGAGCATATCAATTATGGGATCTACAGAGCTTCTGGAAGCTGCAAAGGATCAAACAGGATGTTATGTTATAGAAGCGTTTCTTAAATCACCTGCTTCCCCTCGACAAAAGAATACAGTCATAGAAAGGTATGTGTGTGTATAATATATATATAATATAGAGAGAAGAGAGAGAGAGGAGAGAGAAGAAGAGAGAGAGAGAGAGAGAGAGAGAGAGAGATACAATTGCATTTCAGAATGTGTGTGTGCGAGAGAGAGAGAGAGAGGGGGGAGGGAGGCGCTATATAAAGAGAATTATATTGTACCAAAATGAATTGCATGTAACTACACGAGTATAATACATACACATACGTGAAGATATGCGTAACGCTAACTATATGTAATACAGGTTTAAGGGGCGTTTTGCTGATCTGGCAATGGACTCAAAGTCTTGTTATATTGTAACCAAGTGTTATGACGTGGCCGATATTAAGTTAAAGGAGGCAATCGTATGTGACTTACTTCCTTTTGAACAAAACATTGCTAAAACAAAACAAGCATATATCTTCAAAAATTCAATGTGTCCAAGTAAGTCAATTTACTAACATTATAATATTAAGTCATACACACACACACACACACACACTTATATATAGGATATTATATATGTATGTATGAGGATATGATAATGCTGATAATATGATAGGTATATGAGGTTTAATATTAAATATCAAGATTAATATTATTGTTGTTATTTTATAGGTATGCAATGTTTCCAGATAAATGGAGATCTAGTGAGAGAAGGAAGCAAGTAACTAAGGATGACTATGCAAAGCTCTTTGAAGGAGAATCGAACACTAAGTCTGGGAAAAAGAGGAAGAGAGCAAATACAGACAATGAAGGTTAGTGTATGTACATTAACTTTTTTTGGGTAATATATTACTAATATCTTATTATGCTATTTATTATATATATATATTATAATATATATATATTATATATTCATCTAATTATTATAATAGCTATAATAATACCACTAGGTACTGTGATATATTTATATAAATTCTATACTAATCAATATAGCGTGTGTTTAAAGGCATATTCTCATAATATATTATATATTGGAACATGGAGGTGACAAGATGCCACCATATGCCACAATGTGAATAAAGTTTTGTTTTATGGAGATTGCGTCACTTTATACATATTCTATTCCGCACTAGCTGTGGAATATGTGTGTGGTGTGTGTGTGTAGAAGGCTTAGGGACCACTGTTGAGAATCATCAGTAGCACACATACATACGCATTTTAAATGGTTATATAACACTTGAATGTGTGTGTGTGTGTGTGTGTGTGTGTTCTTGAAGATATATATACATACACAGGTGTTTTACACATATGTGTAAGATATGAGTAAGAGAGGCATATACATACTCTTTATATTTATCATACTTGGCCAAATCTGTGTTAGCCAAGTGTGTAATCCATCTCTTCAAAGCATAGAATGTGTGACAAATACATGTTGTGGATCAAATGGGTATTGCACAGCTGATAATTGCCATAATGTTAATCCTCCATTAATTGTACATAATGAATATGTTGAGAAGAAGGATTTGGGATACTGGGTACAGATTGCAGCTGGTATTGCAGGGGTCATTCTTGCTGTTGTTCTTATTCTCTGGTTTCTTTTTGTAAGTTTATTATTATTATTATTATTTTATTTATATTATTAATGTATATTTCTTTTGCAGAGGTGCATGTCAAAGTATTGAGGGAGGATTCATAAAGGAGAGCATCAAATATTGTAAGTTTTTGTCTATATACCCAAGCATTCAAAATATATAACAAATAATGAGAAATATAATGTGAAACAATATCAAATAAGATAAGATTTTTATATATTTATAAGTATATATTCAAGTGCACTAGAAATTATATTACGGTTATATATTTAAAAGAAAAATACTTCTTATATTTAAAATTAATAATGTGTTCATCACTTACACTATGTATAAATAAATATAAATCCATGTTATAATATAGAATTGGAAGTAATTATTATTTAACTTAAAATCTAGAATGGTTGTCATTTGAATATATGATTGAATTAAAGCGGAGACTTAAATTTTAAGAAATAACTTTATCAAATAACATATATTATTTAAATAACTACACAAGACTTAATTAAACGGAACCAGCTTTGTACAGTTTTTTTATAGCAATACATACACATATTTATTATATTTAATTATTTATTTATTTATTTATTAGGACCACACCAGCAAATCATCCTCCAGTCCAAACCCGTACTTGATGTTTTAAAACTAATTGTTATTAAATTTTTTAATAAAATGTTATATAATATAGTTTATATGTTTTTTTTTTATATTTTTATATATACAAGTATACTCTAACAGCACAGCTTTCTTGTCCGTTTTGATTTCTTGACCTCTTTGATGGCTCACACTAATTCATCATCCTTCAGCATTAATCCTCTGAGTCTGTAAAGTTGTTATAAAAAATAATTAAAATTTAATAAAAATATTATAAATAATAAATTTTATTCGTAAGTACGTCTGTGTGACGTGTGTGTGTGTGTGCAAATACTTACACATAATTTGATTAAAAAAAAATCGTAAGACTCTGTATACACAGCTATATCCTTAATCCACACGCTAGTGTAGAGGCGACCTTACAAAGTTTTTAATTATAGGCTGGTGTGTGTGCGAGAGAGAGAGATAGATGTCATGTTAAATATATTTATTTTATAGATTTCATCTTCCTTTAACCTCAAGAAAGAATTTATTAGGGCTTTATTCCTTGCTAATATAAAATACTGGGTGCACCCTCACTTCTTATGGCAGCCATAGTTGATATGCCTCATTACTCATACACTCTAGAATGTCATAAAAAATACTACCTAAAAAATAATTTATAGTTGCATCTCTTTCATTATTAAACTTAAAAAAGGTGAATTTATGTGCTCGTTAGCAAACTTAAGAATTCTGTTTTTTTTTTCTTACATAAATTCTGAATGTTCTCAAGTTTAACACTTAGATCTTTAAATTTTTTTTTATCCATTTTGTCATGGGTATTCTTACATATTAACCTTAGCAGGATAATGTTTTTTATTATCTTCTTTACGTGGACCATTTGATTAACTAGGTATTATATTTCTATCATGATCACCTAAAAGTTGGTCATTTTTTAGGGGAAAAAACATATGAATTAATCAAGAGGAAGTTTTATTGGAGGATATGAAAACTAATATTATGAAGTACTGCATGACTTGTGACAAGTGTTAGCAAATACATGAGAAACCAAGTGTCTTCCAAACTCTTAGATGAACTACCAAATTAAGATGTCTACTCATTTATAAAGTAATTCTTATTGTTGGTCAACATATATGTTAGGTATATATAACAATAACTGACTTAACTTCTCAATATAGTCATATCCAATGTCATCTTTTCTTGCTCCAAGTGTTGTATTTAGCGTCTTACATGAAAAACATCAAATTAAGGAGCATACTCCTTGAATAGTTTAGAAAACTTTTTCCAAGTTACACTCATATTTTAATGAGCACTAATTTTGGATGTGTATTCACCATTTATCCTTCAAAGCCATTGATACATCTATCATCTTTGTAATCACTCCTTATGCAGTAAGTTTGTCCTAGCTCATAGCCTCATCTATTAGATGGATGTTCCTTAAGCAAACTAATCTTCATGAACTATTTACATACTCTTGAAATTTCTCCACACTTTTCACCATATTATGTAGCTCAAGCACAATCTCTTGGTTTCTTCATTCCTTGGCATATTATCCTCTCCTTCCCACCAATCATCCATCTTGAACATGCTTTGCTACCAATTTATTAGGCACCAACACATATAATATTAATGACCCTCCCAAAACTATCCAACCACCCAAGTTGCCTCTAGTCCACACACGTTGCACCTTAAAGGCTTAGATATTTCAAGCTTCATATAGAATATTAAATATATTAATTAGGCTTAATTATTAATAATAATATTTACTTAATTGTTATCTTTAATTTAATGAGTTTATCCTTAAGTTGGACCTTTAATACAATTGTTATCTTTAAATTTATTTTAAAGTTCCTATGTTTACCAATGCTCGGGCCTAACTATTTACCTAGTTGCTATCCTTAACATAGTGATTTTATTATTAAGTTAAATCTTTAACCTAAATATTATCCTTAATCTAATGAGTTTATTCCTAAGCTAAACCTTTAGCTTAATTGTTATCATCCCACTTAACCCAATTATTATCTTTAACTTAATGAATTTATTCTTAAACTTAATTATTTAATAACCCTTAATTCAATTATTATTCTTAAACATTGTGAGTTTATCCTTGATCTAAACCTTTATAGAGTAAGATATCAATTATCAGATAATGGTTAGATTGGGTAGGATAGAGACACATAGACATATGCAATATGGTGAGTCTTTTAACCCAATTGTTATTCTTAACTTAATGAGTTTATTCTTAAATTTATTTATTTTTGGATCTATTTAATAACCTTTAACCTAATTATTATCTTAATTTAATGCTAACATAGTGAGTTTATTATTAAGTTGGACCCTTAATCCAATTATTATTCTTAGCTTAGTGAGTTTATCCTTAAATTGAACAGTTAACTCAATTGCTATTATTAACCTTATGATTGTTTGACCCTTAACTAAATTATTATTACCCTTAATTTGGTGAGTTTATCCTTAAATTGAACATTTAATATGGTGAGTTAATCTGTTGAGTTTATCTTTAAGTTGGACCCTTAACTTAGTTATTATCCTTAGTTTGATAAATTTATCCCCTTAAAGTTGGACTCTTAACCTAATTATTATCCTTAAGATGATGAGTTTACCCCTAAGTTGGCCCTTAACCCACATTAACCTTATGAATTTAAAGATAATTATTAAATTGAGTTTATAATATCCATCGAATAGAATTTAAAATAACCTTTAGATAGAATTTAAGATGATCGTTAATATTAACAAGGAGATTTAGGATGGTTATTGATGTTGGCAAGGAGATTTAGAATGGTCATTGATGTTAACGAGGAGATTTAGAATGGTGGTTGATGTTGCAAGGAGATTTAAGATGACCGTTAGATAAGATTTAAAACGATCATTTATATATGGGCCACCATCTGAACTTTTAAAAATTGAATTGTATAAGTGAAGGGGCAAGGCCATACATTCCTTAATCTGTATACTTGGGGGGTTAATCTCCAATCTTATGAATACACATGCTCTAGACCATTTGTACTAAGTGAATCTCTCATGCTCTCCAACACATTTAATACACTTAGCCAAGTATGAGCTCCACTAGAGATGGCAAGCAAGGCAAAGAGAAGAACAAGGTGGTGCTCAAGAAGCCACTCAAAATAAGCTTGTACGATGAGTTTGAAGGCACAAGAGTGTTGTTCACCTATGAAACCAATAGTATAAAGACTAAATAAAGAGTAAAGCGGCTGTCTCTACACTACACTCACCCCTGAGCTATAGGAAGTGCTCCACTCCAATGCCACACAACTCCAATTGCTCTTCAAATTAGGGCTTCAATTAAACCCACATGATTAGCTTAACCACAAGATTAATCATAATCAACCTTTGACCAAGACCATGGACCAACATCCAGTTGTAACATGTCCTTAATGTCATAGTTTCTACTATGACTCCTCTTTTACCTTGGATGTTGATTGTTGTTACCTACTGTACTATGTTGATAAGCCCTAGGTGTAGAAAAAACAGGCCCGCTTAATGCACTTGGATATCTAATGATGGTCCGGCCGGGTGTCATTAGGTATTTGCAAGAAACTCTAGGCAAAGCTAGCACTTCCATTTAGAAAACTCTTACTTTGATTTTTCGTGTCTCAGTTAGGTTTTTGGGTGGTTTCGGTGAGTTCGGCATGTCGGATATGGGTAGAAACACCCTTAGGGTTGACCTAACCCTAGGGTTGCCCTAATCCCACGCCCTAAACCCCTCAAGTTAAGGTTTAGGGTTAATGAGTCATTAATTAACTCACCAAGTATATTTCCTTTAGGAATGAGATTCCGTGCCAACCCACTTATGTAAACAGGAAAATGGGGGGGGAGGGCTTTGTCACATAAATAACATAGTATGTTAGGTTCATGACTGAGCTCGTTACTCTTCTCCCGGTGCAAGCTCTAGCTTGTGTCATCAAGGCACAACCCTCTGTTGTGCCGCCCTAACTTCCAGATTACAGGGGTACATCCCACCTTCGGGTAGCTTACCCTTAATGTTGGCAAATCCATGCCTGGGAGGTCTTGTCGGAATGCACGTTCCTGTCATGACCCAATACAAGATGCAGGATACATGATACGGATTATAGGATATTCCTACAGGATATGCCTGTCAAGCCATGATCCAGGAAACAGGAAGTGAGCAGGATTCCAAGAGTAGGAAGGCTTGACTCAGGAGCAGGATAGGAAACAAGACAGGAACTAGGAACAGGAGCAAGTCAAGACGCAGGACAGGATCCAGGAGTAGGACAGGAACAGGACTGGATCTAGGAGCGAATAGGAACAGGACATGATCCAGGAGCGAGACAAGAGCAGGAGGCAAAGGAGCAAGACAAGACAAGAACAAGACAAGAACAAGAATGATCGTAGAAAGACTGGTGTTGATAGTAACTATTGTACAACAATTAGGTCGGAGCTTTTATGCTCACAACTCCAAGCTAATCTAGTCATGAGTCTAATCTAGTCATGAGCTAAGAATAGTGTCCCTTATCCTCTAGGCATATCCTGTAGCATATCCTATAGGCATATCCTATAGGAATATCCTATAGGTATATCCTGTAGGAATATCCTGCAGGCATATCCTGTAACCCGTATCCTGTATCGAAATCCTGCATCCTGTATCCTGTATCTGAAATCCTGTATCCTGTATCGGATTGTGACAGCACCTCCTCCTAAGGACGAGTTCCACGAGTCTTAGGACCTGGTTTAGCAGGATAATGCCGATGGAAGGCAGCAACTTTGGAAGAAGCATGGAGTAAGTTGGATGCAGGTTCCCAAGTGCGATCGGTAGGCAAATAACCTTTCCAATCCACCAAGTATTGAAGTTGGCGGCGATGAAGACGAGAATCAAGGATGGCTGCAACTTCGTACTCAGGTTCACCAGCAATGACCACAGGAGGGGGAGGAGAAGAAGCACGACCAGGAAGAGAAGAAGGATGATACGGCTCCAACAAGGAGGTGTGAAACACAGGATGAAGTTTCACCGTGGATGGTAACTCGGAAAGCTACAGGATTTACCTCCGCCACGATCCTGTAAGGGCCCAATCGTTGAAAATCCAACTTAGAAGAAGGCCTGTTGGTGCGAATGTGTCGACGAAGAAGCCACACGAGATCACCAATCTTGTATGCAGGTGCCGGTGACGGTGAGCATCAGCATGATGCTTGTATCGTTCCTGTGCCTGCTGAAGATGAACCTGGAGATCATCCTGTACCTGCGAAGATGCTGAAGACGATCCTGTACTGCAGGAGCGGAAGAAGGAGAAGCGGGAGAGCAAAGTCAAAACGTGGATGGTGGCCTGTAAGAGCAAAGAAAGGTGTCTGTCCTGTAGATGCGTGAATGGAGTTGTTGTAGGCAAACTCCGCCATTGGAAGAAGGTCCAACCAATTATCCTGCTGGTAACTGATGAAGCAACGAAGATATGTTCCAAGGTCTGAATTGTGCGTTCGACTGCCATCGTTTGTGGGTGATATCCTGAAGAAAGATCCGCTTTAACCTGTAGACTCCGAAGAAGCTCTCGCCAAAACTTGGACATGAATTGTGGACCTCGATCGGAAACAATGCTCTCAGGAAGACCATGATGTCGGAACACCTCACGGATCACCAACTCGGCAGTTGTCTGACCTGTAGCTGTCTTGTTGCAGGGTAGGAAATGAGCCTGCTTGGTGAAACGGTCAACCACCACAAGAACTGCATCGAATCCACGAGAAGGAGGAAGATCTGTGAGGAAATCCATAGAAATGGATCTCCAAGGAGCAGAAGGAACAGGAAGAGGACGAAGAAGACCAGAGGTGCATGATGAGGCATCTTCGACCTGTACAGTGTCACAACTCCGTACAAACCTTTCCACAAAACCTCGCAACCCAGGCCACCAATAGTTGCGAGTCACCAACTCAATGTCTTGGCCACACCAAAATGTCCTGTAGCCGGGTATCATGACAATCCTGTACCACACGAGTCCTGCAAACACCAACAGGAACGTACAGGAGACCTTCCCGGTACAGGAGTCCATCCTGTATGGTGAACAGGTTGTAGTCTGGACGGGAACTGGAGGAAGAGGAACTTGCAACGTCAGGATGAATGTGTGAGAACACATTCTTTGCCAAGTCGTCTGTAGCCAACTGCGAACGTCCTGTAGGAGTGTTGAATTTGCTGGAGCCTGATGAACCTGCAGTGCCGCAAGCCGGAATCGATCAGGACCCAACAACACTTGCCTTTGACAGTCAAATGCAGGATCGCCCGGGCTTGGTGCAAGGTAAGAGCGCCTAGACAATGCGTCCGCCTTGCCATTCCGAAAACCGGGCCTGTAGACGATGACGAAGTCAAAACGTGATAGGAACTCTGCCCACCTAGCCTGTCGCCGACTGAGAACTCGAGCCGTTTGAAAGTACTCCAGGTTCTTGTGATCCGTAAGAACTTGTACAGGATGTGCAGCACCTTCCAGGAAATGCCGCCACTCCTCAAACGAATCCACAATGGCCTTGAGTTCCTTGTCATGAATCTCGTAATTGATCTCCGCCGACAGGAACTTACGAGAGTGAAAAGCTACAGGATGAAGCAACTTGTCCTCTCCAACTTGCGATAGGACGGATCCTACTGCAAAATCCGAGGCATCTGCTTCAACGAAGAAAGGACGAGAAGGATCAGGATGTGCTAAAATCGGAGCTGTCGTGAAGGTGTCCTTGAGTGTTGTGAATGCATGTTCCGCCTTGTCGGACCAAGAGAAAACCTCTGTGCGCTTGGTGAGTTCCGTGAGTGGAAGTACACGCTTGGAGAAGTCCTGTATGAACGCCTGTAGAAGTTTGCAAAGCCAAGGAAACATTGTACATCTCGTACAGACTTGGGCCTCTCCCACTCCACGATGGTCTTCACCTTGTGCATGTCCATGGAAACGCCAGCAGGAGAGACGATGTAGCCCAAGAACTCCACAGAATCCCTATCGAAAAAACACTTCTCCAACTTCGCATACAGCCATGCTCGCGAAGCCGCTGTAGAACCAACGTACATGCTTGTCATGTGCCGCCTGGTCCTTGGAGAAAATCAAAATGTCGTCGAGGTAGATCACCACAAACTGGTCCAAGAAGTCACGAAAGATGTCGTTCACCATGTGTTGGAACACGGCTGGGGCATTGGTAAGGCCGAAAGGCATCACCGTGTACTCGAAGTGTCCATACCTTGTACGAAAGGCAGTCTTCCACTCATCGCCGGACGAATCCGTACAAGGTTGTAGGCCCCTCGTAAGTCGATCTTCGTGAACACCTTTGCTCCTCGCAGCCGATCGAGAAGTTCCGGGATCAATGGCAACGGGTACCGATTCCGAATGGTAGCTTGATTCAAACCCCTGTAGTCCACAACCAAACGTAAGCTCCCATCCTTCTTCTTGACAAAGAAGATAGGCGCTCCTGCAGGGGACTTTGAGTGACGAATGAAGCCGGATGCCAAGTTGTCCTCGATGTACTGGCGAAGAACCTCCAACTCTGTGGGTGACAATGCGTAAATCGGTCCGAACGGTGGAGTCTTTCCTTCTGCAAGATCAATAGGACAGTCGTAGGACCTGTGAACAGGAAGAACTGTAGCCTTGTGCTTGTCAAAAACGTCCTTAAAGTCGTGGTACTTGGATGGTAGAGAAGAAGGAGGAGAAGGAAAAGGAGTAGGCGAAGGAGATTGAAAAACAGGAGAGTCAGACACAGGAAAGGTAGAAGAGGACGTAGGAGTTACTTGAAAGGCAAAAAGGTGGAAAGGAGCAGGATCAGTGGTAAGTTCATGCATGGTAGTGGTAAGAACTCGGAGAGGAGCAGGAGGGAGTTGACTGAAAAAGAGGAAGGATCTTGGGGGTGGAACAGAGGCAGAGTAACAAAAGGAGGCAGGATTGGAGAAACCTGTGTGGATGTTGACGAGTGTACAGGATTGGAAGAATCCTGTACAGAAGTCCGTGGTTGCACAGGAGTGAGGGAAGCCTGTGAGTGTGCTGACGAACCAACAGGAGGTGGATCCTGTTGAGGAGGAACCTTCGACACTGATACAGGATTGGAAGAACCCTGTACAGGAATCCGCAAACTTACAGGAGTGGAGAGAACCTGCGGATGTGCTGAGGAACTGACATGAGGTGAATCCTGTCGAGGAAGAGTCTTCAACACTGGTACAGGAACAGGCACGGTCAATCCTGTAGCTTGTACTGCCTCAGACACCAAGGATGTATCCTGCACGCAGGAAGGTACAGGATTGATCCTGGCTGTGGAGAGGAAAACGTGAGCGTCCTAGACCTCCAGTCGATCTGCGGATTTGCAACAACGAACCATGGCATGCCAAAAATGATGGGAGTCGACCGAGTCTTGATCAAGTTGAAGGAAATTGAACAGTTGAATGCACCATGACTGCAAGAGAGAGGTGTGGTAGCGTGGGTAACTGCGCCAGAAGCAATCAAACGACCATCGGCCACCTCTACAGGAACTGCACGCTTCAACTTCACCACCGGAATGCCATGCTGAGCTGCAAAAGTGTCATCCATGAAACATGCATTTGCACCAGTGTCTAACAGGGCAAACTCCTTGAGCTCTCGGTTATTGAGGCGAATGTGTACAGGAAACTTGAGTGATGGAATGGTATGAGCAGCACCAATGGAGCCTGCACCTACTTCGCGGCTCCTAGACGAAGTGGACATTGAAGTTTTCCGACTGAACTTCAGCTTCGGCTTCACGCGTCTTGAACTTCTGGCTTTATTAGGACATTCCGCCACCTTGTGTCCTGCTGCACCACAATACAAGCATAGGTTCTCACCCGACGTTGCTTCTCAGCAGTTGAAAGTGGGCCACGCTTGGATTTGTTAACCTCCATAGGAACTGCTCCAGAAGGTGTCGTAGGAACATGTGCTACGGCTACAGGATTGGTTGGCAGGAACTGCTGACGGAATTTTTCCTGACGGCGCTCGAACAAACGGTTGTCGCAGCGAACGGCCTGTTGCATGATCTCCGCTAACGTTTGAGCATCCGGTAATAAGGAGAAGGTCCTTCACATCATCCCTCAGCCCAAAACGGAAATGTTCGATCAATGCAGTCTCGTCCCATGGAATGTTCGTGCACAATTGCTGAATTCGGATGCATAAACGGAAGCTGGTCTGGATCCTTGTGTGAGCCTTCCGTAACTTGTGCATGCAGAACGGTACTTATCAGGATCTCCAAAACAGGCTTCAAAGGCAGCCACGAAACCTTCAAAGTCTTCCATCAATGGGTCGTCACGCTCCAGCAAGGGAGCAACCCAAGCTCGTGGAGATCCACTTAGTAAGGATGCCAAAAGGCCAACCTTTTGTGCATCCGTCGAGTAGCGGCGTGGTTGCATGCGGATCAAGAGCCGGATCTGATTCAGGAAACCTTGGAAATCGGCACGGTTGCCACTGAACTTCTCTGGCATGCTGATCTTCGGCTCCGGAGAAAAGTTCGATGAAGAAGGAACCACCGATGCCTGAGAGAGAGCCTGCGCAGCAGCCTTGGAGGATGCATCAGCAGCTGCATGTGCCGCATGGGTGGAGCCTTGCAGATCGGTGACCACTTGGCGCAAAGTGGCCAGCTCATGAAGCAACATTTGGTGCTCGCGTTGAAAGTGCTCAAAATCAGCCATGATCTTATGAAAGAAAGAAAGGAGAAAAACGAAGGAAAAGAATCAAGGAAAAAAAAGTAGCTGGAAACGAAGAGCTATGAAAGCAGTTACTATCAAACTGTCAAGCCACGATCCAGGAACAGGAAGTGAGCAGGATTCCAAGAGGAAGGCTTGACTCAGGAGCAGGATAGGAAACAAGACAGGAACTAGGAACGGAGCAGTCAAGACGCAGGACATGGATCCAGGAGTAGGACAGGAACAGACTGGATCCAGGAGCAGATAGGAACAGGCAGATCCAGGAGCAGACAAGAGAGGCAAGACAAGAAGACAAGAACAACAAGAACAAGAATGATCGTAGAATGACTGGTGTTGATAGTAACTGATTGTACAACAATTAGGTCGGAGCTTTTATGCTCACAACTCCAAGCTAATCTAGTCATGAGTCTAATCTAGTCATGAGCTAAGAATAGTGTCCCTTATCCTCTAGGCATATCCTGTAGCATATCCTATAGGCATATCCTATAGGAATATCCTATAGGTATATCCTGTAGGAATATCCTGTAACCCGTATCCTGTATCCTGCATCCTGCATCATGTATCATGTATCCGGAATTCTGTATCCTGTATCGGGTTGTGACAATGCCTATAAGATATACCTACAAGATATGCCTGTAGGATATTCCTACAGGATATTCCTATAGGATATGCCTACAGGATATTCCTATAGGATATGCCTATAAGATATACTTACAGGATATGCCTATAGGATATTCCTACAGGATATACCTACAAGATATTCCTATAGGATATGCCTATAGAATATACCTATAGGATATGCCTGGCAAATATTCCTACAGGTACCTATAGGATTCCTACAGGATATGCCTATAGATATACTACAGGATATGCCTAGAGGATAAGGTCATTATTTTTAGCTCATGACTAGATTAGACTCATGACCAGATTAGCTTGGAGTTGTGAGTATAAAAACTCTGACTTAATTGTTGTACAATCAGTTATTATCAACACCAGTCTTTTTACAATCAATCTGTTCTTGCTCATTGCCTCCTGCTCTTGTCTTGTTCCTGGTTCCTAATTCCTTGTCCTGCTTCTGAGTCAAGCTTCCTTATTCTCGGAATCTTGCTCACTTCCTTGTTCCTGGATCATGGCTTGACAGTTCCAAGAGGCAAAGGTTGAGGCTTGTCTCCAGGTGTAGCACTCATGTCCAAGCAAGGCACATCCGTGTCCTTGACAACTGTGGGTGTGGATCTTGTTTGACAGGTTCACATTACCAGTTCTTGAGGGTTCACTAAGGGTTCTAAAGTTGGCATTTAGGAACCACGTTGTGGCACTTAGTGCATCTCTTGAATCTAAGGGCTATGGCATGATAACCCACATCAGGAAGGTGTGTCACATGGAGATGTGACACTGGGCTAGACGTCACATAATACAACGCCTAAGGCATGCCCTTTGGATGCAAGTTGTAACAAAATGGGCATGGCTATAGTCCCATTTCCTAATAATTAGCAATTTTAGCTATTTAATTAGCATTTTCTAATATTAAAGGAATATTCTTTAGAATATATGTTTGAAAAGAGAATATTCTTTAGAATATTCTATTTTGTATTCTACCCTTTAATAAATTATAGCATTCATTGAACAAAAATTAATAACATTATAAAAGTAGAATGTATTAAATTATATAATATATTGCCTAATATAACAATTAAGGAAGAGCATAAGAGGTACATTATATAAATATTGATGTTGTTATTAAAATATTAATATTTAAATATAACATTATTAATTAAAAATTTGTAGTAGTAATAATATATATATAAAATCCTATAATAATATAGTCAATCTTCCATATCATTTTTTAAATTTATATAGTTAAGTATACAATTTGGTACTATTATTAAAGAGTTTATAATAATTATGAATATTAAATATATGATATTTTATAATTTTGTAATTGCTTTAAGCTTCAGAAAACATACATTCCCTTGCAGTTTTGTTAATCGTGACTTTATCAACGCTTCTTGACATCCACCCATATCGAATGGATTTAACATTTATAAAACATGCTGGGTCTTTTTGATTGGGAGACCATGTTTTCTCTAGGCATCCATTATATCTTTCGCTCTCCTTCTCGTGTCGCCTTTTTTGTGGTTTGAACCATGCAACCTTAACAATACTATTTTTTGTGATTACTTCAGGTGTGTCGATAATTTGACCCATCCAAATAGGCTGATTATATGACGCATCTGGAGTAATGAGAACCATCATTAGTTTTTGAAGATCCTTGCAGCAATCAAAGTATGCTTTAGGTTTTTGGTTCCTTTGTCCAACAAAGTGTGGGGTTTGCACTTCCACATCACTACTGGCTTCTATGTCGTCTGTGCTCAGTGATGTCATTTCAATCTCCTCTCGCCACCTTGTTTTAGGCCAGAAAGGGTGTTGCAATTCTGTACTTGTGACAGTAGGCCCTTCCAACTCTCGAACAACAGTCTCCCAATAGTTGACCACATGCTTATATAGTTCTGAGTAACCAGTTGCCTTATCAGAATTCTTTGGCATCGATTTTTGAACCCATGCCACATATTTTTTGATGCCATCAATAATAACCTCTTGTTCCTTGAGCTGGGCACTCAATGGAATAGGGTCTGGTTGTCCTTCTGGGAGAAGTGGCTTTCCATCCTCTCCACTTTTGAAGAGCATTAAGCCCTCTTTCGGTAACCACTCCTGCTCTGATGGCCGTAACTTGTACTGCATAATAGGTATACCATCTCGTATGGAGAAAAAGAATTGTAGCGGCACAAGGTGACCAACTAAAGAATCACTCCCTTCTTTTATATACTCCTTGAGAAATTTTTTGAAGTCTGGCACCTCAGTCACAAGCAAAGCACAACTTTTTTTGGAGATGCAATTTTCAAAAAGATTCATCATATGCGGTAAGGTAAGTGCACTTGTCCTTTTTGTAGAGTTGGAGACCTTGCTGAAGAACGCATCAATATCTTCATGAGTGTGACCAACCATAAGGAAACTGAGCGTGATTGTTTCAAACACACCTTTGGCAACAAGCATTGACAAGTATGCTAGCACATATCTAGAAAATAAAAGTAAGTATGAGCTTGAGAAACCCTTAAGTAAAATGATTTACCTATTTTTGTTCTCGCCTGCACAATTATCCATCTGTAAAAGCAAATGACGAGGAAGCTTATTTGATGTTGAGGACACATGTACACTATTTGAGCTAGATCCCTCCACTGAACCTGAACTCTCAACAGGGCCATCTGTTTTTTGTGCAGGTTGCTGACAATGCCTCTCATATTCCCAAGTAGCCTCAAGTGCAGACGTGTTCATGAGAGCATTATGTAAAGGTTGAAGGTGTTGTTTCTTCACTTTGAGATCACTGATAGGACTTGTCTGTGAGTGGGCTTCAAGGTTTCTGAAACACATGGCTAACGACCCAATAGTGAAATTGGAGTCGCTAGACCAATGTGGAAGTGAAAAGTGTCCATATGACTCACAACCGTGTCCATGTGTTAGCACACCTGTTAAAGAAATCGGAAGTTTCATGACATTTCCAAGGCACTTTGGTGTTGCAAAGAGCTTTGGAATGCTGGTCTTTGAATGATCCATCTTGTCATGGATCAAGCACAGGTACTCTGATGGGCGTGACACAGAAAGCATGCGGTGTGCATAGTACTGAGACCGACAAGTTTGTTGTGCAATCATGTGGGCCTCCATCTTCCTTTGAATGGTAGTGATCTCCACCAAGGTTTTTGCACAAGCCTCTGCAGCCTTCAATGATGTACAAGTGTCACACTTAGAAAAGCTAGAGTGTTTTGCAATCTCCACATCCTTAAAATGAGTATTCCATATGTTGTTGAAGGTACCAGTGCAGATTGCTTGGAGCCCCATCAAACTGAGGCACTTGTTCACATGTTCACACAGTTTCAATTGAGTGTAGATTGAAGGTAAAACCTTGAGATTTTCCCTGACCCCTGCATTTGTGGTTCGGCATTTGTGAGGCATCCTGTCTGCATTTGCTTCCACAAAAGCCTTGAGTATCTCTATGGCTGCCATGATGTGAGAGCGGGTTTTGACCAAGCCAGTGTTCCCATGAACTGAGGTTCGCGCTCCATCTAGCCACTCATCCCTCCGACGGTAGAACGTGGTCTTTGGGATCCCGTATATACTGTACCAAGCTTTGAAGCAGATGGCCACCTTATTAAATACCATGGATGTACTCTGATAACCTGTGTCCGAGGCCATTCCATCAATACACCCAGTTAGTGCAGCATATACAAACTCATGCCTTTGCTTTTGGGTGAGCATACGAAAGACATGTCTACATTGGGTAATTTCATTCCGGTCTGCCATCTGACAACACTTCTTCTTGCAACAGTCAATCGTGGAAATGCTCGTAACACTTTCGGAAGATGTAGGATCCATCTTTACCCTCTTGCTGAAACTTGCAGGGGAAGATCTACAACCCATGAATCGCCTTTTTCTTACAATAGGACCAATGCAAGGAACCTCTTCAAATATGAGTTGTTCTTCCGGGTTGTTATTATTGAAATCCAACCCAGAATATGTTGAACCATCTTGCCGTCTTAATTCAGATGTTCGCCACCTCACGAGGGATCCAGGATACAATGTGCCATTAGGTGAAACCTCTGTCACAACTACACCCACGAAGTCGGACCCTAGTTTCTCTTCTGACACTGCTTCCATTGGATTTATAGCTGTGATGATGCCTCTTCCGACTTCAATCTCACGAGAAAGAGAATCACCTCATCCATTACAGCAGCAAGCCATCATCTGGTAAAATCGTGCTACTATTTGGTTTGTGACTCTGCATATTTTGTGTCAGCCTTGACTTCATCCAAATTCCACAAACAGGAAAACCCTCCTCAAATTCCATTCCCAGAACCTCAACATGCTTGAAAATGGTGTTCACTCATACGTACACACAAGATCCTTGGGAAATATTGTGACATGATGCATTATTATCTCGAACTTCCACAGTTCCAGTGCCAACTATCTCGTTGTTCCGAAGAAGACATACTTTATCTCCAGTATTAAACATATTGTCCTGCACAAAATAATTGTATTATTATGATATCTGTTTATGCAATATTTTTAAGAAATCTGAATTACGGTTACTTAAATATGCATATGCAATAATACATAATTATGTTTAGAGATAATATCTCATGTTTGATTAATACAACTGATGGGCGGGAATTAATCCCGCCCACGAATCCCTCCGACGAGGAACGGTCGGCGGGATTAATCCCGCCGCGACTCAACCCCTTCGGAGAGAGTCGGCGGGATTAATCCCGCCTTGGACTCCCTCCAACAAGGAAGAGCCGGCGGTTAATCCCGCCGCCTCTTCCTCCTCGGGGGAGTCCTGCGGATTAATCCCGCCGACTCTCTCCGACGAGGAAGGGAGTCCGGCGGGATTAATCCGCGCCGACCAACCCCTTCGAGAGAGTCGGCGGGATTAATCCCCTTGGACTCCCTCGACAAGGAAGAGCCGGCGGGATTAATCCCGCCGCCTCTTCCTCCTCGGGGGGAGTCCGGCGGGATTAATCCCGCCGACTCATCCTCGCTGGAGAGAGTCGGCGGATTAATCCCGCCGGACTCCCTTCCTCGTCGGAGGAAGAGGCGGCGGGATTAATCCCGCCGGCTCTTCTTGTCGGAGGGAGTCCAAGGCGGGATTAATCCCGCCCACAATTCTTACGACGGGGAATGGGTGGCGGGATTAAACCCGCACATAACTCTCTCCAAAACTATGATTTCAAAGAGATCTCGGGATAAATCCTGTCCCCAAATCTTTAAAACAGGGAAGTGGTGGCGAGATTAATCCCGCCACCCCTTCCCTGCCTCCCTAAAATGGTTGGCGGGATTAATCCCGCCGACAACTCTTTCTAATAAATTCTGGTAACTCTTCATCAGTTGAAAGGTTATCGACGGGATTAATCCCGCCACTCTTTTTCAGTGGCGGAGAAGCATTGCCCGGGAGATGGTGGCGGGATTAATCCGTCACTTCTTCAAAGAGGCGAAAAAGAAATGGCCGGATTAATCCCGCCGCCCCGGTTAACCTAGAATATTAAGTTAAAAGGATATTTAAACGTGATAATCCCTAACGGAATATATTATAATCCTAATGCATTTCTAAACCCCTAAATTGTAATTTTAAGAGAGAATGTAAGAGAGTGAATCTTAATAAGTATTTTAAATTTTTTATAATACTTACTTGTAAACAGCACTGAAGGCGCCGTGCTTTCCTATAAAGAATAGCACCCAATTTAATCTCGCTCCTGAGATGATCACTATGAAGAAAAAAGAAGATCTAAAGAGTGAAAAATACAGAAATGAAGAAACCCTTGCCGGAGAAAAGAACAAGATCTGAATTTGAGTGGGAAATTAAATGCATTTTCAAATTTACATGTCAGACCGACAATACATATGTCAGAATTTCAAATTTTTTAAAAAGAACAGAAAATAAAATTTAAGATGAGTTGACACAAATATCCGACACTCTGACATATATACTCTCCAGTTCCAATGAGTATTTTAAAATTGCATTTAATGTTATTCAAGTGATTCAAGCTGTTTAATATTACGAAATTTTAGACTATATTTTACATTCTTAGTATTCAAGTATATTTATATTATATATATATATATAAATATATACTTATACAATAAATAAATTGATATATTATTATGTATCATTTAAAATATATTCATAGTCTGTTTATTATTATTATTTTCTTAATTACTGGATTATTTAGTTTTCATTTCCTAGTATCAATGGGATATTCTTTAATATTTTATTAATATTTGAAGAATATTCTAATATTAAACCTGATTATCATAATTAAATTAGTCTTGTTCTTAATTATTGCAGTAATTATTCTACATTTGTATATATTAATGGGATTTTCTCAATTAATTTGTTATTATTTCAAAGAATATTCATGTGTTAAACCTTATTATCAATATTAAATTAATACACACTATGAACATATTTTAAATTAACATACATAATACATCATTTTATCTAATATATAGTCATATATAGTTTTAATAATATATATAATTAATATCATTTCCTTAATTACTTGAGTAATTAATCTTCTTTATATTAATGGGATATTCTTTATTATTTTCTTATTATTCCAAGAATATTCCAATATTAAACATGATTATGATAATTAATTTAGTTAATTATTTGAGTACTTAATTTACATTTGTATATATTAATGGGATTTTCTCAATTAATTTTTTATTATTTCAAGAATATTTCAATGTTAAACCTTTTTATCAATATTAAATTAATATATATTATTAAAACTATATATGGCTATATATTAGATAAAATCATATATTATTATGTATAATTTAAAATATGTTCCTAGTGTGTTTATTAATTTTATTTTCTTAATTATTCGATGTTTGTTTTGCACACATATATAAACACAATCATAAATTTACACACGCATTACAAGAACTTACAAAAACACATATGCACACACATGCACAACCCTAAACCAAACTGAAGAAATAGGTTGCTTCTTTATTGAAAACATCATGTTCAACGCATGTATGATATATGTACTCAATCTGTGTGACTGTATGTAAACATTGAATTTACATGTGTAATATTTATATTAAGCTTGTTGGGAGCAAACCCTAAACCCTAAACCCTAAACCCTAATATGTAACACAATGAATTTACTCATGTAATATGTATGTATGTCTGTGTGTATACACGTGTGCATGCATATATGTGTACTCTGTATGTATATATGTGTACTTTCTGTCTTCTCTCATACATACACACCATGCATGATCCATGTTAATATGTACTGTCTCTCTTCTCTCAAACATACACACCATGCATGATCTATAATATGTACTCGGTCTCTCTAATATTATGTACTAATATATGTATGTCTGTGTGTATAATACACACCATGCATGATCCATAATATGTACTGTCTCTCTTCTCTCATATACTATATATGTATATCTGTGTATAATATGTGTAAGTATATATGTGTACTAATATATGCAATGTGTACAAAAATAATTTTTCAACACTCTCTCTTCTCTCATACATACACACCATGCATGATCCATCCTAAATCCAAAACCCTAAACCCTAAACCCTAAACCCATGTAATATGTGTGTATGTCTGTGTGTATACACGTGTGTATGTATATATTATGTGTATTAATATATGCAATGTGTATGTATGTATTGATACATATGAAACTTTAACACTCTCATGGACACACACATGTTAAATCCCTGCATGATTTATATTTTTGAGGTGTATGTGATACACCCACGCACACGCACGCGCTAATAATATAATGAAAGAATATTCGTTTAGGGCGAATCTATATTTTATTCTTTTTAGGGTTTAAGTATATTCTCAGAAGGAATATTCTATTAGGGTTGATATATATATTTAATTCCTTTAGGGTTTAGGTATATTCTTAGGGTTTCAAGAGGCGGCGGCTGTGAAATCGGCGGCGGCGGCTGTGCACACAGGTGAGATCTGTGTGTGTGTTGTGTGTATGTATGTATATATGTATAGGAGTGTGCGTATAATTTTATTTATTAGTTTTTATCTCTCGCACACACACGCACACTCCTGTATGTATATGTGTGTGTGTTTGTTTATCTGTATGATTTATTTGTTTCGCTCACACACGCCACACGATATACATATACACATATATATATATATACCTATACATAATACATATATATATTGTACCAGTATCTGTAAAAATTTTTTTATTGATCTTGCTTTACAACACACACACACACACACACATATATATATATATATATATATATATATATATTATGTGTACCAGTATCTGTAAATTTTTTTTTATTGATCTATCTCTCCCACACACACGCGCACTGCTTTACCACACACACACACACACACACACACACACACACACATATATATATATTATAATCAATGCATATTAACAAATAGTATACAACACTAGTTTATATATATGCTTATATATTCATATGGGTACCAGTACTGTGTACCAGTACTGTATAATTTTATTTATTTATCTATCTCTTGCACACAACGTACACTCCTATACATACATACATACATACATATATATACACACACATATTATGTGTGTGTGTTTTTATCTCGCTAAGCCCCTCGAGCGGCGGGATTAATCCGCCGCTATAGGTTATAGCCTCGGCGGCGGGATTAATCCCCCGGCTATATAGTTGGGGCCATGGCGGCGGGATTATCCCGCCGCCGAGGCTATAAACCTATAGCGGCGGGATTAATCCCGCCGCCGAGGCCCTTCACGCAGGCTATGGGCGGCGGGATTAATCCCGCTGCTCTACGACAAACCGAAGAGCGGCGGGATTAATCCCGCCGCCCATGGCCTGCGTGAGGGGCCTCGGCGGCGGGATTAATCCCGCCGCTCATCCATGCCCTGCGCGGAATGCGGCGGATTTATCTCGCCGGCAATGGCCTGTGTGAAGGTTATAATGGGCGGGATTAATCCCGCCGGATTCCGCACAGGGCATTTACAGGGAATGGGCGGCGGGATTAATCCCGCCGCCCAGGGAATTCACGCAGGACATGAACGCCGGGATTAATCCAGCCCCACGCTCATGCCCTTCGCAGAGGGCGGCGGGATTAATCCCGCCGTTCATGTCCTGCGTGAATTCCCTGGCGCGGGATTAATCCCGCCCCCACCCATCCCTGTTCAAAAATGCCGCAGCCAATATATATGTGTGAGCGCATGATTTACGAGAGGGCGGCGGGATTAGCCTCCGAACCTTCATTACCCGGTGGCGAGATTAATCTCCGAACCTTCATTACCCCATTGGTATGTTGAATCAATCCCGCCTAACTCTGTCTGAGACGGAGAAGGTTTACAAAATACCAATGGAGGGAACCGAGAAGGGTGGTGGGATTAATTTCATCATCCCTTACATGGTGGGCGGAAATCCCGCCGCCATTGGCCTGCCTGAAGGGCCTAGGCGGCGGGATTAATCCCGCAAGATTTCGCACAGGGCATTGGCGTTCGGCGGGATTAATCCCGCCGACTAAGGCCCGAGTGAAGGGCCTGGGAGGCGGGATTAATCCCGCCGGACGCCAATTCCCTCGGAATCGGGCGGGATTTATCCCGCCGCCATTGGCCTGCCTGAAGTGCCTAGGCGGCGGGATTAATCCCGCCCGATTCCGCGCAGGGAATTGGCGTCCGGCGGGATTAATCCCGCCGCATAGGGACCGAGTGAAGGCCCTGGGCGGCGGGATTAATCCCGCCGAGTCTTCAATGCCTGTTGGAGGAATGAATCCCGCCACCCTTCCTTTTTCTCCATTGGTGAGTGGACCAATCCCAAACGTTTCTGTCTGAGACGTAGAAGGTTTACAACATACCAATGGAGGAACTGGGAAGGGTGGGAATTCATTTAACCATCCCTTACATGGTGGGCGAGATTAATCCCGCCTCCTTTCTGGAGTCACTGAAGGGGTGTGAGAAATAAATCCTGCCCAGTTCTCTCTGAGACCGAGAAGGGTGGCAAGATTAATTCCGCACTCCCGTTCAAGGCCTCCAGAAAGGTGGCGAGATTAATCCCGCCCACTCTTTCAGGAGGCATTGAAGGGGTGGCGAGATTAATCCCGCCGCACCTTCCATGTGAATATATATGTGTATTAGTATATATAAGTTGCATATCTCATTTTATTTACTTTTATCATCTTATCATAATATTTCGAGTAAAAGCTAGGAATCTATGTAAAACTGTCCAGAGCTCACATTTGTGGTGGTTCTAAAACGAAATGTTATCTTTCTTTTGCACTAACACAAATGTGAGCTTCGGACAGTTAATTACGTCTACTTCTCTCTGTGTATTATTTTTGTATATTCGGGTTTATACAAGTGTGTGTGCGTTTTTATATTTTATATTTATAGTGTATTATTTTGCAGAAGGACGATTTGATCAAACAAGGAGATCGAGTCATTAGTATGGAGTCGTCGTCAAATTCTGGGTAAGAATTAAAATAAAATCTGTTATACTCGGATACTTGAACTAATCATTTTTGTATTCAGATGTGGAATTGAGTGACATTAAAGACAAGAGCAGGAGAAGAGATGGGCAGGGGGATTCTGGAATCAACTTGGCCATATTTTAAGATAAATGGGAAGCGCATTGGAGCAACCATGGTTGCTGTCAAATTAACCTCTGTCACATCTCATGGACAAGCAAAACAATGGAAAGTGATTCGCTAGTCAAGCACCCGAAAGCAGGCTGCGAACCCAGATTGGACGATGCTCGACAGATATGCCTTGTTCCATCCAATGTCACGTTCTCGGATCCAGAGGTCGTCAGTTACAACATTAATCTCGGGTGGTTTTGTCGACTTGTGGATAATGACGTTCACGTGTTCACTAATGATGTTGACCTTGGAGTTCTTCTTCAACTCAACGAAAGCCCATCTATGGAGGGGATCCATCTGGATGTCTACTTCGAAGATCTTCAGACTCATCGAGTAGGTGTATTGTCAGGAGATATTGCTTCACAATACAGAAAATCAGCAAGTGGAGCAATCTTCCCTCTTCACATTGAAGAAGAACACAGCGACATCATAAGGGAGATTGAGAAGGTGGCTCGGTCTCAGGTTCTCTACAGATCACGTTCAATTTGCTTAGGAAGCTTCGGGAGCTGGAAGAGTGTGCCGAGAACACTAGAACAGCTGCAGTCGGGGATCACACATGTTGATTCGGATCGCAAAAGAAAATCATCAATCGTTTTGTCAGCTGCACCTGTGGCATCTCATGCTGCAATAAGTCACAAGGAAATGATGTTGGATGATAAGATTTATCCTTGTAGGGTTAAATATTGCAGCGTCAACCCAAACTTCAATTACAGGCCACTCAACCAGGAACGTGTAGCTGAGCTCATGGAGAAGATGAAGGACGACAATTCTTATACCGTTCCACATAATGCTGTTTTGTGTCCATACTATGAAAGAAGGAAGGGTGCTGACAAAGTCTGGATCACAACACCAGAACAACTCATGAAGATTCAGACGGAGAAAAAAGATCTATCAAGTACTACATCATTAGTGGCCAGCACACAATAACGGCAGCCCAACGACTTCTCGATGAACACAACAAAGGAACGATGGCAACAAAACTTTCCGAGCATACCCGTGAGAAGCTGACAAAAAGATCGGCGTTTTTAGCTAAGCCGAATCTCACAATCGAGCAGTACCATAAGTTATCGGCGGAATGGGACGCTGCCGACACCAACCACTACAACAGCAAAATATGGGAGAAGTTTAAACACACGCGAGCCGTGTGGGAATCTCTTCAGCGACCACAAAGAGCTACCGCAGGGAATACACAATCTGCGGAATACCGGGTAAGCAAATTGTTTGGGCGGGATTTATCTCGCCGGTATATTAATCTCTTTTTCCTCAGAGAGTTGAAGAAATTGCAGCAGTTGATTTTGCCCAGGTGGGCGGGAAGGAAACATCATTTCTGATGATGTTGATTTCTTGCCCCGAAGATAGGATCTTTGCCAAATGGTTGGGGATTATGGAATCCTTTTCAAAAGGAACACTGAAGAAGAAGCAGACAAGTGAAGGGGAGCCCTCAGAAAAGTCTGCAAAGAAACCCAGTAAGACGCCGAAGGCTAAGTCTGTTCAATCTACAAAGGATGTAGACAACGATTTCAAGCTCACATGGTTGAAGCCTTTAAATGGAACAACGATGGAGGAGATGGAAGTCTTGGCTGATTTGGTGATCGATGGCAAACTACAAATTAATAACAGCAGCCCAACCTCTCCTTTTCATCTCAAGGCAATGGAGTTGAAGACGGTCAGGCATTTCAAGGAGTGGTTGGGAATACACTGCCACAAACTGGGTTGGACCTCGACTTCAACATATGAAGAGGTAGCAAATATTTGCATGTGACGAACGATGATATGCTTGTCGAATGGGTGAACCAATCGGAAGATCTAGGCAAGAATCTATTGCACGCCAACGCCAAAAAGGAGAACATTGGGATGACGCCTTCTCTTATGGCAGTCCTTCAGCAGCGGAGAACCGAATTGAACCTTATAAAGGAGGATGCTACGAATCACGACAAGCCCTACAGATGTTTGTTGTTAGATTCGGAGACTTTATGGGGTAACATCACTGCTTGTAGGAAACCGTTTCAATTGTTCGTGATGGATCGGCGGGTGTCAAAAAATCTTTCGACAGATAGGGCACTAGAGGATCTGGTGGAGAAACTTAGCCGTGCAAGCATATACATAGAAGGTATTTATTATTGAATTCATGCTTGCGCTCTTCACTGATACCTACTTTTTCAGGTATTTATTTCTTGATTCTTGCTCATGTCACCGATACTTTTGCCTTCGCCTTCGCCAAGAAGAATAGACATCGTTGGACAGGATTTTATATGAACGATGCTAATCCCAAGTGCATTGATACTGTTGTTCACTTGGTTGTTAGGAATGCGCCAAACAATTTCAAGCTTCCAAATGACTGGCCAGGCATCTGTTTGCACTCCAACGGCCCTGAACCTCCATCCGATACACCGATAGGTATGAGTGACGTATTCGGCAATGTACGTTATCCAAACATTACAAGTCAAGCGGCACGGAGCATCGTCAACTTGATCAGGGGTCCTCACAGTGATGCGTGGGTTTTTGACTACTGCACTAGGGGGTCCGTCTTGAAGGAGTGTTACCTTCGGCATACATGTGTGTTTGCCGTTGAGAAGGATAAGACCATGGTTGAGGACCTGAACAAGTGGATAGATTGGGTCTCAACTGAGTACCCCAACGAATCCATAAAGGCGTATTTGAGAAAGTTCCCTCCAGATAAGTGCGATAGCTCTGAAGGTGAATCTGGTTCAATCTCGGAGTCTGAGAACGAACATCAATCAGATATTAGACCGGAAGTTATCTCGAGGAGTACAGAACATTCGCACACTCCAGGACCCATGGAAACATCAATAGAAGATGCAGAAGATCTTGAACCATCTCACAAGCGGCTTAGACCTTCTTCGCCTCATTCAGAAGGTAATAGCGAAGAAGAATTGATAATGAATTGATAGAGTGATGAATAGTTGTAAATGAGTGTAACATAAGGCATTTTTGTATATTTCTTTTATATTTGTACAGAAAATAAATTCTCAAGGATTAATGAAGCTTTTAGTTCAAACATGGGTCACACATTAACAAGGTAAATAATATACCTTGATAATTTTAAGGTCAGCTAATTATCATTTTGCAGATGTAATGAAATAATTGAGAACATGGATTTTCAGCATTGCCATGAGGTAAGAGAGGGGTTTGGCGACAATTTCTTGTGCCACATGTCAGAATGACAGAGTTCATGCAGGAAATGGATAATAATGCAGCTCAAAACATCGTTACCATGGGGGCCACTTCAGTTTTTCATCATCATTTTTATTGGCTTCAGTTCCGAAATCAATTTCTTCAGCGCATGCAATATCTGAATCTTGTAAGGATGATGTACAATTAAATGATGAAGGGATAGGCAACGAATAGTGGCAACGGATAAATGTGAAAGGGAGCAAACAAGTGATTTGCAAAGTATTCAAGAGGCAACGCTATCTCATGTTACTCATGGCCATATTGTGTTGTTGGATGTCAATGGTGTTCTGCTTCATCGACAAAGGCCCGAGGATAGAAAAACAGAAATCAAACAAGGAGATTTCATTCCTTGTCATGGTAAATTTCGATATGATATTATTTTTCGTCCAGGGTTGGATCGTCTCTTTCAAAAGCTTAAGGAGATGGGTGCGCTTGTGGGGATTTGGTCATGCATGCAGATTCATAACTTAACACCGCTGTTGATTTACTTAAGAAACATTGTAGTGTTGCAGAAGAGGTGATTCGTAAAGATTGGATTTTTGACCAGCGAATGTTATAAACCTCTCGAATTTCACAATATAAGAAAGGAAAGCAAGCCATACTTCTTCAAGAATGAAAGAATAATTGGGACTCATGGGGAGATCAGTCGCTTAAGGATAATGAAGAATGCACATATTTAGTAGTAGACGACTCTCCTCAGAAGGCTATGCTCAACCAAAACATTGCTTGTATTCATCCAATCACTTTCGATCCATATTCTGATACCGATATCATGGATGAGCTAGTGAACTACTTGGATACGTGCCTCAGAAAGAAGAATCTCGAAAATTTTTGTGAGCAGTATCCACCGTATCATACATTTCCTGAAGCTTTTCTTTCTCGTGATATTGAATTTTATAAAATGAAGGATAGCAACCGGGCGCTTTATAATATTATTCTTAAGGAACGTCAGTTTTTAGATGAGCCTTTATGCAGACCTTCTCTTATCACATCTTATGTATTAACAAGGATGGCAACTCCCAATTGCATTCGTGAGAGTGTTAAGTGGTGGCAACAACATCAAGATATTGACCAAAATGATTTGATTAATCCGGAGAGTGATGATTTAGACAAAATGAAAAGATTTCTTTGTATGATAGAAAGAAAGTATTTATAAAAAAAACATGTTGATAAGAAAATGATTTCATTTGTAATTATGTTTGATAGTATTTCTTCATTATTGTAAACTATTTTTAGAATAATATGAATATTCTAAGATATTTTAGGAATATTCCTTACTAAGTAAGGTTATTGAAGGATTAATTAATTAATTAATTAATATTTAAGGCTTAATTACATATTAATTAAATGATTAATTAATAATTAAAACTTAAGTATTAATTAGTAATTTATTTATATTCCCATTTTCACGTATCATGCCCACTTTAGTTACAACGTGCATTTGGGTTGTGTCATGGGCTTGTCGCTAAGGGTTGATACTCTAGCAAACAAACATGCTTGTGCTCGCACTAGGGTGTTAAGCCTTAGGCATTTGCTCAAGGGAGGTTAAGTCTTGTAACTAGGTGTGCTTAGGCACACTTGGGTAGGGGAGTGTTCTTCTTGGAATCCAGGGTTGAACAACCTAAGCTTGTTAGTAAGAGCCTTTTCGTGAAGCACTCGTAAAGTTATGTACTTAGGGTTATCCAAACCTAGCCTTAGGGAGTTTATTTAGTAGAACACTTGTGTCCGCCTATGGTGCACATTCGTATCCTCACTAAGTACTAGCCTTAGGTCTAGGGTAAGACTTGGCCACATAAACCCTTAGGGTTAGTCGTGATTTAGGTACCCCTTGTCGCCCTAAAGGGGTTGTACTCCCGGATGAGGGTGATACCTTAAGGGGTAAGTGACGATGCCTTAGCTATATCACGGGGGTATGTGTGAAATACATCTCCTTTGTGGGGTTAGGGCATGAGCCTGTCTAGGTTTACTGGGACATGATCCTAAAGTTTACTCGGGTTATCCTCTAGGGTTCAAGAGATGTTCATTCTAGGGACTTAGGGTAGAACTCTAAGTCTTTTGCCTAATTAGGCCCCTAAGTTAGACTAGAAGACTTAGCGTTGCTCACATAGGGTGATGATGCCAAATAGCCACATGGCAGCCACGTGTTGCCACGTGTTGGCCCTTTGGGTTAAAACTCTGACACTTGCCCTCAAGGACAAATTGTGGTATACTTTGTCACGACCCAATACATGATACAAGATTCTGGATACAGGATACAGGTTGCAGGACTTTCCTACAGGATATTCCTACCAGGATTCCGGATACAGGATATGGTTGTAGGATATTCCTACAGGATATTCCTACCAGGATTCCGGATACAGGATATGGTCGCAGGATATTCCTACAGGATATGCCACAGGATATGCCTAGAGGATAAGGGACATGTGGACTCATCTTAGCCTCTGCATACATGCAGTCACTTTGTATGCATGTAACCACTTTTAGCACTAATGCCTAGATTAGCTCTTGGAGTTGTGAGCATAAAAGCTCCGACCTAATTGTTGTACAATCAGTTACTATCAACACCAGTCTTATTACGATCAATCTTTGTCTTATTCTTGTCTTGCTCCTTGCTTCTTGTTCTCTCCTTGTCTCGCTCCTGGATCTTGTCCTGCACCTTCTTGTTTTGCTCCCGGACCCTATCCTGATCCTGTCTTGCTCCTGGATTTGTTCTATTCCTGTTCCTAGTTCATGTCTTGCTCTCGTCCTACTCCTAAGTCAAGCCTTCCTGTTCTTGGAATCCTACTCTCTTCCTGTTCTTGGAATCCTACTCTCTTCCTGGTTCCTGGATCGTGACTTGACAGTTTGAGAGTAACTGCTTTCATAGCTCTCCGTTTTCCAGCTACTTTTTTTTTTTTCTTGATTCTTTTCCTTCGTTTTCCTCCTTTTTCTTTCATAGATCATGGCTGAATTTGAGCACTTTCAACACGAGCACCAAATGTTACTTCATAGCTGGCCACTTTGCGCCAAGTGGTCACCGACCTACAAGGTTCCACCAACATGGTGCATGCAGCTGCTGATGCATCCTCCAAGGCTGCTGTGCAGGCTCTCTCTCAGGCATCGATGGTTCCCTCTTCATTGAATTTTTCTTTGGAGCTAAAGGTCAGCATGCCAGAAAGTTCAGTGGCAATCGTGTCGATTTCCAAGGTTTCCTGAATCAGATCTAGCTCTTGATCTGCATGCAACCACGCTGCTACTCAACTGATGCACAAAAGGTTGGCCTTTTGGCATCCTTACTAAGTGGATCTCCACGGGCTTGGGTTGCCCCCTTGCTGGAGCGTGACGACCCATTGATGGAAGACTTTGAATTTGTGGCTGCCTTTGAAGCCTGCTTTGGGGATCCTGACAAGTACCATTCCGCATGCACAAAGTTACAAAAGCTCACTCAAGGATCCCGACCAGCTTCCGTCTATGCATCCAAATTTCAACAACTTTGCACGAACATTCCATGGGACAAGACTGCATTGATCAAACACTTTTGTTTTGGGTTGAAGGACCTCCTTCTTATGTTACCGGATGCCCAAACATTAGCGGAGATCATGCAACAAGCTGTTCGTTGCGACAACTGCTTGTTCGAGCGTTGTTAGGAAAGATTCCGTCAGCAGTTCCTGCAAACCAATCCTGCAACTATGGTACATGTTCCTGCACCACCTTCTGGAGTAGTTCCTATGGAGGTCGAGAAATCCAAGCGTGGCTCTCTTTCCACTACTGAGAAGCAACGTCGCCGCAGTGAGAACCTATGCTTGTATTGTGGTGAAGCAGGACACAAGGTGGCAGAATGTCCTATTAAAGCCAGGAAGTTCAAGACCCATGAAGTTGAAGCTAGAGTTCAGTCGGAAAACTTCAATGTCCACTTCGTCTAGGAGCCGCAAAGTTGGACGTAGGTGCAAGCTCCATTGGTGCTGCTCATACCATTCCATCACTCAAGTTTCCTGTACATATTCATTTTAATAATCGAGAGCTTAAGGAGTTTGCCCTGTTAGACACTGGTGCAAATGCATGCTTCATAGATGACACTTTTGCAATTCAACATGGCATTTCGGTGGTGAAGTTGAAGCGTGCAGTTCCTGTAGAGGTGGCCGATGGGCGTCTGATTGCTTCTGGCGCAGTTACCTGTCACGACCCGATACAGGATACAGGATTCCGGATACAGGATACGAGTTGCATAACTTTCCTACAGGATATTCCTACCAGGATTTCGGACACAAGATACGATTATAGGATATGCCACAGGATATGCCTAGAGGATAAGGGACATGTGGACTCATCTTAGCCTCTGCATGCATGCAGTCACTTTGCATGCATGCAACCACTTTTAGCACTCATGCCTAGATTAGCTCTTGGAGTTGTGAGCATAAAAGCTCCGACCTAATGGCAGCCACGTGTTGCCACGTGTTGGCCCTTTGGGTTAAAACTCTGACACTTGCCCTCAAGGACAAATTGTGTATACTTTGTCACGACCCAATACATGATACAAGATTCTGGATACAGGATACAGGTTGCAGGACTTTCCTACAGGATATTCCTACCAGGATTCCGGATACATGATATGGTTGCAGGATATTCCTACCAGGATTCCGGATACAGGATATGGTCGCAGGATATTCCTACAGGATATGCCACAGGATATGCCTAGAGGATAAGGGACATGTGGACTCATCTTAGCCTCTGCATACATGCAGTCACTTTGTATGCATGTAACCACTTTTAGCACTCATGCCTAGATTAGCTCTTGGAGTTGTGAGCATAAAAGCTCCGACCTAATTGTTGTACAATCAGTTACTATCAACACCAGTCTTACTACGATCAATCTCATCTTGTCTTGTTCTTGTCTTGTTTCCTGTCCTGCTCCTGTCTTGTTCATGTTTCCTGACCTGCTCCTGGATCCTGTCCTGCTCCTGTCTTGCTCATGTTTCCTGACCTGCTCCTGGATCCTATCCTGCTCCTGTCTTGTTCTCGGATCCTGTCCTATTTCTGTCTTGTTCATGGATCCTGTCCTGTGCCTTCCTGTCTTGCTCCCGGATCCTGTCTTGCTCCCGGATCCTGTCTTGCTCCTGGATCCTATCCTGATCCTGTCTTGCTCCTAGATCCGTGCTGTTCCTGTTCCTAGTTCCTGTCCTGCTCTCGGTTCTGCTCCTGAGGGATAGGATTCTGTCTTGCTTCTAGATTCGTGCTGTTCCTGTTCCTAGTTCCTGTCCTACTCTCGGTTCTGCTCCTGAGTCAAGCCTTCATGTTCTTGGAATCCTGTTCTCTTCCTGGTTCCTGGATCGTGGCGTGTATTGTGGTGAAGCAGGACACAAGGTGGCAGAATGTCCTATTAAAGCCAGGAAGTTCAAGACGCGTGAAGTTGAAGCTGGAGTTCAGTCAGAAAACTTCAATGTCCACTTCGTTTAGGAGTCGTGAAGTTGGACGTAGGTGCAGGCTCCATTGGTGCTGCTCATACCATTTCATCACTCAAGTTTCCTGTACACATTCATTTTAATAATCGAGAGCTCAAGGAGTTTGCCCTGTTAGACACTGGTGCAAATGCATGCTTCATGAATGACACTTTTGCAACTCAACATGGCATTTCGGTGGTGAAGTTGAAGCGTGCAGTTCCTGTAGAGGTGGCCGATGGGCGTCTGATTGTTTCTGGTGCAGTTACCCATGCTATCGAACCTCTCTCCTGTAGTCATGGCACATTCAATTGTTCAATTTCCTTCAACTTGATCAAGACTCAGTCGACTTCCATCATTTTGGGCATGCCTTGGTTCGTTGTTGCGAATCCGCAGATCGACTGGAAGTCTAGGACGTTCACGTTTTCCTCTCCAACAGCTAGGATCAATCCTGTACCTTCCTTTGTGCAGGATACATCCTTAATATCTGAGGCAGTACAAGCTACAGGATTGACCGTGCCTGTTCCTGTACCAGTGTTGAAAACTCCTCCTTGACAGGATTCACCTCATGTCAATTCCTCAGCACATCTGCAGGCTCTCTCCATTCCTGTAAGTTTGTGTTTTCCTGTACAGGGTTCTTCTAATCCTGTATCAGTGTCGAAGGTTCCTCCTCAACAGGATCCACCTCCTGTTGATTTGTCAACACATTCGTAAGGTTTTCCCAATCCTGCGCAACCACGGACTCCTATACAGGATTCTTCCAATCCTGTACACTCGTCAACATCTACACAGGTTCTTTCCAATCCTGCCTCTTTTTGTTACTCTGCTTCTGTTCCACCCCCCAAGATCCTTCCTCTTTTTCAGTCATAGCTCCCTCCTTCTCCTCTCTGAGTTCTTACCACTACCATGCATGAACTTGCCACTGATCCTGCCCCTTTCCACCTTTTTGCCTTTCAAGTAGCTCCTATGTCCTCTTTACCTTTCCTGTATCCGACTCTCCTATTTTTCAATTTCCTTCTCCTACTCCTTTTCCTTCTCCTACTCCTTCTCCTTCTCCTCCTTCTTCCTTATCATCCAAGTATCACGACTTTAAGGACGTTTTTGACAAGCACAAGGCTGCAATTCTTCTTGTTCATAGGTCTTACGATTGTCCTATTGATCTTGCAGAAGGAAAGACTCCACCGTTCGGACCGATTTATGCATTGTCACCCACAGAGTTGGAGGTTCTTCGTCAGTACATCGAGAACAACTTGGCATCCGGCTTCATTCGTCACTCAAAGTCCCCTGCAGGAACGCCTATCTTCTTTGTCAAGAAGAAGGATGGGAGTTTACGTTTGGTTGTGGACTATAGGGGTTTGAATCAAGTCACCATTTGGAATCGGTACCCGTTGCCATTGATCCCAGACTTCTCGATCGGCTACGAGGAGCAAAGGTGTTCACGAAGATTGACTTACAAGGGCCTACAACCTTATACAGATTCATCCAGGTGATGAGTGGAAGACTGCCTTTCATACAAGGTATGGACACTTCGAGTACACGGTGATGCCTTTCGGCCTTACCAATGCCCCAGCCATGTTCCAACACATGGTGAACGACATCTTTCGTGACTTCTTGGACCAGTTTGTGTGATCTACCTCGACGACATTTTGATTTTCTCCAAGGACCAGGCAACACATGACAAGCACGTACGATTAGTTCTACAACGGCTTCGTGAGCATGGCCTGTATGCGAAGTTGGAGAAGTGTTTTTTCGATAGGGATTCTGTGGAGTTCTTGGGCTACATCGTCTCTCATGCTGGCGTTTCCATGGACATGCACAAGGTGAAGATCATTGTGGAGTGGGAGAAGCCCAAGTCTGTACGAGATGTATAATGTTTCCTTGGCTTTGCAAACTTCTACAGGCGGTTTATACAGGATTTTTCCAAGCGTGGACGCCTTCACGACAGCTCCGATTTTAGCACATCCTAACCCTTCTCGTCCTTTTTCGTTGAAGCAGATGCCTCGGATTTTGCAGTAGGATCCGTCCTATCACAAGTTGGAGAAGACAAGTTGCTTCATCCTGTAGCTTTTCATTCTCGTAAGTTCCTTTCGGCGGATATCAATTACGAGATTCATGACAAGGAACTTAAGGCCATTGTGAATTCGTTCGAGGAGTGGTGGCATTTCCTGGAAGGTGCTGCACATCCTGTACAAGTTCTTACGGATCACAAGAACCTGGAGTACTTTCAAACGGCTCGAGTTCTCAGTCGGCGACATGCTAAGTGGGCGAAGTTCTTATCACGTTTTGATTTCGTCATCGTCTATAGGCCCGGTTTTTGGAATGGCAAGGCGGATGCATTGTCTAGGCACTCTTACCTTGCACCGATCCTAGGCGATCCTACATATGACTGTCAAAGGCAAGTGTTGTTGGGTCCTGATCGTTTCCGACTTGCGGCACTACAGGTTCATTAGGCTCCAGCGAATTCAACACTCCTATAGGACATCCGTTCGTAGTTGGCTACAGACAACTTGGCAAAGAATGTGTTCTCACACATTCATCCTGACATTGCAAGTTCCTCTTCCTCCAGTTCCCGTTCAGACTACAAGTTGTTCGCCATACAGGATGGACTCCTGTACCGGGAAGGTCTCCTATACGTTCATGTTGGTATTTCCAGGACTCGTGTGGTATAGGATTGTCATGATACCCCAGCTACAGGACATTTTGGTGTGGCCAAGACAGTGGAATTGGTGACTCGCAACTATTGGTGGCCTGGGTTGCGAGGTTTTGTGGAAAGGTTTGTACGGAGCTGTGACACTTGTAACAGGTTGAAGATGCCTCATCATGCACCCTCTGGTCTTCTTTGTCCTCTTCCTGTTCCTTTTGCTCCTTGGAGATTCATTTCTATGAATTTCTTCATAGATCTTCCTTCTTCTCGTGGATTCGATGCAGTTCTTGTGGTGGTTGACTGTTTCACTAAGCAGGCTTATTTCCTACCCTACAACAAGACAACTACAGGTCAGACAACTGCTGAGTTGGTGATCCGTGAAGTGTTCCGATATCATGGTCTTCCTAAGAGCATTGTTTCCGATCGAGGTCCACAATTCATGTCCAGGTTTTGGCGAGAGCTTCTTCGGAGTTTATAGGTTAAAGCGGATCTTTCTTTAGGATATCATCTGCAAACTGATGGGCAGTCCGAACGCACAATTCAGACCTTGGAACAGTATCTTTGTTGCTTCATCAGTTACCAGTAGGACAACTAGTTGGACCTTCTTCCAATGGCGGAGTTTGCCTACAACAACTCCGTTCACGCATCTACAGGACAGACACCTTTCTTTGTTCTTACAGGCCACCATCCACGTTTTGACTTTGCTCCTTCCGCTTCTCCTGCTGAAGATGAACCCGAAGATCATCATGTACCTGACGAAGATGCTGGAGATGATCCTATACTGCAAGAGCGGCACAGGAACAATACAAGCATCATGCTGATGCTCACCGTCAGCCGGCACCTGCATACAAGATTCGTGATCTCGTGTGGCTTCTTCGTCGACATATTCGCACCAACATGCCTTCTTCTAAATTGGATTTTCAACGATTGGGCCCTTACAAGATTGTGGCGGAGGTCAATCTTGTAGCTTTCCGACTCGAGTTACCATCTACGGTGAAACTTCATCCTGTGTTTCACACCTCCTTGTTGGAGCCGTATCATCCTTCTTCTCTTCTCGGTCGTGCTTCTTCTCCTTCCTCTCATGTGGTCATTGACACTGAACCTGAGTACAAAGTTGCAGCCATCCTCAATTCTCGTCTTCATCGCCGCCAACTCCAATACTTGGTGGATTGGAAAGGTTATTTGCCTACTGATCGCACTTGGGAACCTACATCCAACTTACTCCATGTTTTTTCCAAAGTTGCTACCTTCCATCGGCATTATCCTACTAAACTAGGTCCCAAGACTCGTGGAACTCGTCTTTAGGGCGGAGGTGCTGTCATGACCCGATACAGGATACGGGTTGCAAGACTTTCCTACATGATATTCCTACCAGGATTCCGGATATAGGATACGGTTGCAGGATATTCCTACAGGATATGCCACAGATATGCCTAGAGGATAAGGGACATGTGGACTCATCTTAGCCTCTGCATGCATGCAGTCACTTTGCATGCATGCAACCACTTTTAGCACTCATGCCTAGATTAGCTCTTGGAGTTGTGAGCATAAAAGCTTCAACCTAATTATTGTACAATTAGTTACTATCAACACCAGTCTTACTACGATCAATCTTGTCTTGTCTTGTTCTTGTTTTGTTTCTTGCTTCTTGTTCTCTCCTTGTCTCGCTCCTGGATCCTGTCCTGCACCTCCCGGATCCTATCCTGATCCTGTCTTGCTTTTGGATCCGTCCTGTTCCTGTTCCTAGTTCTTGTCTTACTCTCGGTCCTGCTCTTGAGTCAAGCCTTCCTGTTCTTGGAATCCTACTCTCTTCCTGGTTCCTGGATCGTGGCTTGACATACTTTACAAAGATTTACATCAACAATTTTTTGTTTAAAACAAGTTGCTTCAAACATCCTCCTTTGACTCTTCAAGTGAGTATACTAGTACTTCTCCACGTACAAGGGCCCTCTTTAGTTGACTCTCATGAAACACAAGATGTAGTTGCACTCCCTCAGGCAACCTCAACTTGTAAGCCTCATTATTGATCTTCTCAAGGATCTTGTATGGACTAGCATACCGAGGACTTAGCTTCTCACACTTCTGAGTTTGCAATGGTTGCAGAGAATTATGCTTCAATGAGGAAGCAAAGATGACTAACACAAACACTTTGTTTCCGACATTGAACTACATGTAAGTGCGCTTCTCATCAACTAGCCTTTTAGCTTGGTCCCTTGCCTTAAGTAAATTCTTCCGACATATCAGAAGTATCTCATCCATTTCCATAGCCAAGCTATGAGCTTCAACATCCTCTCTCACCACTTCTTAACATATTCCAATATATGTTGAAGACCAAGGATGTCTACCTTTGTAAGCATAAAATAGACTACATTTCAAAGAGCTATGCTTATTATTGTTGTAGGCAAACTCAGCCAAATGCAAGAACTTGTCCTACTATCCTTGCTTCTCAGCCACGCATGTTCTCAACATATCCTCTAGAACCTAGTTCACACGCTCAATTTGGCCATCTGACTATAGGTGATCTCCACTACTAAAGTTAACCTTAGTGCCGAGTCCTCTATAAAACTTTACTTAAATGCCGAAGTGAACTTGTTATCTTGGTCACTAACGATGTTCTCTAGCATCCCATGCTTAGCATCAGATACACCAATGCGAGTGCTGTTACATCCTTCTTTAATGGAATGAACTTAGCATACTTGCTCAAGCGATCCAGAATGACCCACACATATTCATTGCAATGTAGTGTCCTTGGAAGATGTGTAATAAAATCCATACAAATACTCTCCCATCTTCCCTGAGGCACTTCCAAAGGCATCAGCAATCCATGCTAAGCCACTTTTTAGGAGCACTTAGCACAAGTGCAAACATACTCCACAATGTCCTCCATGTTAGGCAAGAAGAATCAACGTTTCACCAAGTCATACATCTTGTCCTCTCCGCCATGTCCAACAAATAGACTATCATGCATCTCCTGCATGACTACTGCAACAAGCTTCATCGTCTTAAGCACTACCAGGTGTTGCTTGTATAGTAGTAAACCATTCTACTCAGCATAAGGCTCTACCAAACTACTTAGACGCTGCTGACAAGCTAGATCCTTAGCTTGTGCTTTGCGAATAAAAGAAACCAAACCTTCTTCGCTCCTTCCAATAACATTTAATCGTCTGATATGAGAAAGAGCATCTGCAACCACATTCTCCTTTCTCTTCTTATAATGGACAATCATAAATCTTGAAAAGGCGTGTAGAAACACTAACCAACGAGCTTACCTAGCATTTATATCCTTTTGATCTAAGAAATGCCTCAAAGGTTTGTGATTAATAAACACTTTGAAGTGACGTCCATTATGTAGATAGTGCTTCCAGGTGCGCATGGGATGCAAAACAGCCATTAGTTCCTAATCATAAGTCGAGTACCAACACTCCGTATCATTTAACTTTTGACTCTTAAAGCAATGACATGACCAACTTGCATAAGAACTCCTTTAATGGCATAACCACACACATATGTCTACACCTCATAAGACTCGTTCTCATTAGCGATAACTAACACTAGTGCTATTGTCAATGCAGTCTTCAAAGCTTCAAATGTTGCCCTTTGACTTACAGACCACTCAAATGCAACATTCTTCCTCATCAATTATGTTAAAAGAAGAGCTAAATGATTAAAGCCTTGAATGAACCAACGATAGTAATTAATCAAGCCCATAAAACTCTTGAGCTTTTGTATGTCCTTAGGCACATGCCAATGCCTCACTGCATCTACCTTCTTAAGATCAGGAGCAACATTGTCCTTAGAAACAATATGCCCAAGGTATTGCACCTCCTTCTTAGCAAACTTACACTTTGAGAACTTAGCATATAATTTCTTCTCCTTAAGAATCTGTAACACTAATGCATGTTGTAACTAAAATGGGCATGGCTATAGTCCCATTTCCTAATAATTACAATTTTAGCTATTTAATTAGCATTTTCTAATATTAAAGGAATATTCTTTAGAATATATGTTTGAAAACAGAATATTCTTTAGAATATTCTATTTTGTATTCGACCCTTTAATAAATTATAGCATTCATTGAACAAAAATTAATAACATTATAAAAGTAGAAGGTATTAAATTATATAATATATTGCCTAATATAACAATTAAGGAAGAGCATAAGAGGTACATTATATAAATATTGATGTTGTTATTAAAATATTAATATTTAAATATAACATTATTAATTAAAAATTTGTAGTAGTAATAATATATATATAAATCCTATAATAATATAGTCAATCTTCCATATCATTTTTTAAATTTATATAGTTAAGTAAACAATTTGGTACTATTATTAAAGAGTTTATAATAATTATGAATATTAAATATATGATATTTTATAATTTTGTAATTGCTTTAAGCTTCAGAAAACATACATTCCCTTGCAGTTTTGTTAATGTGACTTTATCAACGCTTCTTGACATCCACCCATATCGAATGGATTTAACATTTATAAAACATGCTGGGTCTTTTTGATTGGGAGACCATGTTTTCTCTAGGCATCCATTATATCTTTCGCTCTCCTTCTCGTGTCGCCTTTTTTGTGGTTTGAACCATGCAACCTTAACAATACTATTTTTTGTGATTACTTCAGGTGTGTCGATAATTTGACCCATCCAAATAGGCTGATTATATGACGCATCTGGAGTAATGAGAACCATCATTAGTTTTTGAAGATCCTGGCAGCAATCAAAGTATGCTTTAGGTTTTTGGTTCCTTTGTCCAACAAAGTGTGGGGTTTGCACTTCCACATCACTACTGGCTTCTATGTCGTCTGTGCTCAGTGATGTCATTTCAATCTCCTCTCGCCACCTTGTTTTAGGCCAAAAAGGGTGTTGCAATTCTGTACTTGTGACAGTAGGCCCTTCCAACTCTCGAACAACAGTCTCCCAATAGTCAACCACATGCTTATATAGTTCTGAGTAACCAGTTGCCTTATCAGAATTCTTTGGCATCGATTTTTGAACCCATGCCACATATTTTTTGATGCCATCAATAATAACCTCTTGTTCCTTGAGCTGGGCACTCAATGGAATAGGGTCTGGTTGTCCTTCTGGGAGAAGTGGCTTTCCATTCTCTCCACTTTTGAAGAGCATTAACCCCTCTTTCGGTAACCACTCCTGCTCTGATGGCCGTAACTTGTACTGCATAATAGGTATACCATCTCGTATGGAGAAAAAGAATTGTAGCGGCACAAGGTGACCAACTAAAGAATCACTCCCCTCTTTTATATACTCCTTGAGAAATTTTTTGAAGTCTGGCACCTCAGTCACAAGCAAAGCACAACTTTTTTTGGAGATGCAATTTTCAAAAAGATTCATCATATGCGGTAAGGTAAGTGCACTTGTCCTTTTTGTAGAGTTGGAGACCTTGCTGAAGAACGCATCAATATCTTCATGAGTGTGACCAACCATAAGAAAACTGAGCGTGATTGTTTCAAACACACCTTTGGCAACAAGCATTGACAAGTATGCTAGCACATATCTAGAAAATAAAAGTAAGTATGAGCTTGAGAAACCCTTAAGTAAAATGATTTACCTATTTTTGTTCTCGCCTGCACAATTATCCATCTGTAAAAGCAAATGACGAGGAAGCTTATTTGATGTTGAGGACACATGTACACTATTTGAGCTAGATCCCTCCACTGAACCTGAACTCTCAACAGGGCCATCTGTTTTTTGTGCAGGCTGCTGACAATGCCTCTATATTCCCAAGTAGCCTCAAGTGCAGACGTGTTCATGAGAGCATTATGTAAAGGTTGAAGGTGTTGTTTCTTCACTTTGAGATCACGATAGGACTTGTCTGTGAGTGGGCTTCAAGGTTTCTGAAACACATGGCCAACGACCCAATAGTGAAATTGGAGTCGCTAGACCAATGTGGAAGTGAAAAGTGTCCATATGATTCACAACCGTGTCCATGTGTTAGCACACCTGTCAATGAAATGGAAGTTTCATGACATTTCCAAGGCACTTTGGTGTTGCAACGAGCTTTGGAATGCTGGTCTTTGAATGATCCATCTTGTCATGGATCAAGCACAGGTACTCTGATGGGCGTGACACAGAAAGCATGCGGTGTGCATAGTACTGAGACCGGCAAGTTTGTTGTGCAATCATGTGGGCCTCCATCTTCTTTTGAATGGCAGTGATCTCCACCAAGGTTTTTGCACAAGCCTCTGCAGCCTTCAATGATGTACAAGTGTCACACTTGGAAAAGCTAGAGTGTTTTGCAATCTCCACATCCTTAAAATGAGTATTCCATATGTTGTTGAAGGTACCAGTGCAGATTGCTTGCAGCCCCATCAAGCTGAGGCACTTGTTCACATGTTCACACAGCTTCAATTGAGTGTAGATCGAAGGCAAAACCTTGAGATTTTCCCTGACCCCTGCATTTGTGGTTCGGCATTTGTGAGGCATCCTGTCTGCATTTGCTTCCACAAAAGCCTTGAGTATCTCTATGGCTGCCATAATGTGAGAGCGGGTTTTGACCAAGCCAGTGTTCCCATGTACTGAGGTTCGCGCTCCATCTAACCACTCATCCCTCCGACGGTAGAACGTGGTCTTTGGGATCCCATATATACTGTACCAAGCTTTGAAGCAGATGGCCACCTTATTAAATACCATGGATGTACTCTGATAACCTGTGTCCGAAGCCATTCCATCAATACACCCAGTTAGTGCAGCATATACAAACTCATGCCTTTGCTTTTGGGTGAGCGTACGAAAGACATGTCTACATTGGGTAATTTCATTCCGGTCTGCCATCTGACAACACTTCTTCTTGCAGCAGTCAATCGTGGAAATGCTCATAACACTTTCGGAAGATGTAGGATCCATCTTCCCTCTTGCTGAAACATGTAGGGGAAGATCTGCAACCCATGAATCGCCTTTTTCTTACAATAGGACCAATGCAAGGAACCTCTTCAAATATGATTGTTCTTCCGGGTTGTTATTATTGAAATCCAACCCAGAATATGTTGAACCATCTTGCCGTCTTAATTCAGATGTTCGCCACCTCACGAGGGATCCAGGATGCAAAGTGCCATTAGGTGAAACCTCTGTCACAACTACACCCACGAAGTCGGACCCTAGTTTCTCTTCTGACACTGCTTCCATTGGATTTATAGCTGTGATGATGCCTCTCCCAACCTCAATCTCATGAAGAAAGAGAATCACCTCATCCATCACAGCAGGCAAGCCATCATCTGGAAAACTCGTGCTACTGTTTGTTTGTGACTCTGTATATTCTGTGTCAGCCTTGACTTCATCCAAATTCCACAATACAGGAGAACCCTCCTCAAATTCCATTCCGGAACCTCAACATGCTTGAAAATGGTGTTCACCCATACGTACACACAAGATCCTTGGGCAATATTGTGACATGATGCATTATCATCTCGAACTTCCACAGTTCCAGTGCCAACTATCTCGTTGTTCCGAAGAAGACATATTTATCTCCAGTATTATACATATTGTCCTGCACATAAATAATTGTGTTATTTATGATATCTGTTTATGCAATATTTCTAAGAAATCATAACTGCGGTTGCTTAATAATATGCATGTGCAATAATACATAATTATATATAAAATAATATCTCATGCTTTATTAATATAACTGATGGGCGGGATTAATCCCGCCCAGACTCCCCAGAGGAGTCGGCGGGATTAATCCCGCCGACTTCCTCGGAGGGAATCGGCGGGATTAATCCCGCGCGACTCTACCCATCGGAGAGAGTCGGCGGGATTAATCCCGCCGCGATTCCCTCCCCAGAAGAATCGGCGGGATTAATCCCGCCGCGGACTCCCTCGACGAGGAGTAGCGGCGGGATTAATCCCGCCGCGGCTCCCTCCGACGAGGAAGTCGGCGGGATTAATCCCGCCGCTCTTCCTCGGAGGGAATCGGCGGGATTAATCCCGCCGCAAATTCCTCCGACGAGGAAGAGGGGCGGGATTAATCCCGCCCACAACACTGACGAAGGAGAATAGGCGGCGGGATTAATCCCGCCCACAACTCTGACGACGGGGAATAAGCGGCGGGATTAATCCCGCCCACAACTTCTCCGAAACTATGATTTCAAAGAGATTCGGGATGAATTCTGCCCACAAATATTTAAAACAGGAAGGGAATGGCGAGATTAATCCCGCCACCCTTCTCTGCCTCCTAAAATGGTTGGCGAGATTAATCCCGTAGACAACTCTTTTAATAAATTCAAGTAAATCATTATCAGTTGAGAGAGTTATCGCGGGATTAATCCGCCGCTCTTTTTAAGAGGCGGAGAAGCATTGCCCGAACTAATTCTGCCATAGCTATGAAAGAGATGGTGGGGATTAATCCCGCCACCTCTTCAAAGAGGCAAAAAAAAATGGCCGGATTAATCCCGCCGCCCCGGCTAACCGAGAATATTAAGTTAAAAGTATATTTAAACGGGATAAATCCCTAACAGAATATATTGTAATCCTAATGCATTCCTAAATCCCTAAATTCTAAAATTTAAGAGAGAATGTAAGAGAGTGAATCTTTATAAATATATTTAAATTTGTTTATAATACTTACTTGTAAACAGCACTGAAGGCGCCGTGCTTTCCTATAAACAATAGCGCACCCAATTTAATGTCGCTCCTGAGCTGATCACTAAGAAGAAAAAAGAAAATCTGAAGAGTGAAAATAAAGAAATAAAGAAACCCTTGCCGGAGAAAGAACCAGATCTGAATTTGAGTGGGAAATTAAATGTATTTTCAAATTTACATGTCAGACAATACTTATGTCAGAAATTCAAAATTTTTGAAATAACAAAAAGAAAATTTAAGATGAGTTGAAACAAATAACCGACAGTCTGACATATATACTCTCCAATTCCAATGAGTGTTTTAAAATTGCATTTAATGTCATTCAAGTGCTTCAAGCTGTTTAATATTACGAAATTTTTGTAATTATTCTACATTCTTAATATTCAAGTATATATTATTAAGTTTATATATATATATATATATACACTAATACAATAAATAAATTGATATATTATTATGTATCATTTAAAATATATTCATAGTCTGTTTATTATTATTATTTTCTTAATTACTCGAGTAATTAATTTACATTTCCTACTATTAATGGGATATTTTGTTATTTTCTTAATATTCAAAGAATATTCCAATATTAAACATGATTATCATAATTAAATTAGTCTTATTCTTAATTATCTCAGTAATTATTCTACATTGTATATATTAATGGGATTTTCTCAATTAATTTGTTATTATTTCAAGAATATTCTAGTGTTAAACCTTATTATCAATATTAAATTAATATATATTATTAAAACTATATATGGCTATATATTAGATAAAATCATATATTATTATGTATAATTTAAAATATGTTCATAGTGTGTATATTAATATTATTTTCTTAATTATTCGATGTTTGTTTTGCACATATTATATATAAACACAATCATAAATTTATATATACATGTGCACACGCATTAGAAGCACTTACAGAGACACATATGCACACACATGCACATTGCCCTAAACCAAACTTGAGAAATTATATGTTGCTTCTTTATTGAAAAACATCATGTTCAACGCATGTATGATCTATATGTACTCAGTGTGTGTGTATGTAACACATTGAATTTACACATGTAATATATATGTATGTCTGTGTGTATACACGTGTGTATGTATATATGTGTACTAATATAATATATGCAATGTGTACGATTTTCATTTGTTAAACATCTCTTCTCTCATACATACACAGTGTCACCATGCATAATCCCTTCTCTCATACATACACACCATGCATGATCATGATCCATAATATGTAGCCTGTCTCTTCTCTCATACATACACACCATGCATGATCCATAATATGTACTGATGTTACAATATTATGTAATATGTATAATGTATATGTGTATAACACTCACTCCTCTCATACATAAACACCATGCATGATCCATCCTAACCCTAACCCTAAACCCTAAACCCTAAACCCTATGTAACACATTGAATTTACACATGTAATATGTATGTATGTCTGTGTGTATACACTGTGTGTATATGTGTGTACTAATATATCCAATGTGTATGAATTTAATTTGTTAACACTCTCACTCTTCTCTCATACATACACACCATGCATGATCCATGTAAATATGTACTGTCTCTCTTCTCTCAAACATACACACCATGCATGATCCATAATATGTATTGTCACTCTTCTCTCATACATACACACCATACATGATCTGTACTCTGTCTCTTAATATTAATATGTACTAATATGTATGTATGTCTATGTGTATAATATACTATGTGTATATATATATCGCTGCACGTGAAACTTTAACACTCTCATGGACACACACGTGTTAAACCCCTGCATGATATTTATTCTTGGGGTGTATGTGATACACCCACGCACACGCACACGTACATGCTGATAATATAATGAAAGAATATTCGTTTAGGGCGAATCTATAGTTTATTCTTTTTAGGGTTTAAGTATATTCTTAGAAGGAATATTCGATTAGGGTTAATATATATTCTATTCCTTTTAGGGTTTAAGTATATTCCTAGGGTTTGTAAGGCGGCGGCGGCGAAATCTCCTTCTCTCTCTCACACAGGTGAGATTCTCTCTCTCTCTCTCACGCACACTCCTCTGAGTTTATTTATTTATTTATATATTTATATGTGTGTGTATCTTAATAATATAATTTAGATCTCTATCTCTCGCACACACGCACACTCGTATACATATACACACACATAGATATATATATATTTGTGTGACACAGATATATATATATATATATATATATATATATCCTTCTCTCTCTCTCTTCTCTATAGATCTCTATCTCTCGCACACACACGCACACTCCTATACATACATATATATATATATATATATATATATATATACACACACACACACATATATATGTGTGTGTGTGTGTGTGTATCTGTATAATTTTATTGATTTGTTAATTGTATCTCTCGCACACACACGCACACTCCTATATATATATATATACACACACACATATATATATATAATTTTATTGATTTGTTTGTTTATCTGTATGATTTTATTTGTTTCACACACGCATACACACAATATACATATAATTTGTGTATCGGATAATTTGTGTATCAGTATAATTTTATCTGATTTGTCTATCTCTGGCACACACACGCACTCTCCTACACACATATACATATATATAAATATATATGTGCGTAGCGGCGGGATTAATCCTGCCGCTATATGGTGAGACGTGTGTAGCAGCGGGATTAATCCCGCCGCTATATGGTTAGACCCTCAGCGGCGGGATTAATCCCACCGCCCTTCAGGCAGGCTATTTTGTTAGCCTCATAAGCGGCGGGATTAATCTCGTTGCGTACGCATGCCATGCGCGGAATCGGGCGGGATTTATCCCCCCCCATTGGCCTGTCTGAAGGGCTTAGGCGGCGGGATTAATCCCGCCGGATTCTGCACAGGGCATTGGCGTCCGACGGGATTAATCCCGCCACCTAGGGCCCGAGTAAAGGGCCTGGGCGGCGGGATTAATCCCGCTGCCCTGCGCGGAATCGGGCGGGATTAATCCCGCCGCCAAAGGCCTGCCTAAGATATTTTAGGAATATTCCTAACTAAGTAAGGTTATTGAAGGATTAATTAATTAATTAATTAATATTTAAGGCTTAATTACATATTAATTGAATGATTAATTAATAATTAAAACTTAAGTATTAATTAGTAATTTATTTTATATTCCCATTTTCACGTATCATGCCCACTTTAGTTACAACGTGCATACTAGATGTAGATGTTCCACATGCTCCTCTAAAGTTCTGCTATAGCTAAAAATATTATTTAATAAGACTTAAACAAGATGATCGATATAATAAGTAAAAATGGAATTCATTAACTGCATGAACGTCGCAGGGGCGTTCACCATGCCAAACAACATAACGTGAAACTCAAAATTACTAATTCGGGTTTTGAATGTTGTCTTAGCAACGTCCTATTCTCTCACAACAATATGCTCCATAAGTCAATTTTGGTAAACCACCTTGCCCTTGCAAGCCACTTAAACAGATTGTTAGTTATTGGCATAGGAAACTTATTCTTCATAGTCACCTTATTTAAGGCATGATAATCGATACACATCTCATCAATCCATCCTTCTTTCGCACAAGGAGCATTAGAGCTCCATAAGATGACTTGCTAGGCTAAATAAATTCTTGTACCAATAGCTCTTCCACTTACTTCTTCACCTCCAGCTCCTCCAAGAGGCTCAAACAATATGGACTCCTTGAAATTGGTTTAACACCATACTCAAGCTCAATTTCATGGTCCACTCCGCAAAATGGTGGCACTCCTGCAAGCAGATAAGAGGGAAAGACATCCTTGAACTCCCCCAACACCTCCTAAACAAGAGTTGACCAAACGTCCACCTTGGTCAAATTGTTGATTGTTGATTGTTGATTGGTAAATAGTGACTCCTTCACATTGGTAGCATTAACTTTCTTGAAGTGGATGTAATAAAATTCATCATCAAATGACCTTAAAACACACATTGAATTCTTTAAAGCGGTAGTCAATAGAAGCTTAGAAGTAAGAGTGTAACCAACTCCCTTGAGGACGTGGCTCCTTCCACTCAGAGTCACCTCTACCTCCTTCCTAATTCAATCAGGCCATGGATTGTACTTCTCCATTCAAGCCATCCCAAGGATGAGATCATAACACCTTAGCTCTGTCAAAAAGAATTACTCCTTGAAAGACACATCTCCAACTTCTAATGTGAGCTTTACATAGGCACTTTGTTCTTGTGATGAAGTAGCAGCTCCTTCTACCGTGTATGGATCAATTCTCTTAGTTGACAAGTTTAATTTCTCCACTAGCACCGAAGAGATAAACTCATCACTGTGACCAAAATTAAACAAAACTAACACCGACATTTGTTGACCGTTCCTTTAAAGCAAATCAAATTGTTAGGATTAGCCTAAAAGATAATTGCAACAGTGTTCTCAAGCACATAACTCAACTCTCTAGCTACCATAAACACCACATGGAGCTTGGAGTTTTCTAATCCTTTGAAGTCGTTTCCTCCCGTTCCATCTCCTTCATATGCTTCTTGATTTTTGGCTTTCCTAGCCTTAAAGATAGGACAATCTTTAATGTAATGATTTGGATCATTATACTAAAAGCATTCACGATTGTCAAGACTCTGACCAACTCCCTTTACTATCTTTGTCCTTATGGTATTTCTATGATGCTTGGAATTCTTAGTACCATGGTCGTAACTCTTTTGGATCTTGGTTTCAGACTCCTCTTTCTTAGAGTCCTCCCAAACCTTTTGCTTTCCAGCTGCCAATGCACTTCTTTCCATTTGCGTAGTAGCCACATGTGCCTCCTCCAATACCTCTTCAAGAGTCTTAAACTCTTTCTTCTAACTCTCCAATGTATTCACCAATTATGTACTCCTGAGTCCGTCAATGAAGTAGTCACGCTAGAAAGTGAATGGCATCTCAGGATTGCGAGCGATCAATGCTCTCATCTTGTTAATGTAGTCTTTAAGTGAGAAATTCCCTTGCTTGAAATCTCTAAGCTTCAGACGAGCATCATGTGCATCGTATGTAAGCCCATATTCCTTGAAAGCATTCATGAAGTGAGTCCAAGTTGTCATAGTTTTTACTATGACTCGACCCTTTACTTTGGGGTTTGATTGTTGTTACTTACTAGATTATGTGACAAACCCTAGATGTAGAAGAAATAGGCCTACATAGTGCACTTGGGTATCTAGTGATGGTCCGGTTGGGTGTCGTTAGGTCTTTGCAAGAAACTCTAGGCGAAGCTAGTACTTCCATTTAGAGAACTCTCCCCCGTTATGACATTCCAAGTTAGAATTCTTTGCAAAGTATAGCTTATCAAAATAAGGGTTAGGGACACCCCTAGGGTTGCCCTAAACCCCCCCCCCTAGGGGTTAGGTTAGGACAACCATTTTCTCTAAGGGCTGGCATTTCCGTGCCAGCCCACTTACTCACTTAGGAAAATAGGGGGGAGGAGGAGGGAGGGGAGGGAGGAAGGGGGGGGGGGGGGGCGTCCGTCACATAAATAAGGTAGAGTATATGTAGTGAGGCTTCCTGGGTTCAAAAGAGAGTTTGTTAACCTCCTACCGGTGCAAGCTAAGCTTGTATCGTTAAGGTGCAACCCTTTGTTGTGCCGCCCTAACTACCATATGACAGAGGTACGTCCCACCTTTAGGTTAGACTATCCTTATCGTTGGCAGGATCGTGCCTTTGTGACGGGAGTACGTTACATTTAAGGAGTTAGTCAGATTCCTTGGCCCAAAAACCTGCTCGCAAGCTCAAAGGCGTTGCCCGAGTTCACGTTCTGCAAACTAGTGGTTGAAGCCTTGCTCTAGCCGCCTCAACCACGCCAAGCTAGAAACGATACCCGTAGCTTGACTAGTCCGCATGTCCTGATTCACAAGGTGAGCCTCGTTCATGGACTTGGTCAGCTAGGGGCTTAAGTTTCTAAGAGTCGGGTTTCTAATACGGGTTACTTTACTAGATTTCATGGGGTTTTCAAAGAGGGGATTCTAGGGTTGGCACCTAGCAAGCCGCCTTTGTGGTGCTAGGTAAAAACTCTGACAATTGGTATCGAAGCAAGTTCTTAGCGGTCAGTAGGACTGCCTTAAGTCATAGGGTGTTTCAGTGTTAAGATAACTCTAAATTCTTGATATACTCTATTGCTTTCGGTTAACATGTCTGTATTCTACGCAGAGAGTTTGATCTTGTGAGTTGTCAAACTTTGGAGAACACTTGCTCAGTGAGTCGGCATGAGATTCTAGGTATGTCTGAAAGTCTTATGCTAGTTTAAGCTGATGTGTGTGGGTGTACAACATGTGCAGGGTGTTTCCAACTTCACATTGGGAATATTCCAAACATATTCTCCAAGTGTTGAAACTAGGGTTCAATACGATGAGCAAAAGAAAGCAACCAGAGCCTAAGGCAAAGAGGGTTATCACAGAGGCTCAAAATGAGGAGATGGATGAGGCTGATCCAGGTCGGCCCCCTAGAGTTAGACAACGACTTGGTTGGCGAGAAATAATGATGGATGCCCTAAATGAACTTCGAGGGGATGTTTTGGGGTTGAACGACAGAATTGATAATGTTGCCGTTAGGATTCCGACAAATACTGCAGTGCCAGATCTTCCGCAACCACGGAAAAAAAAGAAGAAGCATGACTCAGAGTCAGGTTCCTCTGAATCAGATTCTTCGACGGAAGTAGGTGGTGGAGGTCCTAGCAAATTCCAACCAGTAAAGCCTTTGAATTTCATGGGTTCAAAGGATTACAAGGTTTTGGATGACTGGTTATATGATATGAAAAGCTATTTCGAGGCTATTTCCATGAGAGAGACAGAAAAGGTTCATGTGCCAAGCAATTTATTAAAGAAGAAGCTAAGACTTGGTGGCGAATTGTTGAAGATGAACATGGATACCGAATAGTTGGAAACACATAAAAAGGAGATCAAAAAGCAGTATATGCTGTATGATCTCGGTTTGCGATTGCGTGCTGACCTGACACTTTGTCAACAGGGAGTTTGAGGAAGTCCAATGGACCACGTTTATCGATTTGAAAGTGTACGGCAATTGGTGCCAAATATGAGCGATGATGAAGAGCTTGAAGTTGCTTCATGGCTAGCTTGAATAAGAAGATGCAAAGGGAAATCTTAAGGTACAAGCCAACAAGCTATCGGGAATGTCAAGAGGCAACTCAAAAGGTTGCTTATGGCATGTCGTTAGAGGACTTGTACAAAGGGGAGGAAACAAAACCTAAATTGAAGAGGTTTCCTCCAAAGTCTAGGTTTAGAAGGTTTGATAGGCGACTAGATCAATCACCATCGAATCGAAATGTAAGTCCCTTTGTTGGTAGTTTGAAGTTTTTGAATACATCAAGACTCATCAAATCTCGGAAAACCGTTAGCGTTACCACCACCTCAATAGGCCAAGGGCTCGGCTCCAAAGTCTACTCCCTCGCAATTCGCAAGCAAGGTTCTGACATGTTATAATTGTAACAAGCCTAGTCATGTCGTTAGACAATGTTGGGCACCCTCACAACAGTCGGGTGAGTCTTGAATACATCAAGACTCATCGGATCTTGGAAACCGTTAGCGTTACCACCACCTCAATAGGCCAAGGGCTCGGCTCCAAAGTCTACTCCCTCGCAATTTGCAGGCAAGGTTCTGACATGTTATAATTGTAACAAGCCTAGTCATGTCGTTAGACAATGTTGGGCACCCTCACAACAGTCGGGTCATTTTAAAGCAATGGTAAAAGAGGAAGTTGTTGAAACCAGAAATGCTTGAAGATCCGGAAGATGAATTAAAAGACGTAACGTTGTGCCAAACACAACTTACCTTATTCGTTATTCAAGACAAAATTGACCCTCTGTTATATTTGACAAGAAGGATATGAGGGGACCGAGTCCGAATGATGATCGATACTGGAGTAACATACAACTTCATATCGACTAAGCTAGCTTGTGAATTGAATTTAGATATAATAAAGATGTGTGAAATAAAGATCAATTTTGGTAAAGGTTCTCAAAATACTAATAATATAGCAAGGGCAGTTCATGTCCAAATCAAAGATTGGAAGGCTAAGCTAGACTTAGTTGTCTTGAATATGACGGGGTTTGACTTTGTTTTGGGTATGGAATGGTTCCATAAACATGTAATTAAAATCAGAGGTTCTGAAGATAATCGAATCACGCTTGCAGCATATAAAGAGGACATTAGAAAACATGCTCAGATGGAAACGCTAATTGATAAGGATTAGAATCCTATGTTCCTTACCTTAATTCAGTTGCGTAAGGCAGTTAGACATCGGGAACGTGTGTTTCTTGCAATGGTTTTGGATACTGGTGAAGTCAAAATAGAGATGGTCAAGGAATCTGTTCCCGAACCTATTTTGGAAGTCTTGAACATGTTTAAGGATGTGTTGCCAGAAGACTTGCCACCTGAGTTACCTCCACGTCAAGCTATGGACTACAGGATAGAAATTTTGCTAGGTTCATCTCCACCGGCAAGAGTCCCATATCGGTTGAATCCTCAAGAGTTAGTAGAATTAAGAGACAGCTGACAGAATTGATTGGTCGAAGACACATTCGACTTAGTCGATCACCGTATGGTGCACCTATTTTGTTTGTAATGAAAAAGGATGGTATGATGTGAATGTGTGTGGACTGTCGAGCACTGAACGCGATAACTATCAAAAATAAGTATTCCTTTTCCATGAGTGGACGACTTATTTGATAGCTATCAAAGGCAAAATATTTTCAAGAATAAACTTGAGATCTGGTACCATCAGATTCGGGTAGTAGAAAATGACATTGAAAAGACCGCTTTTCGAATGTGTTATGGATCATTTGAGTTTCTAGTCTTACATTCGGGTTGTGCAATGCTCCAGCAACTTTTTGCACAATGATGGATGATGTGTTTAGAGACTATTAGACGAGTTCGTAGTGGTGTATATTGATGACATTCTGGTTTTCAGTTCGACAATTGAGGAACATGTGGAACACTTAGAAAAGTGTTTCAGAGGTTGAGGAGAACCAATTGTATGCTAAAGAAAGCAAGTGCGCATTTGGTCAAACCAAGATAGATTTCTTGGGACACTTGAATCTCAGGTGGGGAGGTTGCCATGGACCCAAAGAAAATTCAAGCTATTACGAGTGGATGACTTTAAAAGACGTGCATGAAGTTAGATCATTTCTTGGTTGACAGGGTATTACCGAAGATTCATAAAGGGTTACTCAAAATAGCGGCCCCATTGACAGATCTTACGAAGAACATTCCATGGCATTGGACTCCAGAGTGCCAACGTGCATTCGTCAAACTCAAAGAGGCTATCTCTTCTGAGCTAGTTTTGTAATTGCCCATCTTTGAAGATCCCTTTGAAGTAGAAAGTGACGTTTTCGACTTTGCAATTGGTGGTTGTATTGCAACAGAAAGAACATCCAGTGTTCTTTTTCTCGAAAAAGTTAGATGCCATGCAAACTCGATGGCCTACTCATGAAAAGAAGATGTATACTATTGTTGCTTCCTTGGAGTATTAGCATAATTATCTTCCAAGTCATGGCACTAGTTTGGACAGATAGTAAACTTTAAGGTATTTTGAAACGCAGTTGAAGCTATCACCGAAGTATGCTAGATGGCAGTAGAAGTTGGCATGATTCCAACCTAAAATCAGATATAAGGCAAGAAAGGAAAATGTGGTAGCTGATGCACTCAGTAGGAAGGGTCATCTTTGTATTATGTCAGCACCTGTGTCAGCTTTGATGAATGAATTTGTGACGGCATATCCTCAGGACAAGTTTGCTAAGGAGGCTTTAAGTCTGGTGGCAAAGAGGAAACAAATTCATCAATTACGAAGAGATAGTAATATTCCAGCAGGAATAAAAAGTCGAATGGATGCACTCAAATAGGCGCATTTGCAGTACGAGATGGAGTTCTTTATTATAAAGAAAAGAGACTCTATGTTCCAGAAGAGACATGGAGGGAGAGGCTGTTAAAGAGCATCACGGCGTTCCTTTGGCAGGACATGGTGGAAAGCATAAGACGTTGGCTTTATTGAAACAGGGATTCTATTGGCCGGGTATGATATACGATGTTGCCAAGTATGTCAAGACATGCCCCACATGTCAACAAGTAAAGAGCCGATCGCAAAAATGAGCTAGGAAGTTGCAGTGTATACCAATTCCAGAGCGGCCATTTCAAAGTGTTACTTTGGACTTTATCATGGGATTGCCAAAATCTTGTGGTTTTAACGTGTTCATGATGGTAGTCGATCGGTTTTCAAAGGTTGCTCATTTCATTCCAACTATAGAGACAGTAATGCAATTCAAACAACGAAGCTGTTCTTCCACGAAGTCATAAGAGTGCGCGGGCTACCGAAAACGATGATCTCAGATCGAGATCTTCGATTTACAGGCAAGTTTTGGGGAACATTGTTTAAGCAGTTTGGTACGATGCTGAAGTTCAGTACAACCTACCATCCGCAAACTGATGGTCAAACAGAGAGGGTGAATCGACAAGTTGAGGAATATCTCAGATGCTATGTTCAAGGTGATCAACTTGATTGGGTTGAACACTTAAATATGGCTGAGATATGTTACATTAACTCGACACACACTGCGAATGTAGCTCAATGGAATTGTTGACTGGGAATAACGGTGGTATTCTTCAGAGTATGGTGTTACCAAAAGATGATGTCAATCGAGTTCCCTCTGTTACAAAGTTCACTAGACAGTTGTATCGGACATGGGAAGCTGCTCGTCAAGCGATGGCTGTAGCACAGGAAAGGTATCATTAACAGTATGATAAGCATCGACGGGATGTAGAGTATCAGGTTGGAGATATGGTATTGTTGAGTACCAGAAACCTAAAGGTTCCAACGACTCTTTCGAAGAAGTTTTTATCGCACTACATAGGTCCATACAGGGTGGTGAAGCGAGTAGGGAAAGTGGCTTATGGATTAGATCTGATCTTCCTCCAGAGTTGGGAACAATACACAATGTGTTTCATGTCAATTTGCTCAAGTCATTCCACAAGGATGAGAAACATCCGCAAAGATATAAAACTTACGTCCGCCCCTTGAGCTGGTTCATGAAGGTACGGAGTACGAAGTCGAATCCATATTGGGCAAAGGAAGGTTTATGGACCGTAAAAACATAAATTTGAGTATCTCATCAAATGGAAAGGCTATCCGGCGTGCGAATTGACATGGGAACCATTGGAGAATCTACAAAATGTGATGGAGTTGGTGAATGAGTTTGAGGCAAGGTCTCAAACTATTTAAGAAATAAAGTTATTTCTTCTTAACCTAGGGGCCAACAGACAACATTAACTAGAGGCCTCCGATATAAATTCTAGTTAACTAAAAGAATTAACTAACTTGTTATTTGTGTCGGGTGACAGACTTTGCAGACGTGCAAAAGGTCTCCAAATGACTTCTTGTTGCAAGTGATACCTCTGGCAGCTAAGTTCTCACTCAGTGAACGACAGTTCTGAAGTATTTGGCTTGCGTAATGCAAGGGGGTAATAAAACTTGTGAACTTTTTGCTGACTTCGCATAAAGTGATTAACGTTAGTTTTTCAGTTAATTTTTCCTAACCTGGTCTAGTCTTGGAGTTAGACGTCAACGGAGGACATTGACATTTTTCAAAGGCGAGGAGTGTGTCATAGTTTTTACTATGACTCAACCATTTACTTTGGGGTTTTGATTGTTGTTACCTACTGAATTATGTGACAAACCCTAGATGTAGAAGAAACAGGCCCACATAGTGCACTTGGGTATCTAGTGATGGTCTGGCCGGGTATCGTTAGGTATTTGTAAGAAACTCTAGGCGAAACTAGCACTTCCATTTTGAGAACTCTCCCCCATTTTGATGTTCCATGTTAGGATTTTTGCAAAGTATAGCTTATCAAAAATAAGGGTTAGGGACACCCCTAGGGTTGACCTAAACCCTAGGGTTGACCTAACCCCCCTTAGGGGTTAGGTTTAGGGTTAGGTTAGGACAACCATTTTCTCTAAGGGCTGGCATTTCCATGCCAGCCCACTTACTCACTTAGGAAATAGGAGGGGGGGTCTGTCACATAAATAAGGTAGAGTATATGTAGTGAGGCTTCCTGGGTTCAAAAGAGAGTTCGTTAACCTCCTACCGGTGCAAGCTAAGCTTGTATCGTTAAGGCGCAACCCTTTGTTGTGCCGCCCCTAACTACCATATACAGGGGTATGTCCCACCTTTGGGTTAGACTATTCTTATTGTTGGTAGGATCGTGCCTTTGTGACAAGAGTACGTTACATTCAAGTAGTTAATCAGATTCCTTGGCCCGAAAACCTGCTAGCAAGCTCAAAGGTGTTGCCGAAGTTCACCTTTCACAAAACTAGTGGTTGAGGCCTTGCTCCGGCCGCCTCAACCACGCCAAGCTAGAACGATACCCGTAACTCGGCTAGTCCACGTGTCCTGATTCACAAGGTGAGCCTCGTTCGTGGACTTGGTCAGCTAGGGCTTAAGTTCCTAAGGGTTGGGTTCCTAATACGAGTTACTTTACCAAATTTAGTGGGGTTTCCAGAGAGGGGATTCTAGGGTTGGCACCTGGCAAGCCGCCTTTGTGGCGCTAGGTAAAAACTCTAACACAAGTAGTCAAAGACTCCTTCACACAATCCCACCATGAGTCCACCTCTCTTTGAATGCCAAGGATGCATCTAGGAGCTTGTTCTCATCACTCTGATCAGTAATCCTTAGCAATTTGTCCATTTTGCTCAACCACGAGATGTATTGATTTGCCATACCACAGCCATCAAACTGGCTTCTTCTCAAAGAACCGTCACTAGCGACAATTGATAGTGGCTCTTTTGAGCATTGAAGCAAAGTATGTGGCTATGACTATGGTAGCACAAGAGGTTGTCTGGCTACAAGAGCTTCTAGAAGAAATCATGATGAAGTAAGCAAAACCAATTAAGATTTGCAACTCACATGATGACAATCACTGCTCCTAGAGCGTCATGTTTTATCTGGGCTTCACTCCTGACTCCTCCTACGCTTGAGGAGCTCCTTAATCTCTCTTAGCTCATCTCTCAGAGCATAAAGACTATTTCTAATCCTCCTAAACTCCTCTTGGTACTTAGCATCATAGTCCACTTGCCTAAGGAAGAGAGTTTGCAATTCCTCCGTGAGAACTGCTTAATCCCAAACATAATATCTGCTCAACATAATAAAGCAAAGTTATTTCAAGCTCCAATACCAAGCTGTTACACTCCTACATCACCATACCTAGATGCTACCTAACTCGTTGCCCAACCTTAGAGCACTCTTGCTCACCCCCAAGTTGCAGCAAGTTAAACTCCACTCCAACACCACACAACTCAAGTTGCTCTCCAAATTAGGGCTTCCCTTAAACCTATATGATTAGCTTAAACACAAGATCAATTAAGGTCAACCTTTAACCAAGGCCATGGGCAACACTGTAACAGTGGGTAAGCCATGGAAGAGAGGCTACTTAATATATAGTTCGTTGGGAACATGCAAATCCAGCCTTGTTATAGTGCAACCGTAGCCAATTACCTGTAGTACAACGTATACATACGAGCTCAACCTCTGTGACATGCAAACGGATGACGACTTACGCAGTCTCTTTATGGAGTCCCATAAGAGATCTATAATTCTTGTAGAAGACATGGGTCAGCAGACGAGAGGATTTTCATATTCACTATTAATCACCCGGAGAGTCTCGATCTGGCACTGTTGAGGAGGGGACGTATGGATATGCACATTCATCTTGGTTACTACAGTTTTGAGCTCATGAAGAATTACTTGAGAATCGAAGATCATGAACTGCTTCCTCAAGTCGAGGAGCATGCATGTGTTACTCTTGCCACTCTTTCTGAATTACTGCTTAGCTCGAGAATGGAGCCTGATGAAGCCATAGCAAATGTTATTGAACTGCTCAAAACTAAGATCAACCCTTAGTAGACGAGGAAGAAAATTTTAATTTATTTCAGTAAAAGTCATTAGGACTTTTGTTGAGAAATCAAGTTAATTATTGTATATATATGTGTGTGTGTGTGTTTGTGTGTGTGAATATAAAGATACTGTCTACAATGGATGAGTTAAACCTCAGAAAAAATAAAAACAGAAAATACTTAAAATATCTCTATATGTCACACGTAATTATAAATTATATTTATATATCATATTGTATTATTAATATATTTTGATCTCAATAATCATTACTTTTAAACAAAATTTATGCATATATTAAGTATATTTGGAACATAACCTAGTTTACGTGTTATTATAGATCTTTTAATGCTTTAAATATGGCACACATTAGTGAATATATTAATATATTTCAACGATGTATATTATATTTCATTTACTTAGAGAGAGAGAAATTATTATTTTATTTATCAATTATATACTATTTTATGTTTTAATTTATTATATTTTTGTAATTACATGCATAAACACCACATTACAGATTATGTACGCTTTTATTAATATAATTTATAAAATATTATATTTTTTATTTGTATATTATAAATTATTAATTTTAGATTTTTAAAATTTATAGTGGCATGTTTCATTTTCAAATATAAATCCTACTAATCAAATTAAAAATTATTAAAATTTATATATTTATATTTTAAACTTAAAATTATCATATCATTTCAGTATGAATTTGTTAATAGTGATTGGATTTAATCCGTTCCGTAGTAAATTTGTTGTTTCCTAATTTATTCTTGTGTTTATTAAGGTTGCTTTTATTTATTATTTGTTTTATTTAAAAATATATATAGTAAATATTATATTTTTGATATTAATAGATATTGTGAGAGCTCGGAATATAGAAATGTGTATATCCATTAGTTCAGAAACCCTAACTTATATACAAGAGCGAGTGGTCCAGATTGAATCCAATCCGACGGCTATCAAAATCCACTACGCTAATAATAGTATGTGCACATGCAGCCGTACACGTGGATCTTACATCATCCCCTCCTCTCGGAAGGGTGTAAGTTGGTTAGGGTTCTCTTGTAGACGGGCCCGGATCTGGAGGAACATCAGGAGGAGGCACTGGTGGATCTGTAGGCGGCACAACTTGTTCCCGTTGCACAAAATGCTTCAACCGTTGTACATGTACAATCTCCGGAGGATCGGGTTGAATGTCGTGCCGAACCTCATAAACCTGTGGCCTACTTGCCGTAGCACTCGATACGGTCCTTTCCACTGAGGAAGGAGACTCTTAGCTAAACCACGTACCGTAAGCTTGGGAAAACGAACCAACACCAGTTCATCAACCTTGTACTCCGCAGGAGGACGATGATGCGAGTTGTAGCGTTGTTGTTGTCCTACTTGTACGCGGCCCAAGTGTTCTGCTGACTCCACGAACCAATGGAAGAATGCTCGTCAGATACCGATCCCACGACCTAGCATCAGCAGCTCGCGGTAACCGAGAAGGCAAACCCAACTCCGTTGGCAACACCGGGTCATGACCATACAAAAGCTTATATGGGAAGTACCAATGGAACTTTGAACTCCAGTGACATAAGCATATCGGAGAGACGGCAGATAACCATCCCAATCTGAATGTTGAAAGTTCACATACTTCCGATCATCCCCTTGAAGGTTCTGACAGCCGTTCCACTAAACCATCTGTCTGAGGATGATAAGCACTTGTGAAAGTGTGGCGTATCCCTAATCGAGATGTCAAAACATGAAATGCCTCAGCCATAAATGCGGGACCATTATCCGAGAGAATTCGCTCCGGACAAGAATGCTGAAACACGACCCGATTCAGGAGAAACTGACCAACAGCAGAAGCAGTCGCACTAGCAAGAGCACCAACTTCTACCCAACGAGTTAGGTAATCAGAAGCAATAATAACGTACTCGTTACCAGCAGTTGACCGCGGAAAAGGTCCCATCAAATCAAATGCCACCAATTCAAACGGACGAGAAACTGCAATTGACTCCAACCGTCCTTCCGAAGCACATGGGGGAGTATTGCGAGCTTGGCACCACACACAACTACGCACATACCGAATCACATCTCCTCGCAACTCCGGCCAATAGAAAGATCTGTGCAGCTTCTCCATCACCCGACGATGTCCCATGTGCCCGCCAAGAATAGGAGAGTCATGGTAAGCATGGAGGAAGCGTGGAATGAAGATTGAAGGCACCACCAACCGCAAAGGATCATCTGGATCAGTCCCCACAAAATAAAGAAGGTCATCCTGAAGGCGATACTGTGAATGTAAATGCCTGAAAGGCAAGTCATCAGCAAGTGATGCAGGATTCTCAAACCCATCACGAAGCCTTCGAATCCACGGCTCAACCTTTTGAGCTTCCCGAACCTCATCCAAAGACGGCAAATCTAACTCTGCATTCTGCGGACACTGAACGTCAAGCACAGCAACTGCTGATGGTACGGAATCTTCATCCAAAAAGTCCACTGAAGCTGGAACAACTGGTTCCTCTGGGGCAACAGAAGAGAGAGAAGGTGGAAGAGGAGCCCGAGAAAGAGCATCAGCATCAGCCATGGAACTCCCTGGGATGAACAACTTCAAAGTCGTAAATTTGAAGTTTCAAGGCCCACCGAGCAGTACGCCCAATCAAATTCTTCCGCTTCAACAACGAAGTGACTGCTGCATGATCGCCTTCCAACAACGTCCGCGAACCATGCAAGTAGGCATGGAGCTTCTCAAAACCCCAAACTGCTGCTAGACACTCCTTTTCAGTCGTGGAGTAATTCACCTCTGCTGGCTGCAATGTACGGCTGATGTACGCAATGGGATGTCGTTGGCCAGGAACACTCGTACTCTCCTGCATCAATACACCCCCAGGCCGATGTCAGAAGCATCTACACGCAAGATGAAAGGACGGTGTAATCCGGGTACGCCAAAACTGGAGGAGTCGTCAACAACTCTTTGAGATCTGCAAATGCCTGCTTGCAATCCTTAGACCAAACAAAAGAAGTCATTGACGATTTCAACAACGCGCGCAACGGTGCAGTACGATCTGAAAGATGATCCACAAAACGACCCAGATATTGTACCTTGCCAAGAAAGCGTTGCACATCATTCACACACTTTGGCGTAGGGAACTTCAAAACTGCAACTAGTTTGTCAGGATCGACTTGCAAACCTTCACGTGAAATGCGATAACCCAGATAAGTGGTGTCCTTTGATCCAAACACACTTAGATGGCTTCAACTTCAAACCAACTTCCCGCATCGATCCAAAACCTTACGTACATCACCGACATGCTCCTCCCACGTTCCATCCGAATGGATCAAAACATCATCGATGAAATCGGCAGTCACCTCCGGCATGTCGCAAAGAACCTCATCCATCATACGCTGGAAAGTTGCTGGAGCATTGCTCAAACCGAAAGGCATCACCAGGAACTCGTACAGGCCAAATGGTGTCCGAAAAGCAGTCTTGGGAATGTCCATGTCAGCCATCGGAACTTGCCAATATCCAGATGCGAGATCTAACTTGGTGAACCAACGGCTCCGCCCCAGTCGATCCAAAAGGTCTGCAGTATGAGGAAGTGGGTACACATCTGAGACGGTTACCTCATTTAACGGGCGATAGTCAATGCAGAATCGAACGCTCCCATCAGGCTTCGTCACAAGGTGAGGTTCGCACGCCCAAGGACTTCGAGACTTCCGGATAACACCCTTCTCCAACATCTCTTTGACATTCGCTCGTAAGATCTTGAGCTCCTTTGGTGATCGACGCCGAACAGGTACCTTGATTGGCCTAGCTTCTCCAGTTGGAATAGGGTGGCGTGTCGCAATCTTGGCCCCAGATGACAAGTCGAAGTTGAAAAGATCAGCATACTCCTTCTTGAGTTGATCAACAACTACAGCACGACGATCATCTGATGGATCCAAGAAGAAAGGAAGAGCATGAAGGGAAAATGGTTGGAAATAGGGTGAGACAAAAGTGATGGAAGCAGAGGTGGAAGCAGATGGACGAAGTGGAATAGAAGTAAGAGGAATGGAAGAAAGACGAGGGAGAGTCAAACAAGGGGGAGACTTTTCAAAGTCACACTTGGCATGATTGCGAGTTAACCAATCCATACCAAGAATAAGGTGAAAAGCTTGACTCGGCACCACCCGCAAAGATTGAAGCTCGAGCTCACAATCATCCACACGAACAACAATGTCCACTTCATCCCGGAACAAGCATGAGTATGTCCGTTGCCGTACAGAATGAAGACTGGTTCTACCGCACGACGCAAATGAAGGCTGCAACGTGTAGCAACAGATTGAGAAACAGAGGACAAACTTGAACCTGTATCCACCAACACTGAAAGGAAAACAGGACGAGGCGTGCGATTAAAACGAGCTTGAAAAGTGAAAACCGGATGATTTGGTGCCGAGTGAACCCCTTGATGATACTCCCGAAAGAAAGATGGAGGGGTCACTAATTTATTCGCACGAGGACCCTCCTCTACTCGTGCGATTCGTCGTTTCCCGGAAGATCCACCGCATCACAACCTTCCATGCAGCAGCACCAACCGGACGTTGTTGACGCCATGGCCTCCATCCTGGAAATGGGGGACGCCAATCGGGAAATTGACAGCGCCGATACGTGTGTCCAACCTCATCACATGCCCAACAACGAACTGCACGTCCACGTCCTCGTCCACGGGCCCCACCTTGTGCTGGTACACGAGCGGCAACAGCCTCAACCTCCATCGGAGCAGGTCCATCCCCAACATGGAGTGGAACAAGAGCACGTGAAGGCGCAAGTGGGAGAGGTGACGACTCATATCGTTGTGCCAGCCTCAAAGCATCGTCAAGAGTCACTGGAGCTAGTGCATGCACAAGCCCCACAAGGTCTTGACGAAGTGCTGGCCACAACATACCTAACTTGATGCGTTCCGACATGTTAGGTTCTGCACGCAGCAAAAGGCTTCGAAAGCGAACACCAAACTGCATCACCGACTCAGATGGCTCCTGACGAATACGATGCAACTGCTGAAAAGCATCATCACAGTCGTCCGCATGCCCAAATGCACGTTTGAAGATCTCTGGAAGAATATTCCAATCTCCACGAGTTGCAACGTCCAGACCATTGTACCACTGCAACGCCGTCCCTTGAAGACAAGTAGGAAACTCGCGCAAACACTGAGCACCGTCCCACGAATGATATGTGGCAACCACAATGAAGTGGTCAAACCAATGGTACACATCATCTCCAGGATTTCCGCGAAAGAAATCCGGCCGGACACGGGGGTTTGCAACATGAGTAGGAGGAGTACCCTGGACTGTGAATGCTGCCATCAACTGAGAATGATTGTTCAGTTGCACACGCATGGCATCCAACAACTGCATGAGTAACTGCTCCACAGACAAGGGATTTGCCTGTTGTGGATTCATGGACAAGAAGAGACAAAATCCACAAGAAAGGAATAGATCTAGACAATGGAAAAGCTAGACCTAAGAAGACAAAGAAAATTGAAAAAGACAAAATCCGAGCACTCCGTAGGGACAATTAGAGGTGCCCCTCACCTCCACCAATGTGAGAGCTCGGAATATAGAAATGTGTATATCCATTAGTTCAGAAACCCTAACTTATATACAAGAGCGAGTGGTCCAGATTGAATCCAATCCGACGGCTATCAAAATCCACTACGCTAATAATAATATGTGCACATGCAGCCGTACACGTGGATCTTACAATACTTATTTAAATAGTTAAATATTTATTTTTAATATTTATGTTGACTCTATATTAACATCAATTTTGGACTGATTTGACTTGACTTTAAAATAATTATTTAGAAAATGTGTTATAATAAAGTCAACTCTCTTAATTATAAAATATTAAAATGCCTTGTAAGTCTTTCTTTTATGTGATTATTTAATGTATTAAACTGATGACATATTATGCAATAATGTTCCAAAACCGTCGGATCGCGTACATCCAACGGTATTGCGCAGAAATCTCCCAGCCGTGAGATCATACATCCAAGGGCTTCTGTTATTCAACTTACAAACGTCTCTTTTTAGATTCTCTTTTTAGTAAAACGTTAAACTTCACCGATTCCTCAGCCCAAATTTCCACGCGTCATAAAGATATTTCAGACAATCAACCGTATAATAATAATTGTTCTCGTGGATCACATGGGTATTACTTAATCATATCAAATATACGGATATTCGTTTCACGTAAAGAGAATCTAATAAAAAGATCCGCATGGCAATGATTCCGACAGCCGTCGGATCCAAAATCAACGGGGCGTGTTCTCCGCTGGGCGAGGACACGAGTGTTAAGTATGTATTTAGTTAATTAGGGTTCTTGACTCTTTGTTTGTTGCGGGGCGGTCAAGATCCGTGTACGAATCTCCAGTCTTTGGGCAGCTGCGTGAATAAATCTACGGAGTCGATCCTACATTGCATGTGATTGATTGTTTTCTTACAAGGTAAATCCTACATTTGCATGAACATTCAATTGTTTCAAAAATCCAGTATAAGTTCACGAATCTAAGTAGAAATTCATGTTCTGCATAAAATCCCCCATAAATCCATGTATTTAAGCATGTTTTCTGTTCAAAATCCATCGATCTAATCTGTTTTATACACAATTCCCTTAATTTCTGTCACGATCTCATGGTGTAACCGCATATATACACCCACTGTATATGTGTGTGTGCAAATATCTTCTTCTTCCATTGGGTAATTTAGTATGTTAATAGATGCATATGCATATATGCTTAATTTGTTACTCATTTGATACACATGTTTGTAGAGTTTAATATCCTATATACACGTGACTCTTTTGTGAACAGTTATGTTGTACTATAAGCATGCAATTTCCCTTTGTGCATATGATTGTAATATGCACATAATGTATGCATATATGTGTCTGCGTGCGTTTAAATATATCGCATGTGTATCTCTTTTTTTCCCCCAAATATATAGGTGAATTTACAACCGTTATGTACGACAAATAAAAAGTGGTCAATGTTTTTTAGTCTCCTAGTGCACAAACAATATATACTTTAAGCATATTCTTCGTGTTGGTTTGTCCATTAATAAGAAATAGTATCTGTTTATTTATTTATTCTTAAAGTATCATATCAGATCTCTATCACGTATCATATGCTTTCTGTGCCTTATATATATGTTCATCTCCGTCTTAGTTAAATACCACTGTTTCATATATATATATGTACACACACGGCAGACATTTGAATGTATACACATGCATTATATACACATGGTGCTATACATCTATTAACTGGTTTTCTACCAGGGAAATGTCAAAGGTTGCGAGTAAGTTGGACAGAGTACCGACTTCAAAGCCGCCATTTTCCTACAGTGATATTAAGAAGGCAGTTCCACTACACTGTTTTGAGAGGTCCTTAATCAGGTCATTTCTTTACCTGGCAGTGGACCTGACTATAATAAGCTTCTTATTCTACCTTACCCGGTTCCTGAATGTGAACCCAGGTTTCTTTGGCTGGATCGGGTGGGTGTGCTACTGGGTTGCACAGGGGTGTGTGTCTACTGGGCTCTGGGTTATTGCTCACGAGTGTGGGCACAGAGCATTTAGTGACTATGCGTGGGTAGATAACCTGGTGGGGTTTGTCACGCATTCCTGCCTTCTGGTTCCCTTCTTCTCCTGGAAGTATAGCCACCGGAGACACCATGCCAACAATGGGAGCATGGAACGTGATGAGGTAATCATATATAATTGTGTATGCGTGCCTGTGTGCGTGTGTGCTGCGAGCGTGTGTTAATAATATCTACGAGCTTATTGTGTGTTTATATTGTACATATGTGCAATAATTCATATCACGGCTACTTTATGACTGGTACACTGATACTGATACATCTGGTGTACACTGATACTGATATTTCTTGTATACGCTGATACTGATGTTTGCTTTCCTGTTTTCTGTTTTCGATCGTGATGTTTTTTATGGTGATATTTTGTTTAATAAGTAATATTTAACTACATAATGGTGTCGTATTAACATTAAATATAGATGCCTAGAAGTCTAGCTAACACATTTGTCATTTTCTACGATTTATATGGTTTCCAACCACACTTATTGACCATGCATATTATATCTCTCTCTCTCTCTCACACACACACACGCATGCACACTTTCTAAATGTATATTAATATACTTTTATATAATGTCAGGTTTTTGTTCCTAAGGAGAAAGAAGATTTGAGCTCACTTACTCCTCTCTTACAACACACACCCGGGAGATTGTGTCCATTGCATTCATGCTTACCCTTGGTTGGCCAGGCTACTTATTAGTTAATGTCTCGGGTCGGAAATACTCCAGGCTGGCTTCACATTTCGATCCTGACTCTCCTATTTTTAACAAGAGGGAAAGACTACAGGTAAGCGTGTATTTAAAAGTATGGTAAACTAATTGTTTATAATCACCTTGTCATCACAGTTATTAACTAGTAGACATAGTAGAATGTCAAACTAGCTTTCTTATGTAAAGCCAACTAGCTTAAGCATACTATATAACAACAACTTAACTGCTATCTATCAAACTTTTAATTGTATACAATCTATATACAAGTTATACATGACCTGTGTTTTACATATCAGGTTCTAGCTAGTGACTTGGGATTGATCGCGGTCTTTGTGGGCCTCTTCTACCTGGGGAAACAGTACGGGTTCCTCTGGCTGTTCATGGTATATGGAGTCCCACTAATGATAGTTAACGCATGGTTAGTGCTAATCACCTATCTCCAACACACACATCCGTCACTTCCGCACTACAAAGACTCGGAATGGGACTGGATTAGGGGAGAGTTAGTGACAGCTGATAGAGATTATGGGATCCTTAATCATGTTTTCCACCACATTACGGATACACACGTTGCACACCACTTCTTCTCCACGATGCCGCATTACCACGCTGTGGAGGCTACGGAGGCTATAAAGCCTGTGTTGGGGAGATACTATGTGTATGATAGTACGCCTGTGTACTTGGCCCTGTGGAGGGAGTTAAAGGAGTGTGTTTTTTGTTGAAGGGGATTCTCCGGAGAGTGGGACTGTGTGGTACAAGAGTAAGCTTGCTTAACTGGTAATTATCTCTATTAGCAATAAAAAGGGACCATCCTTTAGAAGTCATTGTGATTAAGTTAAACATATTTGAAACTTTCATCGTTGGATGCATCCAATCCGACGACTGGTTTTAAATATAATAATTATTCGTATTTTTAACTGCGAACGGCGTTTAAGAAGGAATGTACTCAGACATATTCTGTCTCTTGAACCCTAAGCCGCCTTGAAGAAGGATTTTCGCGCCTCCGACATTGCTTCTTTCTAGGTATGTTTTTTTCACTTTCCTTTCGCAAACTCCTTCAGATATCGCAGTTTTTCTTCAAAAAATCCTCATTTTTTATTGCAAAATCTCTGTTTTCATTCATAAAACCATCGAAAATCACATAAATCGTAGTTTCTCTTCATAAAATCCTCATTTTTATTCACAAAATCCGATAGAAAACCATTAAGCCTCACTTTCCCTCTCGGCTTTACTAAAATCTCTAAGAAATTCATCAAAATCCCTGTTTTTCTTCTTAAAACCCTGTTTTTTGGGTTTTTCTTCACAAAAAGCCTGTTTTTGTGTAGGATATTCGTGAAATACGTTCTCAGGATGAGCGATCCCCGCATTCGGCTCAAATCTGTCACGTGGAAGGTCAGCAGCTCAAGCGGTACGATTTCGTGTACCTAAACTCGGGCAGGGAGAAGCCATATGTCGGGATGATCATGGACTTGTGGCAAGATCCAGAGAGCGGCTCAAAGCGGATGCTTGTTCGGTGGATGTTTCGCCCTAGCGAGCTGCACACTCCAGTTATGGACGCCGGTAACAATGAGCTCTTCATGGCTCTCGGCAGCGGCCAGGGTGCAGAAGACGTGAATGATCTGGTAAGATTCAACAATCTCTATCTGCATTCATGTTAGATAGTATCAAACGTGTGAGTGTGCCCGTATAGCAAACTGTGTATGTCCGTATAAGAAAGGTGTATCATTGGTAAAGTTCATTTGCTATAGCTGATATCTTTATATTGTTGATCAGAATATTTTGTTAGCTAGTATATACCAAGCACACTTAAATTAATTGTGTACGGTTTTTTTATTTCATATTCAGCTGTATTTTTGGTAAGCTCATATACAACTCTTAGAAGCACTCAATGTTACAATTACAATATCACAATTCCATATTCCATATTATTATGATTTTGTTGTTTGTGTATTGTATAGTTTTTATATTGTCGAAATCCTAAGGTTCTTGGGAAGTAGAAAACTATATTTTAGACCTTTAAGTTTCATATACGGATACCGAATAGTAGGAATATATACGCAGCACACACACATTTTATATATGTATTTAACTTATACGAAATAAATTCGGTCTACCTGGAATCGTAGTTGTGTGATACGCTATTGTTTGTTGTACAAAGTAACATTCATTAAGTCTTAATTGTATACGAATAGCTACTAGCAGTAGCATACAACGCATATTCTTTTTGGTTTCTGTTAATACAACTGATCATTGTATATATGTTTGTGTTTTCAGGCAGTTGTGCAAGGAAAATGCAACTGTAAGGCTTTGCTGCCGCCTCCAGGACTCTCTGAGCCAACAAGAGAGCAATTACAGGGAATCGATTATTACGTCTCCAGGTGCTACAATCCTTTTAAGGACGTGGTCCGGTACAACCTCAAGGAAACCTTGCGTATAATTGGAGGTATGTGATATGATGTGTGGTGCGTGCGTGTATTTAAAATGAGTATATATGATTCTGTACTGTATATGTATACAGGATAATTTAGGGTTTAGGGTTTAGGGTAGTGTGACAGTGTTTATGTAATTTGTGTGTAATCTGTATGTATAGATGTATTATACATTTATATTCATATAAGCTGATGCAATGAATACATGTGTGAGTATATTATGCTACACGCCATAACTACGATACATTACCTATGTATACTGTAAATGTGCATTGATGTATACATACTGCATGATACACAACATATGCTTATTTTCATGTACCTGTAGCTTTAAAAGGGCCAGAAGCGAATCTTGAAAAGAAGCACATCTCCCCGCCGGTATGTACAGACAGCGCTGTGTGTGTGTGTGTGTGTGTGAGAGAGAGAGAGAGAGAGAGAGAGAGAGAGAGAGAGAGAGAGAGATGTTTTTAAGTTGTTTATTAATTACTCTTTTGTTTTCAAATTACAGAAGGAGAAACACGTTCAATTTCGTGATCCTAATGCTAGTGACAGTAAGGCGAAAACCACCCTTCCTTCGGTATACAATATACGTTTTGATGTGAGAGAGAGAGAGAGAGATGTAGTGTGCGTATTTTCGTACAGAAGATCTGTCCGTGTGTATAACCTTAACTAATTACTGGCTTTCATCTCTATTAGCCGAGGAATCTGTTCAAGGCCGCATCTTGGGAAGACTGTATACAGGAGGCATATAGCAAAGGCAAGGTGCTCATGCTACGAGGCTTCGACCACCGATGTTCTTCTGGTGATCTCAGGGTAATATACTTATTCCTCAATCAGTTTTAGTTATTTTCTATTCTTATTTCAAGGTTGTTATATGTGATGTTTGTTCAGGAAGCCTTGATGTCCATATTTGCGGACGTCAACATGGAAGTATCTATCATTCCTCGGAACTGTGTTAAATCAGCTACTAGTAACACAGGTGTTTTTAATATGTTTGAACTTATGTTATTGTATTATTCTACATATGCCTATATACATATGGATTATACGAATATACGTACACACCCACAGATATATATATATATATATATATCTTACTAGTATATAATTTAAAACTAGGAGAAGCTGTCCTTGCCTTCAAGGATCGACAACAGGGAAACCAAGTTTTGGAGTATATAAATGAGAATTGCGTCATCTTATCTGAAAAAGAAGGGTATGTTCATATAGTATCTTTATTTGAATTAACCATATATTATGCAGTTCTCATACATATAATTTGTAAGTGAGGCTCGTTGTTAATTTATAATATATAGCATTAATTCGTAATATACATATCATTTTGCTTCAATTTATCATTATTTAATTAAACGAACAGAAGTAGTTGTGTGTGCGCGTGCATAGATACTGATTGCACATGCATCCATGTATATACTAAGCCACAAGTAAGAGAGATTTATATTTAGCATTTTTATATTTCTTATCTACTGTAATAGGCCTTGCATGGCTTACACGTTGGACCGTCAAGTAAACCGCATGTTCCCGGGGCATATTCCCATTGATAAGCGACAACCAAATAAAGATAAATTTGTGAGCTCTCCCTCCCTCCATCCCCTTATCTCTCTCTCTCTCTCTCCCCACACACACACACTGATACATTACATTATAATTTTAAGACTTATTAATGTAGAGAGATGCAGTCGCCACGTCTCATTGCTCGCAGCCGAATGTGATCGAGTACGAGATGGCTCTTCAGTGGCGTATGCTGGAAATGCAACACCGCAGGCAAGAGGAGCTGATAAAAAAGGTGTGTGCGTGCTTGTGTGTATAGTGACATGCATATATGTATACTTATAGATAGACACATGTACTTGATATAATTGTACCTGTGTTCATATCGAGAGAGAGAGAAATAATTAGGACCGTTAAAGACCACACAATAGCTATAGATTCGATCGATAAACATACATGCAGTTATATACACCTATGTCTAAGTATGTCTATAGTGTGTAGATGTGAACACATGTATAGTGTATGTGCAGGCACACACGTGTTTGTGCATGCGCATATAGTTTCGAGTATGGTGTGCGTGCGTGTGTGTGTGTGAGAGAGAGGATTACTCATATTAGTTATGCACACATGGACGTATAAGTTACTAACACGGTTGTCAAACATATGTGCAGCATTATGAGCACGAGGTTGCAGGACTCGTGAAGTCCATGAAAGTCTGATATGTTTCTACTACAGGTACCTTTGATAGATTTTGCTTAGCCTGTTTTAATGGGCACCTCATCATATATATACGTGCCTAACGTTCATCCCTTTTAGTCGCCATAGCCGGTTTCTTGAAACCCTAGACCTAACAATTATATGGTAAATCCAAATTTTGTAAGTAATATACAATATAAGTTTTGTAATATTCAAAAGCATTAGATTTTGGAATGTTGTAAGGTTTATTGAATATATACAGCTCTGTTGTCGTGTATGTGTGTCATTTGGATATACAAGTGATGTTACATGTATACATTTTAAAAGTGTGTGTGTGTGTGTGTCTCTCTCTATATATATCCACATCCATACATCTTTTCATTTATGTATTTTATTTAATTTTTTTGCTGAGTCCCTTAAAACTTCGTACCTTTTCCATTAAAACCTACAATCCCAGACACACACGTCTGCGTGCATTATGTTTACATACCCAGCTCCTTCCAATACATCCGTGTATGCATTCGTATATATAGAGCAGGATGCTACTTATGTGCACCTGTTGTGTGTATGTGTGTAATGTTTAGATTCGTCCCAACACATCCCTATATATATAGATAGAGAGAGAGTCCCTACTCGGTGTCACTCATATAGATGTTTGTTCCTCTAGTTTTCGAGATGAATTTATATGTCTTTACATGCATAGTTGTAGTACATTGTTCCTGTGCCTAGTGGTGCTAAACACTGATGCCCGATATATGCTAACCGTCGTTTGTTATCCCTTGGCCGGGCTTTTTTTGACCATTTTTTTATCCCTTGACCGGGCATTTGCTTCTCCTCTTCCTCCTGTGGTATATGCATCTGGCATTTATAATAATAATTACATATGCATATTTACATAGTGTATAATCATTTACCCTTAGAAGTTCCGAAACTAAATTTTAGCCCCTATGAACTCTTTATGTATAGTTGTGCTCTCTCTCTCTCTCTCACACACACACACACACCGTGTACATTTCCCACATTTTGAACTGTTTATATCTGATTATTATTATGTAAATATAAAGAATTGTTAAAAGGGGTAATTTAAACTCATGTAGGAAAATCTTAGTATTTGTGGGCATATTCTTAAACTATTACCGCATGATGCACGTCTGAAGCAGCAGCATTGTCATTAACTAGAAGAGAAACAAGTATTAGTGTCTTTGTGTGATTACATTTACATTATATTATATGATTACCTTCCTTCCTCTTCCTTCCCTGGAAAATAGAAATATTGTTGACTGTACTGACTGGAAAGCCAACAATTAGCAACAGACACACACACACATATTTATTGATGTATTTGTATATATATTACTTTGATGTGATTCCAGGACGAGCAGGGCAGTCCTTGCTGCTTCAACCTCTGCTTCTTTCTTAGTATTTGCAGGTCCACCACTATAGAATATTCCACCGACTTCCACCGTACATCTGAAGCTCGGTGCGTGGTCCTCCCCCGTCTGCACAGTGGTGTATAGAGGTACGTGTACCCCATTCTTCTGTGCATACTCTTGCAGTGCATTCTTCGGCAACCCAGTCTATATACATTTATTACCATTACATTTCACTCTTACACAGCCAACATACACACAGACCGCATTCTCTCTCTCTCTCTCCACACGCACACGCACACGCACACACACGCGCCTGGGGCTGTGTAGTCCTTGTTGATAGTGCATCTAGGGCCTTTTTGGCAGCAGCCTGTTGTGCAGCCTTGAGCGTGGAATACCCTGGTTCAGATTCATATTCGATCCCGTTTACCTTTACAGTTGCCTGGTAGCTTGGGGTTGTCACATTGAACTTGTAGTTAGGACCTTGCCATGCATTTTTCTGTGCTAGTTCTTGAAGCCGACTCTTATACATCTGTACACATACATACAATGTGTGTGTGTGTGTGTGTGAATGTTTATGTATAATACCTGTTCCATGAGTAGCTGATAACAAAGAGAGATCTAATAGAAAAACTTAGAGGAGATCAATAGTGAAACAGAAGTAAAAGTGGCATTTACTAGGATATTATGTGGATATTCTATGTATATGATTACTTAGTACATCTCTGCAAAACATCGCTTTTGACAGGTCTGTCAAGAGTTGACCAAATATTCGTTATGTGATGTCACGATGACATATAAATGGTATATTCTTAAATTATACTGGGTTATACAATATGTATATTTAAGTAAATTACTTTATCTATACATATTGTACATTAATACCTGGCTTGTATAGACTTTTAATATATATATATGTGTGTGTTGTGTGTGTGTGTGTGTAATATAGCTATATTTGATTGTATTTACTGCATACTTGGATCTATATTCAAGTATGCAAATCTGTTAATGTTTGTTTTATTGCCTTCTTATTCAAACTAAAATGCAAATATATGGGTATATAAGTATTATAAACATTTTAAAATATTATTTAATTAAGTATACTCTTAACATATATTATTATAAACAATTTAAGTTTTATTCAACATTCTAAATTATGTTGTGTTAAATATACTTTATTATGTGTATAACATAGATTATGCTTCACCATTTAACATTCTGATATAATATACATGTATGTTTTAAATATATTATATGTACTAATATATTTATACTTATAATTTAAATTATGTGTGAAACATAAAACTTTCAATAACTTGTAAATTTAATACTCTTTAATTAAATAATGAATTTTGTAATATAATTGAATTTAATTAAATCTTATTTAACATAATTAATAGTCTATATTGTACGTGTATTTATATAATAAAGTATAAATACATTATTACATAGAGTATATAGTCGCATGTAGAGTGCTAGTTTCACATTAATGACCCACATAGAATTATTTTAATCAACCGTATATCATTTACGTGTATATAGAATACAAGTTTATTATTATCGATACACATTACTATTGTATATATGTTATGTATTATATACATATTACATATACAGCGCACTCACACCGATAGTTAAATGGATTTAACTAAACGAATCACACTCACACCAATTAATTTAGTTTAGATTTATTAAAACTTGTTAAGTGAAAATTAACAAGGGTTTATTAAATGTTGTACTCACACCAAAAATTAGTTAAGTTAACTTAACTTAACTATTTTAGTAAATTGAATGTAAAATTTAGGGGGTGCTCCCCGGTTAGTAATTTTAACAAAATTTAGTTAACGGGCGAGGACTGGGGAAGAGGGACGAGGACCTGGGGCCGGAAGCGCGGAGGAAGAGGGAGGGAGGAAGCGGAGGGACTAGCAAAGAGGGAGGCTCTGAAGGAGTGGCTGCCGTTCCACTAGAGAGAGAGGCGTGGAGGAAAAAAAAAAAACATCTGCTTTGTAAATACATTTGCATATGGTAATTTTTAGTTTTGTAAAATCTACGTTTTTTATTGAAGGTCTGTGGTTCAAATACAGCATAATAAATTAATTTATTAAAAATTAATTAATTCAATCTTTATTTATGTAACTAATGGTGAGAGTGTGATTTTGTTAAAACAACTTATTTAACTTAACTTAACTTCATCACACTCACACTAATTTAGTTAAGTTAAATATAACTTAACTAAGCTTGGTGGGAGTGTGATCAATCTAGTTAAGTTATAATAATTAACTTAACTTAACCATGTTAACTGTGGGAGTGGGCATAATACAATAGCACTACGACATTATATATGAAAAACACACCTTTTATGTGTGTGTGTGTGAAATCTGACTGCAAAATCTTGTGATAATTAAATGGTGATTAACATTGTTCTTATTATCCGACACCACACAACACAACGATAATTAAAATATGCTAACATTAAAAACATTCATGCATTATATTTAATTTTTAATATATAACTCACTAATTTATATAACAGTGTATAATAATTCTAAATTTATATTATTTGGATATACATCTTAGTATTCGTGGGCATGTTCTTAAATTATTACCAGAAGAGAAAGTAAGTTACATTTATATTAGATTATTATATATTAAATATTTTCAATGTGATTTACATATACATACATACATTCTTGTATGTGTATATTTATTAGTACAAATACAAGGAGTATATTTTATCTTTATACATGTATATTTGTTCATGTTTTTTTTATGTAAGTGATATATTATTACATATTGGCTCTTTAAGGAAAATATTAATGTCTTAAACATAAAATATAATTATCAAAAATAAAAAAATAAACGTATTTGTAAATAATAAATATCAAATAATAGTATAGTTTTGATATGCTAAAACTATATTTAGTTCCCAGTAATTTAGATATACTTTTAGTATTTGATAATTCATATATAAATATACAATATACAGTAAAACCCTAAATTAATACGTTGGAACAAGGTGGTAATATTAATTTAGACAGGTTATTAAATTATATAGTTTAGTTAAATATAAATAAATAAATTTATATTAATTGAAATCAGATTTTACTGTATATACAATTAAATTTTACGCACATTACTTTTCTAACACATACCAATGTCTTCGTACACACTCAGGGTAGCTATATAGTAATTTTTATATTACGTATGTATTATTTATGTATTACGTATATATTATATATATATATCAAGTATGCAACTAGACTAGACGGACTCTGTGTACATGTGACTATTATATAGAGATTCAAATATAAGCAATGCGCAAAGGCTTTCCTGCTTCTTTAATTAATATTGGACTATTAATGTTATGAGTTTTAGTTTTATATGGCTTAAAAGTATTTCTTGCAGTTTTGTTTTCTTTTTAATCTGCATTTGAATGTGGTTAAATTTTAATTAGTAAATTAATTATTTTTTTGTTTTTATTTTATTTAGTAATATTTTGTGGGCTATATTAATAAACAAGCTAAGTAAGCTCACTTTTTACAATCCCACACGTATCACTGTACAATATAGATACTGTATCTCATGCTTAGATTCTCTTCAATATTATTTTTTATGTGAAAGACCCAACCAGACATGGATTATCACGATTAAGGACCTTTTCATAAACATCAATTGATCCTTTTTGCCTTGCTAATTTAAGGGTAAGGAAAAGTTATGACATGCTACTTGAATTGCCTTAAGAGCCATTTCAACTTGATATTGTTGGCCCTTTTCTATGAGCTTTTGTGGTTTGGACAATCAACAAAGTGGCACGCTTTGACTGGGAAAGGGGGCTCAATAGCAACAATGGAGGTTGTGTTAGGATCGTAGTTAGACATATAAAAGATTCCTAGTTATATTTTTTTATGGGCAAATATATATGGGAAAACATTAAAAAAGTATATTTGTGGAAAACGAGAGTCGGATGGAAATATTGGAGTACGAGTCACTATTATATATGAGTGAGTCACTACTGCAATACGATGTTTGAAGCGGAGTACAACATACTTAAATAAGGATAAGGAATTACAGTAATGAATGGATAAGGCTAAGAGGTAGCTACTATAACTGCTAGTACGGGACCAAGTACGGGTATAAATAGACCAGACTAGACTAGGACATGATCCTGAGTATATTGTAATTTGTACTATGTGTCGTGTGCGGACATAATATAAATTTCCTTTCACTCTCAATACGACTATCTTTTGCTCATCTTTCTACTTTCATGTATATGATTCTTTTCTTAGCACTGTGACGGGATCCGTAGTAACATACCTTGCCATCCTTACCCATTCCCAACCTTCTGAAGTCTGATCTGTACTCTATTTTTATTCTTTCTTATTCTAATAAACCCTTATTATGTGTTGTCGGTGGCAACCACTTCCACATTTTGGTATGTAGGATTTTCTTTGCTTAACATATGGCGACCATAGAGAGATGGTCGTATTAGCAGGTAACTAACAATCTGTCTGTAGAATGTACCAAGATGGGTAGCTGATACCCAAAGAAGTGTTGGAGTTTGAAGAGAAATTACAGCGGAAGAAGAAATTTGAGGCTTCCATAGACTCCGAAGCGAGTACTTAATACGATCAGGACAACTATCGCAGAGACGAAAGAATGCTCAACAAAGATAACATGAGAATGGATTTGCTGCATCTAGTAGTAAGTGAATGGATGATTATCGACGTATTCTTGTAGAACGTCAACAATATGAAGAGATAAGCAGAGACAGCAAAGAGAGTGCGAGGAGCAATACTTACGACGACAAGCAGTAATAGAGATCCGAAAAGGTTGGAGGAACATCAAGAATAGAGGAGGAAGGAGCAATCTGAAAACACGAAGAGAAGAGGAATAGTAGAACAAAGTACGACGAAGTTACGGAAGAAGGGGACAACATTAGGAAAACTACGATAACAAAAACACGTACCGATGCAAGAATACTTGGATCTATTGACAATTGAAACACTTGAGAAGATGGGAACACTAACAATTATGGGAAAAGTCATACCATCTACCTAGAGAACGAGGATTACAAATCGCTATATTCAGCAATTTGAGAAGGCGTGTGAAGCTAACAAAATTAAGGATGAAAATGAGAAGCTTCGAATATTTCCATTTACACTGAAGGAGATGCTAGTGATTGGCATTATGAAAATGCCATCACAATTGACAAGTACGATACACTACTTGCACTGTTCAGGAATTACTATGTATGCAAGTATCACAAACGTGACCCGACAGTTTTAGTTACAGAAAATATGGCAAGGTCCTACGAAGGCGTGGAAGATTACATCCGCAGATTTCAGAGGATACACAATCGCTGCAAGGTGGAGATGTTAGTGATAAATTGACAGGAAATGGTATATCAACAGACTACAGGACAACTTACAGCTTCAAAGATTTAAAAGATGCAATCAAAGAGGCTGGGCAAATTGAAATACTGATACCTCCGAGATACATAGACAATGATGAACAAAAACCAAGAAGGCAATACCGAAAGGAGAACAAGATATGGGCAAAAACCAAAGCAATATTTTTTACAACATGCAAGAATGAAGGACATAATGCTTCTGAATGTAAAGTACCCAAGTGTCAGATGTGCAAAGGAATAGGTCATGAAACAAGGCAATGTCGAAGTGCGGGATATAAACCCCAACCAATGATTGGGTGCACTGAAGGCTACCCACCACTACCACCCAGATGGGACAACACCAGGAATGCGAACTCATATGACTATCCACAATCTCAAAATGCCAACCCATACAACTATCCACAAAGACCATATAACGGGGAATGAAGAAACGGCAATGGAAGAAGATTTCCCTGTGAATCTGGCGCATTTATCGACAAGGCAATAATACAGAGATACCGCAAGGGGACAATCTCTATTACCAGCCCAACACAAGTTGGACCTCCTTTATTGCCACCAATACTGCCTCCACCAGCATTACGTGGTTCGAATCCAAATGTGACATATTTCAGATGTGGAGAGAAAGAACACTATTCCACCGAATGCAATAGACTCAATAATGTTCGATGCTACACGTGTGGAGAGCTAGGACATTATTCATCGAAGTGTCCACAACCCGAATTTAACACCAGAGCACCACCCACAAAACCAGCAACACGGAGGATTGAAGTCCAACAAAATGATCAAGAGGATGACCATGAAGAGCAAAATCACGAATGCAAATGGGAAGAAGATACGGAATTACCTTCAACGGAAATGTACGCAGTAACACGGGCTAAACAAGTATGGGTAGAACCAAACAAAGAAAAGCCAATACACAAAAACTGGGTACAAAGAGTGGTGGATCAAATTCATAAAATATAGCAAGAAGAAAAGCAAAACCCTATACCTAATGAAGCAAGCATGCATTCACAGCAATCCACACTTGGAGATCGTATTGTTGCCGTCATTTTGCAACAACCTGTGCAGTTAACAATAGGAGAGTTACTCACCTTAGCACCATTTTTGCGAACACAAATAACTAATGCTTTGGACTTCAGTAATATCCAACCTGATACTAGTCAAGTCGAAGTGAATACCACCAAAGTTCTTAGAGATGAAAAGAATTGGGATGAAGAGGTGCCAATGATTACTGCTTATATCGGCAAGAATATTATTTAGAACATACCCATTAATGGGGCTCAAGAGTCAACATAATTGAAGAGAAGACTTGCAAAGAATTGGGTTTAGGGCCATAGAAAACGCACCATTCTTGGTACGAATGGCTAACCAAAGGAAAGTACGACCCGTCGGTATATATCAGATAGGAAGACCCTAGCTAAGAGACGTGAAAGTACGACATAATTGGGAGGACGACGAAATGGTACTATATAAGCATGGACAAGAAGTAGTCGTTAGAACACAATAAAAGAAGCCAATTGAACGACTAACTCAACCATTACAAATGGAGGATTTCGACTGGCATTATGGCTTAAACACAGAAGAAAAAAAACTCCTATTCGATAACAACCCAAAACTTGTAAAGATAGCACAAGCTGATTTATATCAAATGACCCCAGAGGACGAGAGCGCAGAAAATACGACCACTAATGACCAATAGCAGCAACATATGAACATTCTCGAACTAACAGACAAATTCAGACAACCCACACAATAACAACTACAATTTGAAACAAAGCACAAACAAATAGCATGGACTCAATAGAAATGAGGTAGAAGGAAGAAGTGGACAAGTTAGTACAAGCCAGATTTATTTATCCAGTCAAAAATCCGTAATGGTTATCACCAATTATCGTCGTACCAAAAAAGAACGGTAAATTATGTATTTGGCGTTAATTATAAGAAATTAAATGATGTAACTTGACGAGATACGTACCCAATACCCTTCACCAAAGAGTTGTTGGATACAGTAGCAGGACATGAAATGTATTTTTTTCTAGACAGATTTTCAAGATACAACCAAAGTACAAGTGGACCTAGCGGATCAATCAAAAAACAATATTCATTAGTCCTTGGGGTACATATGCGTATCGCGTTATACCTTTTGGGTTATGTAATGCGCCATTCACTTTCCAGCGGTTGGTTAGTGAAAACATTCCGCGATTATCTAACAACATTTATGAAGGTTTTCTTGGATAATTTTTAGCATTTATGGAACGAAAGACGAACATTTGGACTATTTAACGAAGTGTTTTGGAAAGTGTCGATTGAAAACAATATAGCTCTTAATTTGGAAAAGTGTGTATTTTCTGTAAAATCAAGAGTCCTACTCGGGCATATTATATGCAAAGATGGAATTATGGTGGGCCAACAAGGGCTCACATGGAAGTTTTTTTAGGTGAATCACGACCTTGGCTGAGTATCATTTTGAGTTTCATAGGCATTTTATCAAAATTATGTAGCAATAGTGAAACCATTAACTATGATCTTAAGGAAAGAACAACCATTCGTATGAGACCCGCAATGCGAACAGAGCTTTCACACTTTAAAACAAGCATTGATGAAGGCCCCCATACTAGCTAGCCCAAATTGGAAACAAGAATTTCATGTACAAGTGGACGCATCATCATACGCCATCGCCATCTAGTGCAATTAACACAAACACAGAAAGACGGAAAAGATCGTCCGTTATATTACGCGAGTCAACGATTAGCACATGCAGAAGAGAACTAACAAACTAAGGAAAAGGAAGCATTCGGAATGGTAAATTTCGACATTATCTGTTAGCAAATAAGGTCAAATTCATTGTCGATCATTAAGCTCTTATACATTTATTAAGTAAGACCAAGCTTGAAGGAAGATTAGTACAATGGTTCTTACTATTGTAAGAGTTCAACTTTCAGATCGTTCACAAACCAGGCAAACTACACCAACAAGCAGATTTCTTAAGCCGTATTACGCATGAGAAGACGATGTGGGCGTGAATGATGAACTACCAGATGCGAGTTTATTTTAAATACAACAAGAACAATCAAAACGATACTACCACTAAGGATATCTACAGGAATTTGAAACATTTTCTAACTACCGGACTAGCACCAAACAAATATGCATCAACACAACAACACAAACAACTCATCTTACATTCCAAGCCGTACTGCAATGATATCAGGCATATTATACAAGAAGGGAAGGGATGAAGTCTTAAGGAGATGCGTACCAATGGACAAAGTTCAGCTTGTATTACGAGAAGCTCACTCAGGAGAACACGGTGGACACTTTGCAAGAACGTTAATAGCACGCAAAATTCTGTACTTCGGATTATGGTGGCCCATGTTATTCAAAGATGCTATAGAATATTGCTAGAAATGTTTGAAAACGTAACGAACATCAACTAGCTCCATCATCAAGTTCAGCCACTACATCCAACATAACCATTACCTCCATTTATGAAGTGGGGAATGGATTTTATGGGACCAATCAATCCTAAAAGCAACAAGAGGAATCAATATATACTGGTACTCACAGAAATGTTTACTAAATGGGCTGAAGCTATTGCACTACGAGATTGCCACACAACACGCGTCGCCAAGTTTATCTACAAGAATATCATAGTATGATTTGGTGCTCCTATATAACTTATCAGTGACTAAGGAACTCATTTTGTCAACAACGTCATCAATAACAAGTACTTAGTGAAACATTATGTCTCCACAGTGTATTATCCACAAGGAAATGGTCAAGTAGAAGCTACCAACAAAATATTAAAAACCGTATTAACCAAGATAGTGAACATGAATCGCAAAAACTGGGACAAAACTCGCTTCCGCATTATGGGCATACCTACTACGTATAAAGTGGCAACAAAGTTTACCACCGTTTTAAACTAACATACGAATTAGAAGCCATTACCTAGTGAATATATCATACCATCATTACGGATGTCACTCAAATACGATATTGGGGAACCAAAACAAGTTCGACAACGATTGCTAAACTCGAAAAGCTCGATGAGAAAAGACAGCAAGTAGTCTTCAACATACAAGCAATTCAAACACGTATTAAGGCTTATCGAGGAAATCTTCGACACATCAGACATAAGTTCAAGTCTAAATGGTACGGACCGTACATTATTACGGATATAGGAGCTAACAATACTGTCACTCTTATGGATAATACAACACGAGTCCTACTTACAACAAATCCAAATCGCATACAAAATATACCTTCAACAAGCCAGACGACGATCTTGACAACGACTTGGAATACGAATTGCACAGCAAGCTGGAACACGAATTGCATAGCAAGAGCAAACACAAACTAAACAACAACCCAGAACACAATCTCAACAATAAATCGGAATAAAACATGGAAAAACATGTGCCGATATAGCGGGTAGATGTAAGCAGAATCTTCTGAAAACATCAACATGATCATTCACGAGGGAAATCCGAAGTCCAAGAAATGGGGAAATCTGAGAAACCAATATCCAATGATGAGATATTCTCTGTCAAATCTACCGAAAACCAAGGTGTTCACACATCAAGCAAACCAGATATCGACATGTGGACTACCCAGAAAACACTGACATGCCATAAATATACTAAGCATAAAACAATAGCATCACCCAACCGAATATACACACTAGGGTTTCCCACTTCCTCTTTGTTTTTCTTCTTCCCCACAGTCTTCATATCCTTCTCAATTTCCTTCTTTCATATGCCATTCACTAATGGAATCGATGGAGGAATTCACTGACACAAACGAGCACTTCCGCTACAACATTGAACTCCGCATCCTAGTCCGAACTAGTAGTACCAGTCTCACCAATCTTGTACCACGTTGCTCGTCCAGCACCAAACACTCATTTCTGATATATGAGAATGGATACAACAAATGCAGTTGGAAAGTACTTCGACACATTTGTTCACAAACGATTGGACCAATAGGGTGGAGCGCTTAGTCGATCAAGTGATTAAGGCTTATGCACCACAACTTAAGGCCTTACAACTACACGGTGGGGCATTCGCTTTCACAAGTAAGCTCATTAGGGATGTTGTTAACATAAACTTTCCTGTGTGCAGAAAACACTGTTCACAGCGCAGGAAAAGCTTTGCAAGTTAAAGTGTAGGGATTTCGTCCAATAGAGAGCTCTAGATATATACTTATTTCGTCTCTAAGGTCAAGGATAGGATTTTGCTTTGGCCATTGCCATGTATAAGCATTCACAATACACCATAAATATGCACTTGCATTACTATATGAATACAAAGAGATAGCAAGTGTGGAGACTTACTTCTCTCCCAAGATACTCTCTCTCTCATGCATTGCTCTCCATAGCCTTCATAGTCCTCTCTCTTCCTTGCCCTTCCTTGCCCTAACCGAATCCTGTCCTCCTCCAACCGTCATAACTGTCTGCTTCCTGCAACCGTAGGATCCTTCCTACCCTGTAGGATTTTCCTACTACTGTAGGATTTTTCCTGTACACAGGATATTTCCTACTACTACTTTCCTACAAGTTATTGTAGGAAAGTCCTATGTATGCAGTTCCTACATGCTATATTTTTGGCCTCTAACACTATTCCCCACCTTGAATTTGCAGTGTCCTCACTGCACCTGTCCTGCACCCTCATTCTCCTGCGGCTCCTCAGGATACTCTGTCTCATATTCCTCCTTGTACCTCACAAACTCTGCCTTTACCTTCTCCATTTCCTGTGCCATGGATGCCACCTGCAGTCGGAGACCCTGGTTCTCCATCTGCAGTCGTTGAAGTTCCTCTCCCAGCACCGTCAGTAATGCTCCTCCCTGTCGGAGTTCTTCCTGTGTCTTGACTATCTTCTGCGCCATCGGCATAGGTTCTGAAACACTCACCGGCTTGCTCTCAAGAACCGTAGGACTAGGAGTCCTTGCCTTCACCGGTCGTGCTCCTATCCTACTAACCGTAGCCTGCATGGTGTTGATCTTCGGCATTACACTGCCTCCACCGCTTCTGCAATCAACCTGCGAATTTCTGCTCTGTCCTTCACTGTGTAGCCCATATTCACAAACTGGTTGTACAATGCTGAAGCCAACTGTGGTACATCCTGCGATGCTGAACTCACCTTTGCCGATTTGTCCAGTATCTCCTGCTGCATACGAGACAAAACCTGCGCCAGCTGTACCTCAACCTCCATAGGCACTTCCTCCTGTCTGAAGGATTTCCGCCGCTTACCACCGTCCATGAACGTCCCTGGTTCCATAAACTCCGTTGCCATTTCTTCCGCCGCCTTCGTAGCCATGAGTCATTCCCCCACCTACGTGATGCATAGGATACCCTCCTCGTGCAAACGTACCTCTTCCTCTTGGAGAATGCCCTGCCGCTCCACGGTTGAACCATGGCTGCCGTGTCATTGGAACACGTCCCATACCTTCACTTGGTGATTGATCTTGCCCTGTTGGTAACTGCAACAAAACTGCAGTTGCCTCCTCAACTGTTCCTGGAATATCCCCGGGAATCTCCTTTCCCTTATTCCCTAACGGCTCCGGTGACAACTCCACCGATTTCCCTTCTCCATTGTTGGTAACTCCTCCTTCGTCACCTCCCGCAACTCAGGCGACTTCTCTTCCTTATTGTGTTCACCAGACGTTCTATCCTGCGACTGTTCTTTCGACTTTCCTCTGCTACCTTCGTCTGAGTCGCTGGTACTTGTTCATGTGGCTTCTCTAGCTCCATTTGTACCACTTCCTCCAACGTCTTCTTCTCCGGACGCTGTCCCACCTTCTGTGGCTCTCTGGTTTTCAGCGGCTTCACCCTCAAAACCTGTTCCGTATGCTCTTCCTCCTCCTCTTCTCCTGTTCCTGTTGAATCCTCATCATCCAAATGGATGCTCTCCGTCGCGGGCTTCGTCTTTCCCTTCCGCACGGACTTCCGCATCGGCATCACTCGTGATATCTTTTGCTTCTTCCCCGGTGGTGTCTTCATCACCTTACTGGTACTCTCCTGACGCTTCCCACTAGTCACTTCCTGTACCTTCTTTCCTATCAGCCTGTTCTGAGGTGTGAGCACCTTCTGCAACTTACTAGCATACTCCTGCTCCTCAACTTCCTCTCCACACTCCATCACATGATTCACAAGTATCTGTATCCACGCCAATGCCATCATCGGAGACTCCTTCTGCTGTATCTCCTTCTCCTGAGCAGTAAAAACATACTCACCCAGTTTCCTGAGGAGATAACGTGCAACTCCTGCACACTTCCCCGTCTTAAGTGCGTCATACAGCGACATAACTGTCTTTGAAGCTGTGGTGGAAGAAAGTCTGAACTCAAAAGAGTTCACCAGAAAATTTACCACAAGCTCCACTTCTTCCTCCAAATCCGCCACACGCAAGCCAAGCTTGCTATTGTATTGCCTCCCCTCTTTCAGATAGATATCTAGATTCTTCTTATCTACCTCTAACTCTCCTTCTCCTAATGGCAGCCGAATACTCCGCGATTGCCTTCTCATTAATCAACATCCTTCTCCCTTCGGCATATGCAACGAAGTTATCCCCAACCATCTTTTCTGCCATCATGATGAAATGATAGCACTGTAGCGCATCAGGATTTACCTGCGCCAGAAGGTGAGCGTACTTCTCAAGACCCAATCCCTGAAGAGCGTTCTCCAGCTCCGGATTGATCTCCCATCCCGTCAACATGACTGTAAAATGGCCACATGCCAGATCCTCAGCCGCCTTATGCAGAGATCGGCAATTTTTCACCACAAGAGTATTCTTCCTCCTGCCATATCCGCGAAGAAAGAAGCTACAAACCCTAGATCTAGGTTTGGCGCTGATTTCCAAGTGTATTGGAATATTCGTATAGAATATATCTCAACGTCTATAAATGATACTTCATACCTCCTCAACTTATTTATGTTTACCCTTTCCTGCATTCCGTCTCCTGTTAGGGTTTCAACATTTACCACACCTTCCTCACTTATCTCCTTGACTTTAATGGACCTAACCATTTCATTTTTAATTTATCTGTGGTTTATCAACACTTCCTCTATACCACAAGACCAAATCTCCTTCTCTTATATCATGCTTCTTCTTTTCCTATTGTACCAGGCTCTCCTTCTTTTCTGAATTGCCTGTACAGTCCATAAAGCATGTAATCTTATCTCATCCAGTTTTTCTAAATCCTGTAACCTACGTTGTAAGGATTCTTGCTCACCTAAATTATGCTTTACAGCAATCCTTAAAGATGGCACAATATATTCAACAGGAGTTATTGCCTCAAGTCCATATGCTAACTTAAAAGGCGTCATTCCTGTTACAACCTTATAGGCTGTTGTAAGCCCACAAGACTTCAGGAAGTCTTTCATCCCAGTCTTTTCCATTTTCCTGAATCACTTTCCTTAAAACATTCTTAAGGACTTTATTTGTAGATTCAGCTTGACCATTCCCTTGAGGATAATAAGGTGTAGATTTCTTATGTTTTATAACAAATTCTTCCATAAGTGTTTGAATTGTTTCATTAATAAAGTGTTTTCCTCTATCACTTATGATTTCCTTAGGAATTCCATACCGCACTATAATCATATTATATATAGCACGGGCTGTATTATAAGCATCAGCTTTCCTCATAGGTTCTGCTTCTACCCACTTAGTCATATAATCCGTAAGTACCAGAATATATTGATTCCTTTTTGTACTCGCAGGATTTATAGGTCCTATAAAATCCATTCCCCACCTTTGAAAAGGTTCTAGCGGTAGGATAGGATTTAAAGGATATACCTGTTTCTTAGGTGGTATATGTGCTCTTTGACACTTATCACATTTCCTACAGAAATCTCCTACATCCTTCCATAATGTAGGCCACCATAACCCAGCCTGTAATATTTTCCTTGCAGTTATTTCCTCTGCAAAATGCCCTCCTGCTAGACCCGCATGGGCCTCTTTCAGGATATCCATAACCTCAAAAGGTTCCACCCAACGTCTTAACACTCCATCCTGACCCGTCTTATATAACTTTCCTCCCACCAAAGAATAACGTCGTGTCCTCACGACAAATAACTTTTTCTGATCATTAGTCTCATAGGATGGTGGAACTAGTCCAGTCGACAAATAAACTTTTATATCCTCCATCCATGTAGGAGGAATGTGCACATGAAACAAGTGTGCATCAGGAAAGTCATCCATACTGGATTGGAACTTCTCCTGTTTTAATGCGGCTTAAATGGTCAGCCTGTTCATGCTGTCTACCGGTTTATGTATGATTTGAAAATCATATTCCTGTAACAGGAGAAACCATCTAGCTAAACGTCCTGTTAGGACTGGCTTGTTTAAAAGATGTAACAAAGCCTTATGATCTACAAAGATTTTGACTTTATTAGCCAATAAATAGTGTCTGAATTTATGAATTGCATATACCATTCCTAAAGCTTCTTTTTCTGTGGTAGTATAGTTTACCTCTGCCGGTGTTAACCTGCGACTTGCATAGTAGATAGGACGGTCCTTTCCATCTTCCTGCGTCTGCGTAAGGATGCTCCTATTGCGATGTCTGAGGCATCAACCTGCACATGAAATTCCCTGTCCCATTTAGGATTTACTAATATAGGTGCTGTTACTAAAGATTTCCTTAATGTATCAAAAGCTTCCTGACATGCAAGAGTCCAATCATAGGATTTTCCTGCCTTTAAAAGGTCAGTTAAAGGTCTGGCTATTTGGGCATAATCCTTAATAAACCTCCTATGATAGCCAATCTTTCCTAAAAACCGCCTTAATTCTTTTAGATCCTGCGGTGATTGTAAGGTAAGTATAACTTTAACCTTATCCTGATCCACCAGGATTCCTTCCTTACATACTACATGTCCTAAGAGAACTCCTGATTTTACAAAAAAATTACATTTCTCAGGATTTAAAGCAACTGATTTTGCTTACATTTCTGAAAACACCTTTCTAAACAATAAAGATGATTCTCTTTATCACTATATACACTAAAATCATCCATAAAAACTTTCATAAAATCCAATAAATATTCCCTAAAGGTATCAGTTATGATCCTTTGGAAAGTAAAAGGTGCATTACATAAGCCAAATGGCATAACTTTATATGCATATGCACCCCATGGACTTATAAAAGCTGTTTTATGTTGGTCCTCCGGAGCTACTAGAATCTGATTATATCCTGAGAATCCATCCATAAAGGAATACATCTCATGTCCGGCCACACTATCCAACATTTCTTCTGTAAATGGGATAGGAAAAACATCCTTCTTGTGGCATCATTTAACTTCTTATAGTTTACACATACTCTCAACTTTCCATTCTTTTTAGGAACAATCACAAGTGGTGATAACCATTGTGCCCTGTATAGGATAAATAAAACCTACACTTAACAGCTTATCTATCTCCTCCTTCACAAGCTGTGCATAATTAGGATTCATCCTATATGCTCTCTGTTTCACAGGCTCACTTCCTGGTAATAATTGTATAGTGTGTGTACACAATTCAGGAGGTATGCCTTTAAGATCTTTATAGGACCAGGCAAAAACATCCTGATATTTTTGAAGCAAATTCAATCCTTTTTCCTGGAATTCTTTATCTAATTCCTGAGCAATGAATAGGTTTTTAGGTTCATTTTCTGTACCTATATTCACTTGCTGCAAAGGATCTGTAGTATACACATATGTATACTCCGCAGGTTGTTCCTGTAAATCAATCTCATATGGGATTGCCTTATAGAACTTTTCCTGCAATCCGGGCCTATCTTCTTCCTTCTGCTGAACAGTTTTCTTTCCTTTCAGCACTACGTTTAAGTCTATATCTGTCAGGACTTTTAAGTCAGGATATGCTTTCAGGATTTCTACTTCTTCCTGATCGTCTAAGCCATTAAACCAGTCATATCCTTCTAAAATAAGGGGTCTGTTTTCCTTTTTAACATACCTTTTTGTATGATTGTATATCACCGGTTTTCCTTCTCCTTCTCCGTCATCTTTCCTGTTCCCCAATCCTGTATAACTTTAGCAGTTTTCAGCCAAGGCCTACCTAATAACATAGTATATACAGTATCTTTTCCTTCCATTTGGAGGACAATAAGGGACACTTATATTTAAGACCCTTTATAGATATAGTCACTCCTCTCACTATACCTGTAGGCTTGACACTTCTCTGGTCTGCCATTTTTAAATTAAAAGGAGCAGGCTCAATGGGTCCTAAACCCATTTTCTTACAAGCATGTTCCTCAATAAAATTAACTCCTGAGCCTCCATCTATAAGGACTTCTTTTATCTTGTTTTACCAATATATACAGTAATGCTGGGCACATACCCATCATAATCACCTTCTTTTTCATAATGTTTTTCTACTCGGTGAATTTCATTTCCTGTATATGCAGGTAAGGATTTTGGAACAATGTTCAACATTTCCAAGATTTGATTTTTAATATATGGGGCAATATGTATTAATTGTCCCAACGTATTGTAATTTCTTGGCTCAATGCACTTTGAGCCATTGATTCTGCCACGTCATCCTGAATCCGTTTCACAGGAATGCTCTGTTTTCTAGGGTTACTCTGTTTTACAGGAATATTCTTTTTCTCCTGAATATTCTTCCCTAAAATAGAATCAGTTATTTTTAGATCTTTAGGTATATCCGTCGGTTGTGTATCATCATCCGAGATATACTCAGGGAGATCTCGTTCTTGGAGATGAGTGTTCATCTCTCCCATTGTTTGTACTATCCCGCAATGGATACACAGAATTTCCTTCTTCTGCTGGAAGGTATTCCTGTTTCTGACATATATTTCTTTTTGTACAGATTACTGCTCTCACGGCAGGATGGTTTTCCAGCTCATTCTCGTCCACATCAATGAACCGAGCTCCAAGCTCTCTCTTAGGAGCATTGTTTGAGGTGGAAGGCTGATTCTTAGGACAATTTGGAGAAATATGTCCTTTCTCTCCACATGTATAACAAGTAAGATTAATAGAATTCCTTCCTTGTACTTGTCTTTGTCTATAGTTATTTTGATCTCCATAACTTTCTTTTCTTGGATATCTTTCTGGTCCTCTGTAGGACGTCTCCTTCCTTTAGGCTTATATGGTGGAGCATATCTAGTTTGATTCCCCTCATACAGCCTATCATCTCCTCCTGTATAAGGAACATTCCTTCTGTTATCAAAAGGATTCCTATTTCTTCCTTCTTCCCAACTCCCAGGCTGTTCCTCATAATAGAGCTTCCTATTCCGAGATGGGAATGTGGTAACAGGTGGTTGTCTCACAGGAAACGGCCTGTTATACCAGCCTTCCTTTCTTCCTTCCTTTCTCCTTTCTTTTTCCACACGTGCCACATTTTGATTAATAAAATACTTACAGTCTTTTGCCGAATGTCCTTCTTTATCACATATTTGACATTTTGGCAACTGTAGTCTACACTCATCCTTAGTATGTCCAGGATTTTTACACTTGGCACACCATACTTTGCATCTAATTCCTTATACACAGGATTACCTTTCAAGGACTTAACTAGCTGTAATAACATTCTCTCATCAGCCTTATAATCCCGAACTTTATAGGTTCATCCTCATCATCTGAACTATCCTCCTTTCTCCTTGAGGATTTTATCTTTCCTTCTGCTATGTTTTCTATTTGTCTCCTCTTCTTCTCATAATCTTTAAGATGCTTTACAAGATCTTTCCTGTCTACTTCCTCAATTGTCATTGCATAATGCCTATATGGCTTCTGCAATCCTTGCTTATACCATTGAAGCAAAGCTTCTTCCTTAACATATAGTGAGCATTTCTTTTCATGCTTTTTAAAACGGTGTGTATATTCCTCTAGAGTTTCAGTTTTTCCTTGTAGGATATTTCTGAGCTTCTCTAAGTGCTCTTCAGGCAACTCTTCCTTTTTAAAGTATTCTTTAAAAGCTTCTGTAACTTTCTCATAATCTTCTCTCACATCTTTCTCCAACTCATAATACCAATCAGATGCATTTCCTTTTAATGTGTGAGGAAATATAAGCAACTTATCTGCATTGCTTACTTTATACAACTTTACAACTTCCTCAAACTGCAATAAATGTCTTTTAGGATTTTCCTTCTTTCCTGCGGAAAATATTGGGAACATCAATGTGCCTCCCAACATTCCGGGGAAAAGTGTCATATTAGACATATCGGTGGGTTTTCTCTACCACCTTCCTCCTCACCAAGAGGGGAATTTCCAGGAGATACTCCTCCTGGTCTAATAGGAAATCCTGTTCTCCGAGGAGTTCCTTCCAACTCCTCTTCTCCTGCAGTTTGATAGTCACCGTATTGTATATCCTCCACACCTTTAGCAGCACTTTCTCCTATCTGATCAATGAGTTTTATAAGAGCTTCTTGCCTATTAGCAAGCTCTATTTGCTCAGCTCGGGCAGCCTCTCTCTCGGCCTGCCTATTATCTCTCTCTCTTGCTAGAGACGAGTTAGGATTATGTTGCCTCCAAGGCTCCATCCATCATCATATATATACACACTTCTTTTTCACTTAAGCTCTACTTCTCTCAGAGCTATATCACTTCTCACTTAGGAATTCAACAAATTCCTCCACAACAATGGCGAAATCCCTCCGTGGTCGCCATGTGTTAACATAAAACTTTCCTGTGTGCAGAAAACACTGTTCACAGCGCAGGAAAAGCTTTGCAAGTTAAAGTGTAGGGATTTCGTCCAATAGAGAGCTCTAGATATATACTTATTTCGTCTCTAAGGTCAAGGATAGGATTTTGCTTTGGCCATTGCCATGTATAAGCATTCACAATACCCATAAATATGCACTTGCATTACTATATGAATACAAAGAGATAGCAAGTGTGGAGACTTACTTCTCTCCCAAAGATACTCTCTCTCTCATGCATTGCTCTCCATAGCCTTCATAGTCCTCTCTCTCTTCCTTGCCTTCCTTGCCCTAACCGATCCTGTCCTCCTCCAACCGTCATAACTGTCTGCTTCCTGCAACCGTAGGATCTTCCTACCCTGTAGGATTTTCCTACTACTGTAGGATTTCCTGTACACAGGATATTTCCTACTACTACTTTCCTACAAGTTATTCCTCCACCGTAGGAAAGTCCTATGTATGCAGTTCCTACATGCTATATTTTTGGCCTCTAACAGATGTCTTTGAATTTCCAAATCCGTAGGCTTCTTTCGACCTAATTCCGCAAGTCCACACATACATTCAAGCCTACACTGACAACTACGACATGTTTCTCCAAAAACAAAGGACTACCAACGCAGCACCAACATCTATTTTACAGGAGCCCCATAAGAGCCGCATCAAGGCGATTTCCACTGCATTTGCTTTCCAAAAAACTCCGGCATGTTTCAATAAGGAAATCGGGTATGTTTATCATAAAACTGAACAGGGACACAAACTGGATTGGGGGAGCTAGTCGTAGTGGGATTGCAACATGAGCTGCAAACTCTATACAATCCCAAAAGCAAGGATAAGGAGACGACCGTATTTCTAGTGCTTCATCATATTCTAATAGCACTCCGTATTACACACGCAGATTTAGCACCAATAGGTACACCAGTAATCACGACAAGGATGGAGTTTTGGGTAAGTCTCACTTCATAGTACCCAGACAACGTTTTCGACACTCGTGATTTGGATGCACCACTACTAACCAAGCCGAAGAAACGACCATGCTCATAGGCAAAGAAACCAAAAGAACCACAAACACAGAAACCGGTGTCATACCAATTTGTGGAGGACGAGGAAGAAGATACAAAGGAGACCGTTACCACGAGGAGACCTTCAAAGGATGCGTAATAAGCCCACAGCATCAACCTTCGTAGCACACATGGAGTGTGGAGACTCAACACCATTAGACAACATCTAATAATACCATCACCTCCGTCAACTCATCCTCTATCTACCATAGGTACTCCTCACATCATAATACAATAGGTACGAACTACGATAGAGCACGTATGGAATCCAATTGTTCAACAGACACATCCAGAACCACATTCACCCTCACCCACACCTGGATAGCAAGCCATGAACGACATTCGCGATAAAAGGAAGGAGCAAGAACACCACTCCCAACCACAACAAATGAGGCATCACACATCAGATCGTCAAGAGCGGGACACACTCAGAGCCACGTGCAATCAAATCGCTTCACCTAGATTACCACCGCAAGACCTAACAAATGATCCTACTCTCGAAGGTCAGCTTTCACATCTTCGGAGTGTTGTCGATTCCTTCATACAACAAGTAGCGGTTCAATGAGGAGAGGTGACTCTCACTCAACAACTCCATGACCGATGTAACGCCATTGACAAGCAACTCCAGAAACAATCGAACATCGCATGTCGTATGTACGAACAACACAAGGTACTCATGGACACTGTGCACACACAAGCTGAACAAGTACGCAACATCCATGACAAGCTGAGCGATTTCAACCCAACAACCGCCACAACCACAGACAACACAGAAGAAGTACGCAAACTACATGAGGAGAACCACAAGCTCAAGACCGTGGTCGCATCTTTCTGCGAGACAATGGGGACATCATAAGGTTGCATTGGGGTGATGCAACACTTCCAGTCTGAGGGGATGTTAGGATCATAGTTAGACATGTAGAAGATTCCTAGTTATGTTTATTTCATGCAAATATAATGGGAAAAACACCAGAAAAAGTATATATTGTGGAAAAATGAGAGTTAGATGGAAATATTAGAGTACAAGTTACTATTGTAATACGAGTGACTCACTTCCGCAATACGATGTTTGAAGCAGAGTACGGCATACCCGGATAAGGATAAGAAGGAGTTACAGTAACTGAATGGATAAGGCTAAGATGTCAAGCCACGATCCAGGAACAAGGAAGTGAACAGGATTCCGAGAACAAGGAAGCTTGACTCAAGAGCAGGACAGGAATTAAGAACCAGGAACAAGACAAGAGCAGGAGGCAAGGAGCAAAACAAGATAAGAACAAGACAAGACAAGACAAGATTGATCGTAGAAAGACTGGTGTTGATAGTAACTGATTGTACAACAATTAAGTCGGAGCTTTTATACTCACAACTCCAAGCTAATCTAGTCATGAGCTAAAAATAGTTACCCTTATCCTCTAGGCATATCCTGTAGTAATATCCTATAGGCATATCCTATAGGAATATCCTGTAGGAATATCCTATATCCTGTAACCCGTATCCTGTATCCTGCATCATGTATTGGGTCGTGACAGCACCTCCTCCCTAAGGACGAGTTCCACGAGTCTTGGGACCTGGTTTAGCAGGATAACGCCATGGAAAGAGCAACTTTGGAAGAAGCATGGAGTAAGTTGGATGCAGGTTCCCAAGTGCGATCGGTAGGCAAATAACCTTTCCAATCCACCAAGTATTGAAGTTGGCGCGATGAAGACGAGAATCAAGGATGGCTGCAACTTCGTACTCAGGTTCACCGTCAATGACCACAGGAGGGGGAGGAGAAAAGCACGACCAGGAAGAGAAGAAGGATGATACGGCTCCAACAAAGAGGTGTGAAACACAGGATGAAGTTTCACCGTAGATGGTAACTCGAGTCGGAAAGCTACAGGATTGACCTCAGCCGCAATCCTGTATAAGGGCCCAATCGTTGAAAATCCAACTTAGAAGAAGGCCTGTTGGTGCGAATATGCCGACGAAGAAGCCACACGAGATCACCAATCTTGTATGTAGGTGCCGGTTAATGATGAGCATATGCTTGTACCGTTCCTGTGCCTGCTAAGATGAACCCGGAGATCTCATGTACCTGACAAGATGCTGGAGACGATCCTGTACTGCAGGAGCGAAAAGGAGAAGCAGGAGGAGCAAAGTCAAAACGTGGATGGTAGCCTGTAAGAGCAAAGAAAGGTGTCTGGCCTGTAGATGCGTGAACGGAGTTGTTGTAGGCAAACTCCGCCATTGGAAGAAGGTCCAACCAGTTGTCCTGTTGGTAACTGATGAAGCAGCGAAGATATTGCTCCAAGGTCTGAATCGTGCGTTCTGACTGCCCATCAGTTTGTGGATGGTATCCTGAAGAAAGGTCCGCTTTAACCTGTAGACTCCGGAGAAGTTCTCGCCAAAACTTGGACATGAATTGTGGGCCTCGATCAGAAACAATGCTCTCAGGAAGACCATGGTGTCGGAATACTTCGCGGATCACCAACTCAGCAGTTGTCTGGCCTGTAGCAGTCTTGTGACATGGTAGGAAATGAGCCTTTTGGTGAAACGGTCAACCACCAAAGAACTGCATCAAATCCACGAGAAGGAGGAAGATCTGTGAGGAAATCCATAAAATGGATCTCCAAGGAGCAGAAGGAACAGGAAGAGGACGAAGAAGACCAGAGGGTGCGTGACGAGGCATCTTCGACCTATTGCAGGTGTCACAACTCCGTACAAACTTGTCCACAAAACCTCGCAACCCAGGCCACCAATAGTTGCGAGTCACCAACTCAATGTCTTGGCCACACCAAAATGTCCTGTAGCCGGGGTATCATGACAATCCTGTACCACACGAGTCCTGCAAACACCAACAGGAATATACAGAGACCTTCCCGATACAGGAGTCCGTCCTGTATGGCAAACAACTTGTAGTCTACGGGAACTGGAGGAAGAGGAACTTGCGATGTCAGGACTAATGTGTGAAAACACATTCCTTGCCAAGTCGTCTGTAACCAACTACAAACGGATGTCCTGTAGGAGTGTGAATCTGCTGGAGCCTGATGAACTTGTAGTGCTGCAAGCCAAGTCGATCAGGACCCAACAACACTTGCTTTTGACAGTCATATGCAGGATCGCCCGGGGTCGGTGCAAGGTAAGAGCGCCTAGACAATGCATGCCTTGCCATTTCGAAAACCAGCCTGTAGAATGATGACGAAATCAAAACGTGATAGGAACTCCCCCACCTAGCCTGTCGCGACTGAGAACTCGAGCCGTTTGAAAATACTCCAGTTCTTGTGATCCGTAAGAACTTGTACAGGATGCGCAGCACCTTCCAGGAAATGCCGCCACTCCTCGAACGAATCCACAATGGCCTTGAGTTCCTTGTCATGAATCTCGTAATTGATCTCCGCGAAAGGAACTTACGAGAGTGAAAAGCTATAGGATGAAGCAACTTGTCTTCTCCAACTTGTGATAGAACAGATCCTACTGCAAAATCTGAGGCATCTGCTTCAACGAAGAAAGGACGAGAAGGATCAGGATGTGCTAAAATCGGAGCTGTCGTGAAGGCGTCCTTGAGTGTTGTGAATGCATGTTCCGCCTTGTCGGACCAAGAGAACACTCCTGTGCGCTTGGTGAGTTCCGTGAGTGGAAGTACACGCTTGGAGAAGTCCTGTATGAAACGCCTGTAGAAGTTTGCAAAGCCAAGGAAACATTGTATGTCGTACAGACTTGGGCCTCTCCCACTCCGTGATAGTCTTCACCTTGTGCATGTCCATGGAAACGCCAGCAGGAGAGACGATGTAGCCCAAGAACTCCACAGTATCCCTGTCGAAGAAACACTTCTCCAACTTCGCATATAGGCCATGCTCGCGAAGCCTCTGTAGACTAGTCGTACATGCTTGTCATGAGCCGCTGGTCCTTGGAGAAAATCAAAATGTCATCGAGGTAAATTACCACAAACTGGTCCAAGAAGTCACAAAATGTCGTTCACCATGTGTTGGAACACGCTGGGCATTGGTAAGTCCGAAAGGCATCACCGTGTACTCGAAGTGTCCATACCTTGTATGAAAGGCAGTCTTCCATCATCACCTGACGAATCCGTACAAGATTGTAAGCCCCTCGTAAGTCGATCTTCGTGAACACCTTTGCTCCTTGCAGCCGATCGAGAAGTTCCGGGATCAATGGCAACGGTACGGTTCCGAATGGTGACTTGATTCAAACCTCTGTAGTCCACAACCAAATGTAAACTCCCATCTTTCTTCTTGACAAAGAAGATAGTGCTCCTGCAGGGGACTTTAGTGACGAATGAAGCCGATGCCAAGTTTTCCTCGATGTATGACAAAGAACCTCCAATTCTGTAGGTGACAGTGCATAAATCGGTCCGAACGGTGGAGTCTTTCCTTCCACAAGATCGATAGGACAGTCGTAGGACCTGTGAATAGGAAGAACTGGAGCCTTGTGCTTGTCAAAAACGTTATAAAGGAGTGATACTTATGGTAGGGAAGAAGAAGGAGAAGAAGAAGGAACAGGAGAAGGAGATTGAAAAACAGGGGAGTCAAATACAGGAAAGGTAAAAGAGGACGTAGGAGTTACTTGAAAGGTAAAAAGATGAAAAGGAGCAGGATCAGTGGAAAGTTCATGCTGTTAGCGTGCAAACTCAAAAGGTTATCAAACTCGCTTAGAAACCAGCCCAAATTACAGAGAAACAGCTAGCCTTTATACTACTTGTGATCTCCATATCTGGCTCTCCTCCTGCGGACTTTACAAGGCTGTCGTGATCTTCAGATCCATATAAGTAACTGTAGCCTTAAAAGGTTGATTTAAACTCCCTCCATTTTCTCTTGATCTGGCGTTCCATCTTGCAAAACTTCACGACAAGGCCCCTGTGCAACTTGGCTGGCTAGCAAGCCAAGATGCACACAATGCCTTAAGCTTCCCTTCGACAGCGAAATAGCTTGAGACGATATTGATTCACTGGATTTTTCACCTCTCGACCCTGCAACGTTCGTAGCTTGCAATAACCACTGGGGCTCCACGTGTGAACAACAAATGGGCCTAACCACCTGGGAAGAAACTTCTTGCTCCAACTCTTGTCCAAACGGCTATCGTAGACAAGGACTAAATCGCCAGGAAAGAATCGCCTTGCTGTTACACTCGCATCAAACTTCTCCTTTTGCTGAAGTTGAAAAGCTTCGATCCTCTCCAAGGTCTCCTTGCAGTCCTCATCCATCTCCAAAAGCTGCATGATGCGAGCTTCAAGATCTTTCAACGAATCAGATTGTCGGGAAGTGCTCGTTCGAAAAGTTGGCATCTCCAGTTCCGGTGGCATGATTGGTTCAACTCCATAAACCATTTGACAAGGAGTGAAGCCGTTCGTTGATTTGAACATCGTGCGAAATGCGAAGTGCTGGGCTAAGCATCCGTGTCCAATCTCCTTGTCTTGTGGCCCCCAACTTGGTTAGCACATCCACCAAGATCCCATTGCTACGTTCCACAACACCATTACTCTGTGGGTAGTATGGTGTACTTCGCCTGTGCTTGACTGACAGCTTCTTCAACAAGGCCTCCACCATTCCTCCGCAAAAATGAGAGCCACGATCAGTCACTATCTCCAGTGGACAACCATAGCGACAAACAATGTGCTTCATGATGAAATTTGCCGCTACCTCCTCCGTGCATGCATTAACTGCTGAAGCTTCAACCCAGCGTGAAACATACTCGGTGGCAACAATGATATAGCGCTTCCCTGCTGATGTAATAGGAAGCGGGCCAACGAAATCAACACCCCACTTCTCAAAAATTCATGTGGGTAAAACCGGCTGCAAAGGTCCATGTTGAAGGATTCACTTCCCATGTGCTTGACAAACGTGACAACTTGAAGCCCATGCCTTTGCATCCCCCCAAAGCCCAGGCCAATAGTAACCTGCAGTGAAATTTTTCGAGCTGTTCCTGCTGCCGCAAAATGACCGCCACAAATGCCATCATGAAACATTTGCAAAAGCCGTGTTCGATCCCCTTCTTCAACTACCCTCTTCAAAACACCATCTTTCCAACGGAAGAACAACAGCCCCTCCAGAAATGTGTAGTTTGCAGCCAATTTTGCTATCCGCTTTCGCTCTATAGCAGATACCCCTTCGAGAAATTCGCCTGTGGTCAAAAACGTCACAACTCCTGCAAGCTCTTCGTCCAGGCCCAATCTTTCCACCCTGCTGACTTCCTCCTCTCTAACTGGCTCTAGCATCTCAACCTTTGCTACTGAACTTCCCTGCTGAAGACCCTCCTTCGATAAAGCATCCACCGCCTCCAAACTACCACGCTCAACATGCTGTATCTAAAAGATCTCGAATTTGGCTATTAGCTCGAGGACGATCTCATGTAATCGAACCAGATTCGGCTTCAGAACTCGAAACAAACCTCGCACTTGCTCACAAACCAGCATTGAATCCCCAAATGCCACCAACTTCCTCACATTCGTCCTCAGCGCCATTTGCAAACCCAAAATCAAAGCTTGATATTCCGCTTCATTGTTTGAACTTGCCTCCATCAACAGCTGCGCTCGCTCCTCTGCAATCTCCCCCTGTCGTCGTAAGATAACTCCAGCTCCACCAAACCCCAATTTTGGGCTAAACACGCCGTCGAATTCCAAAACAAAAATTTCGGGATCCTTAAGCAATGCTGCCAACTTTTGACGTTCAAACTCCTCAGACACCTCTCCATCCTCGTCCCAAACATTCCCGACCAGAACACGTGCCATCTGAGCCCTTCCTTTACTCTCACACTGAAAAACGTACTCAAACTCTGCCAACTCAGCCACCCACGTTGCACAACGACCCGACCACCGTGGTTTGCTCACCAAGGACTTCAACGCCGCATTGTCACTCAAACTATAAACTGCCGATCCACTAAGAAATGACGATAGTACTGGCAACCATAAACCAAGGCCAGCACATCCCGTTCGAGTTCTAAATAATGTTCCTCTCCATCCTTCAGTTGCCTTCCTGGTACTGAACTGGAAGCAAGCAACCCCCAACCCCTTTCTGAAGAAGCACTGCAGCCACCAAATGCTGAGAGCTACTTGTGTTCAGCACGAATTCCTTTGACCAATCCGGGGTGATCAAGATCAGACCCGTTCCCAATGCTTTTTCAAACGTTCAAATGCCATCTCACACTCATGTGTCCACTCCAATTCTGCTCGAGCTCGAAGCAACCTATTAAGTGGCCAAGCTATCTCTGCGTATCCCGGAATGAAGCGTCGGTAATAACTTGCCAACCCTAGAAAAGCTCGAACTTCTGTTTTCGTCGTTGGAACTAGCAAGGCCTTCAGTTTCTCCACCTTGTCCTGCTCTGGCTCAATTCCATCTTTTGAAACCACGTGACCAAGCAAAGTTCCCTTAGTGAGGCCGAACTTACACTTGGCTACATTGAGGCTAGCGCCAGCCTCATCCAACCGTGCTAGGCAGCCCCGGAGATCCTCTGCATGTTGAAGTCGTCTCCCGTACACACAGAAATCATCCAGAAAGACCCTGACACTCTTACCCAAATATGGCTCGAAGATTATGTTCATCGCTCGTTGAAAGGTGGCAGGCGCATTCGTTAATCCGAAAGGCATAACACGGTAAGCAAAGTTCCCCATGGAGTGGTGAACGTTGTCTTCAGCTGATCCTCCTCCCTGATTCGAATTTGGAAGTATCCAGAGAATCCATCACAGAAGCTGTACATCTCGTGACCTGCAACTTCCAGTAAAATCTCATCAATGAAAGGTAAGCATTGCTTATCCTTCTTTGTTCCCTTGTTCAGTTTGTCAAAATCCACGCAAAGCCTCCACAAACCGTTCTTCTTCTTGACCACCACAACTGGAGAGACCCACTCTGTGTTGTTCACCGGAAAGATGAAAGCAGCTGTCAACAGCTTCTCAAGCTCGCAGAACACTGCCTCACGCTTCTCAGGCGACAAACGATAAGGCCTCTGCACCTCCGGCTTCACTCCCTGCTTTAAATCAATCCGGTGCTCAACAATGGACATTTGCCGCAAATTTTGGTACGATGTGGCAAACAACTTCGGAAACAACTTCAGCACCCCCAAAAGCACCAACTTCTCACGCTCAGACAACTCAGAGCCTAGTGTCTCCCTTAGCTCAGCCTCCGGAACTCGCTCCTCCTCCCCACCTTCCACACGGCACAAACGAATTCCACATAATTCCCCTTTCTCTGTAGATTCCTCTTCAAAGATAGGCCCAAGCGAAATGCCTCCAAATTCTTCCTCCCCTAACTCAACTTCATCCAAAACGTCCTCCTCTTCCAAATCCTCCTCACCCTCCACAACCACATCCTCCTCAATACCTAATTGATCTTCAAAATTTCCCAAAACCGGAATCACCACCCTTTTGAAACGATCACCAAAAGACATTTTTCCAGTACTCCAGTCGTTCTTTGCCTGAACTTGTCGCAACCAAGGACGTCCCAGAATTAGAGGATAACCATCACGCTCCAAAGCTAAAACGTAGACCGTCACGACTGAGCGAACACCATGAACATTGATCCCCAAACCCCGCATCATACCAACTGGTTTAACTGGACGATCATCAGCTAGCCGAATCATTCTATGGCACTTCTCCAAGGTCAAAGACAACTGCTGTGGCAATCTCATGGCTCATCACATTGATAGCAGCCCCACTATCCACCAAACAACCCGTCAGACGAAAACCACGTATCATGACATCAACCATAGGAGCTTGCTCGTCCACATCCGATGCCACATCAATTGCACGAACTGGTGGTTTCCTCGACAAAAGTCGTGTGCTAACCCCTGCCTGAACCTCTGCCCGAAGCTTGGGACACAGTGCTAATAGTTGAGGAATGGAAATATCTGCTTTGACCTTCTGTAGATCCGCAACAATGGAATATGGTTCAACACCTTGACCAATCGCCATATCCTTCAAACCAATCTGCCTCTTAGGAGCTCTTTGTACCTCACTACGCAAACAAGTGGAGCGTGGCCTTTCCTTCTCATGCGGTGCGTCTTCCATTACTTCCTCGACTGGACGAAAACGTTTCCGAGCAGCCAAAACTTCAGGAACTAAATCCAGTGAATTCACTGCAGCTGCTCCACCTCTAATGACTCCTCCATTACTCGAAGACCCACTAGGTCAAGGCTGTGGCCCTTTTGACTGTGGGCAATACGTGCTATAGTGCCCCTTTTGCCCACACGTATAGCACGTAATACCCGATAGATCTGTACGTGGAGCTCGTGGTGGTTGTGATTGTTCTGAGACTTGAATCAACTGCAAACTCAACTTAGTCATTGCTTCCACCAATTGATCCATCTTCTCCAAAGCCGGAGAGGGCACCGGTGATGAGACTATAGCAACTGGCTGAGGTTGCCCAGGAACTGGATGGGAAATCCGCACCTGAGCTTTACTCACTTCTTCGACATCCTTCAAAAACTCCTCCTCAGATAGCGCAACTCGCTCAGCCGCAACTAACGTGGTCGACTTTGTCTTTTTCACAAGTGGCCGTAGCTCGCCCGCCAAACCACCAACGAACCTTAGCGTTGCAAACTTTTCATTGAAGGACACACTTGCTTGAGTCCCCGCAGTCACACCTGGGGCCTGTGGGTTCACCTTGTCCAACCGTGAAAGAAGTACATGAGCTCGCCGTGCAAAAGTCTTAATCGATTCACCATCCTTTTGCTGAAGCTTCTCCAATTCCTCAATAACTTGCTCATACGACTCAACAACTCCAAAATCACGAAGGAACTCACGAAGGACGCCCAATCCGACTTGTCAGGTGCCCCCAACTGATCAAACCACTCCCGAGTTGCAGCATCAAAGTACACATGAACATGAGAAATCAAGGAAGCCCCCATACCATGAGCGTGCGCAAAACGTTCATACTCTTCCAAAAAGACACGAGCATCACTACCAACAGAAAACACAGGATACGACATATGGTTGGTGGAGCTTCCACGCTCACCGCACCAAAATTGTTAGTGTGCAAACTCAAAAGGTTATCAAACTCGCTTAGAAACCAGCCCAAATTACAGAGAAACAGCTAGCCTTTATACTACTTGTGATCTCCATATCTGGCTCTCCTCCTGCGGACTTTACAAGGCTGTCGTGATCTTCAGATCCATATAAGTAACTGTAGCCTTAAAAGGTTGATTTAAACTCCCTCCATTTTCTCTTGATCTGGCGTTCCATCTTGCAAAACTTCACGACAATGCATGGTAGTGATAAGAACTTGGAGAGGAGAAGGAAGGAGCTGTGATTGAAAAAGAGGAAAGATCCTGGGGGTGGAACAGAAGAAGAGTAATGAAAAGAGGCAGGATTGGAAGAATCCTGTACAGAAGTCCGTGGATGCACAGGAGTGAGGAGAGCCTGTGAGTGTGCTGACGAACCAATAGGAGGTGGATCCTATTGAGGAGGAACCTTCGACACTGATACAGGATTGGAAGAACCCTGTACAGAATCCGCAAACTTACAGGAGTGGAGAGAGCCTGCGGATGTGCTGAGGAACTGACATGAGGTGAATCCTGTCGAGGAGGAGTCTTCAACACTGATACAGGAAAAGGCACGGTCAATCTGTAGCTTGTACTGCCTCAGACACTAAGGATGTATCCTGCACACAGGAAGGTACATGATTGATCCTGGTTGCCGGAGAGGAAAACGTGAGCATCCTAGACCTGAGGATTTGCAACAACGAACCATGGCATGCCCAAAATGATGGGAGTCGATCGAGTCTTGATCAAGTTGAAGGAAATCGAACAGTTGAATGCGCCATGACTGCAAGAGAGAGGTTTGGTAGCATGGGTAACTGCGCCAGAAGCAATCAGACGACCATCGGCCACCTCTACAGGAACTGCACGCTTCAACTTCACCACCAAATGCCATGTTGAGTTGCAAAAGTGTCATCCATGAAGCATGCATTTGCACCAGTGTCTAACAGGGCAAACTCCTTGAGCTCTCGATTATTGAGATGAATGTGTACAGAAACTTGAGTGATGGAATGGTATGAGCAGCACCAATGGAGCCTGCACCTACGTCCAACTTCGTGGCTCCTAGACGAAGTGAACATTGAAGTTTTCCAACTGAACTTCAGCTTCAACTTCACACGTCTTGAACTTCCTGGCTTTAATAGGACATTCCGCCGCCTTGTGTCCTGCTTCACCACAATACAAACATAGATTCTCACTGCGGCGACGTTGCTTCTCAGGCGAAAAGTGAGCCACGCTTGTATTTCTCAACCTCCATAGGAACTACTCCAGAAGGTGTGCAGGAGTATGTACCACAGCTAGGATTGGTTTGCAAACTATTGACGGGATTTTTTTGACGACGCTCGAACAAGCGGTTGTCGCAGCGAACGGCCTGTTGCATGATCTCGCTAATGTTTGGGCATCCGGTAACGTAAGGAGAAGGTCCTTCACGTCATCCCTCAACCCAAAATGGAAGTGTTCAATCAATGCAGTCTCGTCCCATGGAATGTTGTGCAAAGTTGCTGAAATTCGGATGCATAGACGGAAGCTGGTCGAGATCCTTGTGTGAGCTTTCGTAACTTCGTGCATGCGGAACGGTACTTATCGGATCTCCAAAGCAAGCTTCAAAGGCAGCCACAAAACCTTCAAAGTCTTCCATCAATGGGTCGTCACGCTCCAGCAAAGGGCAACCCAAGCCCGTGGAGATCCAACTAGTAGGGATGCCAAAAGGCCAACCTTTTGTGCATCAGTCGAGTAGCGGCGTGGTTGCATGCGGATCAAAAGCCTGATCTGATTCAGGAACCCTTGGAAATGGCAATTGCCATTGAACTTTTCGGCATGCTGATCTTTGGCTGAAGAAGTGTTCGATGGAGAGGAAAACGGATGCTTGAAGAGAGCTGTGCAGCAGCCTTGGAGGATGCATCAGCAGCTGCATGCGCCGCGTTGGTGGAACCTTGCAGATCTGTGACCACTTGGCGCAAAGTGGCCAGCTCATGAAGTAATATTTGGTGCTCGTGTTGAAATTGCTCAAAATCGGCCATGATCTATGAAAAAAAAAGGAGGAAAACGAAGGAAAGAATCAAGGAAAAAAAAGTAGCTGAAATCGGAAAGCTATGAAAGCAGTTACTATCAAACTGTCAAGCCACGATCCAGGAAAAGGAAGTGAGCAGGATTCCGAGAACAAGGAAGCTTGACTCAGAAGCAGGAAAGGAGCAGGACAGGAACTAGGAACTAGAACAAGACGAGCAGGAGGCGGCAAGACAAGACAAGAACAAGACAAGACAAGATTGATCGTAAAAGACTAGTGTTGATAGTAACTGATTGTACAACAATTAGGTCGGAGCTTTTATACTCACAACTCCAAGCTAATCTGGTCATGAGCTAAAAATAGTGACCCTTATCCTCTAGGCATATCCTATAGTATATCCTATAGGCATGTCCTATAGAAATCTGTAGGTATATCCTGTAGGAATATCCTGCAGGCATATCCTGTAGGTATATCCTATAGGAATATCTGTAGGAATATCCTGCATGCATATCCTGTAGGTATATCCTATAGGCATATCCTGTAGGAATATCCTGTAGGTATATCCTGTAGGAATATCCTGCATGCATATCCTGTAGGTATATCCTATAGGCATATCCTGTAACCCGTATCCTGTATCTTGCATCCTGTATCGGGTCGTGACATAAGAGGTAGTTACTATAACTGCTAGTATGGGACCAAGAGTACGGATATAAATAGACCAGACTAGGACTAGGACGGGATCTCGAGTATATTGTAATTTTGTACTATGTGCCATGTGTGGACATAATATAAGTTTCCTTTCAAACTATCTCTTGCTTGTCTTTCTGCTTTAATGTATACTATTCTTTTCTTAGCACTATGACGGGATCTATAGTATTGCTGCCTGCTACATACCTTCTAAAGTCTGATCTGTACTCTATTTCTATTCTTTTTGATAGACCCTTATTATGGGTTGTCGGTGGCAACCACTTCCACATTTTGGTCTATAGGATTTTCTTTGCTTAACGATCCTTCCCATGTATTAGGATATAGTTGAGCAGCTCCTCATGTGTTGGCATGTTGATGGTGTGTTTGCCCTAATGTTAATTGAGGAAGATTGAAAATTTCATCATCATCCTTCTTAGTAAAGCTCACACTTAGGGATTGGGATGGTAGCTCCTTAAACCCATATGTTTTGTGCTCATCAAAGATCACATCATAACTATTAATAAGTGTCATTCTAGCAAAAGTGAGAAGTCAATAGACCTTGCTTTCATTGTTGTAGCTGAGTAGAGCACATGAGATTGTTCTTTAATATAATTTTATCATTTCTCCTTGGGCACGTGAGCAAAGGCAAGCATCCAAAGATTCTCAAGTTGGAGATGTCTGGTTTCTTGCTACACCATAATTCTTCTGGTGTCTTTCTTACCTTGATAACTATTGTTAGAGCTTGGTTTGTGCAGATAAACTGCAATGCGGACAACCTTTGCCCAATATGTCTTGGGAAATCTAGAGTCGTGGAGCATGTTGCGAGCTCTCTCCACCACAGTCTTGTTCATTCTCTTTTTTACCCCATTCTGCTCCTAAGTATATAGTATTGAAAGCTGCCTTTTGATACCATGTTCTTTGTAATACTTGTAAAAACACATCATAACAAAGGATTTTCAACTTTTGGCATGTGGTTACCTCAGTTGCCCTATGAAAGATCATAAATTCATCTAGGGCTTGAGACTTACGAGTGAGAAAGTGCATCTCCACTTGTTGAGAGAAGTTATCAATAAAGAGATAAAATAATGCTTTCCACTTGGCCACAAATGTCGAAATGGATTATCTATAAGGGACAAACTCCTCTTGTACTCCTTCCAATATGAAATGGTTGTTACTTGTCATGGATGCACGATTCACATAAGCCAAGATTTGATGAAAAAATCTTCAAGTTTTTAATAATCTTGTGTTCACACAACATATGTAAAGTATGCTAGTGAAGATGGTCAAACCTCTGATGCCATGTAGAGATGTCTGTCAGTGTTCTATGTGCTCTTGTTGGTGCAATCTCCATATGTATTGCCTTTGCTACTCTCCCGTACATAGGATGGGATAGATAGTTACCTCAAGTTGGAAAGAAAATGACTTCATATCCTTGGTCATTGATAGTGCAACAAATTTTGGTAAAGGCATATTCAAGCTTATGTTGCCATCTAGAGTATTGCTAAAGTCCCCAAGGTCAAGTAAAGATTGGTAAAAGATTGCTCCACTACCGACAACGACATTGTATGTTCCACTCAAATAGTACTCAAATGAAAGATTTTGCTTATGAGTGATGTGATGTTTAACTACTCAATCTAGCCAAGCAATATTTGGTTTAGTTGCCTTGTCCTGGTGCTTGGGTGTTTGCACCATCAAGACAAGATCGTCTAAAGTCTTTCCCTTTTGTAGATCATTCTTGCATTCTCATTCATAATGGCCTAGCTCCTTGCATCAATTGTAGCATCCATCATACCCTAGATTAGATGATGATGCTAAACCTGACCAAGCTTGCTGAAGGTCAAAAAGAAAAGCCTCTCGGTTGTATTCTCTTGTTGTGTTCCCATATCCACATTGATTAGGTCCAATGCAACCTTCTCTAGCTCAAAACCTTTGTGTGCTACGCTTAGAGTTGAAAATGGCCCTTTTTAAGTCCTTGCGTAAACCATTTTGGAACACATCTTGTGTGGTGGGTGCACTGCATCCATTTGTTGCGACATGGATGTCATTCTGCTAATAAAGGATGAGGCTAACTCAGTTGATTCTTGTTCTAGCTGGAAGAACTCTGCCTTCAAGGATCCTAGAGTTGCCTTACTCTCCTTACTAAGAGTCATTTTAAGAGTGTTCAATTTTTTGTTGTTGTGTTCTTTATGTTCAGATGACTATGGTACAACTTCCCAAATGCTCTGCCCATAAGGCCAAGAGCCTTGTTGTTCTTTGCTTCCCAAGCTCGTTTCTTCTCCTTGTTTACACTAGGATCTAGCTTCTTCATGTTGCCATTGACAGCATGCTAAAGATCTTTCTCTATGAAATAGAATTCCAATGACATTTGTCATCCATGCCACTATACACCTTGACTTCTCTTGAGTTGTAGTGTTGTTGTACCTCTAGTGCCTTAAAGCTGCTCTGGCACTACTATGCCTTTAGTCTGGCACAACTTTGCCTGGGTCATGGTCTTGTTACTTCTTATTCACAACAGTTTATACCCTTCTGGTGCTGCAAGCATGTGTTGATTGCCTAGGATAAAACCATACGCTCTAATACCAAATACCATGTTAGAAATAAAAGAACTCATGAGAGTTACATGGCTACTTTAAATATTAAAGCTATGTTCTTTCATCTTCATCTTCTTGTGACTACTCAACTCCATCTCTTATGACTACTCATCTCCATCTTTCAAATATTACCTTGACTATTTCTTTAACAAAAGCTAGTTGTCCAGGCACATTTGCCCTAGGGCTACGAAGGCAAAGCTTCCTTGAGTGCCCAATCTGCTTGATTGTTGGTGGAGGCATTCTCATGTCATCAGTCTCATAGGTGCTTGCATCAATTGGCACTACCATCGAAGCATATAAATTTTGCAATTCTACAGTCGTGTACATTTGGTGGGCAAATGCCAATTGATCCTTTTGAGACTTGAGTGCAGTTGCATAGGCATGTAGATATGGCATCTAGTACTGTTGGAACAAATTACAAGAGCATGATAGTGCATCCAAATTAACTACATAGAACGTCGCTCCACTGCCATTGTACACCTTGAAGACATGTTCATTCATTTGATGAACTTAGTGTAAGTGCCCCTCGACTACTCGTTGTTTCAAACCTTGCAAAGTTGAAATAGGAAGGTGTGTAGGTGGTGTGCAAACCACTAATGAGACTCGAGATGACACTCTTCCAATAGCCAAGAATTGGTTGCTTCTGACATGTTTTACGTCAAAACACCGAAGTGAGTTGTTAGTGCATGGCTCAATGTCTAGGTTTGTACTAAGATTGTAGCAAGGTAAGTCACTACATCTACATGCATCTCATGTATCTCAACCATCAATTCCTTGTGCTTCTATTTGGTCAATGTTTTTATTGTTGCCCAAATTTTTTGCATCAATAAAACCCTACATTGTTTGTTAGCATCTGTGATGATCTCCATGCACCACATGTAGTAAAAACATGTCAAATACCTTTTGTCGATCACTAATAATTGTCACATGTTCAAAATTGAGGAATGGCATCACATGAACGGCTAGATGAAAAAACCACACCCAATTCTCATTGTTTTCCACTAGTGCAGTACCAAAGGCAATAGGGACAAGCCTCCCCTCTTTGTTGATGGCACTTAAGCTGAAGTATACCCTTTTATATGTTGCCTTCGAGTGGTAGGCATTAGCGGTAAAAATGGGGCAGCAAGACACGGCACCATTCTTCCATATTGGCAAATGCCCACATGAACCTTCGCTCACTATCAAACTCAAAATCAATCATGCTCCTAGGGTTTGCATCTTGGAGAGTGGTAACATATAGGTGGATCTTTTGAAAACCATGTTCATAATCTTTTGTTGATCATTTTCTATGGGTGTTACGACTTCTCCATGCTCCCATGTACGATGTTTCATAATGCAACTCAATCCAAGCATGATTGATAATGTCATGGAACTACATATGGAGAACATCACATAACTAGGGATCTGCAAACAGTAAAAGCATTAGTCCCTGAACTCAAAAAGGCTGCAAGAAGGCTGGACATGCCTGGTCATGAGGCACAAATTTCACAATGTGGAGCATGTCATCCTTGTTGTTAGAGTTTTACCTAGTGCCACAAAGGTGGCTTGCCAGATGCCAACCCTGAAATTCCACAAAATCTGGTAAAGTAACCCATATTAAAAACCCAACCCTTAGGAACTTAAACCCCTAATTAACCAAGTCCATGAACAAGGCTCACCTTATGAATCATGATATGTAGACCAACCAAGCTATAGGTATCATTCCTAGCTTGGCGTGCTGGAACAAGGCCTCAACCACTAATTCTGTGGAATGTGAACTCGAACAATGCCTTTGAGTTTGCGGGCAGATTTTTGGACCAAAAAATTTAACTAACTCCTTAGAAGTGAGGTACCCAGTCACAAAGACAAGATCTTACCAACAATAAGGATAATTTAACTCAAAGGTGGGACGTTCCCCTGTCGTATGAAAGTTGGGGCGGCACAACAAAGGGTTGCACTTTGACGACACAAGCTTAAGTTGCACCGATAAGAGGTTAACAAGCTCTTTTTTGAACCCAAGAAGCCTCACTACATATATTCTACCTTAATTATGTGACGGAGTCCCCCCCCATGTTTTCCTAAATGATTAAGTGGATTGGCACAAAAATGCCAACCCTTAATGAAAATGCGTTGCCTAACATAACCCTAAACCTAACCCCTAGGAGGGCGTGAGTTTAGGGCAACCCTAAGTGTGTCCCTAACCCTTTTTTGACAAGCTATACTTTTGCAGAAAACCTATCTTGAAACGTTAAACCGGGGGAGAGTTTTTTAGAAGGTAAGTTCTAGCTTCATCTAGAGTTTTCTGCAAATACCTAATGACATCTAGCCAAACCATCACCAGATACCCAAGTGCACTAAGTGGGCATGTTTCCTACTACATCTAAGGTTCGTCACACAACTCGATAGGTAATAACAGTTAAATCCCAAAGTAAAGGGTTGAGTCATAGTAAAAATTATGACACTTGTGGTAGTTGATTAACACTTGGAAGGAATAGGGGTTCTATCCATGCAACAATAAACAATGGACATGACATACTAATGTTACTAGGCTTGTTATTCTAAAAAATGTACAATGCAATAACTTCAATAGAGTAGGTGGGCAACACACTCTATGCTTTTGCTGCAATGTTGAAGGTTCTCTCAAGCTTGAGAATAGACATGATGGTGCTATTGGTCATTGAGAGCAAAAAGTGGAGAATGATGGGTGTCAAAGAGAATGGCGACATGTGACGCATGTAATGTACATGCATGTCGGAGTTTGAGTGACGCAAGCATACTAAAGTGTGTGTTCCCTTCTTTGTAATTATTTTATTTTATTCCTCTATTGATAATTATTTTCACCGTCTGTCCCCTTTATGTAATTTTCTTTAATTTGTATGTATATTCAATAATTCATATATATATATGATATAATAAAATTGAATTTTACATACTCATTACTATTCACATTTACCAACATCTTTATACACACATGGTAACTATAAATTAATTTTATGTACTATGCACATATTATTATATATTATAATTAATTATATGTTCATTTAGTTTATTATTATATTTAATGTCTCTTGGTGTTTATTAAGGACATAAAACACTTTCCTTTGTATTTCCTCTTACAACAAGGAGAATTATGAACATTCTCTAAGAAAACATGTACTTTTATATATGTATCAGCAAAGCGTTTATATTATCCATGTACCAAGCATCTTGAAAATGGTAATTAGTTATACCATTCTTGTATGTGTTTATAACCCAAATGCCAAAATATCACATGATAATTCAAACAATGGTTCAAATATATCTTCATTTTTTGGTGGTCCTCATACCCCTCGTCTCTCTCACTACTAATAGCAAACAACCTCAATTGATCATACAAATACACATAAAGTAAATAAGAAAGATCAATAAGACTCTTTATAGATTTGATTTGACTATGTTTGATCAAGTTTGATTATGTTTAACCAAACTTAATTAAATTACATATGATTAAATATGTAATTAAGGAGGAAATCATGTGACATTCCTAATTGAAATATTAATATATTTATGTGGCAAGGTGTATCAAAATATAATGAATTACTAATTATTCTTAGTGGCAAGGTTTTATCTAATAAACTAGTAATTATGTTATTTATGAATTTTTAAACTTCTTAACTTTGTTTATGTCACTATGCAATTCATTGTCCCATTATAAATTCATTGATTAGGAGTTTAAGTTGTTGATTTATCTTTCTTGAGTTGTTGCATTTTTAAAAAAAATTTATTAAGGGTGTTACATGCCTCTCTTTTAGAATGCATGATGTTAAGCATTTATATAATTCACAAACTTGGGTTTGATATATATTTTTTTTTCTTTTTTCCTTTAAAATCATACATTAATAATCTTATGTGTTCAAACAATGTACCTTTTTGAAAACATTATGCTTTTGATCTGATATATCAAAGTTTAAAAGTGAAATTTATATGAGTATCTTGGTGTCTTTTATGACTAGTAAGAAGTTTATTTGTACTCCATCTTTCTTTAGTGATCTTATTAGTGGTGACATTTTTACTTAATATGTAGTAAAAGTAAAGTCACAATGTTTTTTCATTAGTTTGGTACCATTTATAATGTCAATCATATTGTCTAATGAAAGTTAAATATTTTCTAATCTTCAATGATGATACATTATCCTTGGCCTTCCCCTTTCTCCATGTATTTTTTTAGATTCTTTTCTTCTAAGTTACATTTTACATATACATTTATTACTTAATTATTAAAGTCTCTTAAAAGGAGCACTTACCACCCCATTCAATCTTAATCTTCACGAATATCTTAAAAAAAGATCTTATTGTATTTATAGTGGTTATAATTAACATACATATAATACAATATTCTAATTACCTTTTGTTTTAATTTAAATGGTTAAGTAATTACACACCATAGATTAATCATAATAAAAACAAGAATTTAAATACTTATAAAAATATAATAAATCTTATAGTTTTAAGTTTGTGTTTGTACTTAAAATTAAAAAAAATAAATAAAATAAAATAAACTTCTAGTTTTTCATGCATAATTAATTCACTTAATAAATATTTATATATTACGACAAACCTTATCACTAAACATAATTACAAGTCCATTCGATAAGCCTTGTTAATGGGCATAATTATTGGTCCACTTTATTTGTAAATCATATAATAAATATTTAAAAAATAAGTAAATACAATAAATAATACTATTACAAAAGTTAAATAAACAACAAATATGTAATGTAAAATTGGGTTGAGTTTTATTTCTGAAGAAACGACTGGTATTTAAGAAAATAAAATAGTCACTCCTACATTAAATATAAATTTATGCTTTAAAAAACAATCGACTTCCATGTTGCTCAAGAATGCAAAAAAGTATTATATTGATACATATGAGAAGGTTAACCCCTTTTATTAAAAAAAATAAGAAAGATACTTCAACTTTATTTTAAACTATATACTAGATGTTATTAAAAAAACTTCTAAAACAGAAAATAAAAAATAAATTTGTATTTATAATAAAACTAATACAATTAATAAGATGTATGTTTATTACAACCATCTTAATATCATTTCGATTATTTGAAATTGTTTTTTCAATATGTAAATGATTAGCAAGGTGGTCTCAATACACAATTTATATAACTTATTATTATCATTTAATTATAAAAATATCATGGGGAGCTTAATCTTATTTCAAATATAATAAATAAAAACTTATTACATCATTTACAGAAGCAACACAAATGAAAATTTAAGTTAAAGAATAAATAAGTTTTTATGTATAATATTTATAATGTATATATCAATTGTACATTTATGAAATGAATACATATATATCCTAATAAGACAATGTATATTTATTTTGTGAACTTTTGAAAAGCTTTTATACAATCCTATTAGAAAAAAAATTAAAAGATTAAAGAAAACATTAAAGTTAATAATAGCAATACAATACTTGTATAATAATATCAAATCCATATTATAAAATAAAGATAAGTTCTAACCAACATAACATAAGAATAAAACAAGATTATTCATTTTTCACAATTGTTAACATATATATTAGTGCCTTAAAAGCGGTATTAAAAGAATTTGAAAAAGATTTAAAGTAAAGAGGCCTGCAAAATAAGTTTAATAATGAACATATTAAAACATAAATCATTTATTTGATAAAGTAATAAACATTACACATATTAATAACAAAAAATGAAACGTGTGAAAAACTACAACTTAATGTGCTTATTACTTATTGAGTCTCATAAAGTGTATAGAATAAATAAACATCTACATTATATTATTAAATGAAGTTATAAAAATAAAGAAATATAGTTAGGCAAGCCTATTATATATATAAACCTTAGTAATATTCTTACATAAGTATGTCTTTCCACACACACCCAAAAGATTACTGTCAATTTTTTTTATAATCCCTTGTTTCTTCAAATATACCCACAAGTATAAACATTAACATAGGTATATACTAATTATAAAACATTTTAAAACATGTGAAATCTATTTATTTGCCATTGCCCTGTATTTAAATCCATATTTACATTTTGAGGGATTTTACAAAATTTCAAATGGACTTTTAAATTCTATTTGTTTCTTTTTTAACTTTTCCATATTTATTTTGTAACTGAAATTAAATAATTATATTTCTATAGCAGCGTAACACACACACACACACATATCCTGTAGTTTTATCATGGATCGAAATAAATAAATGGATTGTGTAAGGTAATTATTGTTATTTTAAATATACAATATATTCTCTGTCTACACATGTTAGTACATATACATATATTGCAGTGAGGAGCTTTCCATGCATTTTTCTGTACATACATACAATGTGTGTGTATACATTTTGCATGAGTGTGTGTGTGTGTGTGAATATTTTTGTATGATATCTGTTCCATACTAGTTCAGTAAAAATATCTTAAGGATATTCTATGGATAAAAGGAAGATCAATTTTATATTATTTATTTTATAATTAGTAATTTTTAATTATTTTTCGGATATTTAGTTTAAAAAAGGATAGTATATCATGGTATATTCTTGAAATATATTGTTATATACAAATATATATAATAAGTAAATTCTCGAAAAACTTTATTGCTTTAGATATCTTGTTTTTCGTGTTAGTTTGACTTCTCTCTCTCTACATTTTAAGTATACGTGTGTGTGTATGTGTATGTATGTGTGTGTATAATGAATGTATAAAAGAGAAATATACATTGTTTGTACACATGTTGAGTATACAGGGGAGTCGTGAACATATAGAATTGGAAAGAGTGGTTAAGTTATGCAGAGACACAAAAAACTTAAAACAAGGCAAGCAAATACACTCGTTAATCACAGACTCAAGACTTAAACACGATGTCTTCCTCTCCAACCTCTTCATGGACATGTACGGAAAGTGCGGGAGCCCGCAATGTGCACGTACGGTATTCGACAACATGGAGAATCCCACATTATACTCGTGGAACACGATGCTTACTGCATATGCCCATAATGGGCATCTGCAGGAATGTGAGTGTTTGTTCAACAGTATGCCTGAAAAAGACATAGTTTCATGGAACCTCCTGATGAGTGCATACATCAAGCGTGGGTGTATACACCTAGCGCGTGGGATCTTTGAGAATATGCCTTGTCGAAGCTTGGTAACGTGGACTACGATGTTATCTGCATATGCCAACAAGGGGAAGCGTCTCAAGCTGAGGAACTCTTTAAGAAACTGCCTGTTCAGAATAGTTTCGCTTGGAATACGATGGTTTCTGTGTATATACGTACCTCAGACTTCCGTTTAGCTAAGATTACGTTCGAAAACATGCCTGCATGGGATGTTATATCGTGGAGTACCATGATCACAGCATACGCCCAAGCTGGGTAAGTGTGTGCGTGAGAGAGAGAGAGAGAGGATTATAAACTATTTTCGTGGCAAAGATATCTTGCGGAGTCTGAGAAGATGTTTAAAGAGATGCCTGAGAGAAGCATAATGTCATGGAATTCGATGATTACAGTATATGCCCAGAGGGGCATCTCCTGCAAGCGAAGGAAATTTTTTATACAATGCCAGGTAAGCAATATACATATACGTATGCACACACACGCACACACACACACATACATACACACACACACACGTGTGTGTGTGTGTTTACATTCTTTTTTGTGTATTGTGTGTGTTTTGTATCTATAATGCTTTATTATTCTCTCTTTATAACCAATATCCTGTTAATTATTTGAATTATTATTTTTTAAATGACATAGCAAGGAATATACTATATATAAATAACACGCACGCACGAGACGTGCACATATATAATAACGTTTAACTATTACAGAGAAGAGCATAGCGTCATGGAATGCCATAATTACTGCATATGCCTTTAGTGGGCATCTGCATCAAGCAAAGTCGTTATTCGATGAGATGCCCAGAAGAGATTTATATTCCTGGAATATTCTGGTCCGAGCATATTCCCAGGATGGGGATGTCGAGCTTGTTAAGCAAGTGTTTGAGAAAATGCCACAGCATAATATAATTTCGTGGACAGGTATGATCTCAGCGTACGCTCAGAACGGGCATTTTCTGCAAGCGAGGGCAGTTTTTGATAAAATGCCAGGTACATGCGTGCGTGTATAACTAGTTTCATACACGTGTGTGTGTGTGTGTGTGTGTCTCTCTCTCTCTCTCTCTTCTCTCCTCTCTCTCTATATATATATATATATATATATATATAGAGAGAGAGAGAGAGAGAGAATACTTTTAATCAAGTAATTCTTAACTTTATTTAAAATCTAGATATTTATCAATTTTATATACTAATTTTAATGATAAATAATTTAACTAGTAGTAACTACAAATTTTGGTTTAACATAATTAATTTATATAGAGAGAGATTCAGTGACTTACAATGCGATGCTACAAGCTTATTTGTCAAATGGCAAACTAAATGAGGGTAAAAGTTTATTTGACCAGTTAAAGGAGAAGGATATTCTGTCATGGAATACGATGTTAGCTGCGTATATTCCTAATGACTTGGAACAGGTGTGTGTGTGTGTGTGTGTGTGTGTGTGTGTGTGTGTGTGTAATATATGATAGTCTCACATATAACATATATGCTTATATGTACACATTTTCCTTTTTAATATATGCGGTATACACGTTTTTGATATGAATATTCCCCTGTGACTTGAACAGGTCAAAAGAATCTTTGACTCAATGCCCTACTGGAGTGTCGTTTCTTGGTCAACCTTGATAAATGCTTATGGACTCGCTGGAAAGGTATGAAACACAGACTATATAAACACACACGCACACACGCACACACACTCACACTAGACGTATATAATGAAAAAGCAATCCTTTCAAAGGTAGAGCCTGCAAGAAGGCTTTTTGATGAGATGCCCGAACGGAGCTTAGTTTCATGGAATTCTATGATCCAGGTACTAACACACGCACACATACAAATATTATATACATGTGTGTGTTTGCGTAGTGTGCGTGTGTGCATCTCTCTCTCTCTCTCTCTCTCTCTCTCTCTCTTCTCTCTCTCATTATATATATATATATATATATATATATATAGAGAGAGAGAAGAGAGAGAGAGAGAGAGAGAGAGAGAGAGAGAGTTCGGTTATAAAAGGAACACTTCACACATATATACATTGTAGATTGTGTTTAATACGTGTATTATCTCTTAGTAGGTATACACGGAGAATGCAAGAGTTACAGAAGCTAAGGAAATGTTTGATAAAATGCCAATAAGGGACATATTTACATGGAGCATAATGTTAACAGGATATGCCGAAGAAGGAGATTTACACACTGCTAAACTCCTTTTTGATGACATGCCTTTAAAAAATTTAATCACATCAACAACAATGGTATGTGTGTGTGTGCGCGTGTGTGTGTGTGTGTGTGTATGAAAGATAATATATTAGTGGTATATTTATTATTTTTTATTTAAGTATAATGATTTATTAATAAGTTTTATGAGATGTGGGGGATTTGCAAAAAAGCACAGCTTAGAGGAGGCTAATCACTATTTGATAAAATGCCGGACTACAGTGTGGTTGCTTTAAATTGCATGATGGCTGCATATGCCCAACTGGGCATATGCATGAGGCCATGACCATGTTCACCTGCATGCCTGCGTGGCACGGTATTATATAATTATAATTATATATTATATATTATAATATGTTATAATATATTATTTTTTGTCACTAGATGCTGCTTCATCAAACTGCCTAGTTGCAGCATGCTCCCACCATGGTGACGTGGAGAACGCAAGGAGAATATTCGATGGAATCCCGGTTAGAGATACGGTGTCTTGGTGTACAATGCTACGTACATTTTCAAACTACGGTATGAGCAAAGAGTCAATCCAGTTGTTCCACGTCATGGAGATCAACGGTGAGGAACCAAACGAGGATATTCTCGTGGGACTTCTCAAGGCTTGCAGTTTTGAAGGAAAGGTTGAAGAAGGGTATAAGTACGTTCATCTTATGGTTACTGACCATGGCATACGTCTTATTAAAGAACATTATACAGGTATATATGTCTCTCTCTCTCTCTCTCACACACACACGCACGCACGCACGCACGCACGGCTTACAAGAGAACAATATACAGGCATGGTGGATGTATTGGGAAGAGCTGGGCATCTAAACAGGGCCATAGAACTTATAGAGAGTATGCCATTTGTACCTGACGTGGCGGAATGGGGAGCTCTATTGGCTGCTTGTGTGCTACACAAGAGCTTTAATCTTGGCGAGTTTACTGCTAAACAATTCTTTGAAATCGAGTCGCAGAACTCCGCGGCTTACATACTTGTAGCAAACCTGTACAAGGGAAACAAGATGCTCTTGTAGAGGAAGAATGCATTTTCTGTACGTATATCAGTATATATATAGTTCTCTCTCTCTCTCTCTCTCTCTCTCTCTCTCTCTCTCTCTCTCTCACAACACACACACACACACACACACATATATGGCATACAAATTACTGGGGTAATTCTAGGATAAAATGGGATAATAGACGTATCTTATGGGTGTTTCGGGACTCTAATAAGATATAAAAATATAAGACCTACAGAGGCAATATTGAAATATTCTAGTATATACCAAGAATATACTCTTTACATTCTATTATAAGATTATGCTATTATATGTGTTATCTTATGTATATATGTGTAGTACGCCTGTGAGTATATATTACAAGTTATAAACATTTAGCATAATGAATGTTGGCTTTCACACAAACGCGAGAACGGGTATTATACGAAAATTAAAAACTTGACAGAATGAATAGTTAATTTAACTGTGGTAAATAAATTAAATATTTACATATCAATAAATATAAATTATAATTTTTTTTTAATTTTGGGGGCCCAACTATAAGTATTTATAAAACACCACCACACTGGTAAGTTTTTCATTTTAAAATATAAACCTATAAACTGAATATGTACATAAATCTAAATGTAAAATATTAAAGTAATGTTAATGTGGTTATATTTAATATAAATTCATAGTTTATCAATTACCTTATTGATAAACTGTAATATATATAGGAGGCGAGTATTGGTCCTATTAAATCTAAATTATAGAACTGCTATTTTATAGCTAATTGATTATAAATAATTACAAAAATGAATATAACATTATGTGTCATTGTCTGTATATATGATTTTAAATATATATATCTACTTATATTTCACATAGAACGTTATATGTGTGTCCATGCGATGTAAAACCTTTATGTATGGATGAACCAGAAACACGACCGTAATAATAATCACATATTATAAAAAAACAGTATATTAATTCTAGTTTTAAGATTAAAATTTCTTAAAAGTAGAAAAAAATGATGTTTACATTAGAAAATTTTTAAGATTCAAAAAATAATAGAAAAAAAATACATATCTTTGGGAAAAAATGACTATGAATATAATTTATAGTCCATTTCATATTCATATAGTTTATTTAATTACAATTGAAAAAATTATATTTATATAATCTGGATCATTGGTTTATTATTATATAATTGAAGTTAAAAGAAGAAAACTTGAAATGTTATTTTATGTTTTAAATAAACAAAATGGTAGACAATCAATTAAATATTAAGAGATGTTTAAACAAAAGATTTGAACTATAAAATAAAATTAATTTGTCTTTTACAATATCAAATGTGTCATAATAAAATAAATTTAGAATATAAGATTAACACTGTGATACTTTGTGTATCCATTTTAATATATTAGAAGATATACTAACATGCCACTTGACAAAAAAAGTTGATTTAATTTATTATTATAGTTGTTATATAAATATATATCATTAACATTCTTATCTAAAGTATAATATATAATGAAATAAGTTGTTTAAGTTATTAAATTATTTTTAAAATATATCATGCATGTTCTTATTATCATATATGTTTCGTTTGACCAAACATAATAAACGATATAAAATCTTTACTATAATATTGCCTTAGTTTGAATTCATTTATGTATAAAATTAATGAAAGATTTTGTATATCACAACACATTTTTTTGAAATAAATATGTAAATTTATACAATTTTAAATACAATAATTGTTTTATTTTTACCAAATGTTTTTCTTTTTTTTTATCATCAATAAAACTAAGGTAACAAGATTTATATATAGTTAAAAAAAATGGATTCATATATGATCAAATTAAAAGAAGTTTTTAAAAAATACATTATTTTAACCATGTCACAACTCATGTAAAATAAAAAATAATTATTCTCTTATTTATTCTTCCATTACAATGTATTTATAATTAAAAATTCATCATATATTTTTCTATTACTTGTTGAAAAGTTTAATTTTAATATAAATATGTATAAATTGTAATACATCTTTACAAATTATAAACATAATTCTTGATTCTTTTTTAGAATTTGAATAATTTTTAAATAAATGTGATGACATATTTTTTAAATTGTGTTTTAAAAATTTAAAACACAAACATATTTTTTATATTATACACTTTAAATTTATAGATTGTCCAATATTATTAAATAATATTTTATAATTATTTTTCTTTATGTACAACTTAAAACTTTAAATATAGCTCTCAAGATTTTTTTTGAAATATTATTCCTTGCAGATAAATTTTCAATCCAAATAATTATTAAAGTTAAAAATAAGACAAAAAAAATTAAAAAATTCTCATCACTAATAAGTCTTAGTAAAGGTACCTATTTAAATTCAAATTCACATACATGTTAAAAAAGGCTTTATATTATTAATGTATAACTATTATAATTAATTAACTTTTTTTAATTAATTTAATAAGTATAAAAAAAAGTACATAAGTAAATTCATTTTTTGTGAATAAGTTTTCTTAACTAGCACTTATTTACAGATGCAAATATGTATATTATTACAAGTGAAGTGATAATATATATAAGGATATACATAAATACATTATAAACTAAAGAAAATTATAACATACACAACGAAAGCATACAAATGAACATTGTAACTAAAATGAGAATGTTTATAATCCCATTTTTTTTAATAATTAACAATTTTAATAATTTAACTAGCATTTTTAATACAAAGAAATAATTTTTAGAATAATATATGTTTAAAAAAAGAATATTTTTTAAAATGTACATTTAAATATTAATAATTAATACATAAGTATTAATTAATGATTTTTTGTATTTTCATTTTCATGTATCATTCTCATTGTTCGTACAACATTGACTTTTATAAGGTGGTTTATGTAGTGAAAAATAAATTTTAAGTGCATTAATAAAAATAAAATACATTCATATGTATATGAAAGAGAGTCATACATGCTCAACCAAAATAATATTATGTTTATATTTAAACTTAATAAATATATTATTTTATTGATAAGTTTTGAATTAACAAAAAAAATAAATTCTTTAATAATCATATTAAAATAAATGATTTAATTATATAAAGATAATTATACTAATGTTATCAACTTTGGTACTCATAAATAAGAAATGCGGAAGGTGAAACAAATATATATATTACTTTTCATTATAAAAATAATATTTTCTTTGCTTTGAAAGAGGAGGTCCTCCTTTTTTAATCATTATTTTATATTGAATATAAATTTGAGTATTAATACATATGTTTCAAATGTGTAAAACTTTCACTTTTGATAAATATAAAAAAATCAAGAAGTGTTTGTGTGATTTCTTTAACAAATTTATTTTATGTCACTATAAAGACTTAAACCTGAAAATTTTGAGTAAATAATTCATACAATTATAGTTTAGTTATTAATATTTAAATCTAATAATAAGTATAAGAATTAATATAATAAGTTTATATTAATTAATAATTTAATATTAATTTTTAAAATAAATAAAAGATCATTGGGAATAAAGAGTTCATTTTAATAATCATATTTTACAAAATATAAAATGTGAATTTTATGTATTTAAACAAAATATGAAATTTGATTTAAAAGTGAAAATTACCTTTCAAAATTTATAATATACGTTACATTCATATCGTATTATGTGAGTCATTCATTTATTTATTTAATCCTTATAAATATTTAACAATTAAGAATTTAATGAATAATAAATATTTAATTTATAATGCATAAATAAAATTAATAATAAGAAGTAATAATCAGTCAATAAGAATGATTGAAAACTTATGGAAACAATCATCTTTTATACTCATGTGTATATATATATATAATTAAGTTTCTTTGACACACATGAAGGCACTATAACCATGCCTATACAAATATTATGCATATTATTAATAGTCCATATTACAAATTTTTAACTAGGTTGAATATAAAATTATTGCTTATATATATTATTTTCTCTCTCATTTTAACAACCTTAATGTTCAAAATAAAATTAAAAAACAAGAAGCCATTAGATTAAGGATAAATAAGTGAAAAATACAAATTCAATAAATCTTTTGACTTTTAATTTTTAATTTAAATAATAAGTTTAACAATATTTATTAAACTTTAAAATTCTCTTTATTGCTTTAATTTTGATAATTAACAACTTGTAAAGTGATAAAAAAAATTATAAATTTTTAATGTATAACTTTCAAATACATATGCACATTTTGTGGTAAAAGATGTGAAAAGAATTACTTGTTATTCTAAAATATTTATTTAATACAAATAAGTTATGAAAAATCATTTGACTTTGTAAAAAAAATTATTATATAAGAGGCTTTTAAGTATTTAATTAGTGTTTATTTAAAATAAATAAAATATGAGAAAAATTATAACAAAATAAAAATATCAATTAGTTCAATCTCTATTTATTGCTAAGTATATATATAATTCAACTTTTATATATGGAAAAATTACATTTATACCCTTAAATTATCATATTTGCTTTATATTTACATATATACCCTTTTAAAAGTTCTAAATTTATATATATACCCTTAAAAAACTTTAATCATAAACATATATTTAGAAATATACCCTTTTAATAATTAATAATTAAAATATGTTTTTAATTTATAATATATTAAGAATGAAATAATGTCATAATAAAAAATAAAATATTTTTAAACAATATTAATTTGTGATATATATGTTTAATAGTTCACCTAAATATAACAAAATACAAATTAATTATAATGTTTGTTGATTTTTTAAAAATATTTTTATTGAAATTTATGAAGTTAAATTGGGTATATATGTAAATATAAATTTTAATTAAAATTAATTAATTCATAATATTTAAACTAAAATCATAAACATATATAGAAATATTTTTATTTATATTGTTATTTTAAAAGTCAAAATATTATGACTGAAGTTTTCCAAAGGTATATATGTAAATTTAAACTTACATAAATTAAGTTAATTTATTGTTTAATATGAATATTTATCATATAACCATCAGACATAAATTATTTCTTGTAATAAATTGGGTAAAACAAAATAAATATAAATACTTTCTTATACTTTTGACATTTTGATAATTACATTTGCCAAAATCTAAAAACTTCTGTTTCCAAGGACTTCAACATGACACAGAGGCAACAACACTACATGATTACAGGAGTAGTTAAGCTTAGTTAATGATATAAATTGCTTAAGATTATGTTACTGACCTTGTTGGTAATATATGTGTGTTGTGTGTGTGTTAATACATATTAACATTATGAAATAAGAATTAAAACATTAGAACCTCATAAATGGCCATTAGAAGGGCCAGCTTGTACTGGAGAACCCTGTGGAGTCCAATCAGATGCTTTTGGGACTGTATCCAGAAATCCCTCAAGGAAGACACAGGCCTGTCCTTTCTTCCTCCTCCATGTGCTGTTCTTGGCAATGGTGCATGAACGGTTATTGGCATTGCCCCACTCCCCTATCCCTCTCCTTCAAAAAGAACAAAACCACATATATTACAAGTTTACGTGTGGTGTGTGTGTGTGCGTGTGTGTGTGTGTGTATATGTGTGCAACTTACACAACATCAATCTTAACATCGTCCAAACCCAATTACTTCAACTATATAAATACATTCACACACAAACATGTATGTATAGCTATCTGTGAGCATGTATGTGTATATTTATGTATGCATATGTGTGTGTGCGATATATAATATACTGGAAAATGTTATATGATATGACTGTGTATGTATCCAGTGCATACCTTCTCATAGACATTAATATTAACATCCGGATAGATTGCCGACAATATATTAATGTTATAAGTTTCTAATCATCAATAGTCTATTGCTATCTAAAATAATCATATATACTGCAATTGGTATTACCTTAAAACAAGTATTAATGGAGTACATATATTAGTTTCAATTACCTTGATTTGGAGAGGGTGTCCGGAGTTTGACAAATTAAAAGAGGCCTGCGTAGATAAGAACTCGAAGCGTAGAATCCATTGCACGGTTACATGAGGTGTTGAAAATGACGCAGGTCCATCTAAAGGTATTGAAAATAAATAGTGTGTTTGTGACATGTCTGATACTACTTCATGGTATTCCGATTGAACCTGCACATGAACTTGATCATATAAATACGAATGTATGTATGTGCATTACAGATGATGATGATTATATATATATATATATATATATATATATATATATATATATATATATATATATACACACACACACATATCGCACACACGCACACACACGAAAGCTGCATGTAATTGTGTACCTTAGTTATGACTTGCGAATTTTTGCGTGAAGGGTGTAGATGCGAAGGATTAAGAACTTCACGTACTTCTAATACTGCCGAAACCTGCATACAGTTGTTTAAAGCATCAATAGAGTGTGTGTGTGTGTTTGCAGTATATGTGTACATTGTATATACCTCTAAACATTTTCTAAGGCCGATGTCATCATGAAAACCATTAGGAAAACTCACGACTCCAGCTACCTGCAATTCAAATACAAGATATTTAATAGTATGACTAATTTGAGTTAATAACCTTACTGTATCTCCAAAATAATGGATTGCATCTGGATTCTTTGGTGAAATCCGTACAAGGATCTCGTCCTCGAGCCTAATGTTGTACGCCTTCCCTTTTATATGACCTGAAGTATACAGAAAGACATAATTTATACATGTATGTATGTACAGAGAGAAGTACCTACACTCTCTCTCACACACACACTTACACGCACGCACGCACACCTGCAGGAGACTCGATTCTTGAGTCATCTTCTTGCTCACTGTGATAGCCATCCACCCCAGACTTATTCCAGGGACTCCAGTTTCCAGAAACCGATCTTTGAACAAGTCCTACAAAATATAAACATGCATACAAACTAAACTTACGGTAGTATACTCTTTAAATTGCGACACTATAGCAAAACCGAAAACCAAATAAAATAAATGAACACATATATAGAACGGATACCTACGTAACAAGTATCATACATGTACATGAAATAAACTCACGTTGTTCTTTAGCAAGATGAGTATCTGAAAATGAGGCCGTCATGAGTGTTGTCTTCCTAAAACAAACAATAAAATCAGTATCTATATAATACATAAAAATGCATACACGCATACATACTACTTGTGTGTGTATGTACATATGTTATAATTTACCTTGGAGTAGGTTTTTTTGGTGTCATTAACGGGGACTGGAGTATCATACGATCGAATGTGTTTTCTATATTCCCTTTTACAGGACTCTGTGCAAAACTCTCTGAACCTTGACTAGAATCATCGTCTTCAATACCCAAAAAAAACTAGAAGTTCTGGACTGAGAGGAAAGAAAAATACAAAAAGTAAGTGGCATACACACACACACAGATATATATAAATTAAGGTAAAGTTGTAACCTATGTACTGATGTGTACTATAAACACGTATGAATGCTATTCTGTGTAAGTGTCTTTATCATTTTCATGTATATACCCTATAACTACATCCCACATGTCAATATGCATATGTAACACTGCATATATGTGCATAGAAGTTAACGTACCCAATCCAAGAATTCATTGTTTTCTTTCCATTCCATTTCCATTTCCACAAGGTACGTAGGAACTATACCTATAGATAACACAAAAATACATCAAATATATACGCATATATACATAGTGTAGTATATGACCTCCATTTCCATAGCTCTCCTTAAGTTGAAGTTCATCAGCAGTAAGCCCACTATTAGTAGGTAATGTCCATACTGTCAAGGCAATCCGCTTCTCCTGAATTTAATTCCAGTAATGATATATATTAATTACTTAAAGTATTAAATTTTAAGCTTACGAGAGGAAGAGCTGCGTTTCTTGACGATGTCCCATTTAAAATACCATTTTCAGCAGAAATGAATTTCCATCGAACCTAATCGATATAAACATTAGTCCTGTGTGCGTGTCTGTCTGTATAGTAAGTGTATTTTGATTACCTTTGCTGTGACGTAATAGAAGTAACGAACTGCTGTTCCTCTAAAAGAAGGCGGAAGAACCTTTGGTAGAGTTGTCCGCACAAGATCTAATCATGAACAAAATGAATGACGGAACTAAGCAATTATCACGAATATAAATATATACACGCATCTCTCTCTCTCTCTCCGGGTCTATAAACCTTGAATCAAACCCCTCAGATATGTATGTGTGCGTGCGTGTGCGTGCGTATATATATAGAGAGAGATGCGTGTATATATCTATATTCGTGATTATTGCTTAGTCCTCTCTCCCTCCCTCCCTCCCTCCCTCTCTCCTCTCTCTCTCTCTCTCTCTCTCTCTCTCTCTCTCTCTCTATATATATATATATATATAGAGAGAGAGAGAGAGAGAGAGCAAAAAGCAATACGTGCTATACATATATAGTGCTTTCGTGAGGTAAAATAAAAGCTAGTTTAGTGATAAATTAAGCAAACACTTACATGACTTTGTAGAGTTTCCTTCAACAAACACACCTGTTACAATTGTTCCACGAGACTCCAAAAAGACACGTTCACCTGAGTATAAGAATTTCATATATATTCGAACACACATATACACACATATCCATATAGCTGAAATTCTATCAACAGTCACACATACATACATGTGCTTACAAATATATGTACATTACCTCGTTTGAGCTTTGTTCCAGGTGATGGTTTGGAAGTGACAATCCACTGTGGATCCAACTTCTCTGTACTCTAACTTCAACAACGATCTCTTCAACATGAATAGAATCCAAAGCATCCGCAGACGATCTACAGATCTCAACCGTAGCCGTCACAGCATCTCCGGGTCTATAAACCTTGAATCAAACCCCTCAATATGTATATGTAATATGTGTGTGCGCATGCGATCTAAGCTGAGAATTTGTGTACATCTATGATACGCGCAAAAACGCACACATGTGTATGTATGTATACCTTGCGATCTAAGCTGAGATTTAGCACAGGTGCTGATCCGGCTTCCTCAGCTACAGGACCTTCAGGAACTCTATCTTTCCTACTGAAGAATGGAAATTCTGGCCACATTCCGTCTTTCTCCTTTATTCCGCCATAGCCATCAAGAACCCTAATTCAGGGCTTTCTCCTACCCTAAATTAAATGAGTATATTCTAAGTATCGCGGTACCGAATTTAGGTATTGAGACCTAGCCGCCAATAGGTAGGGTTCAAGAAGCGGCTGTGAGAGCACTGCGGCGCCATGGTGAGTTCTTCTTCTGATGCATTTCGCTTTGTTTTTCTAATGCGCCTTCTTTGCAGACTGTGAAGCGCAGAAACGGAGGTCGTAACAAGCACGGTCGCGGCCATGTTGATCCGATTCGGTGCTCCAACTGCGGCCGATGCGTGCCTAAGGTTAGATTCGTGTAGAAATGCATTAATCTGCAATTCCCTTTTTGTCGAAATCATATGTTAGGCACAAAATTTGTTTTTAGCGCAAATCTGGGCTTAAACAACGATAATCCTTAGTTTGTAAATGAGAGCATTAATTTGCAACCTAAAAATTGAGTTTTTTTTTTTTGAGATATTGATGATAATTTGCACAATACTTATTTTTGTATGTGTATTAACCAAATCGCGGTTGGGTGATTTCCAGGACAAGGCAGTGAAGCGGTTTCTTGTGAGGAACATTGTGGAGCAGGCGGCTGTACGAGATGTTCAAGACGCTTGCGTCTATGAGTGTACGTATCTTGCTTGGTCTTTTAGAGAGAGAGCACTGATCATACTTGTGTTGTATTTTGGTTTCTAGCATATGTGCTGCCGAAGCTTTACGGAAAAATGCAGTACTGTGTCTCTTGTGCCATCCACTCTCACGTGGTCCGTGTCCGATCTAGAGAGAAGAGAAGGGACCGGAACCCACCCGTCCGTGCTTTCCAAAGGCGCAAGGTATACATATTATGTAACAAAAGTATATTTATGTTATTTACCTCTCTGTTGCTTAGGATGACTTCACGCCAGCACGCCCTGGTGGTCCTGGAGGAGGTCCCGGCGGTCCCGGCGCAGGTGCTCGGCCTCCCCACCAAGATAGAGGTATTTGTGCGCCTGATGTAGTTGAAGTGTATACACTAGTATGTATACATATATACAGAGTGTACACTTAAACTAGTGTGAACTATATGGTCAGGTGATGAGAAACGTAACTTGAACTTGTATGATTATTATTTAAGTCTCTGATGACCATAGTTCATATCTAAACGCATTATATGATAAGCACATACACATGTATGCATGTATATATGTGGATATAGTCTTGTATACACTTGCATGAGCTCAGTGTTTGGGTGTGTGCAGGTTATCTGACTTTGGATATGCAGAACATAAGTGAGAGACGTTTTTATTTTTTGCTTTTATTGATTTGAAAACTGTTCTGCATTTATGTTTATCTAAAAGAAGCAAGCTAATGGCTTATTATGTGATCACTTTTATATTTGATATATTTTGATTATATATATATATATATATATATTTGTGTGTTATATGTTGTAATAGTTAATTTAAATGCTCGTATCATATATAATTGTCCGGTTAATGTAAATTAGAAATATAAAAAATCCAAATTTTGGAAAAAATTATTACTTAAATGAATGTATTTTCAACTTGTATACTCTTATACCATTATAAACAAGAAATAATAAAAAATGAAAAAAAAATTATATTGAATTTTTTTTTATAATAACAATGTTTAATTAATTAATTATTTTTAAACTTAATAATTAATTCTCGTTCTTATTTATTTATTTATGTTAGAATTTAAAATGAATAAAAGGATATTAACATACAAATGAAAATAAATTAAAAAAGAAAATATTAGCAAATATGTAAATAACTATGTATTATTATAATATATTTAATTTTATTTTGAAATTACTACAAATTATAAATTATAATTTAATAAATTTATTATATTTAGTTAGATAACTTCTTTAAACCTTTTCTTAATTATGGTTAATGTGCATATACGACCCAATTATAATAACCCATTTTATTGGATTGATTTTGTGTGTATATATTTATATATATTAATATGATGCTATGTGTATATGATATATATTATATAATAGCTGGAAATAAATATAAAATTATATGTTAAGAATTGACTTGGATTTGTTAATTATGCATTCTTACAAATGAAATCGAAAATAAAAAAGTAGAATTTATGTATTGATAAAGAATATTCAGAAATTGTCTTAAATATTTATTTATTATTATTACAAAATAATTATTACATTTAATTAATATATTTTAAGAAAAATAAGTTTTACATGGGTTATTAAATAATTATTTATTAATATATTCATTTTAATTATATTTATCTCAAATCTAACTTTGTACATTTGATATATAATTAAGATATAAATTTATAATATTGAAGTCTTAGTAAGATGTGAAGTGGAACAATACAATATATTGCTGTGTATAAGTATTTAATGTACACTTTTTATAAATGAAGTGTTAATCAATTGTGAATTAATTTTTTTAATAGTTTTTATATATTAAACAATGTTTCATTAAGGGAACAAAATATAAAACAAAATGATAACTTTATTTTTTAGTTAAAAAGTGTGTTAAAGAGCGAGAGAAACCTACATAAATTAGGGCAGAATAAGAATATATTAAGAATAATGAGAATACTTAAAAAATTCATCTGCATTTTTTTAAGTATATATGTTAAAATAAAAATATAAAAATATAAAATATAAAGATATATTAAAGGTGACGACCCCGTGGGTCGTTAATGTGGATAAGGGCCCTTCCCTTCAATTTTCTTAATTAAGTACTGTTTCTTTCAAATAAGTTAAGGGAATATTACAAAATCATTATCTTTATTGATCTAATCGTTCTAAAATTTTAAGTAAGTGATTTCTTAAGTTAAGTATTAATGTAAATTTAATGTCAGTTAAACCCTTCAAAAAATTAAGTAAGTGGTTATTCCCTTACTTAAGCCGACTCTTAACTAATAAATATGTCAGCATATACTTCGTCTGTGTGTGTAAACTCGTACATATATTATGTATGTGTGTGTGTGAGTGTGGTTACAATAAACGAAGTTTCATATTTGTGGGCGTGGGTGCGTGTGTGTGTGCGTGCGTGTGTATATGTGCTTTTAATTATTTGTAGCAAAATGGATGGCCGACAGATTAATATGACCTAATCCGAATCCATATCAACCTAAAATGTAATTATATTTCACTTTATGAGATGATGAGTAAAACAGCATACACACGTGTACACTATAACAATGAAGCAAACTGCATATTTAACAGCTAATTAACCGAGTTTAGCATATATTAACATATACACATTGGTTATACACACAAGAAATAAAAAAGAGAAAAATATTAGGAAAAAATAAACAATTGCAAGATATATATTGGGGAGATCATCTGCACATTAGTCCGTAAAATTTAATTATTTCTTTATAAATTTAATGGTTTTACAACTGATTTTTAGCAGAAAATTAAATTACGGTATAACTGTGAGTGTGAACTAAAATATATATAATGAGGAAATTAGGACGAAGTAAATCTGTAATTCATTTTCTAATTTTTTTAATTATATTTATATTCATGAGGTAATTTGCTTAATTTAAGTAAAAATTGAGGAGGCATAATACTACTTGAAAGTTTATATTAATTTAACGATCGATGAGAAGGATGTAAATGTGATTCTCTTCAAAAAATTTAATTAAGTTTGTTACAAACTAAATAATTTAATTTTGGGTGGGAATCAGTGATTAAGGCTATTATTAAGTTGAATTCTTAACTTAATGAATTTATCCTTAAATTAATGTTATAACACTATCATTTTCTCCTTAATCATTAAAATTAAGAGCAAATTAATGTTACAAGAAGAGTTTAGTGAACATGAGTAAAAGTATTTCATCAGTTAAGAACCATAATAATTGAATTATTTTTAATTTAATAAATTTATCCCTAAGTTAACATTATCTTTAAACTCATGCTTGAGTTTAATTATTTGATGATCCTTAATTTAATTATTAATTTATTTATAATCTAGATCCTTGGACACGGAAGGATATTAATTGTCAAATGACAAATTTAAAATAATCATTAAATTACGTAAGATATTAATAATTGGATGGGACACACATAAATAAACACTATATTATTCTTGAATTGTTAACCTAATTATTATCTTTAACTTAATGATATAATGAATTTATTTCTAAATTAAATTTTTATTTAATTATTATTTCTTAACTTAATAAATTTATCCATAAGTTAAGAATCATTATTTATGAGTATGTCTTTAAGATAATTCTTATTCTATTTATTATCCTTAACATAGTGAATTATCCTTAAATTAAATTCTTAATTCAATTGTTATTCTTAATATAATAAATTTATGTCTAAGTTAGGCATTTAATTTAATTATTATATTTAACTTAATTTTTAACCTAATTTTTTAATTGGTGAATTTATCTTAACCCACATTAATCTCGTAAATATAGGATAATCATTAAATTAAATTCATGATAATTATTAAATAGAATTACAAAATAAAATTTAAAGTGGCCATTAAATAAATATCAATAAACCATCGTAACGTACACAAACCTGATAAATAATTATTATTCTTAACTTAGTGAATTTATTTTTAATTTTTTATGTCTAATTAATAATTTTTAATTTAATTATTATTTTTAATTTGATAAGTTGTCAATTTCTTTATTTAATAGAATTTAAAATTTAATTATTATTCTTAACCTAATGAATTTACCTTTAACCGTTAACACTTAACCTCGTACGTTTATCTAATTCTTTACCTTTAACCTTTAACACTTAACCTCTATTCATTACCTTTAACCCTTAACATTTAACCCAATAAATTTATCTTTAATTGAGTTGTTATTCTTAAACACGCCTCCAAGAGAGTCACATACACACATTAAACAATAGTGAACTTAATTATTTAATAATAATTTATTAATTTAACCTAGCTGTTATAATAAAACAATGAGATTTTATGAATATTCTAAAATATCAACCATGGAATGGGCCTAAAATACAGATGATCAGGCATTATAACAAAGATCATCTTCTTAATCGTGTTTGTTTAGCTTTCGTCGCTTGTTACCCTGAAGAAGAGCCTCTAAAATCCTCTGCATCTCATTGGACCTCCTCTCCCACGCATCATCCACATCTTCTTTCCACCAGTCCTCTGTGCGGTTGATCACAATTCTCATGAGAGCTTCGTAAAATCTGTAGCTGTCAGCTTGAAACATTCTCCCAATAGAAGTACCATTTGGTAAATCAAATCTCTGCAATCAAAACAGCATTAGCAAGAGCCCCAAGAGATGAAGCCAGTAGTGTACCTGCATGTCCACGAACACTTCCCCCACGAGGTAGCTACCATCGGGATAATCAATTAACTTATTCGACGAACATTTCCTTCGCAGTAATTGTCTTCTGGCCGTCAAACTAGTTTCAAGTTTCTTCTTTGAAAACCTAGAACTGACAGAAAACTCATCTGTCTTGTGCAGGTATTTCCACCTGCACGCTTGTTGTGTGCTCAAATCTGCACCGTGAGCTAGACTAAGCAACTGCACCATAAACAAATCAGCAGCGTACCTTGCAATGACTCTTCCGTTATAATACCATTTTCAAGCCTCACTGCGCCATATATGTCAACCAGACCGTACGTCCAGCTTCCCGATGACCATTGCATCACGTATATAGGAGCGACGCGCCCCCTCTCCAAATTCAAAAGCCCATCTCTACAAGCGTAGCACAATGCTTGATAGATTCCGTTCTTTGTCAGCGGCTGCAACAAAAACAGTCAATCATGGGGGCCACAAACAGCAAACGAATACCTCTTTTGCCTCGACGACCAAGACCGTGACCCAAGCGTCCTCAGGGTCGTGGTGTCTGTAGACTCGCTTGTCAAGAACCTTGACTGTGAAATCCTTCTGATTGCCTACGTTCATCGACGTGGAGCTCTCAGAATCTTCGTTGCCGTCGTCGTCGTCATCATCCCCATCATCATCCTCATTCACATCCTAGGCAGGGTTCAACAAACAAATCAGAAAAGGTAGTATACCTTGGGTATCCGCTGCAACAGCAGATCCTCGGGAACATAATCTGCTTCGTCGTTCGGAGTGCTTAGCACTATCATCGTCCTCAGCACATTCCTCATCCTCAGACTCAAAAAGATCACTATGACCTTTCCCATCCTCCTCCTCCTCCAAGAATGTTGCATCCTCTTCTAACGTCCGTGTCATCTTCTCGGCTTCTTCAGATGGCTTCGTCAATGACTTTAAGCCTAGTAGCAGAGCGACATGAGTCAATTCGTTCCCGCATAGCCTGCACAAGAATTGCCTGAGTATCCAAATGCACACTGTCTTCAACATACCTTTCCATGGAAACAACAGGAGAAAGTAGCGTCTTCTCCATGGCATGACTCACAACAGAATCTCGCATTTTTCTTTTGGAAACAATGTCGCACGACGGCGGTTTCCAAACGAAGGACAGGAATGGCTGATTTATCTGCAAGAGCTGCCGGTTGTAGAGATGAGCAGAAAAAACCAGTGGATTTGTCGAGCCAAAATCGTGTTTCGCCCTCTGCTAAAACAAATGAAACCAGACAGACAGAAATGCAGACACTACCTTTCTGCTTGCTGCTTTCACATAGTTTTCAACCTTCTCCTCGGCCGCACGAGCTCTGTCCTCCGCCGCAAGCATCCTCTCCTCCGCCCCACGCACCCTCTCTTCCGCCGCCTTCAACGCCGCCAACAGCGCTGCCTCTGCCATGGCAAACAAAACCCTAACCCTTTAGGTTCAAACCGGTATATATAAGATCCGAGGTTAATTTAATCCTACCGTCCTATTTGACATCCATATATCAATTATTCTTTAACATTATAAATGACTTTCGTATTCTTTCACGATTCACTGCAAGTTCAAGTTGGGTTAACTCAATTATAAACTACAATTATTCTTATTAAAAATTATCAGTCTTTATGTACTTTGAATATTTACTATTAAATTAAATATAATCAAAATAAAATTAATTTATTTTCAAAAGCATATTAGTTATGTGTATGAGCGCGCGTGTGTATTTCTCTGAAGGTTTTTTCAATAGCTGAAATATTAGATGTAAATGCAAGTTGTAACTAAAATGAGTATGATATAAGAAAATGGGAATATAAATAAATATTAATTAATATTTAAGTTTTAATTTTTAATTAATTTTTAATAAATATATATTTAAATCTTTCTTTAAACATATATTATTTTAAAGAATATTTCTTTAATATTAAAAATACTAATTAAATATTTAAAATTACTAATATTATTAAGAAATATGACTATAGATATGCCCATTTTAATTACAACATGCATGTAACACAAATCAAATAAACGTTCATATGTGTATGTGTATACGTGCGTGTCCAATATTACTTCTTGAAAACAAAAACTCCAGCTCTGTCAAATCAAATTCAGATAAATATATATAAATAAATTATAATTATGGTTATGTTATATATATATATATATATGAATATTTTACTTTCTTGGAGGCTTAAAATACACTATAATAATAAGTGTGTGTATGCATGTGCCCATGTGTACATGTGTTGTGTATTGGTGTTACAAGTTTCAAATAATAAATACGTTAGTGCCAGATTTTAATTTTAAACAACTGTACTAAATTTAGGGTAATTACATTAATTAGGTGAATAAATTATGTATATTATTTTTATTAATTATGTTTCATGTCATATTACATTTGTTGAGCTGGATTACTTTAAGTCTCTTCACACACAGTTATGCTACATTAAATTAAATGTCATAATTACATTACCAGAAGAATTTGCTTGGTTTCTTTTTCGTTAAATTAACTAACATAACGACTTAAAATTGTACAATATTTTCGTTAGATTATGTAACGATATGTCACTTCAGACATAATTTCATTATTTACCAATTTAAATTCCATTATATTACTAATCAAAAAGTCGAAATTCAAAATTTCCTAAAAATTAATAAACATTATATTTACCTTCTTAACAAGTGATCTACAAACACATTTCATTTTGTACGATAATACCCTCTTTAACATCTCTAGATTGATTATCATTACTTTTCGTTGGTTTTAAATCTCAAGGTTCATCTTTTGTAACCTTATCCATATCAATCAACAAGTTGTGTATGATGCATGCAGCTTCTATTGTTGTAGAAATGAATTTTAAATCCATCTTTAATTCAAACTGAATTGTTGCTTGAAGATCCCAAAGACTTGTTTTACTCATAGTCGTCCTTTGATCATTATTTTGTTGAAGTGTGTCTCAACATAATTGAGAAATAAAGGAATAGAGTTACCATCCATAGAACTAGATTATCAATAGCCTTTGTTACTAAAAGCATAAGACATTTGTGTCGCACTTGTTCAACATTCTTATCTCCATATCCTTTCTTTATCATGCCTTGTGCCACCTTTCACTTGTCAGCAACAGCGACGATCCTTTCCCAAGAACTGATTGTGACATCTTCAACTGATTCAAGCCATTCAAGTTTCTTAAGGCTGATCATGACCATGATCTTTGGTTCAGTCCAATTGCGAGCTTGTTTCCTTGGCTATTAGCTTGAATTATGTTGTTGTTACTGTTGACTTGCATTTTGTTGTTCTCCATCGAATTTCTATTGTCATGCAAATGCGATAGTGCAAGTTTTAAAATTGTGAGCGTACCTCATAACTGCATCCACTTCCTTGACCCACCCTATGATTGCCTCTGCGTCTGCACGTTCCCTAGTTGTGTCTCCTTCCTCAATTGCCTTCCAGGCATATGACCAACTTGATCATCCTACATTGAGAAAGCCACGATCTGCATCTGTAGTATACAATGTTTTATTTTTTATTTTTAAGAAATTCAAAAATACTTCATGAGGATCTTGTTCTTGATCTCTTTCACTATTTTCGATTTGCAATTATTTATTTATTTTTTTTTAAATTTTGATTTTTTATATGTAAATTATTTTCAATGTAAAATTATCTCAATCCATAGCTCTATTGCTTGTTGTGCCAAGCGCCAAGCTCAAGCCACTGATGCCCACGACATCTTTAACCCATGTAAGGATTTTCTTTTGGGTTTTTTTTTTTAAAACAAGAACAAAATGTAGCTTTATGAGGCTAGTGAATCTCTCAATGAGGAGAATCATTAATCGAAGCAGGTGATTGAGCTTTCCTAGTGGGAGCACATAGAAATGATTGTTAAAGTTATAAACACTAATCTCAGACCCTTACTCAATTAACGGCACTATTAACTCTTATTTAGGAGCATATAACTTTGCATTGAGTTAACGAAATGAAAAATTAGTGTAACATAATGAAAGTTTTGGTGTGAAGACATTATCGTTATGTTAATAGCAATCAGTTACAAGTTTAAGCTAATGGATGTTTATGTGAAGACAACTTTGTTCTGTTAAGGCTTTATAATTGTTGGTGCGAAGATACTCTTTGTTTAGGATCTTTACATAAAGGCAGAACAAAAAAAAATTAAAATAATTGTATTTAAGTTTTAAATATGAATCATATATTAAAGGAAAACACCATTTCAAAATTAAAAAGAATTTTTAAATTATTTAAAATGTAAAATTCAAACACTTAAGTTTTAAAAGTGTTAAACATCTGATATCTCTTTAAAGAAATGATTTGCATTTGAATCAATTAATTCCACATTTAAAAGTGGGATTTAATTCTATATAAAAATGCTTAAAAACGTGCACACATTTACGCTTATTTGTAATTCTTTTTCTTTCTCTCTCATTCACACACACATATACACTTGTTTGTATCTCTCTTTCTCACACACACAACATTATTAGCATTTTCCTCACAAACACCATGGTTAATCACACAAAAGAAGCCCCATTCATACATATACATGTAATGATTATACATACACATGTAAGTTAAACATGTATATACCAATGTGTAAGTATTGAGCTACAAAATATTGTCTCATATATTTATTAAATTCATTTGTTTAACTATAAACATATCCATATAAACACATAAGTACAAAGTACACTTAAACATGTATTTAATGAGTTCTAATGTATAAATTATATTAAATCCAAATGTTTAATTATCACTAAACACACAATAAAAATACTTAAACATGTAAACATGTGTATAAAGTATATACTAGAATATGTAAATACACATGATTTATTAAGATATATATATATAATGTAGCATATTCTTTACATAAAGCAATCCCCATAGTGTATAAAAATTATACATCTTTAATATAAACTTATATAAATACTGATATTATTTGTATTTATGAATGTAAACATTAATATAAATATATTTTACTTTTTTTGTTTAGAAGCTACATAAAAATGTATATTTCTTGTGAGATATTGAATAATTCATCAGAATGAGAACATTAATTCATATTTCTCAAAAAATTTATTTTCATGTTATATACGTGTGCACGTGTGTGTGTGTGAGAGAGAGAGCTTTCATACATGCTTATGTACATTCTTACTTACAATGGTAAAGATCCATATATAGATTTCATTAATGCCTCATCTATTTATTCTCTATTTCACATAAAGATTTTAACCCTAAAACTAACATAACATATCATAAAGTATAATTAAAATTTCAATTAAAAAGATATACATAGTTTATTTACTTTTTCTGAACCTTAATTAGGGCAATCACCTAAATTTAATACAGCTGTTCAAAGTTAAAATCTGGCATTAACGGCATGTCATACAGAGGGTAAACATATCTCACCACACGTACACTGCTTGTGACTTCCACGAGGGATATTACAAATCCATCCAAAATCATGTCTAAATTATGCATACAAAGTCTTTTGTTTTAAATGTGAATTATATATATATATATAAAGGTTTTTAGCATGTTCCGCCTGCTATGTAAATACATATATAGCACTTGCAAGTTCTCTGTCTCTCTCTCTCTCTCTCTCTCTATATATATATATAGACACACACACACACACACAGGTATGTGCATGCATTTATACAATACACATGTGTGCGTGCGTAGGACGTAGCTGAAGAAGATGGAAATATAGAATGTAATGTCTATATGGATGTATTTTTTTCTGATTAAGAAAAGGAAACAGAACAAAAACAGAAAATATTAATGAGTTTTATTAAATAATATAATATTTAGAAACAAACTACATTAATAATCTAATAATTTGGACCGCATGAAATATTTTATACTGTTTTATTAGTGGTATTTGTTTAGTATTTAATAATCTGTAATTAAATCCATAATCGAAAAATGTTACGGAAATGTTTAATTACTAATCTAATTATTAATTTATTAATTATTAATTTAGTTTAATTATTAATCCGTAGCATTTTTTTACTATGGCATATATTATACTATTTATATATAGACATTAATATATGTATATTATTCATTATCACATAATATTTTATTTATTAATTACATGTTTAAGTACACGTAAATTATTGTTCTTTTTGTAGATGATCTCGTATAAACTAACTCTTAAATTTACTTAAGAAATTCTTTATACACACAAACACGTATGTGTGTACAACATATACGTGTATATACAACGGAGAATATAAAAGAGAAGGATTTATTATCACAAAACTAGACTGCAGTAACCTCAACTGTCTTAGTCTGAGCCATAGTCTTTGGAACCGTAACAGCCTTGCTCTCCTTCACATTGGCGCTCTTGGGCAGCTTGAACTTGCTAAAGAAACTCCCAATTTCCTCTCTGCACGGTGCAAAATCCCTTCCTTCTCCTCCTCCTCCTCCTTCTTCCCACTCAACTGCAGTGTGTTATCGTCGTGAAACTCTACCTTGATTTCCTTCTTTGTGACGTCCGCCTTGATTATATGCTCCTTGCTTGTCTCCAACCAGTCTATGCGTGTCCCATAAACAGGCAGATCCAAGAAGGGATCGAATGGATCCTCCCATACAGAAAACACCATCTGCTTAATAATAATGTAATGCCAAATTCACAAGGAATTGTATGCTTTCTCTTCTCTGTTGTTTGTATATTTATATGTGTGAAAAGAGGGGCTTCTGGGGTCTTCCTGAAGTGTTGTTTTATTCCCATATTAAAGTCTATCCTTCTCTAGAATGTGCTCTAGTGCTGACTGTAGTTTAAAGTAACAGTTTAATATAATACTGCATGGTTTTACATATTCATAATATATCCCAGTATATTCATGCATTTTTATTTATGGTTGTACTGAATATAATTTAATTGTATGTTTAATCAAACATATATAATGTATATTATTTATATAGAATTTATATGCATATATCATTATAATTATATAATACTGTACAATATACTCAGCAATACATACGTGCACACATTTATAGTATACATTTGAAACTGGTACACAACCCAACATTCATAAAATTTAAAGTTTAACACGTTTTTTAGGGTTTGACATTTTTCATATTTTAAGAATATAGTTGTTATGCGAATATTTACAAAATATAATTAGGATAAACATATGTTAGTTAAGTAATACACATATGATTATATAAATAAATAAATTATTATTAATAGTTTTTATATTATTATTTCTTAATCACATGTATGTATATATGTATGTGTGTGTGTGTGTGTGTGCATATTTTAACACACACACACGCACACGCATCAGTTCTATTCATTATTGGATGCATAAAGTAGACAAGCACATATACTTCAGTACAAACTTCATAGAATGAAGTGCCTCGTAGATACACGCATGTCTCTCTATGCATATACGTGTACATGCGTGTATGCATACATAATACCTATAGACACAAAATGAGATCCGTTAATGTTTCCTGATTTGAACAATAAATTGAACTAGAATAACATTTCAAATGATATTGGATGTTTTTTTATGAATTTTAAATACAATATTGCTATTAATTAATGAAACTATATCCCCTTCACATATATGTTAATTAACTATATGTTAGATCTGTTAATCAAATTATAAACAAATTAATAGTTAATAGTGTGTGCGTGTTTGTATGCATATTAAAGCTTCATACGATGGAGCAAAACCTAGCTCCATTTTAACACACATCTCTAAAGTTTGACGAGTGTATCCCAAGGAGGCACACACACACGCACACGCACACGCACGTCAGTTTTATTCATTATTGGATGCATAAGGTAGACAAACACATACTTCAGTACAAACTTCATAGAATGAACATACCTATGCATATACGTGTACATGCGTGTATATACCTATGGACACATGGACGTTGTTAACATATATATCTCATAACCTAGCTCCATTTTAACACACATCTCTAAAGCCTGATGAGTTCCTATCCCAAATACACACACACGCACGCACGCACTCACACGCACACGTCAGTTTTATTCCTTATTGGATACATAAGGTAGACGAACACATATACTTCATAGCCTCGTACATACACGCATGTCTCTCTATTCATATACGTGTACATGCGTGTATGCATACATATATGCGAAATATAAATATTTTTATTAAATTGGTGAACTCTATCTCTTGACTTCGAAAGATAAACGCTTGAATAATAACTTATATATTGTATAAAACCACTCTTTAAGCACACTAGTGGAAATTATTTCTTCAATCATATTTTTTTTTTTATTTTTAATACTCTGATTGTTAATGCACGAGTATATGTATATACTTTTTAACTATTGATTAAAGTAAGCTTAATTTTTACAACAAGCTGCAATCACTTCATTGATATCAGGTTCATCTCCTGCTTCTTTGTCCTGTTTTAATAGAAATTAACTATATATATATATATATATATATATATTATATATATATATATATATATATATACACACACACATAGAGAGAGAGACAGAGAGACATATATACATATACAGATACACACACACGTGTGTGTACGTGTACGATATACGTGTATAATACCTTATGAACGTAGAGAATACGATCTTTTCCAGGCCCAGCCACCACAATTCCTCCTTGTTGCCTGTATTCAATTTATATATTTATAAATACAAAGTTATATAGAAGTCTAAGTCTCTCTCTCTCTCTCTCTCTCTCTCTCTCTCTCTCTCTCTCTCTCTCTCTCTCTCTCTCTCTCTCCTCTCTCTCTCTCTCTCTCTATATATATATATATATATATATATATATATAATTTACAGAAAGTTACCAGCCTCCCTTTTGAACCGTATCTTTCTGAAAAGAGATCCCCCAGTCCTGTCTGTAGCCTTCAATATGAGCACCCACGACTCTCATGGCAGCCTACAAGTTTACTCAAATATAGCCTATAATTATTAATTAATTATGCATAATATAAAATTTATTTTCAATTTTATATATTTAGCTAAATGTTAACTATTCAGTTTAACCTTGGGATTGAAAATGGAGGACGGTCCCCAAACAAACTCAAAGGCTTCAAATGAAGAGTGCTCAGGATCCGCATAAACCTCTACAGAGTATCATGTCATCATGTGTGTGTGTGTGTGCGCGCGTGCGTGTGTGTAGATACATTACCTCCAGGAAAGCTGGTTTGGCTTACAAATGCTTTAGCCTGTCATCATGTTGTTTTCAATACGGATTCATATTTAGAAACATATTTGTATATTATACACGCAAATCATAATCTCTCTCTCTACACACACACACACACACACACACACACACACACACACATAGATATAATAGTTAATATTTAAATTTTGAGTGGAATATCACCTGATCAACACTTCCTGGACCAATTAAAACAAGTGAAGCTCCAGCTTCATCTATCCTGCATGAACATATATATATATATAGTGTGTGTGTGTGTGTGTGTGTTACACGTAATTATAGATATGAATGGTCTTACTTTCTTGGAGGCTAAGAGATCTGCCCGCTTTTTACATAAAATACACCTAAAGAAGAAAACTGAATAAATAACATCTGCATTGAAATACATATAATTCATAAACAGATATTAATATGAAAATGCGTGCGTGCGTGCGTGCGTGCGTGCGTGCGTGTGTGTGTGTACCCAAAATGACGAGCAAAACCAATGACTGCAATCCGCTCTTTCCACAATTCCGTCAAGGTTACAGACTTCCCAGATAAATCAAGAACAGTGGTGGTATTTAATGAAGTGCCTGTATACGATATTAAATAATTAAATAAAAAGAAATAATAGTGAGTTTTTTTTTTTATATAAATTTTTTTAACTTGGTCTTTTTATTACTAATATTAAATAATTTTCAAATTTGATTAAATAGCTTAGTAGACATAAAAAACTATCGTATAATATATTAATAAACATCTAATTATAAATTAATAATAAATTAAAATAAATAAATTGATAATTTAATTATACCCATTGAAGAAACTGGTGTTGATAATACTCGAAAATTGCGTTTCCTTTGTAGATTAAGAGAATAATTTGACCCGTAATTTCTATATATAGTGCAAGAAAATGGAACCGGACTATACATCACTCCCATATTACAATATAAAACACAGGGCTCTTCCACGCCACGTGTATTTACCTTGTATAATACCCGTGTATGGTGTATAATACAAGTATATATTATTTAATTTGTTTTTAATAAAATAAAGTAAAACTTAAACTTCATCTAATTAATGTATTAAAATCTTTAAATATTATTGACTTTTTGAACACATCATTCAAGAAATACACGCAGTAAGGACTCTTGTAACATTTAAAGAAATTTCATTAATACAAATAAATTTATCTAAGCTAATTTAGATGTTTTAATTTATTTATTATTTTAAATGTATATATATATATATAATTATATATATATAATATATATATATATATATATATATATATATTAACTAATAAAAATCAAAACATCTTTTAAAATCGAGAAAATCCTAAAAATAGGGATCTATTGAAGAAGGCTGTATACATATATACTTTAAATTTACTAATTTAAAAGTAATTTCCTTTTTGAAAGTGAATGCCGAAATATGTATACATTTAATAGTCTAAAATTGGTATATAAACTTGTTTAAAGCTATTAAAAATTCAATTCGGCATATTCTGAGTATACAAGGGTATATACTCCGGCTGACGTGGGATAATAAAGCGCCTCCTCAAAGCACGAAGAGAAAAACAGAGCAGAGATGAAGCTGAGAGATGCACTTTAATTTTTTTTGTTTAAAGTGTAACACAAGGTAAACTTCACATGGTTTCACACTAGTTTCACATCGGTTTCACACTAGTTTCACATCACGGATGACTTGGAGCTGAAAGAATAGTGGATTTTTACCACAAGTTTATGGAAAATATATAAATAAATAACATTAAAAAAAAAAAAGAGCTCGAAGAATATACGAAATGGGGAGTTCCAGCAATCCTCGAGATTCCCCGTTGCCAGATATTGATATGATAGTGCCATCCTCGCCAACACATAGCCAGAAGTCGACGTTTGGTCCTCAGGTGTGTGCGTGTGCGTGTGTGTGTGTGTGTTACAAAGGCTTACACGTGCATGCATATGTGTACATATGCATTATGCATATCATTTACCTCATAATATATTCTCTCTCTCTCTCTCTCTCTATATATATATATATATATATATATGGTGTGTGTGTTACAAAGGCTTACACGTGCATGCATATGTGTACATATGCATTATGCATATCATTTACCTCATAATATATTTCTCTCTCTCTCTCTCTATGGTGTGTGCGTGCGTGTGTGTGTGTGTTACAAAGGCTTACACGTGCATGCATATGTGTACATATGCACTATGCATATCATTTACCTCATAATATACTCTCTCTCTCTCTCTCTCTATATATATATATATATGGTGTGTGTGTGTTACAAAGTGCATGCATATGTGTACATATGCATTATGCATATCATTTACCTCATAATATATTCTCTCTCTCTCTCTATATATGGTGTGTGCGTGTGCGTGTGTGTTACAAAGGCTTACACGTGCATGCATATGTGCACATATGCATATCATTTACCTCATAATATACTCTCTCTCTCTCTCTCTCTCTCTCTATATATATATATATATATATATATATATGCACATCGTACACAAGGAACTGTGAGACTACCATATATCATTATATATAATTTGTGCAGATTCTTTCACAAAGACTAACTGGCCCTTTCATGTTGTTTGGAACTTCAGAACGAGTTGGACCAGAAAAGGTACCGCGCGTGCGTGCGTGCGTTGGGAGTGTGTGTGTGTGTGAGAGAGAGAGAGAGAGAGTTATACTGAAACTACTATTCGCAGATATACATGGACAAAGAAATCAATAAGACAATCCCTGGAAACAACAGTCCTGGTATTTATTTATTTATTTATTTATATAATTATTATTATTTGTTAATTAGATTAATTACTGATTAATACATTATACTCAGGTCCCATATACACATCTCCATCGTCCATAGGCAAACAAGTTGAATCCATCAACGGTACTGCACCGAGTTTAACTTTTGGACGTGACAAGAGATGGAAGGTGTATAAGTTTAATCTATAAATCATATTATTAAAATATATTGTTTAATTAATTAATTAATTAATTTCTTTTTTAGCAGATGCTCATAAAATTAATCTCTGCAGGGCAGGTTTTCAACTGGTGTTCCTGGCCCTGGAGCTTATGAAGGCAAGATAAGTGCATTTGGAGAACAGGTGCGTGTGCGTGCGTGCGTGCGTGTGTTATTCAAAGTTTACTCCCTCTACAGGTTGTCTCTTCTAAAGTGAACCCGGAGAAAACAGACTTTGGAAAGGCTACAAGAGAACAAACATACAAGATTGAAGAAAAGGTGTGTGTGTGCGTGTGCGTGCGTGCGTGCATATGTGTGTTAAATTAATATTTTATAATTTGTACAGGCCAGATATATTTCACCAGGTCCAGTCAGATGTGATGAGAGATCCTCAATTGGTAGCCAGATTCACTCAGCAAACTCCTCTGCTCCTCAGTTTAGATTTGGTCATGAAGGCGCTTCAGGGTGTGTGTGTGTGTGGTGTGTGTGTGTGTGTGTGAGAGAGAGAGAGAGAGAGAGAGAGAGAGAGAGAGTTAATAAATAATAAATATATTATATTCAGGAGGGACCTGTTTCAGAAGGTTCGACCCCTGGAGCAGGAAAATACGATGCACATGGTTCTATAGGAAAGCAGTCCGAGTCCACTAAGGGCAACTCACCTATGTACTCCATTGGACATGCCACACGAGCGAAAAGGGAAAAGGTCATTGCCCTTATTTTGCCCTTAACTTGATTGCATAATTTCTTTTAATAAAAAGATGACATTATCCAAATTTATATAATAAAAAATAATAACATTATCTAATATTATATTAATTAATTAAACCCGAACTCTTATCTTACAGGTCTTCCTGTCCAAGGAGCACGACCGTTCTCACTATGGACAAAACTCTCCTGGTCCAGCAGGAAACTACCGATTGAGATCTTCTTTGGTATGTATTAATATTAACATTTTTATTTAATTATTAGTAAATATATTATTATTTTTAATTACAATAATATTTTTGTTAATTATCACAGGGTTATCAACCGAACTCAAGGAACTCTTCGGCCTCGGCCTTCAAATTTGGCTCTGAACAGCGGTTTAAGAGGTATACCGATTATCGTCCAGGACCAGGTGCATACGATTGCTAGCTTGTCATTTGTATATTAAAAATATATACATATATATATAAAATCTTATTGCATATATATAAACATACATTCTTTACATTTTACCCGCCATTTAAAAAATATTTAATGTCTTACTGTTAACTGGGTATAGAGATCCTTATCTGGATTCTTCTATATCTTATCAAAGCCAGATATGCGCACGTGTCACTTTCCATATACAATATAATATATATACTGAACTCTTTTTAAAAGCAGCTTTTTAAACAAAAGGAAAGAACTCTCTATCAAAACCCTGCCCACTCTTACTCCGCAGGAACAACCGCTACAACAAACCGCCTTTACTTTGACCGGTTTTTGACCCTAGGACTCTCCGTACACTCCATCCATCCGTATAGACACCGTACAGCCGTACTATCGGCTACGAGACCGCTACCATACTCAGCTTACGAGTTTCCTCCGGCAATTTCTTATACAGTCCGGCTTCCATGAGAACGGACGCTAATCCGGCAGTCCGAGATGGCTTCCGGCACTTAACAACCGCAGGCGGCTTCCAATCGGTTAAAACTGCCGTTATCTCGTTAATCATACCCGGTGTCCCAGATGCCAGTCCGAGCTCACCTCGGCCCCTATCTTCGGACAGTCCCAGTTCCTCATGCCCAGAACAGAACCTCCTTGCTGCTCTTACGCGGAGGAATCAGCTCGTTCGTTGTCCGTCTGTAAGCCGAGAACCACTTAGCTCGCATGTAATCCGGTTTCCTCCATGGCGGGAGTGGCATTCCCTGTTGCTTCAGAGACTCCCTCACCCGTCCGATACCAGATTGATTACCTGCTGTAGACGTTCCGGAGTTCCTATGTATATCTGTGGGAGTACCTCGAAGATCTTCGAGTAGCGCTCTGTTGGCCTTGCGATCTCGAACTGCCCACGAAAATCTATGTCCACCATCAACCTCTCTACCTTGAAGTGTCACTAGACTCAATCAACACGTCCATGTACTCATAGTCACCTGAGGATAAACCATTGTCATACTACATATAAAAATGGATAACACATGAAACACCGCAACACTCGCATGCGCGCGCGCACACACACAAATTCATCTTACCTCCTGGGAATCCACCAGCATGATCCCAACGAGATTTACAGATAGCAGCATTATATCCGGCTTGACGGAGATGGATCATCGCTGCTCGCTTCAGGCATCCGCTGGTGCAATCGGCTCCGTGTTCGTTGCAAATCTTCTTAGCTTGCTCCTTGACAACACCAACCGCTCTCGTGACATCCGCAAGAAAATTTAGCTCAATTCTGCTCGAACATGCGAGCAGTCCCTGCATTATCTGAACGTATCAGAGGACATATTGAAAAAAATGCAGGTGCTCTTCTTACCTTGAGAACCTCCAGGAGATCGCATTCTTCGGACGATCGGCTTCCATCTTTAGGACGAAAATTCTTGCATTTTGGGACTGCCTGATCCTCCATGAATTCGTCCACCATAGCCGCTAAGCATACGGAGCTCGGCTCATGCTCGCTTCCGCTGCTCTGGTACTGCTTTGCGGATGCATGCAAATCCGTGATCCTACTCGGCGGCTTACATATTTCAACTACCGAAGTAGTGGTTTGATGAAATGCGGATGTTGAGTCGATCTCGATCTGCTTTGCGAGCAGCGGCAACTTCTGCATCTTCGCCTGAGGCTTGTAATCTTCCGCAAGAATCAAGCCTGCGTTCCGCGTCATGTTTTGAACCGCTAGCGCGCTCGGCATTCTCGTGATCGGCCGATAATCCGTGAAAAGACTGCTTCCAATGGATAAAAACACGCAAAATCAATATTTTTGTCGATTAAAATGCAGATTTTATGCATAAAACTGAGCTCTCCATGAATCAAAATGCAAGAAATCGAAGCATTTCATGCAGAAAATCATAGAAAATCAAGGTTTTAAGCGGAAATCGAGATTTTCATCGATCATATGGCAGAAAATCGTAGAAAAATCGTGCTTTTATGCGGAAAATAGCAGATTTCATGGATCAAAATGAACATAGAATTTTCATGGATCAAACCTGAAGGAAAATGTAGAAAGGAGGAGAAGATTTCATAAGGCGCCTCGCATAGCGTAGACGGAAGATAGATGGCAGAAACCCTAGCTAGGGAACAGAATAATAAATGGGCAAAACAGAGCCTTCAAATAATATCTTATAATGTCGCCATAACCACAAAGCTTGCTTCACGATGAAGTCATCCCGGAAAGAAAACAAAGAGACGAGTGAAGAAGGTCGAAAAACCAGGGTTCAGGTAAGTAGATGCAGGTGGTAGGTAGCTACCACGTATGCGAATATCCCGCATAAGATATTCGCATCTTCTTGGCTTTCCTTTTTCGACTCGTCCATATCGCCACGTCATCCCCATCTTGGTGACGTGTCCTGCCCGACACAAGCTCGCCGCGGCTAGGCGCCGCGTCGCCGCGTGTCTGTTCCCACCCGCCACATCACAACCGTGGATGACCAGATGACCCCATTTCTGGCAACATGGTCGACATTCCGTACCCATCATCGTCCGCCACGTGGTGACGGTCATACTTATCCGGTTAAAAAGCGGTAAAAAACGAATGCCGTTTCGTATTAGCAGTAAATGTTTGTTGTAACCGTTACTGGAGTTACTCTAATTAACTCGAGTTTGACAAATATTCTTGGCATGAAATTCGAATATTCCGAATAGTACATTTTAACAAATATTATCTTTTCTTCACGTGCTCCTTTAGATTGGATATGGATGTGTAAGGGATAATGATGACCCACAAGGAAATATTAAACAAAGATATGATCACCATAAATAATATTTTAACAAAGATATTATGACTAATATATTGTTTAAGTACGTGTTTAATTATAGGGTGCAAAACAACGTTTGACCAGTTTGTCGCCGTCTCTTTTAGAGATATGAACGATCACAAGGACCTAGACGTTGACGCATTTTCTATAATAATACACTGAACCTAGTCGCAGTTGGTAAAACAGAGTTTTAGGGTTTAGGGCTTAGGTTTAATATTTTAGGGCATGTAAGTACATATACTCGATGGATGTAGTCGATAAATTGTACTCGTTCATTGTATATAGTCACAATATACAGTGTTTAAAATAGCTTACTCTCCCTAAGGCAGCGAATATAGTCCATAAAATGTACTTGTTCATTGAATGGTCACATTTGCTTTTAAGGTTTAGGGTTAGAATTTTAGTTTTAGGGTTGTCTGCTTTTAGGTTTAGGGTTTAGGGTTTAAGATCATATTATATTGGGAACAACTGGAAGCTGATGTGCTGAGCTTTTGTAAAATATTTGAAGCATGTGCTTATGACCACATGTATAATATAAATCCATTACATATACATGTGTGTGTTGTACACTCTATGATATCCAATTGTACCAAATGCTTGTTGAGGTGTCACATTTATGTCAACAACAGGCACATGATAACTGTAGCTAGTTCTCCTCTCATATCTTCTTGTACATGGTGGCCAATCTATATAAAAAGCCACATTAAATTAAAAAACTATATTATAAAATATATCTAATTTTAAATATTAATTGTTACCTCAGGAAGTTCTACAAGTTTAACCTTGTACATTTGTGCAAACTCTTTTAACTCCTTGAAGCTCAACCATCGATCATTTATGCTGCCAATGATCGACACCCTTGATTCAGGACTTTATTACCCAAAGCTTTCTTAATAAACTCACATTATCCTGCATCCATATCATGTGTGTGTGTTTGACATTATCCTGCATGCATATCATGTGTGTGTGTGTGTGTGTGTTGTGATAGTATGTTTATCTTTAGATATTATATGATATTTATTTAATAGATAAGATGTTTATCTATTTAAGTAAATATAATATTTTAGTACTTACTTTTAACTCTTTCTGTAAGACTTTAGATACAGCAGTGAGTGCATATCCTGCTGAACCAGATGATAAGTATGGTTTTCTGTAGACCATTTTATCTTCCTCTTTGATTGAGTAATACCCACTTTTAACATGGAGTATGCTTTGTATGGATCCTTGAATACAAATTTATATATATTATAGATAATAATATCTTATAGTTTAAACATAATTAGATAAACCTGTGCAAATATGTCGCCAAGAAACACATTGGTGAAAGCTGACAAAGCTGGGGGTAGTTTTGTATGAGCTTCACAAACCTGGATAATTACTTCGTTAAACTATTAAATTAAACTAATTAAAATATTACCATTCTATACTAAATAATATATTAATTATCCTTACAGGAGGATTAATTAAAACAAGTTTTGAAACTTTCTCCAAGTTTTTATTTGCATAATCCACCACGGCTGGTGCAAAATGACCCTGTAAAAGAGTTTCTCTCTCTCTCTCTCTCTCACACACACACACACACACACATGCCAAACCTGTACAACAATGGAAACGGGTGGTGTTGATGCAAATGCCGTGACCAAAGCATCTAATGCTCTTGCATATTCTGAACATACTTTATTAATTGTTAAATATTTTAAATGATAATGAATATAATATGTGTTTTTAAACCTTTAGCAGTGTAGGAAAAGCCATAAACCAGTTTGCGGCTTATCAGAAAACCCAAATCCTGAGGATGTCAAAACCATAAACATATATTATGGGCGTGCACGTGTGTGTGTGTGTGTTCTGTGAGAGAGAGAGAGAGAGAGAGAGAGAGAGAGAGAGAGAGATGTTACCTAACCAGTCAACTGCTACAGTACGATATTGTGAAGCAAGTATTGGAATACTGTCTCTGAAAGAGTACGCCTGCAATTGTTTTATGTACAAAGTGTGTGTGTCGCGCTGTGACATAAGTATTAAATTGTAAATTAACATTAATTAAACTCACTTGAGAACCTAAACCATGCAGAAGCAAAAGCAAAGGCTTTTCTTTATCCCCCTCTTCCACGTAAAACCACCTGATTTGCTGTTCAACACCACTTAAGTAACACACACACACACACACACATATGTATATGTATATATATATTATATTCATGAATGCATACATACAATGTAATGTAATGTGTGTGTGTGTGTGTTGTGTGTGAGTGTGATCTCTCTCTCTCTCTCACACACACACACGCACACGCACACGTATATGCACCTGAATGCATCACCAGAAACTTGAGATTGTGCTCCAAGTTTCAAGCCAAACAAAGGGTCCTTAACCTTCTTATTAGCTCCTTCACCATTGTATGCATATATCTACATATAATCGTGAATGTGATTAATGTAAATATTAAACTATACTTACAAAGTTACCACGATCCCACCAGTCATCTGTTTTATCTCTCTCATCTGAGTATTTCCCTATAATCACTGCCAAACATATCATACACACACACACACGCACGCACGCACGCACGCTTACCACCATAGAAGGAAAAGCCATCTCCTCTGGAAACCGGTGCAAATTCCTGTATAACAAATTTAATAAAATTATAATAAAATTAAAAAAATAAAATAAAAATTACATCATCCTCATAAAGAGCAGCAATTCTGCTCCGCATATTCCTTGTTGTTAACTGGCCACGAGGCAGCCAACTACTCAAAGTAGTAAGCAGGGAAGCCATAGCCACAAACAATGCAATCCCTTTACCCTTTACCCTTAACACCCTTTTCTGCCATAACCTAATCTACATTTAAGTTTACGTGTGTGTGTGCGCGTGTTGATTGTTGTTCTTCCTTTGTCTCTCTCTCACACACACACACACGCACGCACGCACGCACGCACACACACATGAATGATTAGCTAAAACAGTATCCTAGAAGGAGTCATGCAAAGGGAGTCCAAATCCGGAATCTTAGGAAACCCAGCAACTTCTGCATGTTTCCTGCCCACTTTACATCCTACCCACCCCAAATTTTCTTCTAGAGTTTAGATATGTTATATATATAATATAATATATATATATATATATATAAAAAAAATTATTAAATAAGTCTCTTATTAAATATATACATATATGATATAATATTATGCTGCTTCACATTCAACCAACAAGTAGAAAACATGTACGTTATGTGTGCTCTACACATCAACATCCATTGCGTGTGTTTATCATCACAAATCATGACCAAGCTACAAGCTTGTGCACCCTAACTTGTGTCAAACTCCATAGTTTCACATAGTTTGACACAAGTTTCACATCCTTGCGAAGCAATGTACACAGATTGTGAACAATATTCATAGAGAAAATGGTGGTAAGTGTTAAATATACAGTATTTAACTTAAATTTATTTATGTTTTTATTTTTTTTTAATAGATTTTTGCTGTTATATTAATAATATTCTTCGGTATCGAGCAATCTCATGCTACATGCGCACAAATGGAGAAGTATTACTTGCTATCTCATGCTTGTGATTTCTACTTCGAAGGTTATTTCAATTTTCCTCCTTCTGTGGAGCTCGCAGAAAACACAACATATCCTCTCACAATCCTTGCTAGGTGAGTTTAATTTTCCATATATGTCTATGTATATAAATTTATACATTAAAAACAAGTTTTTTTTATTAAATATATGTACAATATCAATCAAGTACTTACTTGCATTCTTAGTATATCCACACACACACACACACACACACACACACACACAATGTATGCAATATAACACATTAGTAATATTTATTTTAAAATTTTGGTAGAGATGGATCACCAATATCAGAAATACACAGCATTACACAATGCAATTTTCACACCAAACCCTCTATCGTACACAGGAGATGAGCACACGTGTCCCGTCAACTTCACGATCAACGGGAGCAAACAAATCCAGACCGCTCGTTTCTTTCAACAGGGAGGACTGTTAGGAACACTTCAGGCGAGTAATATTCTACAATATTATATGTTATTTTATAACACACACGCGCACGCACACACACACGTAGTGTATGCAGGCAAGCGTAGTAATGATATACCTTGGCAAGGTGTCACTTGAAGATGGGACTGAACTAAATAATGGAGATGGGAATACGAGATTCCTGGAATCTCGAAGATGCGTTGCTTTTATAAGGCTTCCGGATCTTGAAGGAACTATACGAGCAATGCGTGCTATAAGTGCTGAGTTTGAAACATTTGGAGCGAAAGTTGCAGAGGTAACTAAAATGGTTAAGTTTATTTTAACATTTTAATATTATATATATTGTTTTATTTATTTAACTTATTTATTATATAGGAGTTTTTGAAAACAATGAGGGAAGTGGAAAACTCGCTAAAGAAGGCATTAGGGCAAGATATGGACCCAATAGGAGCAATGGGGACCGGCATTCCATTTGGAATGTTTTACCCTTAAAAATGATTTTTGTTTTTTTAAGTTAATTATTTAAAATTAAAATTGACCTAGTTTTAAAAAATTAAAAATATATTAAATATGTCCCTAAGGTCATAAAATAAATATTAACAAGCTTGGCTAGCCTTATTATATCATAGTAGAGTATAAAATCCTTTATATTATTATTATTATAAAAATATATAATATATATATATATATATAATATATATATGGTTATATACCTATATGTATATGAAGTAGTAAATTATATATTTGCAGCACGCTCAATGCACCGTAGAAAGCATTTTATGCTTATATACGTGTGTGTGTGTGTGTGTCTATATATATTCAGATTTATTTAAAACTTGAACTCAATGTATATGTGTAATCTTCACAAGTTTTTAATATTTATAATTAATTTATAAAATTAATATATTACTTTATTATGATTTATAATTTTCTATATTTATAAACACATGTATATATATAGTTTCTTTAATTTACTTATTAATTAAGGTTAGAGAAGTAATTTCTTATTAATCAATTATTATTTCCACTAATGTGTTTTTGATTACTTAACAGATGCATATATTTTTCTTTGTTCTTAATATTCATTAGATATTTTTAAATTATACATATAAGTTTAATACATAAAGTTTATATTAAATTGCTTTCGAATTCGAATTAAATCAATTGCACCAGTGATGGATCGAGGAGTATTTATTAAAATTTTATTAATATAATATAATCGATAAAACTTTAATATTTAATCAAAATGTATCGCATTGTTTCATGATTTATAAAACTTTTTCGTACCATTCCAGAGCATTGCATACTTGATATAAATAAAATTAATTAATTTTTGTTTTCTAAATTAATATTGCGTATTTGAATTAAAAATTATATATATTGGATAAGTTGAATGAATTCATTTTTTGTTTTAATTATTAATTTAATTCAATAGTTGTGTTTTAAAACTCGTATTTTTTTAACGTCAAATATCTAAGTAATGAAATTAAAATAATCGAGTACACTTATCTTTTTTTGATTTAAATATTTATATTGAATAAGACTTTGTATATAAGTTTAATACATAAGGTTCATTAATAAAAAGTTTTGTTTATAAATTATCATTATACTTTTTTAATCAAGACTTTTAATACTTATATTTGTACTTATTATTTAAAGAAGGTTAAATAATTAAGGTTCATCTCATGAAATAAATGTATTTTCCATACCATTGTAAGTAACTATACTATTAAAACAGTTTATATTTTTAATAAATATATTAAATTTATATTTTATATTGACCATTTCATTAATACCAAATGTGAATATGTCATTTTATTTAATTGTAGATTGAACTAAGATATTCTAATAATATTATTAAATAACTCTAAAATTTATATAATAAGTGATAAATCTAATTTGATAATGTTGTCATGATGTTATAAATTATGTTTGATTTTTTTTTTTACATAATTAAGTAATTGTTCATATGTTAAAATATAAGTATTTTATTATAAAAAAGTTATATATAATAAACAATTGTGATCTCTTATGTTTTAAAAGTTAAAACAATTTACATTTACATTTTTTTTGCAAGTTGAATGTGAGAAATTAAAATAGTTTATTCTTGTTTTTATAATCAAGTAAATAAAAATGTCATGTCCTAAAAACAAAATATAAATTAAAATATCATAATTTATTTATAAACAAAATAAAGAGAAAACAAATAAATAAAATGGATAAAAATAATTGAATCGAAATGTTAAATTTAAGTCTTAGCTTAAAATATTATCATTGTTACATTAGATTGTAATATAATTTAAATAATTAATTCCTAATTTGAATAATCCATATTTATGTATATTCCTTAGTTGTATAATTATTTTTAAGTAGTACTTGTTACATTATTTCAAAGTAATTTTATTATTAACATCATCATTTTTTCGATATATTTTAATGATTCATAACATTATTTCTTTATTTTACTATTAATAAGTTTTATAAATCGAATATGGTCTAATATAGTATTAACAATAATATTCTTGAGCATAAAGAATGTTCTTTATTGATTATCAAGTATAATCGTTTAAAAAATAATTAATAAAGTTGATAATATGGTATATACTATGAAAAAATTTAAAATTTAAAATAGTGACACATATAGTTTAAAATAGTGATAACCTTCTACATTTATCTTGGTTTGATCAGGTGTTATAAGAAATTTATTTTAATTTAATTAAACTAATTAATACAAAATCAATTATGTTATTAAACATTAGTATCTTGACCTAAAAAATTTTAAATAGAAAACTTTTTAGACAATTCGTGAAGTACATGTAACATGAGTCTTTACATAATTTAAATGATGAATAAATAAATGACATGTTTATTAAACATAATTTTCTTGTTCACTAAGTAAATGGTGTGATTTATCAAGCAAAATTATTACTTCATTAAATAAATGAAGTTTATCAAGTATAATTATTAATTAATTAATCAATTAACATGGTTTATTATATGATTATTAATCCACTAGGTAAATATTGTGATTTACAAGGCATAATTACCGGTTCACTATGTTATTAATTAATGTGATTTAATTACTAATTCACTAAGTAATTTCCTCTTAATCTTGATTAATCAAGCTTGACTTGTGCTCCTTAAGAGAAAGCAATCGTGTTGATAGAGTGTAAATTTAAGCAAAAGTGTGGTGAATTTTATATATTGTGAATTCACTATATATGGAATAAAGATTTAAATAAATAATTATGTTTGTCCAATTGATTTTTAAAAAAACATAATTAAGGTTTTGGGTTAAGGTTATCCTTACTATGGTATATATAATATATATTGAACGAGGATTTAAATTAGTAATCATATTTAAAGTTTTAGGTTTACGATAAATGATTAAAAGTAAAAAAGGAATTTTGAAATAGTGTTTATGAAAATATAATAAAAATATTATCGACTGTAATTAAAATGTAAGAAAGATTTAGAATAGCATTTCTTAAATATAATTAAAATGATTATAGTAATCCATTACAATAAGTAACAAAAATTTAACATTTGTACATAATAATTATAATGACGATGATATATTCTAAAGACTTTATAATATATTAGTACACTTTATTACCACCAATTCACATAGTATTATAAACAGCTTTCTTTTGTGCATATTGTTAATCTCTTTCTTATACTTATATATGATTCAGAATTTCAGAATTTTAAATTCAAATCTATTAACATAAATCTTAAAAATTTAAACGGTGAAGATGAAACTCTTTATACCCGTTGATAAGCTCACTCACACTCACCTAGTAATTTTTATAATTGTTTCCATTCATTAAGTATATGTATACAAAAAGAATATACACCGTTTTAATTAGCTATAGCATTTCCCATCAACACATAAGTTGAATCATCCTGCTCACCCATCTTCAACAAGGACTCATATGCCAAACCCCCAATCACAGGGTTATTCCACTTCTGACAAGCCGCCAAGATAGTCTTCCACGTCACAGCATCTGGTTTAATATGCATATTTTCCACAATCTTCATAGCTTCATCCAAATAATTTCCTCTCCCAAGCATATCAATCACACAATTATAATGTTCTATATCTGGTATAATCCCATACTTCCCCTGCATCTCATCAAAACACTCCTTCCCTCTCAGTTGCTCCACCATGACTACACGCGAACAAAACATGAACAAAGGTGACTCCATTAGGAGTCACTCCTTGTTCAGTCATGCACACAAACGTTCCATAAGCTTGTACAAGGTTTCCTTGTTGGCTATATCCTATATCAAACTGTTCCACGACCAAGTATCTTCCACAGTTACAGAGTCGAAAACAAGCTTTGCATCTCCTAATCTCCCACATTTCCCATAAATCCACTAAACAAGACGTAACCACTGTATCCTTCTCGAAACCTCGAACGTAAATCTCATAATGCAACATCTTTCCCTTCTCAACCGATAACACATTCCCACAAGCCTTCAATGAGACAACAAGAGTTAAAGAATTCGGCCCGATATCCATCCGAGAAAAAGAATCCAACGCCATCTCGTCTTCCCCATTCTCCACGTATCCCTGGATGAGGCAGTTCCACGCCGCTACATCGCGCTGGGACATGCTCTCAAAGACTTCACGTGCACGAACCATCTTCTTACATTTGACATACATATCTAAAAGTGCGGTATCATGCATGTAATTACAACACTTGTTACGCACTGCCTGCTGGTATAGAGCTTCACCGTTCTCAAGCCAAGTAGAACCCGCTTCACATAGAGCACCACAGGCAGTTATTGCAATGAGGTACGTCCGAGAATCCGGAGCACATTCCTTCATATCCTCAAATGTCTCCAGAGCTAGCTCACTCTCCTCGTTCTCCACGTATCCTTGCATCAAAGAGTTCCACGATACAACATCGCGTGTACTCATTCCATCGAAAACTTTCCGGGCTTCCCCCATCTCACCACAGCTTGAATACACACTGATCATCACATTATCAAGGAAAACCCGGTTTTCACACTTGTTCCTCACCGCTCTCACGTATATATCCTTCCCCTTACTGATGCATCTCGTATCCAGATCTCTCTCGTCCTTAGTGCGTACCATGAGCAAACGAGAGGACTTCTTTCTTGCTAAGCCCAAACAAGCAGTTAGTGCCGAAAGGTAAGTTCGGGCATCTGGTTCAACACTCTTCATGCCTTCGAAAGCTTCCAACGCAAGCTCACTCTGCCCGTTCTCCACGTATCCCTGTATAAGTGTGTTCCACGAAACAACATCAGGTTTAACCATTCTCTTAAAAACTCTCTTCGCTTCCACCATGATCCCACACTTACAGTACATATTCATCACCACGTTCTCCATGAAAGTATCAGTACATCGTCTTTCTACGGCTTCTGTGTATATAGCCTTTCCTTTCTCTATCCATCTCTTGTTTGCGCAAGCTGTTATTGCCATACAATAAGCTCTAGTATCAGGTTTTACTATCCTTTTCATATCTCTGAAAATCTCTACTGCTCGCTCGTTCTCCCCATTCTCCACGTATCCCTGTAGAAGTGCTGTCCATGTAACCACATCTGGGTTTCTCATATTCTCGAATATCTCCTGTGCCTCCTTCATTCTCCTGCACATAGCATATATACTTATAAGTATACTCTGCATATAAACAGTGTGATATCCGCTGCTCTCATGTATATCCCTTGCCTTGTCCAACCACTTCTGCAGTTCACCATCTTGTTTAGATACTAAACTAGCACAGGCGCTTAATGCGGCAGTGTATGTTCTGTCATCTGGTTTTAAGCGGTTTTTAACTTGATCAAACAACTCCAGAGCTATCTCACATTTCCCATTTGTTGCATATCCTTGATATATATATACATAAGTCAATACTTTGCACATATGTATACACACAGATTACCTTGGATAAGGCAATTCCACGATACAATATCGCGATGAACCATGTTGTTGAACACACTCTGTGCGTCTGCCATGCTCCCACATTTGGAATACATACTGATAATGGTGTTTACCAAGTATAAGTCCGATGTAAGGTTGCTGTTCATTGCTTGAGAGTGAAGCTCTCTTCCCCTCAGTAAGTCTCTGGAGGCTCCACATTTCTTTATTTCGGACATTATATGCGGTTTCGAGAGATGTACTGCTTCCATGGCTTAACCAAAACCCTAAACCCTATTAAGGGTTTAGTGGTTTATGGATAAGCTAGTAGGGTTTAATGGCGCTTGTTCAGTGTGGACGGCCTCTGGGGGTATTTGGGCATGAATTGGTCTCCAGGAGGAGGGATTTTCATGTGTTGCGACGAGGTATTTTGCAGAAATCCGCGTGTTGCAGATTGAAATTGGCATTTGAGCGAAGACAGATTAGGGTTTGGCAGGTGATGGCGTCTGATTCGCAAGCGCAGGATGAAGAAGAAGATGTTGATTTTAGTGAGTTTGATGACGGAGAAGAAGATGAGGTAATTAAGCTAATGATACCATTAATCAACATTTATTTAATGTTCTGTTTTATAGGACAATGTTGATGTTGATGTATTAAGCAATGAAGAAATTGATGCTTTAATGGAGGAGCAGGGAAATGTGTTAAGATCAGATCCTGAGCCTAGAAATACAGCTGCAAATGACATGGACGCTGATGCTGAAGCCTTATCTAGTAAGTTAGTTCTTAAACTAACCAAGTTTAACGTCTCACTCACTCACACACACATGCGCGTGCGCACGCACACGTACACACTGTAATGCGTTCTTTTGCATAGTGCAGTGGCTATAGCGTTGGCGAAGGTAGCAAATGAAGTGAAAGCTGTTGATATAAAAAGTTTTGCATGTTAAACCACTGATTTACTGGGCTCGCTATTTCATCCTTGCTTCCGCATTTTCAATGCCTCAACTTAATGCAATAGCGTAAGTGTGTTTGCGTGCGTGTGCGTGTGCGTTACGGTTTTCTATATAATATACATACATACGGATAAGCACTTACACACGTCATGCTAGAATCTAAGTGGTTGTTTGTATAGGTATTTGTGTGTATTACGTTTTATATTATCTTACATAGTTTATTGTATCACAAATAATGCATACAGTGGAAGAATGGAAGACATTGCACTAGAGCAGTTTAATAAGATCCCGAAGAAAGGGGACAAGCCGTCTTCCTGGACACTTATAGATTTTGGTAAGTAAGATATTTAAACTTTATTAAGTAATGTTCTAATTAGTTAAATTTATTTAAATTTTAATTAATATCTAAATGTTTTTTTTAACTCATTAATTAATTTGTTTAAGTAATATTCGTTGGTGACATAGGGGACGTGGTTGTACACATCTTTTTGCCTGCACAAAGGGAATATTATAATTTAGAGGAGTTTTATGCAAATGCGCCTGTTGTGGAGTTGCCTTTTGTACCGGAGAAGACGACCAGTCGCGATAGCTTTAATGAAGAATTAACAAGATTAAATTAAATTAAATCCATGCTTAATTCGTAAGCTTTGTTTTGTTAAATCGAGGTAACTTAATTTATGAATTCTTATGGCTAAAGTCTTCTTGTTGCACAGATTCAAAGTTGTTTCGCATTCAAGCGGTTTGTAAGACTTTCAGGGCATTTTATAATTTTTCTTTTTTAACTAATTAATAATTGTGTATATTTAAAGTCTTATTAATTTAAATGTTAAATATTCTCTGTCAATTCCACTGATTGCATGTTTAACAAACGGGAAGCAGTAAAAGCATGATTTCAAAAGAACGTAATATTCTTATGTAAGGGTCAAAAGCATCACGGTACCTAAGCACAAGTGGTTTGACTAGGCAGGTGGGCGGTCAAGACGTCCACGTGTCAGCGTCTATGCCGAGGATCGGCATTCGGATCGGACGGCTCTCCTGCATACGGACCACCACACGAATTTCTAAGCCTCAGTAGAAATGTACGATCAACTTTCTAAAAAATGCGCCCTTGAATCTAGGGTTGTTAAAAGCGCAATGGCGAGAGGAGCTCCAAGAATGCGACAGAGGGCTACAGACTGTGGTGTTTGAAGCTTCAGGTTTTACTGGAAATCCTCACACAGGTAGAAAATCTGTCGAAGCATCCCTTTCTCGCATTTGATTCCGCTGCCTCATTTCGCTCCAGGCAATGCGGCCGCTCAAGGTTTAAAAATCTTAGTGTTGTTGCTAGAAATCGGTGCGCAGGTAGGGTATTTTCAGGGAAGTCTGTAGAAAATCGGTGTTTTCCAGGTTTTGCTACTCGATTTGACTGTATACTGCTGAAGCGCCAGTGTTCGGTGAGGTAGGGTTAATCGCGAAAATTCGTAGAAAAATCGGTGTTTTCCAGGTTCCCCCACTGTAGATTCGCTAGGCGGCAATGCGGCCGCTGAGGCGGCAAAGTTATTTCTTATTAGAACGCGGCACATGAAATTCCGATGAATTTTAGCTTCTCGGACTGGATTTCGTGGTTTAGGCGTGTTCAGGGCCAGGATTTCGAGCGTCTCGGTTATCCCATAGGCGGACTTGAGGTTTTAGGGACAGAAGACACAGGAAATGAAGAAAAATCTGCATTCCTTGACAGGATCGACGTAAGAATGTTGAACAAGGGTTTATTCGGATGGTCTCCTCACATATACAGCCACTGACGCCTGTTTCGGAAGTCTCCGAGCCGCCAGAATCGCCATCCCCGTACTTGGATGCCGGTGCGGACGCCATACCCGTCGATGACGAAGAACTGGAAGAAGAAGTCGAGGATATAGAGCTCTCCCAGGTCGCAGTTTCCTTCTTCAAGCTCTTTGCTTATGCAAATGCTGCAGATTGGCTTCTCATGTTACTCGGGACGATTGCGGCAGCTGCCCATGGTGCCGCATTGCCCGTTTATCTCCACTTTTTCGGGAAAATTCTCAATCTTTACCGCTTCAGAAGCAGTCCGCAAGACGCTTACGATGATTTAAAACAGGTACTTCAACATATGTATATATGTCTATTCATACTAAACGTGTGCTTGCAGTACGTGCTCGTCATTCTTTACATTGCGGGAGTTGTGTTGGTTTCCGGCTGGATACGTAAGTCGTTATCTAGTTATGTTACATATACACATACGTACATACAACACGATGATGTAGGTATCTAATGAATGTTTTGCAGAGGTTTCCTGTTGGTTGTTAACTGCGGAAAGGCAGTCATCAGTTATGAGGTCGAAATATCTACAAGTGCTACTTAACCAGGACATGGGATTCTTTGATAGTTACGCAAGCAATGGAGATATTGTAAACCAAGTATCAAATGATGTCCTGCTTATTCAGTACACTATCGGGGAGAAGGTCTGTTTACACGCTATACATAAACATGTGTTGATTGTGTACTTATGTGATAGGTGAGCCACTATGTACACAACATGGCAACCTTCATAGGTGGGCTTGCAGTAGGATTTGTCAACTGTTGGGAGATAGCATTGATGACATTAGCTACTGGGCCTTTAATAGTGGTTGCTGGAGCTGTTTCAAACATCATTTTGCACAAGCTCGCTGAAAGTGTTCAAGATGCATACTCTGAAGCTGCAAGTATTGCAGAACAGGTAAACTTTCATTTTCTTATTGTTATCACGTAATAGATATTATATCGTGTATAATACATTATTAATCGGAACGTAACTATTGTGATGCTGACATGGTTTTATATCTCATGAGGCTTCTGCCTGTAATAATATCATATTAGACTACTGTAACTCATATTGACATATGACAAACTAAGTACCACGGTTTGATAGGATAGATAACGACTATATGTTTAAGTTGGGATAAATATAGTACTTTGGCTTCATTACATTGTGCTGAAAAACGTGTGCTTCTGTTTATATATGCCAAAACTGGATGTATTATGATGCGTGTATTTTGAGTTTAGTAAGATAAAGTGATTATGCAGGCGATAGCGTACGTTCGGACTATATACGCATTCGCAAACGAGACGCTGGTTAAACATCTTTATGCGAGTGCGCTTCAAACAACGCTTGGATATGGTGTGAAGATTAGTCTCGTACAGGGGATTGGCTTAGGATTCATATACGGGCTTGCAATCTGCTCTTGCGCTTTGCAGATTTGGTTTGGACGAATACTTGTTCACAGGGGAGATGCTACAGGTGGTGAAGTAATTGTTGCAGCATTTGCGATAATCCTCAGCGGACTGTAAGTAAAACAAGTCTAGTTTTATATCTAGAAATACATACACATATGGGTATACACAAACATACATACATGACCTAAAGTGCACGAATGCCCACACACACTTGGTCCATATTTATATATTCACTGATATAACTACATATAACACATACGCATATAGAAAATTCATACGTCGATGTATCCATAATTTTAAATCATAAATACAATAGAGCCAATATCATCTTTCTGTCTTCTATTCATGCATTGCAATACATAACTCCATGTGAGACATAGTAGCATCGATATGTATATGCAAACATACACATTGATTTATATGTCTGTATGTGCTTGTCGATAGTTATGTATATATAACATCGGGGCTCTGTAACAGGGGCTTGAACCAAGCAGCTACGAACTTCCACGCGTTTGAACAGAGCAAGGTGGCAGCATACAGATTATATGACGTTATAGAGAGAACAGTTACTAACACACAACAAGGGAAGATTCTCTCGAATGTTCAGGGTAATCTTGAGCTTCGAAATGTGTACTTTAGCTATCCTTCGCGTCCCGATGTACCTATTCTCAGCGGTTTGTATCTTCAAATAGCATCAAAGAAAACTATGGCCCTTGTGGGAAGCAATGGGGCTGGTAAAAGCAGCATTCTGGCACTTATTCTTCGTTTTTACGATCCGACACTAGGTGAGTCATATATAGTGCATAACAGATATGCTAGTAGAAACGGAGTTATAATTATGTATGGATCAAACAAGGACATCATCTAGATGAAGTGTATGTATAGGCATATGCATAGATACAGATACGCATTTAATGCACTGCATATAGGTATACGCTAGATAGTTTGATCTTTCTGCTACGTACACGAAATTTAAATGGGTATATCACACTACTACAAAATATTATGGATAACTAAGAATGCAACATACACGTGTGGTTTGTTATACATGATGCCACATTATATACTTTTGTGTGTACTATATATAAGGTACATATACAAGAATTGATATGGGACTGTTTAGCAGCATTTCAAGTAACAGGTGTCCACACACATATCTATGTGTGCGTATGTGCGCCTGCTTTATGTAATAATACATTATTGCAGCCACCATAAAATCATAGCCCACTATACGTGTCTGTGTTTGTGCGTGCAGACGTAATAACATGTATAATTATACAGGTGAGGTAGTTTTGGATGGGGAAAACGTGAGAAACCTTCAGCTGACATGGCTTAGAAGTCAAATTGGATTGGTTAGCCCCGAACCTGCATTATTGGCCTCCAGCATCAAAGAGAATATTCTGTATGGTCGGACAAATGCCAGCATGGATGATGTTGAAGAAGCTGCAAAGACTGCACATGCACATGCTTTCATCAGCTCTTTGCCGTTTGGATACAATACATTGGTGAGGATATTGCTTCTTTATTTTGTATATAAGATACAGGTACATGTGATGTGTATATATATGAATTACATCGTATATATGTGTGTACTTAATAGTGATGATTGTATAAAAATCCATAAGTCCATGAATACGCATAACATAACAACTTCATCGTCAAGTGACATTTACATATTTGAGTCTGCACGCGTTATTTAAAACTCGATGTAGTTTATTATCTCGCGCAGTATTTGAAAACTTGATACATGTGTGGACATATGTATGTATATGATAGATCTGTACCATATGCTTCTATTATGTACTTAGATACGTTTTCTAATTGAAAATTTGATACTTGTAAGTCACTCATTCTTTGAAAGCTTCATATATGTTGGACATAAGGTACTCATAAGTATATGGTAGATTAATTTACTTTGAAAACACTTAATGCTTAGTGATAGTTCTTACATGCAGATTGGTGATGGTGGTTTGATTCTCTCCGAGGAAATGAAACTCAAGCTGGCAATTGCAAGAGCTGTTCTGAAGAATCCAGCAATCATTCTTCTCGATGAAGCTACGAGGTACTTAATCAATCTTATAGTTATTAGGTATTAGTTAATGCATATGTACATGATAAGCATATATGACACATACTGCAGTTACTTGTTTGTATGTAATTAGGGTGTATACCATGCATTAATACACATACATATAGTGTGTGTAGATGATCGTATACATGTGTAGCTACGATTATATAAATTTTCACGTTTATACAGACATATATACATATGAGAGAGGCTTACTATATCTCAAAGTCTCATTAAATGTACGTATATATATAAAGCCAGTTATATCAACTAAGGCCTGTTTTATAAGTTAACAAAAGTCGTTTAATGCAGCAATCTTGATCCACAAGCAGAAAGAGTTGTTCAAGAGGCGTTGGACATACTGATATTGGGACGCACTACATTGATCGTTGCTCATCGACTGGCGAATATCCGGAATGTTGATGCTATTGCTGTTATTGAAGAGGGCCAGCTTGTTGAGATTGGAACACATGAAGAACTCATGAACGCAGATGGCTCTTATGCAGGACTTTGCCGCCTAGAAGAAACAGCTAGAGCAATTCCTTGGTAAGTAGTTATATATATCTATATATGTATGCGTGTATGTGTACTAGTGGCTGTGTATATGTAAATTCATTATTTTGCAGGAGCAATAGAAGCTTTAGAGAGACAGGGAGTGCCCATCACGCATCCCCTCGGTTGGTGCGTTCATCGTCAGTGCAAACACAGAATGGATTACGATATGCTGAGTTTAACACTGTTCATAGCTCTCCTCCTCAAGTACCTAGCCCGGCATCTGAAGACAGCAAGCAGCTGGAATCTGGAAGTCTTAAAGAAGGTACTGATTCTGATATTCTTGCGTGTGTGTGTGTGTGTGTGTTATCTAACAAAACGACACATATAGACGCTTTTCATGTATGCATGTCTGGGTAGTCTAGAACTGCTTTTTATATTTATATGTACTAGAACGTTATATTACAGTACATATATAACCAACGGAAACATTATGCAGAAAGGAGTTTGCCAAAGCTGGATTTGCATAACCTGCAACAAATACCATTAACTAAAGACCCTGAATCACCAGTTTCACCACTCTTAACGTCAGATCCAAAGAACGAGCGATCACATTCAAAGACATTCAGCCGATCCATTTCACAGCTTGTGGAGTTAGAAGAAGCCATTTCCGCTTCTGCTGCTGAAGGTAATCATTACACATATTTATATGATACGTGAGTGTAAACCTTTTGGCTGATTACACTAGAATATACGGGAAATTCATCTCTTCTCCTTGTCCAGTTTTAGTTTTTGCTAGTAGTACATAGTACATTCTGTTTTTTATAGTGAGTCTCTTAACTTGGTGGGTGAGAAGTGGACCTCTGTGTGTATGTGAGCATGCACGCAGAATGCGATCTACTAAGCGATATATCTTTTTCTACTATTCAAACTTGAATACATCATATATTATATGATTAATCTTTCTACTTTGGGGTTGTGATCTTTTCTTTTCTTATTATGTATAATTCTGCTTTAGTTTTTATTTTTATAATTTATATATGGTAGGTTAATATCATACAGTTTCTCTTTAGTATCTCTCATATATAGATGTACTTCTATTTTAATTAACAGTTTAGCAGTATAGTGGTATATATAGTCCTGTATCCGATATTTAGTTCACTAATTCTCTGTGTTGTTTAGTGGTATATAAATTTTATCCCACTATAATAAGTCACACAATGAACTTCGTATGTTGTGTAGTGTAGTGTAGTGTTATGTTTACTATATGTATATATAGGCAAGCCATATACACAACTTGCGTGTGTTTTAGTTGTTTATGTATAAGTATAATACGATGTACATGCGTAACAATATGAACATTAGCAAACATCTGATTGTATTACAGGCGAGAAGCTGGAGAACAAGCCCAGTTATTGGAGGCTAGCACAGTTAAGTGGCCCAGAATGGATATACGCATTCTTTGGCAGCATAGGTGCAGCATTATTTGGCTCGTTCAATCCATTACTTGCATTCTTCACAGTGCAAGCCGCCCAATATTACTATCAAACCAAGACAGGCACAGCAAGCATGGTGTATACAGATGGTGCGTGTTTGTGGCTGGCATGGGAATCCTGACTGTCTTCGTTAACTTCTTACAACATTTCTACTTTGGTATCATGGGAGAAAAGATGACCGAACGTGTTCGTAGGCTGATGTTTTCAGGTGAGTCACAATACACAGTAACCACACTATATCCTAAATTTTTGATATAAAGATACTTCTATACATTTTTATAAGAGATACATAATGTGCACAGTTTATGTATACCCTTAGTAACCTTTTCAATAATTTAACATCCACATAAAGAGACGTACACAGATACAACACACACATGCCTACGCTTGTTTACTCACGTAAATGCTTTCAGCAATTTTACGGAATGAAATTGGGTGGTTTGACAAAGATGAAAACAGCACAGAGGCGCTGTCAATACAATTGGCTAACGATGCTACCTTTGTGAGGGCGGCTTTTAGCAACAGGTTATCCATAATCATTCAAGACACTGCTGCGGTTCTCGTGACCATTTTGCTAACAACACTTTTACAATGGCGTGTTGGGGTCCTTGCTCTTGCCACTATTCCTCTTCTCATTGTTTCTGCTATCTTTCAGGTTCTCTCTCTCTCTCTAAGTATATGTATACATACACACACACACATAGAAAGAGAGAGGAGTACGGGCATCTTGAAACGTTTGTCATTGCAGAGAATGTGGGTGATGGGATTCTCAGGGGATGTACGGAGATGGCATGGAAAGGCAGCCCTAGTGATAGAGGATGCAGTACGGAACATATACACAATAGCATCATTCACAGCGGGTGACAAAGTAGTTCAACTGTACAAAGACCAGCTGAAAAGACTACAGGGGCGTATCTTCCTCCGTGGCCAGCTTAAGGGAATATCCTTCGGCTTATCCCAGTTTGTACTTTTTGGTTCCAATGCGTTTGTACTATGGTACGGACTTCGTGTTTTGAAGCACCATGAGGGGAGACTCACAGACATTATCAAGTCCTTTGCTGTTTTACATTTGCCACGTTTGCACTCGTGGAGCCTTTCGGTAAGCTGATCTCTCTCTCACACGCACGTGTGGGTGTGTGTGTGTGTGTGAATGTGATGTGTGTAAACTAGAGACTAAAGCACAGCTTACTAATGCAGGTCTGGCACCGTATATATTGAAGAGGAGAGATTCACTGCGTTCTGTATTTCGTATAATTGACCGCAAGCCAACAATAGACTCAGATGACTCAGCGGGTTTAAAGCCACCTAACATCTTTGGCACAATAGAGTTTCGTCACGTCGACTTTAGGTACCCCACCAGGCCAGAGGCCCTCATACTCAAGGACTTCAACTTAAAGGCTACAGGTATATTTGCATCAAACATAAGACATTCGCACAATATATATAGTCCTATCATAATGTACCGTTTCTATAGTCATATTCTTATAGTACGCTAGAAATGATATGAGAAGCAAGCATGAATATAAGTATATATATACAATTGAAGCTTCTTTTTGAAACGCACAAATACATGATGTGCATGTGTGTATACATATATTCAGGTGTTTATACACATAGTCTATTGTAAAACACATATCAATAAAGTTTATAATGAGAACCATTTGCAGGTGGCCAGACAGTTGCTATTGTGGGATTATCGGGGTCTGGGAAAAGTACAGTGATCTCGTTGATAGAGAGATTTTATGACCCTATTGAAGGGTCTGTTATATTAGATGGCAAAGATATTAAGAGCTTTAATCTACGGTGGCTACGAAGCAACATGGGACTCGTTCAACAGGTATTCATAATTAATCACTATGTAATAATGTTTGCGTACATTAGTTCACCTGTGTATTTCGACGTGTACTTAATATATCTACGACAGCAAGATATACATCAATAGTAGATTAATAATATTCTTTATGTAGGAGCCAGTTCTATTTTCAACAACGATCCGGGAGAATATTATCTATGCAAAGCGGAATGCAACTGAATCTGAAATGAAAGAGGCAGCAAGAATTGGTACTCTCTCTCTCTCTCTCTCACTCATCTCCTTAATATAGATTGTTTCACACTATATGTTAAGTGCTTATTGTCTCTGTTATATGGTGCTTTTAGCAAATGCTCATCAATTTATAAGCGGGCTTCCACATGGATATGACACGCACATAGGAATGAGAGGAGTGGAGTTAACAGCAGGACAAAAGCAAAGAATAGCCATTGCAAGAGTGGTAAGCCTTTAAACTGAACAGGGTTGGGGGTCTGAATAGTTCTTAAATTACCTGTTGTCTGGCGTGATGTGCTCTGGGTATTTAAATAGTGATATACCATATATTTGTGTATATATTTTAGTGTGCGTGTTCGTTTTATAGCTTTTACTTGAGATTTTATACTAATGCAGGTACTTAAGAACGCCCCTATACTTCTACTAGATGAGGCAAGCTCTGCAGTTGAAAGTGAATCAAGCCGAGTCGTTCAAGAAGCTCTGGCACTCTCATTCTCGGCAAACAAACAACCATTGTCATCGCACACCGCATGGCAATGCTGAAGAAGGTACATGCGTGTACGTGTATACGTTAGGGAATATGAGATGTATGCTATTCTCGATGTCAGTCTCTTTCCATGGGTGTGTAATGTATCGTTTCTTATTTAATATAAGTAGGTACAGAAAGCACTGTCGTGTAACTAAGTTACTATATGAACATACTAACCGTTGAAGTATTAACTGTATAGGTGGACAAGGTTGCGGTTCTACACGATGGAAGGATAGTCGAAGAAGGTTAGTTTAATATTTAGTTGTAAGTTAGCAAGTGATTAATTGTGTTCTTGATCAAAGGGCCTCATAACATGCTTATGGAGAAAGGAGGGCTTTACTCGCGGTTTATCACGTCACATATGTCCAAACCTATGAGGCAGCACTATAACGCTTAGTACGCTGTGTGTACATATGGAGCTAGTTCAAAACAGTTTTGACAGTTTTATCAGGTATTTATTTGTATTTGATTAACTTTATATAATTTTTTATGAATAATACCGCTTTGTACACTTATTTCCTTATTCAGGTTTAGGTTAGAAGTGTGATGTTTACATATTACATTGAGTTTTGTAAATGTTAGCAAGCATAACATGTTCACTGGTTGTAGCCAAGTCTAGGTTAACCAGCTGGTTATAAGCCCGTGCTGCAACACCAACATCTCGGTACATACATGCACCACTGAGCAGTGTCCTCCACGGCACATCTTCGGCCTTGAACGGCATCAGATCGATTAGGACCTCGGCGTCTTTTAGAAGCCCAGCCCTCGAAAGCATATCAATCATACAATGGTAATGTTCCACTGTATAGTCAACTCCATGGTCTTGTTTTATTGATATAAACCAGTCCCTGCCATCTCTCCACAGTCCTTGGTGGCTACAGGCGGATAACACGTTAATAAACGTGATGTAGTCCGGCTGTTCCCCATACTGCAGCATGGTATACCCGAGCCTCAAGGAATCCACACTGTGCCCGTTCTGTGCATATGCGGTCATCATTGAGTTCCACGACACCACGTTTCGCTCGGACATGCTATCAAATACCTCCTCCGCTTCCGTGACACACGCACACTTCCCATACATACTGATGAGGGCGTTCTCTATTGAGACACTCGACTCGCGTATGCAGTCGTGGACGATCCTTCCTACTGAGACATTATCAAGGCTTGTGCACGCCTCGATAATGACGACGAACGAGGAACGATCTATAGGGAAGCCTTCCAAGTCTCGACGCCTGAACAGGTCCAGAGTCTCATCCAGGAGCCCGTTCTGGGCGTACACCGTCATCATCGCACTCCAGCAAGCGGTGTCCTTCTGTGGTATTCCCTCAAACATGTTCCTCGCTTCGTCAAGCTTCCCGGCGCAGGCATACGCTAGCAACATCGAAGTGGAGCTTGCCAGGTCAGGATCTGGCATCGAATCGTATACACACTTGGCCTCCTCTAGATGCCCTCTGTGGGCATACGCTATGATCATCGTGTTCCACGTAATGGGGTTCCGATAAACCATCTCCTGGAAGAGCTCCCTTGCGTGTGTTAGATCTTCATTCTGGATGTACCCAGAGATTAATGCATTCCATGACGAAACACTTGGCTCGGACATAGAGTGAAAGACTCTCCTCGCTTATATGCCCCGACTGGGCATATGCAGTAATCATGGTATTCCACGAGATGGAGTCCTGCTCAGGCATCTGTTTGAAGAGCGCACCTGCTCCCTCTACATCTCCATTCTGTAGATGTGCAGCGAGCATGGTGTTCCATGATATCACAGTCCTCATAGGCATTTTCTCGAATGCCATACATGCGCCCGGGATATACCCGTTCTGGGCATATGCTGCAATCAAGGAATGCCACGAGATTAAACTGTGTTGAGGTGCGTTATCAAAGAAGTCTTTAGCTTCTCCAAGACGCTTGTTCTTCCCACACAATCCCAACATAGAGTTCCACGACGAAGAGTTGTGCATTGGCATTCTCTCGAACATGTTCTTCCCCTCTAACAGATGCCCAATACGGGCATATGCAGTGATCATCGCATTCCACGTTACCACGTCCCGGTTTGGTGCGTGGTCGAAGAGTGCCCTTGCTTGGTGCATATCCTCGTTCTGTATACACACACTCATCATCATGTTCCAGGAATATACGTTCTTGGGGTCTATCTTATCGAAGACGTGCTGTGCTTCTCTGGGGCTCCTGCAATTGCCGTACATTTGTACGAGGTGGTTTGCAATGAATGTCTCTCTGTCGAGTCCCATGTCCTGGAGGTGAGAGTGAAGCTGCCGGCCTTGTGTTAGCGTCTTGCATTGCTTTATTAGTGAAGCATATTCTTGTATAGACATGAATTTAATCACTACTATCGGTTATTTATTTAGGAAATTTTATTTAATTTTTTATATTATGTTTTTATTATAATTACAATTATAGATTTTATTTTATTTTAACATAGAGTGAATCTTTAACTTAGAATCTATACGTTGAAGGTTTTTATAAATACACATTACTAACTCACTATTATTACTCTACAAGGAAGTCTCTCCACATACACACACACAGCTGACTAGGTATTGTGTGATATATATGTATATGTACAAATACATATATATTCATTATGTACTTGATTGATTCTTTGCTCATACCGTAGTTTGGAAATGTATGTAGCATTGTACCGTATCTCTAACCGGGATTCCACCGAATATTCTCCGCCGTTATTAGTCAGCAGCATACATATATATTTATATATGTTAAAAATAAATATTTCTAATATATGATTAACAACATATTATAATATATAATTGTAAGATATTCTATATATATAATACTGTATATACGCATGTGTATATACACACATGCGTAGTGACACATGGGTGGTGATCTGGCTCCCATGTGTCAGCGCCATGTGTCACATGTGTGCCACGTGGCAGAGGGTCTCCTGTATATAAGTTTTTATAGTTGAATATATCTGACATTTCTTAATATATATATGCTCTTTCATTGGTGGAAAGTTGGGTATTCCTTTTTTCTGCCTTTTCCTTTTCTTGTTTCCATGACAATGAACATGGAGACGGCTTTTAGCATTATTACTACTGCTATTGATGCACAAACTAAAGTTGTTGGAGCGCTTTGTTGAGGGTCCGTCCTCCTCTTCCCCGCCTGAGCCTCATGCCGGGGGATCTGCTTCTAGTACTCCTTCATCTTCTTCACAGGCCACAAATCCGAGGGTTCGACCCCGATCTTTTTGTGGTGATCCGGGAGATGATGTATACCACTGGTTTGATCATTTCCAAGTCATTGTTCGTTACCATGGTTGGGATGAGGCCCGTGCTCTCAGAGAATTCCCTACATGTTTGGAAGGCCTGCGCTCAAGTGGTATAATGGATTGGCTGCGGAGATTCAAGCCAATAGTAATCGGTTGACGGAATGCCTCAAACGTACGTTTGGCAAAGTTGAGGATTCAGATGATGCTTTCCAACAACTGCATGCGATACGACAACATCCTGGTGAGTCTGTTATGCGGTTCAGTATTAGGTTCGGGGATTTAGTTCGGCGTGCATATCCTAACATGCCTGAGCCCATTAAGCTCGGTATGTTATGGCCAACTATGCGACCCGAACTTGTTCGATTCATTCGGGCTCTTCGTCCTACACATTGGAGGAAGCTTTTGCACTAGCTCAACGTTTTGAGTTGGTGCCTGGTGAGGGCCGTGTTCCCCTTGGGTTACCTGCTCCTCTTGTTCAGCGTGCTGATCCAATGGAGGTTGATGCTGCTGCATATGTGCCCGCACGGCAAGCCTTTTGTGGTCGACCTCGGGGCCCACCCCGTGGACCACCTCCACGAAATCGTCCTGCACTGCTCCAGTACCTGCCCGTGGTGGTCAAAATCCACGGAGGAGGAATCGGAACAATGCAGGTCGACCCAATCAAGTTCATTGTTGGGCCTGTTGGGCGCCTGGACATACTTGGCGGGCATGCGATGTGTATCCTGATTGGCGTCCACCACATCCAGGCTGGCGACCATATGTTCCGGATGGTGTGCCTGTGGCGGCCATTATGTCTGATGATGAGCTTCCAGATGACGAAGCCTCTCTTGCATGGATCTGTTGCGGAAAACAGTAATCGTACGGGCGACGGAGGGATCCCGTGCGATGGAGACTTCACCTCCATGCTTTTTTCCGCTATGCATATCAAGGTTTGCAAGTTCCACCAGATCATCCAGTTTTCACATTTTCTGCACAGTGAATGATCTTTCAGTCACAGTGCTTGTGGATACAGGATCCAGTATGTCTTCCATAACTACTTCTCTAGCGCATCGGTGCTCATTACCCTTAAGACGTGCAGATAAGGTCTTGCACATTTTATATGGTAATGGGCAGTCTCGTGCAGTATCACAGTACACCACTTCGACTACGCTGGTTTGGGTGCAATGTAAGTTTCCCTCTGGGTCTCTTAGGGTTGTCCCTTCCCAGGTCTTTGACATTATTCTGGGATGTGATTGGTTAAGCAGTCGAAAGGTATGTGTGATTTTTCACTCTCTCCTCCTGTATTACGCTTGGAGTCTGTGTCTCTGCAGTCTGTTCCTTTACGTCCAGAGAAGCTTGTTGCTGTTTGTATCACGCACAGCTCCTTTGATTCCGGTCTTGGGGTGGTGTTCATCTCAACAGGTTCAAATGCCGGATCCGTCACCTGAGTATCGAGCACAATGCATCGAACAACTTAAGCAGTATGCAAGTTTGTTCAAATTTGATCTGTCCCAAGGTGCACGTGTGAAGACTCGACACTGTATACCCACCGGCAATGCAAAGCCTTTCAAAGTCCCGGTTCGACGCAGGTCACCAAAGGAGTTATCAGCCATGCGAACAGCTGTTACTGATATGATTGGTAAACGGGTGTCGTCCATCACGGAGTCCATGGGCATGTGAACCTCATTTGGTTCCCAAGCCTGATGGATCTCTCCGATTTTGTGTGGATTACCGACCTCTTAACGATGTTACCATCAAAGATGTCTATCCACTTCCGAACTCTGCCGATCTATTAGATCGTTTGGGTCAGAGTCGATGGTTTACTAAGTTGGATTTGGCATCAGGATATTGGCAGGTTCCTATGGCTGAGGAGGATATTCCAAAAACGGCCTTCCGGACACCATTTGGTCTTTACGAGTTTTTGGTCATGCCTTTTGGATTGACTTCAGCTCCTGCCACCTTTCAACGCATGATGGATGAGCTTCTTTCCGATATGCCTGATATCACTGCCGATTTTATCGACGATGTGCTCATTCATGGGTCTGGTTCTTGGGAGGATCACATTCGTGATGTACGGCGCGTTCTTGATCGATTTCGAGAAGTTGGCCTGAAGTTGAAACTTGAAAAGTGTGTGTTTGGTTCGACCGACACCACTTACTTGGGTTACCGTATATCTCGAGAGGGTTTACAGGTGGATCCAATGAAGTTGCAGCTGTTCGAGAGTTCCCTCGTCCCGTACAGTACAGGAAGTCCAGCGTTTCTTGGGCAAGGTGCAGTACTTGGGTCGATTCATCGATCATCTCACTGATCGAATGCCCCTCTTTGGGAGTTAGTTCATCCACAGGTATCTTTCAGGTGGACTCGCAACTGCCCGGGGTGGGGTGCGCTATGCCCTTTCTTCCTGTCGTGTCTCGAGCCGGCCGCCCGTTGTGTCATCAGGCATTTAACCAGTTAAAAGAGTTCCTGACAACTTCACCATTGCTTCAATACCCAAATTTTACTCGTCTGTTCATTTTATAAGTAGATGCCTCAGATGTTGATATTGGTGGTGTATTGATGCAAACTGATGTTGTGGATTCTTCAATTCGACACCCGGTGGCTTACATTAGTTGAATACTAATGGCGGCTGAGCGGAATTATTCCATTACTAAAAAAGAATGCCTTGCTGCTGTTTGGGGTTTTGAACGACTTCATGCCTACTTACATGGGAGTAAAACACTTTTGGAGTGTGATCATGTTGCTGTCACTTCCTTATTAAAACGGAAGAATTTAGTGGGTCGCGTAGCCAGATGGGCATTACATCTCCAAGTATATAACTTTAAGGTGGTGCACAGGCTTGGGCGAACAATGGTGGATGCGGATGCACTTTCTTGAGCACCCCTCTCTGATTCCACTTTGCCTGCTCATGCAGTAGCTGCAGTGTTCGGTTTGATACAATCCCCTCAGGTATTCGATACCGACTTACCATCCTTGGAACAGTGGCAGGATGCTCAAAAACATGAATCATGGACGAGGCAATTACGCGATGCATTTGCAAATCCATCTTCCAAACCTCGGTTTCGACAATATCATGCTCAGTTTCGACTTCAGGATGATTTATTGTATTTTATTGGGACAAATCCAAAGGACAGATGGCGTTTGGCTGTACCCTCTACATATGTTCCACACCTTCTTCGAGCATATCATGATTCACCTATTGTTGGAGGTCATCTTGGTCACCAACGAGTGTTGGAGAAGCTGCGCCAATTATTTTATTAGCCCAACATGCGTGGTGATGTGATCAGGTATATTCAAAGCTGTCCCACTTGTCAAACTCGGAATTCCTATACGACTCAGGCCATGGGGTTGTGGAATCCATCAATGTCTCTCGCCCTTTTGAATTAATTGCAGTGAATTTAATGGACCTTTTCCACGTTCTTCTCACGGTAACCAGTACATCATTGTTGTATCCAATTATTTAACTCGATGGGTGGAGGTTGGTGCTCTTCCAGATGCAACTGCCATGTCAACATCTTTGTTTCTGTTTAATAATGTGGTTTTGCAGCATTCTTGTCCAGAGCGGATGTTATCAGACAATGGCCCCGCTTTCATTGCAGAGGTATTCCGAGTGTTGTGTGAGAGGTTAGGGGTAAAACATTCATTTGCCTCTTTGTATCATCCACAAACTGATGGTTTGGTGGAGCAATTGAATCGGACCTTCAAGGGTATGATCTCGAAGTATGTGAACTTCAATCACACGGACTGGGATTGGTATTTGCAATGTTTGAGATTTGCTTATGTAACAGGCATTTAGAGTTCGATTGGCATCTCTTCATTCAAGGCATTGTATAGATATGATCCTAAGTTGCTTAGTGAATTGGGGTTATCATCGAATCTGCCACGTGCCGAGGATGCAAAGATGTGGGCTCGACATTTGGATGTTGTTTTGCCTCTTCTGCGTGCAGAGTCTGTTGAACATCTTGGTCGAGCTCAAATGCGGTAGCAATCTTCTTACAACGCACAACATCAAATGCCACTAGATTTTGCTGACGGTGACTTAGTCCTGGTACGTTTTCCCAAGCTGACTGCACATGGGCTTGCAACTGGTTTATTACATAAGTGGCTTGGTCCCTACCGAGTACTCCGAAAAGTTGGTCCTCATGTATATCAAGTACAATTGGTGGGATCTCATGAGGTTGAGATAGTTCACGTGGTTCGAATGAAACGGTTTGTCGTTCGAGACTCGTTGAGTACATTTGGTCATACCTTAGATGGTCCAACTCACACGGATCAAGGACCATCAGATCCATCACCATCTACACAGCCGTAGAGAGGAGGATAATGTATATACACGTGTATATACACACATGCGTAGTGACACATGGGTGGTGATTTGGCTCCCATGTGTCAGCACCACGTGTTGCATGTGTGCCACATGGCAAAGGGTCTCTTGTATATAGCAGGGTTTTTGTAGCCGAATACATCTGACATTTTTGAATATATATCTGCTTTTTTATTACTGTATATAAGCAAGGTTTTTGTAGCTGAATACATCTGACATTCTGAATATATATATGCTCTTTCAATATATGTATTATTATAATTATAATAATACCGTGCCACGCAGGAATGCAGGTGAACATGGTCATGGCCTCATGCATATGCCCATGTTGGGCATCATGCAATTTAAAGCAACCAGACTGTGTGTTTGTACTTATGTTGAGTACAGGGGAGTACAATGTAAATACATGTAATTTGTCTTATTATTTATTTATTAATGGTTTTATATATGTAAAAGAAAGCTGAGCTTTTATAACCACATATTCATTAATTCAAGACTTTATATGAATTTTGATTATTTAATTAATATTATGTAAATTACAAATATGTAATTTTTATTTGTTCCTAATTATATAAGAATATATATAATTAGTTTGTAAGACCTTAACGAAGTTAATTCGTTGATTATATGTTTATTTGTTCTCGAAATGAGTGGAATATAATTGATATATATGTTTTTCTATAATTAAAATATTAACATAATTTATGTACTATAATAATGTATAATTAAAATTAATTTAATTGTCATAACATGCTTACACATCAAATTTATTTAATGACATTTTTATAACTACATTAATATATTTATATAAAGAACTTTTAAAAATATATATATAACTTATTTAAAATAAAATTTAAGACTTGTGAGAGTTTGGAATAAAAAATAATTTATATATAACAATTAATGGTTTAAATTGAAATGGTTATTAAAATTTTATTACGTTAGTAATAGTATATGGCATTGTAGTAATACATATAGATATTACATCGTCCCCTCGTCTTAAGAGAATGTAAAGTTATTAAAATTAAGAGAAGTCTTATGAAAAATAATATATCTATGCATTAAAACAAAACATCTACTAAATAGCACATAAGTCCATGTAACTTAATAAAAATATTGGTTTTTAAAACAAGCAGTATTTTACATTACTCATATATGTAATAAATCCAAACAAATCATAAGAAATTATATGAGAGAGAAAGCTATATACCAGTTGAACCTATTAAATAATGATTACATGTATATTTCTTAAACAATAAGCTTACCATCCTACATATGCAAACATAAAATGTATTGTTCTCATCAATGTCCCTGATAAATAATCGAATAAAACTACAGTTATATAATTACAGTACAGGGAAAAGTACTAAACGGAGTGCCTGGTGGTGTTGTGTTAGTAAATATATATGTACCTCTTTATTCTTATTAGAGAGAGAGCATCTATTGTCTGTACCTACTCAGCTATACATATGCATATCTAGCTTGGACTATATCTAATAAATTCATGTGTCCCTATATATACCGAGAATGTTTATCAACACAAGCGCATCTGTGCAGAGAAAACTAAGGACGATCTTATATTTATAAGCTAATAAGTTATATGTATATTAACTAAATGAATGGAGTATTACCGTCAAAAAATTTCAGTCTAAGTAAACCTGTATAATTACAGCCCGAAATAAAAGAAAAAAAAAGAGACTAAAAACCTACAAAATAATATGTGTACCTGTTTGCTGCTGTTGTTATGTGTTCGTTCTCCTCAATGAACACATTGATTCTTGCGAAAGCTGTCAGGTGCTAACAACCCCAATATTAACGTTTCCAACCTCTTTGAACCCGAGCTCGGTCTTAGTACATCTGCGTCCCCGTTACCGAGCATGGATCCTTCCCATTTCCTAAACACCAGCCTCCTGGTGTAAACCTGTGCACAATATCATTAATAAGAAGTCATTCATATATATATCATATGTATAATATAAGTGTGTATATAAGTACTATAGACGACAGTCTTGAAGTATTTAAGTACGCTTTGTACCTAAAAACATTAATGTAACAGCATATACATATAATATGCATACACATCAAAAGCATACATAATATAAATAATGCATATTTACATACAATAAACACGTTTATTTATTTAAATTCAACTGAACAGTGAGACGTATATATATATAAAGAGAACACACACAAGCACGTAGATGTACGTACATATATGGCGTGTAACCTGAAATTGCATTCTTAATAAACACGTCTATATAAACTTCTTTAACAAACTAAATAAATATACATAAATACATGCATATATATACATATCATGTTCGTTGTATATAAAGATAGGAGAGAGGGAGTATACAGCACATACACATGCACACGGCAACCAAGCTCTGTACAACCAAAAGATCCTGTACATACCATATATCGTATATAATATGTTTTGTCTCGTGGGATTATATACGCTATGTACTTACATACGCAGTTAAGTACTACGGATAAGTAGCACTTTAGAGCGTATTTTGCGTGCGCACATGCACATGCCCAGAAAACGACTTATACGCATCGAATATTATCATTGTACATATATCCTATTGTTACCTAAGCACCAAGCTTATCTAATGATTAATCACAGTATTCACTTTACATCGCCCTGCTTAATACGTGATATTTTACTTCACATCTATATAAGCTTTATATATAATGTACTTACATGCACGGTAAAATTTAATTTTGATATAAAAAAGATATACTAACTATAATGTACTACACACACACACATATATCACTTAGCAGACATAAGATTACATTGCGTGTTATTAACCAATTCTCCTTATACACACGCACACACACATATTTATATAGAGACACACGTGTGTTTATTCGTGTACCTGTCCTTTTCCCTGCCCAACAGCTCCTTGTCAATCATGTCTAACACGGGATCGTCCTTCTCGAACTTCCTACCAAACGGGGCACCGCTGTTGTTCATACTGTCAAAATCCTTGACAGTCAAAGAGAGTGGGTGCTGCTTAGGAGGATTATCCCACGTAATGAAATGCAAATCATGATTAACAGTCGTGTTTCGGAACTCCCTGCTGTTGCATATGACTGTATGGAAGTACCCCTCGGGGGATGATAAAAAGTTCGTATAGTACATTAGCATTGTCCGAGGTAGGTTGTCCCATCCCCAAATGCAAAACTCCATGAAGTTTCTTGTTAGTGCTACCCATGCTGATCCTGTTATAAAATCACAATATACAGTATGAATTAATACGTATTATTATAATTTAATCAAGGAGTTAGATGCAAGTTGCAGGGTATTAAGATATGTATGATAGTGCATCGATAAGAGGCACGCAAACATACGCCCGCACACGTGGATACACATCATGCATTTCATGCATGTGATATATATATTGTATACGGTACGTCATGATATACACTATATACTTCACATCAAGTTCATTCTGAGTATATAGTACACTTGCATGACATGCATGTCTCTCTCTCTCTCTCTCCAAATTGTATACAAGTCACAACAATATGCACTAAACTGTTATCAATTTTTATAGTGCACACGGACCCATTTACCTGTAAAAAGCTTAAAAGCGGTGGGAACGGGTCTTCTTTGTGTGACCCAGAAAATATCGGTTTTCTTGTTCATGTACAGTCCTGGATCGATTATTATTGGCTTAGCCCGCTGAAATCTGTCAGTCAATGTTACTTACACAAACAGACGGAGGCACATGCACGCGTGCACACAAAATACTCATTCATATATACATACATATATGTATACATAAACCGAAAACTTACTCCTTCCAACCGATGTCACTTGTATGTTCTATGAAATTTAAATCTCTGGGTAAATAAGAAAAAACATGTAGAAGATCTGCCAAAAAACAAAAAAAAGCCACGATTTAGAACAACAAAAGTACACGAAAACAAATCGTCCTGACATCATAACTACGCCAAAACGGTATGCTAGTTTTTCAGTATTGTTACAACAGAAAAAACAAGAAAGTATAAATGTAAACCATTATAAGGAAAAACAATTAATACGTCCTGTCATTTCTTAAAATACTATATATCAACCAACATAAACATAACAAGATATGTTTGAATACAACATAGTGCGTTTCAATTATGTGCGTTTGTGTGGACAGAACTTTTACATTTTAGTGTAAAACGTGAACATTCTCTCTCTCTCTCTCTCCTCTCTCTCTCTCTCTCTCTCTAATATGTCTGATATATATACAAAATTTACACAAGCAATACAACCAAAAAAGTAATATAATATGCCCATAAGGCATACTGTGCATTTGCAAATGTACATAAAGTACTGGGTTCGCATATTATCATCTATGCATTAAAGAGCTAAAACGACAAAGAAATAAGCCATAAACCTCTTTCGTTTAATGTTAGTAAAGAATCTATAATCAGATCCCGGGACAAACAAACAAACACTAGAGACAAAGTAGGTTCTGTAATCATTAGTCATGGCGCACACACGCACACACCCACACATACACACATGGTAGAATGTTTAATATGTTTAGATATACATACATGTATATATATATATATATATGCAAGAAAACAAACATTACGGTTAAAAATTCCCTAAAGACTACACGAAACTACAAATAATGGAATACTCAAGGACAGACACTTTCTGAATTAAAAAAAAAGTACGTACCGTCTTGGGAAACAAGGGGATAATCGGAAGCACTCAAGTTGATAAACCAATCCCAATCCTTACTCTGTCGAAGAAGAATAGCAGCCGCATGCAAAGTGCAAGCGATCATAGTAGAGCCTCTATACGTAACCAAGTTCGCCTTGCCGACAACATGAACATTCCCCGCAAGTGTGAACGTGGGGTCAAGCCGCACGTATCTAGCAAGCTCGACTCTCTCCCTGGGCGGCGCTTCCAGATCCAAATGCAATAGATACTGATTCCTAGGATGATAGATAGCCTGTAGTAATCTCTTCATTCTATCGCCGTCCCCCTGGTGCCGGATATTAAATATGCCATCCGTGGCGGCGTTGGAAGGTCCGACGGCATCACCTGTCCTAACTTCGATTCAACGTACATGTCTTCCAAATCCTCTCCGGCTCCTCCCTTGATAAAAAAATGGATTCTCGATCCGTAAGAGCTCGCATTAAGACTGAATGTGGCCGCTAAGAACAAGGTGATCGAGATTAACGAGCTGGCTACTAGTGGAACGAGCCATTTCCTCTCCATTACATTGAATGCCGATTTCTTCATCCCAGTCCCATCAAAACCTCGGATGCTTACCTCCGAGAGCCCACCGCCATCGAAACCGATCAAATCCGGCGGATTTTCACTGACGGTAGCACCGCCTGCCTACTGCTGGAAACCGATCAAATCCGAAGCTCTCCGTGCAGATTTTTGATGACGCTTAGCACTGCGAACCTAATCCCATACAAATCCGAATCTTTCCGTGCGGATGTTCGAAGTTGCTTAGCTCCGAAAGCCTATTTCCGAGCATTTATGAACAAAATCACTATGAAACGACTCCGATTTCTGCTCCGATATCGATAAAACTGTGAAAAAACACAGATTTCCTGCCAGAAAATGCAAGAAAATCGAAGATAAGAACCTCCGATTTGTCGCAACAATGTGTAGAATCCGGAAGCGCGATGGATCAATAGAACATTAAATCGAGCAAAGGCGCCATCGCCGTGAGCAGAAATCGATCGGGAACAAAATATATATACGCTGTGAATCCCTGAGGAACCCTAGAGAAAATGGAATAATAAAATGAACTAAATAACACAATGTTTGATCGACGGTAGATTAAATGACACGACATCTGTACAGATTGCCGTTGGATTTCCAGCATCAACGATGGTGATCCTTGGCGTTCCACCTGACACGTGGCGGGATCTAGTGGTAAGTGTAGAAAACGACGTGGAAAAGAAGTACTTTCAGTTGTTGGTTGGTGTGTAAAATGAATTTATACCATTAATTTTATATAATTAACTTTGATATTTGCGTTCATTCTGTTTTGTATCTAAATTTCCCCATGCATGCACGAGCTAGTGTATATATATATACACACACACACACGTGTGTGCGCGTGTAAAACTGATTAAATTATCTTTAGGTTTAATTTAAATTTTATAGAAGAGAATGCTGTATTACATTGTTTGTAGGTTAATAATTTAAAAAACATATTTTCAAATTTTCTATTTAATAAAATTTATATTTCAAATTTATTTTTTTATATGTTTATCTGCAAGTATAAATAAACATTATTTGGTGCACACATGTTTGTGTTGAGTGGAATAACCTCAACGTCACGTTTCTACTGACAATGGAAATTAAAACAGGTTAATAATTAATTAATTTTAATTTAACTTTAAAAAACGTTTTGGTTGAAAAGATTGTCAAACTGCACATTGCGTACCCAATTGTACCTGATACTCTTCTATATGTTTTAAAGTATATGCACATTTGAACACGTCAGTTTTGAAAGGGACGTTTAAACAAGGTTAATAAGGACGTTTAATGTTGGTGTTTAACTATTATTAACGAATATAATATATTTTTAAATTTTATATGTTAAATGTTAATATTTGTGTGTATATATTTCAATTGACGAAGTAAAAGCCTTTACAATAAATACCAAGTAACAAAATATGTGGAATGATAACTCATCATGAAAAAACCTCATCAAAACCATCGTCCCCCAAAACCTCCACATTTTGCACGGAGTCGTCAAAAAATATCCTCTCTTCGCTTAATTGTGTTTGCGCTGCTTCCATCCTCTGCACACATAGCAATAAGTATATATATATATGTGTGTGTGTGTGTGTGTGTGTGTACTACTAGACGTAAGTGTGTGTGTGTGAGAGAGAGAGAGAATAACATAAAAGGCAAGCCTTTATCTATATCATCCATCTCAAATCCCATATAATACATAAGCTCCATAGATTATAGAAGATGCACACACATGCACGCACACATTAATCAGACGTACATATAAGAACGCACACGCACACAAATACGGCGTACCATGATGTTCATTTGCAAAACATCGTCATCACGTTTTGATCCTGGGAAGCTTGCCTTTGCCAGCTCCCTGAGCGTTCTCAACTCGCTAGAACTACCGTCCGATCGAGGAATGCTTCTCGTCTTCCTGCCGTCAGATCTCTGGAATGAGCCTTGCTTTCTGTACGATGGACTCCTTGAATGTTGCAGACTCCGTGGATCCACCAAAGACGGTGAACCAGGATCATAAACAGGACCGCCTGTCATCGATAATGTATATACAACTATTAGTTATACATTTAAGATTATTCATCTGTCTAACTATATATAGGATAGATGATTAAATCGTACATATATTTGACATAAGCATGTATCATACATAAAACTCATGTAGTATGCACGTACTCAACACAGTAATGTATTAGTTTAGTTATTGTTGTAATCATATATATAATAAATGATAATTGTTTGTTACTTGTTACATTAATTTGTTCATTACTAGTTTATTTTTAAATGGAATGGATTAAAATGTAAATGAATAGATGATGTTACAGTATATAGTTTCAGCATGAGTATGCATGAAGTATACTATGATTATTGTTACTTTCCTTCATTCATTTTAAATTGTCCTTGGCAGTCAGTAAGTTACTCGGTAAATGAACTAGGTGATTTACATTAAAGCAAAATGGAACGATAGTTAAGAATGCATACATACCGTTCATACAATACATGCATCCCTGTATGTTTACCTCATACAGTAACCACAGTAAATTAGCCTGTGTGTGTGTGTGTGTGTGTGTGGTTAATCTTATATAATATACTATAGATACAGTAAATAACTGTTGTTACTTTAGTTGCATTAAATTATTTAAACCATAATAGTAATACCTGTCTCGGTGAAAGAACTAGGTGACCCAGTAGGAAGAACTCTACTAGGTTGAAAATCTGGTGAAGGGCTCAAGTGTACAACGGGGACAAGCCCTATACTGGGCTGCTGAGGAGGTGTTATAAACTTTGGCCATTTCCTTTGTGGAATAAATGGGAACACTAATCCCTTAATTAACATTTGTATCCCTGCCTTAAAACTTGGCTCCTGCCATGCTGCATAAAACGTTATGTGGAAACCATAATGTGTCTATAATGCATGTGTTTCATATCACACACCCGATAGATATAGATATATCTATCTGACTGCAGATATGTTTGTATATTAGGTAAATGCATGTATATATACAATTATTTCTATATCCACGCATATACATAAACTTCATGTCCACTCCTAAAGAAGAAAACGTGCATATATCTACATACATATATATGGGCATATGCAAGCACGTTGTCTGTTACAAATATACCTAACACACACACCACAAGTAAATGTATTTAACGCATTTGAATCATAATGACTGGTTTGGACACAGATAATTATATATAATACATGATAAACATACATTATGGATTAAAAACTCACCTGATAATTTGACAAGTTTCTCCATTAATGCATACCACTCGTTTATAAGTTGGCAAATAAAACTCCACAGCAGAATTGAGACCATTACGATTCCCAGAGATCTTCTATCGGCAGCTTTTGATGAGGACCGTTCGATTCGAAGTCCGATCACAAATACTGCTAGCTCACTTAACAGTGAAAAGCTTTCTACAATTTGTACTCCTCTCCGTATGTACGGCTTGACAAATACTAAGTATATCAACTGCAGCAACAGAAAAGATTAGTTTGTTTTTTTCCATCGAAACGCAGCATATAAATAGCATTACATCTGTACATAGATATTCGTACGTGTGTATGTATATAACTGCAGGTACTTGACTGCTACCAAGTATATTGCCGCAGTGATGCAAGTATCAGCAGATACATAAACACATGCACTGTGCAGTATATATATATATATATATATATATATATATATATATATTTATGCTACTGTGTGCATGCACCGATAATTTTAATGAGAGCATGCACGCACGCACGCGCAACCTGGAGCAGTGTAACGGATAGGATGACCGAGAGTTTCTCACACGAGACGTCATGTGAGCTTAAGATAATTCCCAAAGTTATCTTCCTTGCAATATCCATGAGGATGTAGAAAGCTCTAGCAGCTCCAAGAAGCTTCTGAGATCCCGAAACACTCATGTCTAAACTCTCCTCGTCTGAGTTTGCAGGCTTCATTCTACCTATTCCCTTGCCTACACCAACGGACGTATATGTATGAACATACACATTTAGAGAGAGAGATGACTCTTAGATTCTATTACCTTCACTGTCGATCCATTTTGATGCATAATCTTCATCAACATAAACAATTCTGGGAATCCCTTTCCTGCTTTCAAACAGTAACCCGTATTTAGGCAGGAACGTTGAAGATAGACCCTCCTTACGGATCCATTTTCCAATATCAGTTGTTCCAAAGAGTGTTGAAATAAATATACGGCAAATATTCTTTTCGCATTTTGTTGGCCTGCGTGAAAAAACTTGTTCAGCAAAACATGTCTGCATAACACATGACATTGATATAACTACACATTTCTCTAAGTATGCGCATGTGTATGTATATTTGTATGGATAACCAGCGTAAACGTGCATATTGTTTAAGACTAAAATAAAGGTGTGTGTGAATGCCAATTCAATACCTTTTAACGTACTCCTTGTATTGGACTAGCGCTCCCCATATGACGGCAACTAACAGAAACATTAATACCGACAGAAAAAACCCCACAGGAACTGCGAGTAGAAGTACCCCCAGAATTAGCCCGCCTGTCGTTCCTCCTATAATTAAATAAACGATGTTACTGTATGTGCATGTGACTATACATGTATGTATTGTGTATTCTATTGACGCTAACAAGTATAATTTATGTTTTTTTACATTACAGCCCAGATAGATAGATAGATATGGACATTGTATATGTACTTGAAAGTTAATGGTATATACCTGTATATGTATCATACATGTGTGCATGAAGATTTATTGATCTTACCTCTGATGATGAAGAATGAAGCTTGACAGATGCAAGGCAATGATGAAATCAGAAGGAAGAACTCGAAACGTGGAAAGCATAAACCGCCTCGTAGTGTTGATTCGGTTCTCCATCTCAATGTATAAACCAGCAAAATGTGACAGAGCACAAGTCCCCCTCCCACGACTCCTATCCAAAACATGTTCGTCCCAAAATCATGCCATCTGTATACAGGCCATCGCGCACACACACACACACATACATATGTAGGTAAGTATGTACTGGAAACACTGTATGTGTAACTGAAAATACTTATATTACTGGCATCTAATACCCTAACTGATTACTACATTGACACACATACATACATACATATCTAGGAATGTGCCTATATATATATATATATATATATATATATATATATATATATATATATATATATATATATATAGAGAGAGAGAGAGAGAGAGAGAGAGAGAGAGAGAGAGAGAGAGAGAGAGAGAGAGAGAGAGAGAGAGAGAGAGAGAGAGAGACATATTCAGCTTGTCATAGAAGATGTTAAACGAAGTATCTATACAAATGCATGTGTGTGTTTACATAGGTATACAACTGACCCTGTAGATTTCTGAACGGGACCGCTTACTTGACCATTCTGCACACACCAAAACCCATTGGTAAATTATTAAAAAAAGTTTTAAGAAAATAAAAGGGAAGGAAGAAAACACCAAAGATAGATAAATATATATAGGTACATACACTAACACTAACCTCTATACACATAGACATGCAATTACATCTTTATATAAGCTAGTATTCAGCAAGAACAAATACAGGCTTATCCATAAAGGTAGATGCACAAATGCATTTGAGCAAAACATATGAAAACAATAGTTACCTGGAAGAAGTCTTCATACTCCTTTGCAGTTAACGTAGGACCGTACAGAGTCATATTAGAGCCTAATTTTCTTCTTATCTGTTCGTTAAGAGAGTACGGACCAGTAGTCTGAAGATGGAGTTTGTGGTCTAGACTATTCCTGTGCTTCTCCCAAGGAATATTCGCGTGTGGTATGATCCACTGTATATTACGTACTGTTTCACTGTAACTCACGGGAAAGTCATTTGAAGCATAATATGATAGAGCAAACACTTGAAGGTGGCCTGCCATCCCCTGAAAGCCGCTAAAGTTATACACACAGAAGCATTAAGACTTCAACAGACAAATATGTAAATATTAACAGGCAAAATATAGTTATGCTCATCAATTAATTTAGCCATTAAAACTTGCATACTCATGGTGAATATAAACATATGTATATGCGTGTGTATATTGCCTACCAGTAAGTTTCCAGACGGATTAGAGACAATGGAGCTTAGTGCTCTGCTGCTAATTGCACCTGAAAGAAGTGGACATATCATTAGTTTATACATAAGTAATATATATAATATGTTTATTATTTATGTTATTACCAGCAGCCCCCAAGCTCGTTGAAGAAATAGTGAGCAGTCCAGAAGCAAAAAATGTGCACAAAACACCTGCTGTAACAAATGATGAAGAAGCCACTGCTATTGTAGGTGTTGAATCTGAAAATTATATATAAGGATGAGTTATGCACACGGAAATAAATATATGTGGGTTGTTTGTTTGTTTGTGCTTGTGTGTGTGTGTGCGTGTCCGTGTGTGTTATTATATATTTTGTATATAAAAACATAAAAACTTACAATGTCTCACTTGTAAATGGTTTGATGCAAGGTTTGGATTTCCAGCAATGTCTGTTGTTTTATTCTCAGATACAAAAACCGAGACCATTTCATCACCAGGGACTAGAAGTTCCACATAGTACTTTGATTTTGACACTTCACTAAATCTGCATGAAAAAATCACATAAATTGCAAATATATAGACATATACAATATATATATATATATATATGTGTGTGTGTGTGTGTGTGTGTGTGTGTGTGTGTGTGTGTTATCAATGAGTGAGTGAATATATCATTTGCCTTGTTATGTTTCCAGTAGTAGTGATATCTGAGGAGTCGAACAGGAAAACAGGCTCCGAGAAATGAACGGAGATGTCTACAATGCGCTTTCTAGTCTTTGAAGGCCTGGCGACGAGTGTCGCTTTAGGTCTCACAGAATCTAACACCAATAAACAGTTTAGAGATCGTATATATTACAACAAGAAGAATTAGATAGACAACATGAAAATCTCATGCTGTATTTGTATTATATACGAGATGTAACACCTTTTAGATCATGCTAGACGGAATATACGCATATCAACATGCATATGTTATGCACACACGCAGGAACATACCATATAAAAATATGATTGGACCAGAGGACACCACAACAGTGCCATCCCGGCTTTGCAGGCCTTCTTCGAGTTTAACAGTTACAACAGAATAATTGCTGATATTGGTGAGCTGCAAAGTAAACATGTAAGTACGTATTCTATACACTTAGCGTAATTAAAACTAACTAATACGGCATCTTTAACTAGCTAATAAAGTCTATAAAACTTACTAAGAAGCCGTATCGACGTTTTCCATGGCTTTTTCGTTGGATTGGCAGAAGAACACCGTCGTTGACAGTCAAAGATTCCAGAATCTCGTCCGTTGTGTTGATTATGGGCCTTGAAAAATCCAAGAATATGCCGAGATCGTCGGACTTGTTTGTAGCTTGAAGAGTTCTGTGTTGTTTATTGACAACCACTTGCACTTCTGTTATCCCGGTCCACAGGTTTACGTCAACAGGTGTTCTATCTGTAAGAGTTTACGGAATTTATCATCATCATGTTCTGTTTATTGTTGTATAAAGTACAAAATAAGTTTATGATAAATGTAAAGGACTATCCAATGTTTAACTTAATCGGAGGTCAATAACATAGACTAATTGTCTCGCGACATGATGTAAATAGTGTCATTCAGAATATAGTTTGAATCCAAAAAAACATATGTACTGGATGTTAGAATATGAACAAACGTAATAAATTATGCCATGCTGAATATCTAAAGAATCCTAATGAGAAGTACTGCTTCGATTGGATTTGTGCTGCACTGCCATTCGAATCAAAATGTGTATGCATACAAGTAAATGAGAAACAAAACTCGCACATAAACAATACGGGTATGCTCCCCCACTATAAAGCATTCTCACACACTCTCTCTCACTTAAACACACACACACACACACACACACACGCAGCATACCGAATCGGACGATCACGCTTGAGTTTTCACTCCTTACAAACTTATTCCCAGCAGAATCGGTACAGAAATCTTTTGCTAGTGCAACAATCACACGTCCTACTTGGGTCTCCTCAGAGAGACGAACCAAAAGAGTGTACGCCAAATTTTGTTCTACAACTTGTAATGAAGATGCAATTATACTCCCTGAGCCGTGAACGGCCACCTGTTTGAGAAGCTTGTTATTAAATGTGTGTTGCACTTTTTTAACTTCTATAAACATATGCGTGTATATCCATATGCAAAGACTCAGATACACAGCTAAAGATACATGCAAACACACACTCATAATATGGGTGTAGAATGAGTGACACTTACATCACAATCGGAAACGTTAAAACACTTAAATCCGCCATTTCCAGGACAAGCTTCACTTAATCGGACGTGCAAAGTGGCATTCAAGGCATTGGTAAACTCTTTTTTGACCGTTATTGAACCCGTCGGAGGTATAGTATCTACAAAAAGCTAAACATAAGTAAATAGACTATACATCGTATACGTATGTGTATGCACATGTGTACATACATAGTCGGCATCACGTGATAACTTGCACATGTATATGTACTGTTATTAAAATTACTGACCCACTGTCCAATTAAAGCTCGTAGAAAAAATGGATGAATTTGGTGACTTTACTGAGACCTCAAAAGTATGTTTCCCGTTCGCTAGGTTCCCGTACGAGTCTACACCACGAGAGCAATCGTGTACGGGAGATTCATCTATCTGAAAAAGATTGAAAACGAAATTAACTAATGAATCAAGTAAATATATGTATTGTTATATATATATGTTGCAGCGACTGTCTCATTCACAGTAAAGTATCATGTTAGTGTTTCAATATATATGATATAGACATACTGCACAATATAGATAAACCAAGAGTATAAAACACAGACATCCCATGTATTATATGCAATTAAAATCAGTAATGTAATCCATCTGAATCAAGAATCATACCTTACATTGAACGCGACAGCTAGTACAGGGATTATCCACGGAGAACTCAAACGTAGCATAACTCGAAGAACTCACAGGAGCTGGCGTCTTCGTAAACAAGGGCTTCTGTGCGAGAACCGAAGAAGAAACGTAGAGAGCCAGGAACAACACGGTTATCATTTGGAAATCCATGTTTTCAGCTTAACCTGTAGAATTACAGCTAAAATCTATGAATAGCGATAGGAACTATGAATTTTTGGATGAACCTAACTTAGAACACTAGGACTTCCTACGAGAAATGCATAATGTAGGTTGTAGGATGCCTGAAATTTAGCGAGAGTACCTTCAATCATTCTGTCCGGAGGCGCATTTCACGCTATCTGTACTGTTTTTTGCAGCCGTTATTTTGGATGAATATATCGAGAGAGAAAAAACACTGAATATCGATTCTTTCTGAGCTAGAAAACTATTCTAATGAATCTTACCTAGAAATCGAAGATTTCCTGGTGAAGAATGCCTGAAATCTAGCGGGACATCCTGTCCGAAGGCACATTTCACGCGATGTCCGTAACGACCGCCGCTGATTACGAGACCTTGTCCTGGAAAGGAAACAACCTATAGAATCTAGAAGAGCGATGATATTAGATGAATCTACGCAGAAAGAATCCAAAAAACTTGTTTTTTGCTGAATGTATTAGCTAGTAATATATGGATTTTCGATGCAAATCGATGAATATGATCTAGAAAACAATGAACTTACCTAGAAACGGGGATTTCCTGCGGTTTTGTACATAATGCGGAATGAAGAACGCCTGAAATCTAGCGGGAGTACCTCGAATCGTCCTGTCTGGAGGCGCATTTCACGCGATCTGCAGCGATTTCTGCAGCAGCCGCCGCTGATAACGAAACCCCGGCGCGTCTCCTTCTTCATCCATCTTGGAGCTCTGTAATCTTCCTTCCTTCCTAGAGTGAATGGGAATGACTCCCTGTTACATCGAGCACAATAATTTACCCTAGCAGTAAATGAATTACCCCTCGGTAAACCGGGTCCAAATCTTGACCGTCAATCCCGATTTTGTAATTGTGTACGGTCGTATAGATGGCGGGACATATGGGCCAGGGGCCCATGCTGGGCACCATTATGGTCATGACAGCAATACATAGAACATTGGATAATGGCATGATTTGCATATTACAAATGAAAAATTTATAATGTATATGTGACATATATGCACATTAATGACAGAGATAATTTCAATTTAAGGTTTAAAGCCCAATGTTCTTCAAATTGAAGTTTTGAGAAGATCAACCTCTCTAATCTGGAGCTTGAGTTAATATAGTTTGTCTGGTCATGTGTATGCAGATACATACACAGCCCTTCTCAGTGTGTGTGCGTGTGCATGTGTGTGAGAGAGAAGCATCTATATATAGACACATTTACATACACAGCTCTTGAGAGAGAAAACTTGAGGCAAAGACATTTTCCATCTTCTTCTTCTTCTTGTTGGCCTGGGGTGGGGTTTAAATCTTTCTCACTAAAGGACTGTATAGTATTTACACACACGCACATATGCACACACGCATATACACACAAAGTTAACTCTCATGTTATATTCTCCAAAACCAGCTACATTTTTGTTACAGATCTATTACCTGTCTCTCATATCCCCTAATCACCTTCTCATGCAATTCATCTGCAGATATCTGAGGCAAAGAACACAGCCCCTTGGCCAGATTCATTTCAGTCTTATTTTGCGAGGGGATAGTGAGCTCATGGCCTGGTAAGAACGACTCGAGTGTCATTGGCTCCACTCCACTGGGTGGAACTGGCTTGAATGTTAGTAAATCTCCATATTCCCGCAGAAGATGTAACATGTATTGGTATACATATTCCATCGTCAGCTCCTTGTCTGTAAAAGATTGCCCACATTTCCCAATTGCTGCTGCCTGTAATACGTTATAAAGATGTGTGTGTGTTTGTGTGCGTGCGTGTTTGTGCAAAAAAACCCTTAAACGTTTAAACCCTAAACCTTCGACTATGACTATGTCTACACGCACCTCTTGGGGATTTGAGTTGCCCCAGTCGACGGCATGTTTGATTGAATTGCATATGTCTGATCTGTTTACGGGCCAGTAATGAACGAATGGGATCATAGACCTGGCAAAAAACTCTTGAAAGATGGGCTCGATTTGCAAAACAGTTGAGCCACAAGCGAATATGTATTTCCTGCTAACTGACCAACCCCCACCTTCGACATACACCTTATATCTGCACAACATCTATGTAAGCACATAATGTGTGTGTGTGTGTGTGTAAATGAATGTATATGGAAACCTGTGCATGCATTGCTTGGATAAGTCTGAACTGTTGAATTTATTGTCTCTCTCAGTAAACCAGTCCTGTAAAAACATTTATATACATTTGTAAGCATTTTATGCATAAAACTTCCCTACCCTTAGTTAATGTCTATTCACTGCTGTCTGCCTGAATGGTTCCTAGATAAAATAGTGATATAGATTATTACACACCCACAACATATATAAGTTCCACAACACATACACGCGCGCACTTGAGTGTGCACCTGCACATACACACCTGATGAGAAGTGACGAGGCTGTAATTGTTCGTGTTGTTTACAGTACATTTCACAAGGTCTGCTCGAGTCGGTCCCATGTGATAGTTCCCCTTCCAGTGTGCAAAAGGTTCCCTTTTCAACCATTCCGTTTCTCCTGCTCCTTTGTAGATTTTTTCCTTCTCTATGAACCATGGAGCAATATTTACCTCAGGCCTGTAAATATGTATATATATGTATATATTTGCAGATAAAAATTACTATATATACACCTGTGTGTGTGCATATATACGTACTTCTTACCATCCCCAGAAGGACCAGTCCGGCAAGACAATGTCATAATGCTCAAGACGGGTAGTAGTACAGTATACAAACACTGGAGTGGGTGGCCATCTTTCTGTGCCTGGCTCGTACTCGAACCTCGGAACGACTGGAAAATCGCCACAGTTTACCATCATCTCCAGGTCTGGTATCATTCCTGGATATTCCTGCAAGAGCATGAGCAGCCCCCAGACTGTGTAGTCATCCCGGCTCTCGAAACACTTGTTGTACCGCTCCATATATAGTGTTCCATTCACTATCACTACTCGAAAGTCCGCCCTCGGTTTTATACCTTGAATATCTTTCTGTAAACACACGCACACACATACATACATAAGTCCACACACACACACATATATATCTATAACTGATATCAATAATGATATAACGTAAATTTTATTTTCACATAAGACTCAAACCTGTGAAATCCCTGTTGTTTTCCAAGGGGCCAGATCCTTCTCAATCCAAGCAAAGTACGAGGGACACTGGGATGGATCGGAAGGCGAGAATTCACAGTCTCGAATGCCTTCCAAATCAGATCGCTCCAAAACAGGAACAATTCGAGTAATCCCATTCTCTCTCACAAGAACAACCTGCATACATACATTTAGATGTATATATGTGTGCATGCGTATATGTACATACACATTCCAATTAAATTATATACTATGTTTACTTACTCTGCTTGTAGATGAGGCAAATATTATCAAGGTGATCGCAATGGCAGTTATTAAAGCTATCAAGAACTTCCCAATACTAAACTGCAGGAATTTGTTCCTTTCAATTCCTGTGTATTCTACAAATTGTTTCCAAGAAGCCATGGATACTACATGCCAAGCATGATTATATCAAAGTTGACTCTAAATTTACCTAGTAAAACTACAGTATACTCAAGATGTTAGAGAGAGAGGGGGTTAAACCTTATTCACATGGGCACTAAAGTCAACAGATCATGGTGTGCCTTAAAAAGGGTTAAAACCAGTGATTATATTAATTAATAGCCATCCAAATGTATATTGCATGTGCTTTATATATATATATAATACGTATATTTTTGACTACATCGAAATGTGTTGAGTTATAAAGAATTCTAACATACAGTTTTTGTGTATACAGAACAAAATGTATGGATTGGAATATTGGCAAGCTGTATTCAATTGACTGGCTGATAAAGAGATCCTATTATTCAGCTTGATTACGTATTAAGTGTCATATTGGTTAGTACATTAATATTTCAATGGTACAAGTAAGTAGAATGTCAAATTCAAATTTACAGTATATTCTAAAGATACGGTCTTTATTTAGGGCAAACAATACGGTCTCTCTTAGGGTTTAGGGTTCTGTACTAGGGTTCTCAATGGAGGAGGAGAAGCGAGTGAGGCTGTTTGTTGGGGGATTGGGCGCTGCCGTGGAAGCAGAAGATCTGAAGCGCGCATTCGGATCGCTAGGTACCGTTCTCTCTGTGGAACTGATTAGTAAGGAGCCCCATTTTGCGTATATTGATTTTGAGGCTGCCTCTCCTGCTGCTCTTCGCAAAGTCTTCAGCACTGTGAGTATTTTGTTATAAATACAAAGAAATGAGTATGTGTATATATACACAAGTTTATGATTATGCCGTATGTTGTAGGTTTGAGTTTTATCTTATATATGCTTATACATGTGTATATATGCTAGTTATAGCTCCCCTAATAAGACAAATTAAAAAAAATAACTTGTGTCGGTCTTTTCCCATATAATGTTTCTACATTCTTCCACGTTCTTTTTCCATATAAAGTGTATTTGTTTTTACTTTCTTCCATGTGATAAGTTAAAACAAATAAAAAAAACCGCAAATCTCTTGCGTCTCTTATGGGAACTGGTCCTAACGGTGGTCGTGTGTCCCGGGATTTCATTAGGACGATGACATTTTCATTACTTGCTATGATAGTCTGAGGCTTTTAAATTTAGTTTGTTAATCTGAATAACCAGCTTTAATGTGAACTTTTATATCATATATATGTGCATGACTTTGTGTTTAAGCATGTGGTGACTTCGATAATCTATCTGATGACCAATAAGAGGCTTGTCCTGTGTGTGTGCAATATCCATATATAGACCACACAGACAGCATTTGATACTTATGAGAGACGAATGCTGGCAGAGCAGTACAAAGGATGTAAGTGGAAAGGAGGATGTTTACGTGTGGAGAAAGCAAAAGAGGATTATATGACACGTTTGAAGCGAGAGTGGGCAGATGCATCGGCTAAACTTCCAACGGCGAATCTGGAGCTTAAAGCAGCTGAGAAACCACATAAGTTTAATCCTTCACAAGAGCTCAAATTGTTCTTCCCAAAACTACGAAAGGTGGGCATGCGTCTATCACGCATGCATGTGTTGACTTGTTTATGTGTGGGTATACCTGTATATAGAGCTTGTAACTACAAATATACGTGTTATGTTCGTGTTTACAATATGAGCATTTTGATCAGGTGAAAACTGTTAGTGCACGAGGTACAAGGGGCACAAGCGCAGTTTTGAGCGTTGCAATGCTCACCCTCTGTCTCTTCTTGCGTTATGTAGCTGTGATGGGCACGAGAACGAGGAGGCCGATCCTTTTGAGTATGAGCATGATGCGTATCTCCGAATAATGGATAAGTTCGACTCAAACAATCAAGTACAAAACGTCCACGACCAGCTTTCACCAGGTCTTCATATGTGTGTGTGTGTGTGTGTGTGTGTTGTGCGCACGCGTATGTGTATTTCCTGTCATCATGATGGAAATACACATACACGCACGCATACACGCACGTACGCACATCTATATATCAAATGCTTATGTAGTATCTATGATGATGATGTACTTAGCTTTTTGCTTATAATTAGTGAATTCGGAAGATTTCCAGAGAAAGCATGCTGCACGTGGATTGAAAAGAAAGATTGATGATGATAAGCAGCCTGTGGAGGATGCAAACGTTAACAATAACTGTCAATCTTTACTCTCAGGTATTGTTAAACTTTTCTTTCACACAATGTAGTTACATAATTGTATACACATGGAATTAGCGCGTGAGGATGAAAACTTGAAGAATCAAAATGCTTCAGAAGATGTTAAGGGCAGGAGAAAGGATAAACAAAATAAGAGAAGGAAGATACTGGAGGAATATACTATTCCTAACATTAGCAAAGAAACTGAAGCACCTGTGGAAGATGCTGAATTAAGCGATGAGGTTGTAGATGAGGATGGTGTAATGCTTCCAGGCATAATCAAGAGGAGAAACAAGGTGTGTGTGTGTGTGTGTGTTACTGTTTGCATTGTTATTGTTATCATATTAACTATAGTTGGATATCCGATATGTTGTTTGTGTTTTGGTATATGATTAGTTATGAGATAGTTCGTGTTGTTCAGGTGCAGGTTAAGGCTAGCAATAAGTGGGATAGAGTATTTGAGGCTGCTGCTGGAGCTGCAGACAGGGAAGCAGATTTTCCTATGGATGATTTTGAGGGAAAGGTACCCCCGCGTGTGTGTATAAGAGATTGTGAGTGTGCATAAGATTCGAATTAATATTAAGGTATTTTCATCTAACTTCTTACACTGTTCAGGGAGAAAATGATAAGTGGGATAGTTTTTTGAAGCCGCTACCGGATACATAGACAAGAAGGGTGAAGAAGACAATGTAGACCACGACAAGGACAAACCTCCGCAGGTAAATAATTAGTATAACTATTATTAATGCTAGTATTATGACAACATTAGTAACTTGATGATATGTATTAGGTTGATAAAAAGAAGGTTCGAAAGGTTAAGTTTGCAGACAAGCCTGTTGATTTGGAACTACCGAAGAATGATGTGGAACTATTGGAGGATGATGTGAAACTACCAAATAACCCTTCAAAGGATGTGAAACTGGCAAAGGACGACGTGAAACTTGCAGAGGATAGCATGAAACTAGTGGGGGACAATGTGAAACCACCTAAGAACACTGATGTGAAACCCCAAACTGAGTGGATTCAGTTTTCTTCATGGAAGGCCTTGGTTGGTGAAGGTGGGAATGCATCCTTCTCGTTGTCAGATGTGGTTGGTTCAGAGACTCAGAAGCAAACTGATATAGGTAAGTATGTTAAAACTCGAATAATTGATTTAGTATTTGTTTGATACGCTAGAATTGTCTTAACATATATAGCTATATCTTAATGTAAAGTATACACACACATGCATACACGCACGCACATGGTTACACAGATGCATAGATGTATATATGTGTAGTGAATGCTTACCATATGCGTGTGAGATTGTGACGTTCTGAACAGATGAATTATTTTATGTTTAGTACTCAAAAAAGTTTATTCTTCTTACTGTTTGTATGTAACTTTCTATGCAGGAATAACTTCAACAACAACGCTGGACAAACATGAGAGGCCAGTAGATAAAGGTGAGATTGTAATTCCATGGAAAATTATCAAACTACTATTATATAATTTTTAAATTTTCCAGGTAATTCTTAAAATGCCCAAATTGGCCTTGAGTGCTTAATAACACACACACATCTCTGTCACTTTCATGTTTTAGTGGGTATGTTGTGTGTTGTGATTTGCTCTTTAGTATTTCGGGACATTGTACATATGTCACATGCGTTCGTAAATGTGTATATCTCTCTACTTGATTTATTGTATGTATGCACGTCTGTCATAAATATGTACACACACGTATAATTGTTTACATAGTAACTATTACGTTCAGGACCAGAGGAAAATGATGTCGCTAAATTGGAGAAGAAGAGTTTATTAAAGAATAAACACGAACAAAGAACTGTACAGGTTCCCAGTGTGAAGGAGCTGCTAAAGAAGGAGAGCTGCGGATTTATGAGGTATACATGGTTCTATAACATATATTTATCTATTGTGTATGCGTGTGTGCTTCAGCTGACTATATGTATTGTGTTTAGGTCGTCAAATGCGGAGGAAGAATGGCTTAACTCTAAAGGCAAGCTCTCGTCCGATTACAAAGGTAAACACAAGGCTGCCTTGAGAAGTAACCGTAAACTTCATGCTTTCTAATTGGGTTTATATCTTAATCATTATAAAACAATTGTAATAGAAAACATAATTCAGCTATGTATACATATATATATATATGAGAATGTATATTCCAATATGTTTTTTTAATAAGATATAGATTTCACCAATTTTAAAATCATACCCCCCTGCCAATAAATGTGTATTCCCCTTGGTCTCTCTACACATGTATGTAAATTTGAAATTAAATAAATAAATAACAAAGTAAAGTTATGCAATTTACTTTTGAAAGATAAGTCATACTTACATAAGTAAAAAATAATTAAATTCTTTAAATTTAAATCGTGCAAAATCAAAATAATGCATGAGTGTTTACAAACGATTGGAGACTTTTGTACATATTTAAATTCAACAGTGTTAATCGAGTTCATTTATTAATATAAACCGTATTTATGAAAAATTTAGAAATTGTTTAGGGAATAAAGATCAACTACGAAGAAGTATTGAACTCAAACTAATATACTCACTAATGAGAGTTAGTAATTAATGAAATTAACTTACTTAGAATTGTGAAGTCTAATTCTAAATTATTATTAATTTTTATTAAGTTAAATATTAATAAATAAAACTTTCAAGGTAAGTGAAGAATTATATACAAACATAAAATAAAAGTAATGCAGCAAGTTATACAGTACAAACGAAGAATTTCAATATAAGAATGAGATACATTTCATTATTATTATTAAATCAAAGAATAATAACACAATAATAACACAAGAATTAGTTGGTTCTTCAAAAAGGCAATGTGGACGAGATACATACAAACTAAATATAAATGTCTAATATTAAAACTTTTAAAATTCTGATGAGAAGCATCTCATTAAAAATAATTAATGATTTTATGTTAGTCATTCTAATACGTAGACGACAATCACATTGTCGATAACATAAACCTAGGCGGGATGATTTTCATTTTAAACTTCATTCCTAAAGCATTTGGATCAAATCATTAAACGGCATCTGCTTGGGGAGGACCCACAACGACGCTATACCGGGCAGGCCCGGGCCATGGAGCGGAGGGATTCGGCGGGATCACACGGATCTGGTGCGAAAAGGCCTGATCCAAGAAAGAAGGATCGTTAACCATCGATCGCCCCCCGAGAAACATCTCATTCTAAAATAGTGCAAAATACCATGTTAGTTATTCTAAATGACATATTGATTTTAGTATTCAAATATTAATAACATTGGTCTTGTAACAAAATTCAAAATGAGAAGCATCTCATTTGATAGTTATCAATGTCTTAAAAGTTTTTTTTAATGAAAAACCTCTCATTCTTTAAGACATACTTTTTCAACTAAAAAGAAGATTTCTTCGTGTTAATGGAAAATTTTATTTTTTGAAAGAGATTATTTTGATTTTGGAAAACAAGCACCACAAGATTAACAAATCTTGCACATGCAAAGGAATACTTAGTAATGCTCATTAAGAATAAAGAGGGATCTACATAATAAAATGCTGATTCTAACATAAATCATGCTAGATCACCAAGATAATGAAATAATATTTACCTTCTAAGCCACTGTGGAGTTGGCATAGTTGTGAAAATGTAACATAAGCACTACAAAAGCAATTAGAGATGAAATAGCAAACCTCAATGGCAAAATCTACAAAAACCACCGATGACAAAAAATCTTATTAAGCACCACAATCCAATGGTGAACAATCCAATTTACAAAGATCTAAACAAAAAAACCAATTAATAAATAAGTGACAGATAACCCAATTAATGAAATTAATGAACAATGGAAAACTAAGTAGTGAATAAAAAGGAATGTACAGAATATGCACAAAAATCTATAAAAAAAAAACTAATGCTACAAGAGCCCCAATCTAAGGAAACCACAATGATGACAAGCCTTAATAAGACTATGTCACAAACCCTAATCACAAATTTTAAGGTAGCATGTGTGTGACATGTGTTTAAACGCATGTGCAACTTGTGTCTAGATTAATGTAACGTAAAATTATCAAAATGATTTATGAATAATCCACATGTCAAAGACCCTAACGTGGAAAGTAGATTGCTAACAAGTTGATGTATTGTCTAATAGCACCAAGATCAATAGGGTGGTATAATAGTTAAAAGCATTACAACTCAAACAATAATAATGAAGAATATGTAAGTACTGACACATTTGTACAATATTGAATTATAGAATAAACTAGAGTATTGCATAGTAGAATAGACTTTAATCATATGGAAATAATCCTAACGTGAAAGGATGAATATGAACAAGATAATCAACATAATGATTAATTGTCAAAATCTAATTCGCTGAGTTGTAAGATTGATAGGCTTGCACAATATAGAACATTGGTGAATGAATAACAATTGCATTTCAATTTTAATATGACAAGTGTTAACCTGTAAAATCCTACCCTCCATACATAAGTAAGATTGTCGTCGATAAACCCGTATTAAGGGTCTACCGGAATAAGATAAAGACGTAATCAAACATCAAAAAGTCAGGAAAAGGGTAAGGATGGCAAGGTGTATAGCAGGTAGCAGTACTATGAATCCCGTCACAGTACTGGAAATAAGATCAGTATACTACACAACAGAAAAGCAAGCAAGAGATAGACGTAATGAGAGAGAAAGGAATCTTATATTATGTCCGCGCATGGCACATGGTACAAAATAATAGTATACTCGGGATGCCCTTCTAGTCCTAATATGGTCTATTTATACTCGTATTCTAGGTCCCGTACTAGCAGTTATCACAATTGCCTCCTAGCCTTATCCATTCAGTTAATGTAACTCCTTCTTATCCTTATCCAAAAATGCCGTACTCTGTTCATATCGTATTTCGGTGATGACCCGTATTGCAGTATTGCATAAGTAACTCGTACTCCGATATATTCTTCCTAGTCTCGGTTTTCCACAATATATATTGTTTTTGATATTTTTCCCATTATATTGCCAATGACAAAGCATGAAAATTTTTTATATATAAGGAATAATGAACACTAAGGTAGGTTTCTTGTTCAATCCCTTGTTCTTTAACAATATCTTACACAAAAGCAAACTATTGTCATTGGCAATAACACATCATTTGTATTTGGTAAGATTAAACATTCATTCTTTTACATTTAAAATGTTATTATTTAAAACAAGACTCTTCTCGTGTTTCACTTTTCTTAAAGAATATTCCCTTTGAATATTTGGATACACATTATAACATGTTGTTAATGTTTGTGTGCATAGAACAAGACTCATCTTATAATTCAATTCACATGAAGAATATTCCATTAGGATATCCTATTTAATAATATAATATTATATTATAGATATGTATATGCATCCGAGACAAGAATAGTCTCGTTGATCGTTTAAGAAAACAACCTTAAACTTGAAATTGTATAACTTTTATTGACTTATTAACAAAAATTTTTTGTTATGTATTTACTTACTCGTAATCGCTTAAACATAGTGTTTTTCCCCATACATTCATGATACAAACAATTTCACTACACTATATTTTTGATTTGACGAGATTAGTGTTATTCAACATATGAATATGTCATTTAAAAGTTAAGCCTCTTTCCATTTGAAAGACATTATTAAACTAGATAAGGTGTAATGAGAATAGTCTTGTTAGCTTATTTAATTTCTTGACGAGAATAATCTCGTAAGAATTGCCACAAAATTTATATTAAACAACTCTTGATGCAAACTTAATTTACCTTTTTTAGAAACAATAACATTTTGTAAAATCCACTTTGTGGAGCTGACTCCTCATGCTAGAGTGGTAGCAAATGACAGCATTGTTTTTCTGGATCCTCTACAAAAATGCTAGTTTGTGCCAATGAGACATGACAAAGCCTATATAGAGGTTCTAAGAGTCTTTCCTGTTGCAAAACAATCAACTTCGAACTACACCACAAATGTCTTGTTACTTGGCCTTTGTTTGGGTTAAGGGTGCTTAGGTCTCTTCGAAGTCAAGGACAACGTGCAAGCTCACCTAGCATAGCCTCTAATTCTCCATTTGATTTACATAAGAAGTACATGGGTAGGCATTGAGTGGTGGTACTTGGCAAGAATGGTGCATCGATTGCTAATGGGATTTTAATAGTTGCACATCCAAATAACTCAATGAAAACATAACTCTTAGCTAGTTTAAAATTACTGTTTTGTTGACATTTGTGCATGATTTGACACTTCAGCTTATAAGTGAAAGACTCATGCGATGGCACATAGATAAAGTTGTGTTCATATCTGGCCTTCCGCAAGGGTCTTACATTAGAGGGATCATAAGTCATTTCATCAACATGAAAGGAATGTATGAGATGGTCCAATGCCAAGCAAAGGTTTCTCGCACAAAGTTGACCAAGTAAGAAGATGCATTATTAGATGTCAATATGTCATATGACAAACAAACTATAAATAAGGTCAACATTATACATGAGTGGACAAACAAAAGACATCAAAGACTATGTGAATCAACAACCTTGTCAAACAAACTTTCATGTCTTATTTGCAAAGACTACAGGCAGAAGAACACCAAAAGCGAGATTAATTTGGTTACCTTGAAGATGCACCAAAGACAATTCATATGCAAATAAAAAAAGCTTGAATGACTAATTTTATAAATAACATTATTTTTCTTTCATAAAGGAAAATACATACAATAACTAGTCACCTATCCTAGTAAATGCATGAATGGACTGGCTCATAATAATTATTGTGTCAAGTAAGATGGATCTCTCATGGTATACGAAATATATTTTTGGTTATTTCAAAGTTAATTCATTGCACCTTTGTTTAGTTTAATTAATTAAAAGTTAATTAATAAAGCCTATTCAAGAACATTTTTGTCATATTTTGCCACTTTATTAATATACGAACTTAGAAGTACATTTACTATTGCAATGCTAATGAAAGGTGTCATTAATGAAAATTTATAAATTTTTGTCATTTGCCCAATTCATGATTTCACAAAGGTGTCACTTTAAATTTAAAAAGTGGCTATGTACTCTTTAATCACTTCAAGCAACACTTAAAAAATAGTCATTGTGGTCACATGTATTATTATGGTTGTGCCATGTCAACTTAAGTGACCCCTAGTGGAATGGGTTGAAGTGTAATTTATATTTTTTTTTGTCAATGCCTCAATGAAATTTAGGCCCATAATTAGGTCTAAAATTAAAAAGAAATACATAAATTTTTATCTATATATAATCCGAAAATAATAACTGTAGATACTATAATTTTATAGCACATTAAAAAGTTCAACTAATAAATTAATTTTAAATTCAATTATGAAACACCATGAATGTTATATATAAATATAGATATGTATCTTCTGCATGTTAAAAAAAAAATTCATTTATAATTATATACGGGTCATTTTATAAAACCATAACCCTTTACATACATACAGTATTTATTTATTTATACCGCCTTCTAGATTTACTTTACAAAGTCATATTCTTTTCTTAAAATGTGTAAGGCATTTATTTAAAGACAATTATAATATTAAAAATATGGATCCATACCATGTGTTGCCATAAACTATCAACCCCTTACATATGCCCTTACTAAGGTTCCTTACATGCACTTATCTACATATGTAAGGCAAAAAATATTTTTTCCACCCCTTCCTACACATGCAAAGGGTTACATATGAATTTATGTGACATCCCATGTGTTAAACATAACATGATTTTTAGAAAACAAACAAATATTTTAATGTTATAGGGACATATCAATCATTTTTTAATTTTCTACTATATATTACATTTATATAATTACAAACAGATAAAAGAAATTACTTAAGAAAAATAGGAGGATGCCAAATGTGTTATTGTAACATCACAAAATTCATTCTTGAAAATTGAGGTATAAATATCAAAGTCAAATTTAAAAATTTACCAATAGAATTCATAATTTTGGTATAAAAAACAATATTGCTTTGTGTAACTTTAATTATTCTCTAGTTTTACATTGTTTCTTTTCAAACCTTGCAATAATAAATATAGTTATTATTTAGATATCTTTCATCTATTAAAAAAAGAGTGTTAGATATAAATTTTCTAATTAATTAACAGAATGCTCTTGGGATCTTTTGAAAGTGTATGAATATGTTACGTTATTTACAAATAAATAATTATTGTAGATTGTTCATGTGTGACCAAAACTTCATGATGAAATATGTAATATCCTTAATTTTACTAATTTATATTCTATAAAATAAGTGATGTTCTTAGTTTTACTAATTTATGTTCTATGAAATATGTGATGTCCTTGGTTTTATTAAAATTTGCTTTAGGAAATATGTAATGTCCTTGGTTTTACTAATTTTTACTTTATAAAATATCTGATATCCTTGGTTTTATTAATTTTATTTTATAAACATTTAGTTCAAAACATTTGGTTTTCACAAAGTTTAGGTTTGTATATAACTATTAAGAAACAAATCCATAACTTGCCTTTATTGTTTTAGGTTGAGTTTAATGCTTTAAAACCTTAGTTGCTACATCCATATTAATACACCACACACTAGTATAATGTATTATTTGAGCTAACATGTACGAGGAAGACTTCAATAATGTTAAATTGCTCTCGTTGTTGCTTAACATTTATTTTGTAGAAGTGATATGTACTTCATGTAGATCCAATACTAAAAGAAAAATGAGTAAATTCATAATGTTATAACAAACCATTACTATATCAATTTATTAATGTTAAAGCAACAAACTTAAATGAGTTACAAATAGATTTATTTAAATTAGTAGTGTTTAAAGTGTGATCAATGTTGCTTTATATATTGAATCAAACATTTATAAAGGGGTTCTTGAATTGTGGATTAAGTGTTGAAATGGTTCCTTTGTACAAGGTTGGTGATAAATTATTATTATGTGATATAAAACATTAATGCTACTTTCATTTCTTTCTAAGTTATTAACTGTTGTTTTGGAAAAATGGCTTAGTTGATGAGTAAAAAAGGTTAAAATATGTGCTAGGGGTCAAGTTTGATTTTGTCTAATTCATTATATTATCGATCAGTTAATAACACTCTATATTTTGCAAATAAGGTGAGGAAGAAGAGGTTAAATCTTATTTGTTGTTTCATAGATTTTAAATAAGCATATGATATATACCCACATAACAAATTATGAAAGATAATAAAAAATATAAGAATATCACGTGCGTTATGGTTTGCAGTGGCATTGAATCATGTTATTGGTCAAGAATATTCTTTATATACATATTGGTTTAGAAGGATGCCCATTATTTTATTTAATTTGTATATAAAGGGTTGGTTAATGTGTGGTGGTCCTCATTTAAAGCAATAAGTGATATAATTACTTTTTCCTGTTAATAGTTTGGATTAAGGGTAAATGTTCAAAAAAAGGCAAAGTTTATAGTGTAGGTGTGAACTTTCTAGCAAGTGAAGCATAAAGTAATTGTGTAAATCATAAACTTTCAATAACTTGTTATGCATTACGTAATCTTTTTGATAAGGAAACAAATATGGAATTTACCATGCAAGTTGCATTCTTTAAGGTTCAGGTTATATACTTATTTTTTTATATGGTGTAGAATGTGGAGATTTTTCGTCATAGTTTTATGACTTTATTTTTCACTTTGGAGGTTGATTATTATTATTTATTGTACCATGTCAGACATTTAAATGTTGTAAGAAAGAATGCCACTTAGTGCATTTAGGTCTTTATGATTGGTTACTAGTAAATACTTTAAAAAACTATAAGTGAGGTGAAACTTATTATTTAAAACTTTCATTTCTTTATTTAATTAACACTAAAGTTCGTGGGTGTGTCAGGTGAATTTGGCATGTTGAGTATGGTTAGGGACATCTCTAGGTTTGAAATAACCCTGGGGTTGCTGTAACCCCCTCACACAAATAGGAAAATATAGAACGGAGGGTCCATCATATAAATAAGGTAGAGTATATGTAGTAATAGTATTAATGTTTAAAAGAAAGTCATTATTCTCCTATTGGTGCAAGCTTAAGCTTGTGTCATTAAGGCTCAACCTCTATTATGATGCCCTAACTTCCAATGCATATGTCACACCCTACTTAACATTGGCAAACCAGGCCCATATGATCCGGTACATCACATTTAAGGAGTTAACCACTCTTTTTGTTTGATAACTCATTCGCAAGTCTAACAGGTATTGCTCGAGTTCACATTTTGCAAGTCCAGTGGTTGAGGTGATATATGGTCATGACTATTACGCCTTCCTCCACTAGTCACTCATGATATGTATAATGCAGCTAGCTCATAAGAGATATGTACTAGTCACTCATGACAGGTATATAACTAGCTTAGAGGCAATCATGATAGGTATGTAACCAACTTGGAGGCAATCTTGTATTGTACGAATCACTTATGACATGTATGTAGCCAACTTAAAGGCAATCTTGTACTCATGACATGTACGTAGCCAACTCAGAGGCAATCATGATAGGTATGTAGCCAACTCGAATGCAATCTATACCATTTGTCACTCATGATAGGTACATAGATGCAATTTGTATCCATTATGGTTGTACATGTAGACGATTTGTATCCATCATGGTTGTACATGTAGACGATTTGTATCCATCATGGTTGTAGCATGGTTGTACACATGTATACAAGGGCTCTAATCAATTAAGGATAAGCCTACTCCACTAGTCACTCATGATAGGTATGTGTTAACAGGAAAGGGCTCTCTGCCTCACCTTTTCCTATTTAACCTGTTTCCTTCACACAGACAGGAAACCTTTCATACAACGTACAGGAAAGGCTACACCCTTTCCTTTCTCAACTCTCAATATATCTGTATATATATCAGACTTCTCCCAGTGCCACTATGACTGGTCTCCAAAGTCAAGGGCAAGAACGGATTTTGGCTATTGCCTTGTTAGATCCATTCATTGAGAGTAACATACACACACACAAGATTCTCTAATATGCACCTTTCATTACTAACATGAATACAAAAGACAAAGTGTAGAGAACCTTTATCTCCTGCTAGAACTTCAAATGGAGACCCTTCCTTCGTTGCCCTAACTTCCCTTAACTACTCTTCCTCTCGCCACGTCATCCTTTACCTTTTCCTTTTCCCTTTTCCTTTTCCTTTTCCTCTCGGTAAGGATTTTCCTCTTCACAGCCTTTCCTTCCATGCTTACTACGGACCTTCCTACCCTTATTCTCTCTACAGTAGGACGTCCTATGCTCCTAATATTTTACCTTTAACACTGCCCCCTCCTTATTTGTTGCTGTGTCCTCACGGCAACACATCCTGCGCATCCTCCTGGTATTCCACCTCCTCCTGATCCTTGTACTTCTGAAACTCCGCTCTCCTTATCCAGTTCCTGCTGAACCATTGCCACCTGAAGACGAAACGCCTGCGTCTCCTTCCTAAGCTGCTCGTTCTCGTCCTGAAGACGCTGGAACTCGTCCACCACTACAGACAGAATGGTAGCAGTCTGCTGCGTCTCATCCCGCGCTCGTACCAGCCTCTGAAATAAATTCATCGGCTCCTGTGCAGTCTGTGGAGGTTTAAGCTCCACAACCGGGCTTGGAGTCCTCTGCTTGATCGGTCGCTGAATCCCCTTACTCACAAGTCCCTGGAGTGCCGTCATCTTCGGCGCCATCACGCTCTCAACTGCTTGTACAATGAGCCGCTGAATGTCTGCCCTATCTTTAATCGTGTACCCGGAATTTACGAGGTGATTGAAGAGATTCGCCGCATCTGCGTTGCGTCCTGTGTCTCGTTTCCACCTTTATCCATCTGCTCGACCATTTCCTGCTGGAGCTGTGCAAGACACTGTGCAAACTGCATCTGCGTCTCCGTAGCCTGCACCTCTTTCCGCGCAAACGCCCTCCGTCTTTTGAAAATCGCATCCGTCTGCATCCCGCCATCAAGATTCTGGCTGAATTCGGCTCCTCCTCTCCAGGCGGAAATCACCGGCACATCCCTGCGACCCACTTCCCCGATACATCCCTCGTCCATACATACCTGTATGTGTGCGTGGAGAATGCTGAAAGGGCGGCGGATTAAACTGATGCCTCGGAAACTTCGCTCCCCGCGCCATCTCCTCAGCTTCTCTCGCAATTCCCACTACTTCCTCATCGGTTATATCCACCGTTGTGGGTGTAACCGTCGGAAGGGAATATCCGAGGATACTTTCTGCTTGTCCTCGATCTCCGTCGTCGTTCCCCAACCGCTGGCTCACCCTCATCACATCCCTTCTTCTTATAAGGGTCTATTTCTCCCAACGGGATTATCATCATCCGTCTCTCACGCAACAGTTTACATATTCTCCTGTTCCTTTCCCACCTGCGGTTCCAGCTCCGACTGAAGTTTTCCACTCTCCTGCCTGGCTTTTGTTCTCCGTTCCTTCTCAACCTCCTTTGGTTCCTCGTCCTCTCCAGGTTCGTCCTCTTCCTCCTGTTCCACGAAGGTTCTTCTTCCCGTATGATCTCTCCTAACTGCTCGTCTTCCTCCTCGTCAAGGTCTACCACTATTCTCGGCTCGGAGTTATCCTGTACTCCTGGCTTTGACTTCTTACCTTTTTCACCCGATCTAGTGTTCCTCCGCGGTCGTTGATCTCTCGACCTTTGATTTCTTCCTCTTTGGCGTTCTCTCCATCTGTTTCTCCTCCTCTGCCTGCAGGTCAGCTCTACTCCTTTTCCCTTCGTCTCCCCCATCTTGCGCTTGGTTTGCTTCTTCTGGAGTGACTCCGTTTCTCTCCTCACTTGCTTCATACGCGCGACTATCTCCGGCCCCGCCGGTTCGCCGTATTGGCGTACATAATCCGCGATTATCTGTACCCATGTGAAGGCCATCATGGACGAAGGCTCTCCCTTTTTCTCTAACTCCTGCATTGCACAGAGGTGCTCCCTCAGCCTTTTCAGCAAATACCTTGCCACTCCTACTGGCCTCTTTTCCTTTATCCGTCATATAAAGACATGACCGGATTCGATGCTGTAATATAAGATGTCCGAAATTCGAATGCGTTAACGATAAAATTCATCGCTAACTGCGTTTCCTCCCTCAGGTCGGAAAGCTTCAACCCCACCTTGCTCACGTACTGCTTGCCTTCCTTTAAGTACTCTGTGAGGTGTGCCTTCTCGGCCTTTACCTCTCCTTCCGAATGTGGGAGGTGAAATACCTCCTCCACCAACCTATCGGTGAAAAGGAGTTTCCTCTCCTCTGCATAAGCTACAAATCCTGTATCCGGCTTCTCCACCTTCTCCAAAAGCATCACTAAGGTGAAGCATTCTTCATCATGAGGCTCGGCATCTCTTAGAATCTCCGCGTATGGCCACAAGCCTATCTCTCGCAGAACCTTCTCCATTTCACAGGAAAATCCCATTTGGTGTGCATCACTGTACATTCCCCAATCTCTCTCCATCCGGAGGATTCACCACTCCCGGCAATTCCGCGCAGACACAAGACCCTTCTTTGCCGACATCTCTCTCTCACTGCGAAACCCTAGATCTGCCTTGTTTTTCGTGCACTTCAGAGAGCAGAATATGCTCTTCAACTCAACATAAATATTACTCCCTTCAACGAGGTATTTCCTTATCTTATTAAGGTTAACCTTTCCTTCTATTCTCTCCTTCCAATGTTTCCAAATCCACCACACCTTCGTCCTTTACAGATTTAACCCGAAAAGGGCCTATCCAGTTCAAATTAAACTTTTGGCCTATTTCATCCACCTTTCCCCTGTACCAAAGGACGAGATCACCTACCTTTATCTCTTTGCCTTTCCTTCGCCTATCTAGCCAAACCTTCCGCCTTCTCTGAATCGCCTGTATCGTCCACAGGGCATGCATTCTCCTCTCATCTAACTTCTCTAGCTCTATTAAACGAGCTTCCAAAGACTCCTTCTCCCATCCTATATTGAATTGCTATTCTCAAGGACGGCACAATATACTCCATCGGAGTTATAGCCTCCAATCCATACGCAAGCTTAAAAGGTGTCGTACCTGTAGTCACCTTATAAGCTGTTCTATAGGCCCATAATACTTCTGGTAACCTTTCATCCCAATCCTTCTTATTTTCCTGAACCACCTTCCTTAAAACGTTTTTAAGGACTTTGTTTGTAGATTCAGCTTGTCCATTACCTTGTGGGTAATATGGTGTAGACTTCTTATGTTTTATCACAAACTCCCTCATAAGCATTTCTATTGTTTCATTCACGAAATGCTTTCCTCTATCACTCACAATTTCCTTAGGAATACCATAACGTACTATTATAGTATTATATATAACCTTCGCTGTATTATATGCATCAGCCTTTCTCATAGGCTCTGCCTCTACCCATTTAGTCATATAATCTGTTAAAACCAATATATATTGATTCCTTTTTGACTTATAGGATTAACTGGTCCTATAAAATCCATTCCCCATTTTTGGAAAGGTTCCAGTGGTAGAACTGGATTATAAGGTTGTATTTGTTTCTTTGGAGGCAATTGTGCACGTTGGCATTTATCACATGCCTTACAATATCTATTTACATCTCTCCATAAAGTAGGCCACCATAACCCTGCCTGAAGGATTTTCCTTCCTGTTATTTCCTCTGCAAAATGTCCTCCTGCAAGGCCTGAATGAGCCTCTTTAAGAACCTCTGGGGCCTCTAAAGGATCCACACACCTTCGTAATACCCCATCGGACCCAGTTTATACAGCCTCCCACGAGAGAAAAGTGTCGTGTCCTCACGACAAAGAGCTTCCTTTCATCGGGCGTCTTATAAGTAAGTGGTACTATTCCAGTGGCTAGATATTGTGTAATATGATCTAACCACCTTAATGGAACATCACACGAAATAAACTGGCATCAGGAAAGTCATCCATAGTACGAATCGGAAGTTCGCCTGTTTTAATACGACTTAAATGATCAGCCTGTTCGTGTTGCTTTCCAGGTTTATGAATTATTTCAAAATCATATTCCTGAGAAGTAGGAACCACCTGGCTAACCTTCCTGTAAGTACAGGTTTATTAAGTAAATATAATAAAGCTTATGATCCACAAAAAGTTTTACTTTATTAGCCAAAAGATAATGTCTAAATTTGTGGATGGCATATACCATACCCAATGCTTCCTTTTCTGTAGTAGTGTAATTTACCTCTGCAGGTGTGAGCCTGCGACTAGCATAATAAATAGGACGATCCTTACCGTCCTCTTGCATTTGCGTAAGGACAGCTCCTATAGCAATATCAGAGGCATCAACTTGTACATGGAATTCCCGATCCCACTTGGGACTAACCAATATGGGGGCTTTAATAAGAGCCGTCCGAAGGTTATCAAATGCCTCTTGACACTCTGAAGTCCAAACATATGGCACATCAACCTTAAGCAAGTCGGTTAAAGGTTTGGCGAGTTTAGCATAATGCTTTATAAACCGCCTATGGTAGCCTATTTTGCCTAAAAACCTTCGTAACTCCTTTATATCCTGTGGTGGTTGTAGGCTAAGGATAACCTTAACCTTGTCCTGATCAACCAATATTCCTTCCTACAAACCACATGTCCTAAAAGGACTCCTGATTTAACAAAAAATTACATTTTTCTGGATTTAAAGCAACTGAATTTTGTCTGCATTTCTGGAAACACTTAAATGTTCCTGTTTTGTACTATACACACTAAAGTCATCCATAAAGACTTTCATAAAATCTAAAAGGTATTCACGAAAGGTATCCGTTATAATTCTTTGAAACGTAAAGGGTGCATTACATAAGCCAAAAGGCATAACCCTATAGGCATAGGCACCCCACGGACTTATAAAAGCGGTCTTATGTTGATCTGCTGGAGCTACCATCACCTGATTATATCCTGAAAAGCCATCCATAAAGGAATACATTTCATGGCCTGCGACATTATCCAGCATTTCCTCTGTGAAAGGAATAGGAAAGATATCCTTAGTTGTAACATCATTTAGCTTTTTATAATTGACACACACTCTTAGCTTCCCATTCTTTTTAGGGACGATCACGAGTGGTGACAACCATTGCGCTCCTTGTATAGGATATATAAAGCCAACCTTCAACAGTTTATCAATTTCCTCTTTCACCAATTTAGCATAGTTAGGATTCATCCTGTATGCACTTTGTTTAGCCGGTTGGCATCCCGGCAATAATTGAATAGTGTGCATACATATCTCTGGTGGTATTCCTTTAAGATCCTGATAGGACCATGCAAATACATCCTTGTATTTGGCTAACAACATCAATCCTTTATTCCTAAAATCGGATCCAATCCTTGAGCTATATTTAATATCTTAGGTTCCATTTCTGTACCTATATTAACTTGCTCTAAAGGATCATTCGTGTAGATATATGTATATTCAGCAGGTTGTTCCTGCAAATTCATTTCATAAGGAACAGACTTATAAAATTTTTCCTGCAAGCCCAGATTGTTCTGTTCTGTTCCTGTTCCTTTTGAAAGATGCTTTTCTTTCCTTCAGAATGGCATATAAATCAATCTCTGCAAGAGCTTTTAGATCAGGATATGTTTTTAAAATTTGCTCTTCCTCCTGATCATCCAAGCCCCGCACCCAATCATACCCTTCCAATGCAACTGGCCGATCCTTCTGTGCTAAGTATCCCTTAGCATAAGTATGAATATCGACCTTCAAGTCACCTTGTTCTATTGTCATTTTTCCTGAGCCCCAATCCTGCACCGCTTGGGCCACCTTAAGCCAAGGTCGTCCTAACAACATAGTATATGTTGCATCCTGTCCTTCCATTCGTAGGACAATTAAGGATATTTTGTATTTAAGTCCTTTAACGGATATAGTGACTGCTCTCACAATGCCAATGGCCTTACACTTCGTTGATCAGCCATTTTAAGGTTAAATGGAGCCGGTTGGATAGGTCCTAAACCCATCTTTTACATTCTCCTTCTCAATAAAATTCACACCTGAACCTCCATCTATTAATACTCTCTTTAACTTATTCCTTCCCACATATACTGTGATGCAAGGAACATGTCCATCATAATCACCTTCATACAGTACTTCCTTATCCATTTTACAAACTGTATATCCTTCACGTGAAGGTGATGTTTGCTGAACTAAACTTAATGCATTTAATATCTGGTTTCTTATGTAAGGAGCTACCTTTATCAACTGTCCAAGCGTAATCTTTATCTCCTGATTTATAGCTTGGTGATACATGGAGTCCATTGTTTTATCATGTAATGGTAATAATGAAAAACTTTGTTCACCTTTATCTATATCACCTTTATCTGTACCTTCTGATTCGTTATCAGTCTGACCTTTCTGGTCAGGATCCTGCTCCTGCTTGCTTACATTTTCCTGTAACAAGCTCTCCTTCTTGTTAGGAATATAACTACCTCACCTTCTCCATAACAAGAGGATTCCTTCTTCTTCTCTTGAAGAGCTATAACTGCCCTTGCAACGGGTGGATACTCATCCTTTTCCTCCTCTATTTGAATAAGCCGTGTTGTAGGCTGCACATTAGTCGTTCTGGTGGAAGTAGGAGGTTGTACCTTCCGCCTAGGACATTCCCTAGAGATATGTCCTGTTTCACCACATGTATAACAAACCTGGGAAGGAAAATTCCTACCCTGGTCCTTGTTTATCATTTCCTTGTTATAGGAATCATTTCTGCCTCTTTGACCTTGATATGGTCTTTCCTCTCCTCTATATTGCCTATCATTTCTTTCAGGATAAGGTCTATCATTCTGCCACGCCTTATATGGACCATTTCTTCCTGCATAATACCTTTCCTCTCTAATTTCGTAAGGATTATCATTCCTTGTCATAATATCCAGTATTCCTGTTCTGATAAGGAACTTCATTCCTTCTCATACATATTGTTCCTGTTCTCATAAGGAATGACATTATCATTCCTATCATTCCCACGTTCCTATTAGGTGGGAACCTTCTAGGAGGTGGACGTTCATCCATTCTCCTTTCTCTCTCTATACTAGCCACATTCTGTTCAGGAAATGTCTGCAGTTTCGGGCTACATGTCCTTCCTTTCCACAGATTTGGCATGTAGGCATTGCAGCCTACATTCCTCCACCGTATGGCCCGGATTGTTACATTTAGTACACCATACTTTTTCCTTTAACTCCTCTTTAACTGTCATTCCTTTTAAAGTTTTCATCATTTGAGCCAATGCTTTCTCATCTATAGGATATTTTCGAACTTTTACTACATCAGCTTCCTCTTCCTCTTCATCAGAGGATTCTTCCTTTCTTCCATATACTTTCAGCTTTCCTTCTGCAATCTTTTCTATCTGCCTTCTCTTCTTCTCATATATTTTTAATTGATTAATGAGATCCTCTCTATCCTTTTCATTGATAGTAAGTGCTAGATCTCTATATGGTTTTAGCAACCCTTGCTTATACCATTGCAATAAGGCATCCATCTTCACATATGCCTTACACTTTTTCTCATGTTTCTTAAAACGGTGTGTATATTCATCTATCTTTTCTGTTTTGCCTTGAAGGATAGTCCTTAACTTCTCTAAATGTTCCTCCGGCAATTCCTCCTTTCTGAAATATTCCTTAAATGCATCAGTAACCTTCTGATAATTCTCTCTGACTTCCTTTTCTAAATCATAATACCATCAGAGGCATTTCCTTTCAATGTATGTGGAAATATAAGCAGCCTTTCTGCATCCGTCACCTTATACAGTTTTACTACCTCTTCAAACTGTTGTAAGTGCCTTTTCGGATTTTCCTTCTTTCCTGCAGAGAATGTGGGATACATCACCGTACCCCCAAACATTCCCGGGAAAAGTGCCATATTTGTAATAACCCTTTGCTCTGGTGTATTTCCTCTTACACCTTCCTCCCTTCCTCTTCGGGAGTTCTCAGGAGATCCTTCTCCTTGCAATCTCGGTATATGAACAGGCACTCCTCCTCTCACTGTTTCCTCTAAACCAGCTGTTTGATACTGCCTCCAATTCTCTGGATCAGCCTCAGATTTCTGTATTGTTTCTGCAATATCCTCTACTATCTTGCCAAGGATATTTTGACGTCTATTTTCGTCAGTTTCAGGTTGCTGTTGGGCAGCCACTCTATTGGCCTGCCTTTGGTTCCTTGATCAGCTAAGGCTGGATCAGGACGATGGTTCCTCCACGGTTCCATTCATTCCTTCTCCTTTACACATCCGGCTCTACACCTTCCGAGCCTTTTTCAGAATGAGAATTTCTATCTTTTTAGCCTCTTTTCTCAATGAATGCTAACACTGCAATGGCGAAATCCCTCCGTGGTCGCCAATTGTTAAACAGGAAAAGGGCTCTCTGCCTCACCTTTTCCTATTTAACCTGTTTCCTTCACGCAGACAGGAAACCTTTCATACAACGTACAGGAAAGGCTACACCCTTTCCTTTCTCAACTCTCAATATATCTGTATATATATCAGACTTCTCCCAGTGCCACTATGACTGGTCTCCAAAGTCAAGGGCAAGAACGGATTTTGGCTATTGCCTTGTTAGATCCATTCATTGAGAGTAACATACACACACAAGATTCTCTAATATGCACCTTTCATTACTAACATGAATACAAAAGACAAAGTGTAGAGAACCTTTATCTCCTGCTAGAACTTCAAATGGAGACCCTTCCTTCCTTGCCCTAACTTCCCTTAACTACTCTTCCTCTCGCCACGTCATCCTTTACCTTTTCCTTTTTTCCTTTTCCTTCCTTTTCCTCTCGGTAAGGATTTTCCTCTTCAAAGCCTTTCCTTCCATGCTTACTACGGACCTTCCTACCCTTATTCTCTCTACAGTAGGACATCCTATGCTCCTAATATTTTACCTTTAACAGTATGCAACCATCTTAGAGGTGATTTGTATTAGTCATTTATGACAAGTACGTAGCCAAGCAATTTATATCTATCATGACTATAGCATGGTTATACACATGTATATGAGGGTTCTAGTCAAGTAATGATAAGCCCACTCATTTTGTGCACGAATTACACAAATTTATCATTGATGAAAATTGAACTCAAACCTACTTTAATACTAATGAGCATAGCATTATCTTTGTCCCTTAGCCATAAAAACAAAAAAGCCAATTGTCCGTGTATTTGCCCAATTAGGGGTGTGAGTTCTTAAAAGTTGGGTTCTTAATTCGGTTATCTTACCAAATTTGTGGGTTTTCAGTGAATTTTTTTGGGTTAACATCTGATGACTGACGTTCATGACACTAGGTAAGAACTCTGACACTTTTAAATAATGAAAAGTGAAATAATATTAAAAATTTACAATCTTAGTTTCTTTGTCAAACATTATAAGTGAAATAATGTTTTATATCATGTGTTATTATAAGAAGCTTGATGGTTGAGGCTATGGTAAATTTGTCATGTATCGTGTTAAATTGGTGATTGTACCATGTTGTTGTTTTAAAAACAATTGTACTTATATACAAAAAGATGTAAGGGGGATGAAAATTGAAGGTTGAGCCATGTTCAAAGTTAAAAGTGGCAACTCCAGACTTATATTTAACACCTAAAATATGAATATGAGAAGACATGAATTGAGTTTGGAAGTAAAATAAAATATTATATTGAGAATATTCAAAAATGTTTTAATACCAAAAATATAATAATATTTAACAGTATCAGAACTTTAAAAATGTGGTAAGAAAAGTATTATTATGACACTCAGAAATAATTTAGGAAAATGGATGAATTACATGTTGTTTTAAAATGTTAAATTATATAAAGATTTCTAAAATCACTTAACTTTGCATAGTCAATTAAAAAGGTTTTTTAAACAAAAGAATTTATAAGCACTTTTAATTAATTTTTATTTAAAATATTTAGAAAAAATGAGAGGAGATTATCACAAGAGCAAATATATCAGCATTATTTAATTTTAAAATTATTGTTGAGTTTAGGTTTTTCCTTGTTTTATTCCATCGTCATACATAAATCCTTTATTGTAATAAGCCTTGTGAACAATAGAATCTTTCATTATTATTATTAAAAATTATATTAGTTTATTAATAGTAAAACAAGTGTATCGGTTGAGAGAAAATTAAGGACAGCGTCAAATGCTGCCGTGCACACACTGTTCTGGACATTTTAAGTGTATACAAAATCTGCACATTATCGTGTCAATTTTTGCTTCTATTATCGAGATAATTGATGTTTCTAAATGATGTTCTTCTGATTGTATTTCTGAATATCATATTTCAGTTGCAGCATCTGCTAAGAGCCACTACACCCACGATCACGAAAATCAGAGCCCGGCAAATCTACGACACACAAACAGGGCATGTTCCGTGCTGCGCTTCTACGGGCATGTAAGTTTTTGCTGTGTCATGCAGATACACTAAAAAGCTTTTTCAAGTTATGAGGCAGTCGAGCTTCGTAATGGTGACACATGGGAAAGGGTGTGAGTATTGAATGTTAAGGAAAGGTTGGTGCTGATATGATTAAATAATGTGTCATTAATCACACTTACTGTTTTACTTTAGCATTGGATAATCAGTTAATGTGTTTCATTTTCATATATCCTTGAGAGAGCAATATACGATGCAGGATCCTTTAGAAAAACCTTTGACATTCTTGTTGCAGTACATGGTGCATGGGCCTACTTGTACCAGCCCAACAGGCTTCCCCAGGGTGAACTTGGTGCCAACGCTTTTGGCCATCTCCTTGGCAGCATGCAAAGCTGGATCGGATCATCTAATCTTATTTCTTGGATTTGTTCGTCGGCACATTGCGGAAAACAAGCTAATCATAATTTCATAAAATATAGAAGATTCTCAATAGACTTAGTTAAAAAGCATGGGTTGTAAAAGGTAAACATTATATATAGACTTAGTTAAGATGAATATAAAAGATTATACGATAATGCCCAAATTGATTATGACACAGCTTTAATTCAATTTAAAAGGAAAAATTATATTATTATTAAACATATTAACCTAAATAATATAGACTTAGTGCATGTTCACAACCTTGCATCGGATGACTTGAAATAGCTAATTGAAATGTTTAACACAGATATTAACACGTGAAGTATTTTGTAAAGAAGTACACATGTTAACATTTTCAAATAATTACAAAAGATTTCATAAGAAATAGTTTATTTAATTTTATTAAAAATGTAAGGGACATGCATATTAACACCTCATGTCATAGAAATATCTTGTCTAAATCTTATTAAAAAAGATATTAATAAAGTAAAAATTATCTCATAAAGAAACCACATTGAAAAGATGGATATATGTATATGATCATTTTATTAGTAAGGAGAACCATTCCATAAAATTAACTTTTTAACTTTATTAAAGAAGTTAACATATAAATTAAATAATAAATTATCTTGTAAAGAATTATCTTTCAAGTGTAATCGAGTTTTTGGGTAGTGAGCCTTTGTATAAACATAATACTTCAAACACTTATAACTTATGTATCAATTTGCATTGCAATAAAATAAAGACACTTCTTATTTTATATTAAACTAATTTCATGTATTTTAAAAAAAGGTTTAACATTAAATTTTTTTCTCATTATATATATATACATACTGCATAATACATCTGTATTTTATTCACCGTACTCTTTTAAAAATTAAAATCAAAATTATTCTTAAAACCATACATTTTTTATTACATGTGTATTTAAAAGTGAAATACTTATTTTATGTTTCTTATATAAGATTTATCGAATTTAATAACTATGTTCAAGATTTGTTATTTAATAATATGTATTTATATAATTTAACAATATAAATCACTTGTTTAATATTGTATTTTTGTAAGGGAAATTATAAATTGAGTATATAATTGTTATATAATTAAAATTTATTTAAAATCATCTTTAAATTGTTTTCACCATTTCTATTTTATACATCCTTTTTATATAAGCAAAATTGTTGCTTTCATGAAAAACACATCATTATTTATTTAAGTGTCATAAGTCAACTTCACAATATACACTTGTGCGTCCACCTTCACACACACTCAATTAATTTTTATTAAGTACATTTTAAATACTATCATATTATATCAATTTAAATTATAAAAGTATTCCTTACAACATATAGAATAAAAAGCAATTTTAGTAGCCCTATGTGTATATAAATTTATAATTTATGATTCTCTTAAAATTTATATATTTATTATCTAAGTATACAGTAAATCAGGAAAAGATCGTTAACATTAAGATATATAAATATAATTTTTATTTTTATATAGTAATTTATTTTTTTTAAGCTATTATATAATTTATGTTTACCCCTAGGCACTTATAAGATATTAATATTAATAACGTGTAAAATATTTCTAATTTGAAATTAATTCTTGATTTAAAAAAGAGGATAAATAAAAAATCAATTGTAAATTTTTTTGTTCATAATATGTTTTTTTATATAAAAACAAAAAAAAAATATCACAAATTTAGTATTAAAGTTTTATTATTAATTTAACATACTAAAGAACAGAGCATGATTTTTAATTATCTCTAATTACAAAACTAATATGCTTCTTTATTATTCATTACAAATCAAAAACTCAATAAAAAAAAATATATTTACATAAAAATTTGTGTGTTTATTATATTCATAATACATATATATAAATTTACATATTAATAATAATTATACAACCTTTTATATTAATAACATATTAAATATGTGCAATTTTGTTTCTTTACAAATGTAAAATTATAATTAAGTGAAATTGATTATTTATTTGTTATTACATATTGTATCTCTAGAGTGAGTTTTATTAAGACTTAATATAATGTCTCATATATTATTATTTATTTACTAAATATGTAAAACAATGTATGATGGATGTTTATAGTGAAAAACTTCAGCATTCTTTAATTTATTTATTAAAAAAACAAAAAGCACATATTTTCTTAATATTCATTAAAAAAATGTATATATTCTTTAAACTTATATTATTGACAACTTATAAAGTTATTTATAAGACTTATAATCGGTATTATATATTTCATATGCTACAATATACTAAATCACAGATACAAAAATATTATATATAACCATTATAAAACAAAAACACTTTAAATAATGTTAAATTCCATTTTAAATTTAAACCATACATTAAAGAAGTTGAAGGAATAATAAGTCTTAAAATTTAAATTTAATAATTAATAAATAAGAAATATATGAGTTTCTAAAGCAGACTTACTAAAAAACTATAATAAATTAAATTAATAACAATTGTTTATGTTCTTAATTTAGTAATAAATGGCTAATTTAATTGAATTTAATGATGTTATTATTTTAAAAAAAACACAAAACACTTATTTGAGAACATCATTTAAATTAAATTAAATTAAAGTAAAGTAATTATTTATTAAATTTTGTATAATTTTTGACAATGTTTAAATTACAAAATAATGTTTAATGTTTGCACTTATTTCTTTTAATATTTATATTGAGTTTAACAAGTTCATCGTTTAATCTTAATATTTGGCATGAAAGATGTAATAAATTTACTTATATTTATAACAAACTTACCTATAATGTTCACAACCGTTTAATTGTATTTAAGAATTAAAAATTAATTTATTATCTTTAAACCATTTTTTCAATATTCCAATTGTAAAGAGGTTTTTTTTTATATAATTTTTATTTTTCACATATAAGTATTTATCCTTACCTTATGTGTATTATACTTTATGTATTTGTTGAACATATATAAGTTTTACATTAATTATAGTGTAATTAATTATTTAAAATGATTTAATACTTGTATTAGTATAGATACCTTTACCATCAGTTATACATACTAAGATATTTAAATAATGAATGAGTATCATTTAACATTTAAATAAATAATTATTATATATATGTGTGTTTAAGGGGACAAATATTATTAAATTGAAAAGTCCTTTCAACAATTTATATCTCATATTTAACATATTTTTTTAAGAATTAAAAATTAAGAAAGAAAATTAACTATTATCCTCATTATTATTATTATCACAATTTGATAATATTAATAATGAAAATGTTATTACTATCTTATTTACTATATATTTTATTATAAAAAAAGTAAATAAAAAACATTTACTGTGAAGACCTTTCACACATATTACAAAAATAAAATTATTTTCTTGTATAACTAATAATTTTCAGATAAATAAAAAAAAAGTATTGAAGAAATTTATTATATATAAAAAAAATTTAAAAGCATAAAATGTATATCACAAAAGCATAAAAATGATTTGAAAAGATTATTATTAATCAAGAGAAATAAATGTCTAGATTTAGAGTTAGTAATTAATAAATAAGTTATTAAAAAAATATTTTAATTATAATACTTAGCCAATGAATAAAACATAAATTGAAACACTAATTCTTAATAGTATATAAATTATTAATTAAAAATGAAAATGGTTGAAACACTTTAAATAATAAAAGAATTGAATAAATAAGAATTAATTTAAAGTTTAAATAAAAAAAGATAATATTAAATAAAAAATTAGTGTCATAATCAAATATAATTGTTAAAAAGTGAAAATAATATAATTGAATGTGAATGAATAAAAATTTCAAGTATAACAAAAAAAAAAAACTATTTATGTTTTAATTGAATTTTATCTAAGAATTTTAATGTTACCATATGAAGTTATTCTTTATAGCATTTATATTATAAAAATAGCTTTGTTAAACACATTATCATTAACATATATCTATAAAATTTATAATTTTACACTTTTTCTTTAATTTATTTTCATGATTACATATATTATTTATAATTATTTATTTTTGAATACCACAATATCTTTCTATGTAGGAGGGTTTTATGAATATATAATTATTTTATAGTAACATGTTTTATATTTATCCAAAAACACTTATAAGATGTTAAAGAATGAATATGTGTGTGTGAGATTGCGTGTGTGCGCATGTGTGTTAAAGTGATAATTGTCTAAGATTTAATATGTTTATTTCATTTAAAACATTTAAGGAACGTGTAAATTTTATGGACAAAATAATAAAAACCATTTTGTACTTTTTAATTATATTAAGCTTCTTATACAAGAGATTTAAAATATATTAAAATTAATAACTAAAACAATATAAGTAACTTTAAAATAAATGAAAAAACATGACATAGTTTCTAGTTCTTTATATGTTTTATCATTACATGTTTCAAAAAAAAATTTTAAAAATTTAAAAATAAATTAAAGTATTTATCATAATTTATACTTATATGAAGAAATACTATGTATTAAATAATTAGTTAGATGTATTATTTAATTTATGGTGGTTGTATTGGCGTACACTTAAATATAATTTTGCAAAAGTATTATATTAAGCGAATATATATATATATATATATATATATATATAGCATTAATATTAATACCATCACAATGAATATACTTTAACATGGATATTAATTAATATATATTATAACAAACTTAAGTAAACTTTATACATGTGTTTTTTTATAGTTTTAACTTATATACATAAATATAACTTTTTATATCAATTAATTTATGAAATGTTTTCTTTTAATTGTTACATATGTTAGTCAATAATATATATTCTTTATCAAATATGTAGATATGTATGATAATTAAAATTTATTTATAGGATTATATTCATTCTTCATTTTTATTTTTTATTATAATAATTTTATATAAGTCCAACTTGTTAGTATATATACTTACTCCAAGGCGTTGATAAGATGTTAAATAATTATTAAACAAACTAATAAAAACTTTATATAATATTTTATTAATATAAGCAAATCCAAATATTATTCACTTTATTGAAATTTAATAATACATTTTGAATAATATTTGGTAAGATATGCATATTATATTAAGAAATATTTTCAGAAACAATTAGACATTTCTTACAAAAATTAACTCATTTTAAGATAAACATCTTTAGATTGTAATAATATTAATAATGATAATAAATTACTTGTAAAAGGCAACAAGTTCTCATATCCCTGTTTTACATTAATTTCATTATGGAGTAAATATAAATATTAAGTATAATAGAAGGCATTAACAATATGAGTTTATTATTTATAACTTAAATTTTTAAGTTTTTAAAAACATGTTAACTTCATCATGGATAAATGTTAAATATTAAGTACAATATAAAACATTAACACTAGGTACAATAAGAGTTTATTTTATAGTTAAAAGTTTTTAAAAAGAAGAAGGAAAATACACTTCTTTCATGCTCTTGCATTTTATATGTGAAAATTTCTACACACTTTTAAAAGGTCTACATTTTAATTGTTCTTAAGTGAATGCAAAAAAATATACAAAAATGCATATCTTACAAAATTTTACAATTCTTCGTAATTTTGAAGAACAACATAAAAATTCATATTTTAAAATTACACAAAAATGAATACCTTATAAAATCTTTATAATTCTTCGTAATTTGGAAGAACAACATAAAGATGCATATTTTAGTGAAATCATTATGCATTCTTATAAAGAATCACACAAGACGTATTTATCTCATTTAAATGTTAAGAATACTTTATTAATCCATATTTAATGTGGTTTTTATTCAACGTATGTAAAATAATGAAAAGTACATATATTATTGTAATGCTAATAGAAAGTAAGGCCATGATTCAACTAGTTACATATTATGGTTAAGACTATTAAGAATAAGGATTCAAATAAAGAATTGCTCTTTAATTAAAAGATTATGATAAGAATCTAATGATTTTGGGTTTGAATTTGCCTTATAAAAAAAATATATGAATCTCTTGTTAAACACCTTTTAATAATTAAGAAGGTGAAAAGGATTATAAATTATTAAAATGTAAAAGGGATTAAATAGGTTTAGTCTGATTAATCATGGGCTAGGGGAATGGTTGTGTAGTTCTTAATTAAATAAAGCGATAACATTTGATATTGAAAACATCCTCTATCCCTAGTGTTTTACTTTTTACTTTAGAAGTTGATTATTTTTATTTATAGAACTATGTTGACATATCTTAAATATAATAAGAAACATACATGTTTAGTGTTTTATAAAATTTTCCCTTTGTTCTTTGAGTACCTATTAGATTCCTAGTTAATTTTAATGAGTTTGGAGTAGTTAAAAGTACCCTAGGGTTGACCTAAGCGCCATTAGGTTGAAACTCACTAACCCTAAACCAATGGGATTGGAATTTGGTGCCAACCCACTTTAAGAAATAGGAAATAGGGTGGCCTTCGTCATATAAGGTATATGTAATGAGAGTTCTTATGTTAAGAAGAGAACCCATTATCTTCTACCGGTGCAAGTTTAAGCTTGTGTCCTCAAGGTACAACCCCTATTATGTTATGTCATACCCCAAGGGTAACCCTACCCTTATGCTAGCAAATTCACACTGTTATGCCTAAATATGATGCATCTAAGGGTTTAGTTAACTCTTTTTATTTAATAACCCATTCTCACACCTGAAAATCTTATTAAAGTACACGTTCCGCTAGGTTAAAGGTTGAAGCTTTTTTAACCTCCTCCTCTTTACAAAGTTAAGAACAACACTTATAACTAAGTGAGGCATGCATTGACTTACAATGTGAGCATTATTTGTGTCTTTGTCTAATTATGAGCGTGGAATTTTAGCAGGCATGTTCTCTTTACTAAGTTTCTAAAGCTTTATAAAGAAGGGTTTTAAGGTTGGCATTTGAGAGGCCTAAATGTAAATCTTGTCTCTGAGGTGCCATTGCAAGATAACTTATGTCTTAGGACATGGTGTTACATGAACATGTAACACTAGTTCATATGGCATACAATACAACTCCCAAGGCACGATCTTTGGGGTTGTGTCATGGGTTTAATGCCAATGGGTTGGATATCTTGGCAAACATGTGTATTTATGCTTGCATCAAGGTGTACATACGCTCAAGGAAGGTTAAGTTTCATAATTAGGTGTGTTACACTTGGTTAAGGGTGTTCATCGTGTGTGTGGCTAAGGATATTTATCATGTTACTTTTTAAGAATTAATATGAATCATTAATATTATATTAATAAGTTTAAAATAGATAGCTTTACTTATACAACTTAAGCCATTTAATTCTTTGTTTCTCATTACTAATTTGTGATGAACACATGTTTAATATTAAAATACGAAATAATATTGCTTATATATTACATGTTTAACTCTTAATTATTTAAATCATTTGTGTACCACCTCTTGAAATAAACATATTAAAGTAAAATAAGCATTTGATACCATCAAATCCAAATGATCTGGTTAAATTCTTTAACTCCAGGTGAGAATTTTATATATGTTATATTGAACAAAATCATAAATAAATTGAAATGAAAATGATGCTAATAGGAATAATGATGTGAAAATAAAGAACAAAAGATGTAGATGAGTGAACTAGGGTTTTGTTTTAAGTACATAAAGTTCACTAATCTTACCTTAAACTTCTTTAACTTAAGTGTTCACAGTGATTTGTTTCCACATAACCCTTAATTTTAATTTTAACTAAGTAAAATGCATTCACATCAACCCTTAACTTAAACCGTAAAATTAACATATCATTCACACACAATTCTTTATTTTTTTCTAAGTAAAGTTTTAAGGGTACGTCATTTACATACAATTCTTAATTTTTAAAAGTAATATTTTTAAAAGGAAATGTGTTTAGATGCATGCACTAGGTATATGATCTTTTAAGTGTTTCAAGGTATTCCTTGGCATTGAGTTTTTGTTTCATTTGTGAATCTAGGTGGAAAATTGTATGTATGTATTTATAATTATTATATTACTTTAATTTAATTAGACCAACATTAGAATATGTTATTATATATATAAAATAAAGATTTTAAAATTAATTTTGCAAATGGAAATATGTGTCCTTATGAAATATTAAGTAGGTTAAAATATATTTTTTCATTCCTTTTATATTATTAACAAGTATAAAGTAACAATAATATATGTTGTTTCTTTTATGAAATATATCAATCATAACACAAATGAAGTTTTAAAAAATAAGGAGCATGTAGGTGTTGTTAAAATTTTAACTTAAAGGGCTAGCACATGGCACACATGACTGCCAAGTGATTATTTAGCATCACCACCTTATGTGAGCAACATTAAATGTTCTAAGATGTCCCCACTTAAATGCTTAAGTAGGCATGAGACTTAGGCTTTTATTAGACTCCAAATCTTAAAAGATAACCCGAATAGACTTTATGATCAAGTCATTTAATGAGTCACATATTCTTCTTAGGAATATATGAATCATTAATATTATATCATAAAGTCTAATCATTAATGTCTTAGGAAAACTCATGCCCTAATCCCAAGAAAACATATGTTATATATATACCCTCATGATAAAGCTAAATCATCATCACTTATCCATGATAAAGCTAAGGCATCATCACTTATCCCTTGAAGAATCACCCTCACCAGGAGTATAACACCTTAAGGCAACAAGAATTACCTTGATCCATAACTAACCCTTAAGGGTTGTGAGGCCAAGTCATTTTATAGTCCTAGGGCTAGTACTTGGTGAGTACATAAGTGTGCGCCATATATGAACATGAATGTTTTGTTATTAAAGCAAATCCCCTAACATTAGGTGTGGACAACCCCAAGCATGCGACCACATGAGTGCCTCATAGAAAGGCTTTACTAACAAGTTTAGGTTGTCTAGCCTCTTAACATGTTCACATATTCCTAAGAAGAACATTTGTCATAGTTTCTACTTTTCACTTTGCACAACTCATGACCTTACACTTAGTAACATGCTTGAGGGCATAAACACAATCTATGTAATACATACACTTAGGAACTAAGGGTTTGGGTCTGACTTGTCTAAGTTGTCATGGATATAGTAAATTTTATTTGAGTCAATACTCACTCAATATAAAACCTACCCCCTTAAGGAAGTATTAAATGTATCGATAGTTAGGGGCTAGGGTTAGTCTTTAATCCAAGTGAATAGCATTGGCATGGAGATCCCACTTGCCTAATCCTTAAAAATGAGGGGGGTGTAACGTCTTGAGTTAAAAGTTCAAGGTGTTACATAATGTCTCTTGGACACTATTAAGATATAAACTCAATGTGTTTGCACACTAGCTTTATTGTCCTATTTTCAAGCATGGAATATCACACAACATAGGGATGTCACAACTAAGCATTAGGCTAACAGTTTACCTTAGCTTTTGCTAATGTCACGGGCCTGACTATAACACATAGTTGTGTCCAAGTTCTTGTCATGAATGAGTTAGTAGCTAAGGCCTTTGTTACAGCCACCTTGGTTATGCCATGCTAGGGACTAGTGCTCGAGCATCTACCAACTTGTAAACATGTATTTTCTTGAGAGTGGGTGTAAAGGGTAAGACCTTAAGGGTTTGTCGAATGGTCCAACTATTAAGTTTGGTTCCTTGTTCTGTTTTTGACATGGGCTTTCACAAGAAAGCGATTATTTTCTCATAGTTTACCTAACAACACTCCATGTGGCACCATGTAGAAACTCTGACAATGGTATCAAAGCATATCCTTGCAATCAATTAAGTTTTCTTAATTGTGCAAGGAGTTGCAATTCCATGGGTGTTGCCTCTTAAGCATAGTATTACTCGGGGAGTAACAAAGTAGTGGGTTCATAATGAGTTCCAAACAGAAGAGCACTAAATTAAGGGAGCAATGCATCCAAGAGCAAAGATGAGTCGGTATTGGTGATCCAAAAGAAAGACAAGGTGAAACCCTCTTATGTTTAGAATCCACCTTTGCTGAATTTGAAGTTTGAGGTCTAGGTTTTAGTTTAATCTTTTCATCGACACCAATGAGTTATGTGTGTAACTCATTTATGCCCTCCATGAGGCTTTGCTGCCATTCAACATCGCCTTTGAGATTAGACTTTTACTCTTTGGATTTCAACTCCTTTGGCTTAACCTCTTTAAAAGTTGAAAGGCCAAGTGGCAAAAGATACAAAAGGAAGGGTCAAATATTGGAGGTTCTAACTCTGACGATGAGATAGAGTCTTTCGATAAGGAAGTCAATAGTGTTGAACATTCGAATAAATTCAAACCAAATAAACCACCCAGTTTTGGTGGACACATTGTTTAAATTTAAAATATGTCTTTTCAATTTGTTTTTTCTTATATATAAATGTATATAATTAATTTGAATTACATAAATATGCTTGTTTTTCTTAAAAAAAACATTTTTAATATTTATAAAACTTTATTTAATATTTTATTAATAAATATGACATCATGAAAAGTGTCAAATTAATGAATATGTGTTTCTCAAAAATAATAACTAACTATAATTAGTTATAATTTAGTATATTCTAATTATTTTGATGATTGATGATCTTTCACTTGCTAATTTGATACTTCGTAATGCTTGAAATTGTTATTTAAATCGAAAGTATATTCATTTAAAAATTAATAATAATCTAAGTTTTAATTATGGATTTTAACAAGACATAGTAAACATTACAATGTTCTAGAAAGAAAAACAAATAATTGATTATGTTTCCAATTATAGTTGTGTGTCTTTTCTAACGTTCAAGGTTTGCGTTCTGTGTTTTCCAAAGTATCGGAAACAAAAAATATTTTAACTAAAAAACTTTATTGAGAACAGTGTTTTCTTTAATGTTTTTTTAAAATAAATTTCACATGAATAATATTTTCTAAAGGTACATTCATGTGTTTTTAAAAGTTTTTTAAAGTTTTCTCTATTGAGAACATGTTATAGTAAATTCATTGTGTTCTTGTGTTTTGAGAGTTTTTTACTCTTACCAAAACCCTACTAATGTTACAACGTATACTTTAATATCATTGAACTTCAAGCCCTCACATAATATTATTAGATATTATAATTTTTTAAAGAAAATGTAAAAATAAAATAATATTTAAATTATTTAATTAAAATATATCTAACGTATACTTCAATCTTATTGTTCACCTAACCTAATTCAATATATATCCGATGTTTAATATCATGAGTGTTGGTGAATGTAAAATAAAATATAATCATCATATAAATTTTATTATATAAGACTGAAAAAAAATATTATTTTTTTATTATTAACAATTGTATTTATTATTTATTACAGATAAAGTTGCTCACCAAACTTATTCTAAATAAGGGTATTTCAATATTTTAATAATATGTCTATTTTTAATTAAAATAAAAGGTATGCTAGAATTACTTATTTTCTTACAATTAAAATTAACTTAAAATAAAATAAATGTAAACCATTAAATTTATTAAACTATTCTAATGTTTTCTGAAATTTAATTAAAACATTCAATTAAAGTAATTCTTCATTATCAACATCATTTTTATCCTAAACATATAATACTATTTCAATCATATAGAATTACGAATAAAATTTAAAACTGATAAAACGTTTAATTAAATATTCCTTGACATATATTTTCAGTAGGTTTCTAAATAACCCCTATCATCTATTACTTATGTGTAAAGTAATAATATGAAAGTTAGTTATGAATTCAATAAGCATAGCTTGAGAATGTCAGCTTTGTTACATTATATTGTCTGCAAAAACATGAGTGCATAACAAATGCACGTGCTTGTATGCGCATGCATGCCTGTTATTTTTCACAGATATTTCAATGTTCATGAACTCAAATCCTTTAAGAATATGCTAGTTGCATGTTAGAATATACTTGTGTAGTCACTTGCTCTGTACACAGACGTACACACGTAGATTGTCGAACCATTAAATGTTAATGAGGTAGACATACACGCACACACAGGGCATGTTCAGTATGTCCAAGGAAATATTAGTATATATACATTATATGTCCTTTCTATGAGTTTGACGTTGCAAAGAAAGTTAAAAACTAACACTATGAGTTTGAATGCTAAAATATACTTATGCATGTATGCTTGTGTGTGTGTGTACGTCTTCACAAATTTATACATTAAGGTGTACACACACACATGGCTGTATAATGCTACAAATATACATGTATGAAGCCATCCAAATGATCAGCAGGGCAGCCGTCCAATTTCCCTTTGTACCAGGGATACTTGAACACATATGGATGCCTTGCAGCTCCTCGGCATTGAACTACAAACTGATTCCATCTTCTCTTCAGGAAAGAAAGTATAAATTCGACGATTCTGTCAAGCCTGTGGCTTACCTTGTTGAACCCAGCAACCAAATCAGAATTGATCACCTGATTTAACGAGTGATTTGTTTCTTACTACATATATGTGTATATATACACTTACATACGCTGTATATTTCCTTAAACACCAACGGGAAATACGTATAAAAACAATGGGTGTTGATTTTGCAAGAGACTAAACAAGTACGTTGTATATACATCTACCGGCGCATTTAAATGTGTGTTTAGATACATAATCAAGAGACAGTGGTACATACAAAAGCTATAGTATAGAAGTTACACATGAGTAGTTTCGATTTACAATCTGAATATGACTCCTTGAATGTTTTGGCAAGTTAATTAAGAAAAATAGGTACATTGCAAATATCCGTGTGTGTGTTTGCGTGAGCGCTTGCTTGCGTATAGCAGACGTTGTTTGTGTATGGTAGAATATCCTAGATGTCTTCTCTTGAAAACTAATATGCTGGTTATTAATTGTTGATTTAATTTTTATATAATAAGTGTAACATATTTAATAATAATGAAAGATAAAATACACTAAATTCTATATTTATATTTTGTAGTCGTTTTCCAAATACAAATAAATCAGTATAAATTCAGCCGGTGGCGGTACGAGGCGTAGGGTTACAGAATGACAGGCATGGACTTTGAGTTCGACAAGGTAAGCCGCAGGCTCGACAGAATTGTGGATTCAATCCTGTCTTCCCGCAAGAAGATGCGTGAGTTCACTATTGAGTTCGACGACCAGCCAAGGAGCTGCAAGGCACAGATTCTCGTTTGTCAGTATGGAGAGGGGGACACATCTCCCCCAATCGACATTGAGGACGCAATTGAGGCTGAAAGGGCACAAGCGGCAGGCCTTCGGTGGTTGCCTCCTGCCGAACTCCACAGGAATGGCTGCCGGCCCGAAAGAAGGGAAAGTCAAATGGCTACAATCGGCTGCGCAGATGATCAATTGGCAAGAAGAGCTCAAGAACAGCCCAGAATAGTGATGGCGGAGCAAAGACACAACAAGGGAGGTGAACAAGAAGAATGTCGGTCAAAAGAATATGACTGCCACTCAAACAACCCGGCCAGAAATGAGCCGGGAGGATAGACGAAGGCAAGCGATGCGGTTGAGCAAGAAATTGATATTGAGCATTGACACCAAGATACTGCACAGTGCGCCTCAATTTGGTAAAGACTAGTAAGAAATATCGAATCAATTTCCCCTTATAAATCTCACTATCTCTTACACACGCACACATCGAGACACCAAGATACTGCACATTGGGCCTCAATTTTGTTAGGACTAGGAAACGATTGAACGAATTCCCCTTTATAAATCTCTCTCTCTCTCACACACATGCACGTGCGCGCGCGCACACACACACACTATATATATATATAGACACACACACACACACCCAGTTGATCTCCCCATCGCAGAATAGGCACTTTTATATAGAACATCTGCACAGGTTCATCCATATAATTGTAAATGTGGAATGTGTTCGTTTTGTAAGGGAAGGATAAAAATATTCGATAGTATATTTGTTTATCAAATAATAGTGTAGAATATGTATATATAGCAAGCACAATTATAAACGTGCTATTGGGATACATATATGTAATTCTTTTTGATGGTCATGCTTGAATGAATATTAAGATTTCTTAACTTGTTTTGTTTCCAATTTTTTATGCATGTTGAACTTGTACTGCTAGAATTCACACACACGCTGTAGTGTTATACAGACGTATATCCACTGCATATACAGACGTCCTACACACGGAACCCTTTTGTATTAGTGGTATTAATTAAAATATAATTAACTAACTAATACTAAAAACTTATTTATACCACTTTATATAGAGATGAAATGAATTAACCCTAAAGGTCTTATATTCTTTAAATGTATATAAATAGTAAAATAAATAACTTAATTAATTATAATTAAGGGAGGGCTGGATTGTGAAAACTAACCTTACACATTACTATATGAATATGCACTCTATGTGGAGACACAAGTACCCAGCACACAGACAAACGGCTGTAAGCACATGTTGAAATAAACATTATATGGTTAGATTTCCTTAAGAGCTTGTAGCAGCTAATCAGTGGATACATATACGAAGTGTATGTTTATGTATTATTATAAATGTATATAATACTTTATGTTTATATTTATATAATATTATATATAATACACACATTGGAGATGCTATAAAACACATAAGTTTGTTGGAATGTTTATGTCATCAATTTGTGAATTATTAAAAAGATATAATGTTGTAGACTTAAGTGTTGTTGAATGAGTATAATATGAATGCGTCAGTTAATACATTTGATATTTAAATATGGTAATTTGTACAAATTGTTCCACAAAGTAAAAAAATTCTAACTTGCAGTCGCTCCCTAAATTAGTCAATAATGTTAAAAAGTGAGAGAAACTTTACTTACAAAAAACAACATGGTTTTCCATAAGAAATAACTTTTATAACTTTTAATAAGTAATTTAGTTTTATGTGTTGTATACATGTGTACAACCAACCTTTATAATCACTTTTAACCAAACTAACATGTTGATATGAACTAATTACATAGGGACCCTGTTTTGTGGACTACATGTATTTTTTCTCTTTTTGATTTTATAAAAATTATGTAGTTCCGTACCACTTATATTTTATAGTGCGGATTTGAAAACTTGATATGTGATCTTTAAGTTATATATATATATTTTTATATATTATTAATTATTATGAACCACCAAAATATACCAATATTAAAACATTCCTTTAGAATACTTTAAATCTCCAAATTTAGATTCAAAAATTAAAAGTCCATATTTAAATTTAAAATAAAAGGTCCAAATTCAAATTCATAATAAAAGGTTTAAATTCATATTCATAACTAATGATATACCATACTTAAGTAATAGTTACAAGAATCTCATGTACTTCCAATTGGCACGAGTTTTAATTCGTCAGTAATTTTGTTAGGTCTAGTTCTTAGCACAATTCAACTTTGTCATCACCTATCAACCAAGTTCGCAACATGGTAAAATAAATGCTCTATTCTAATGGTTTAATTTGGCTCCTCATCCTGGTGACTTGGCGTTTGACCAATAACGGCAAGTTCTTTTGGGATTAGACCAGTTAAAGTTGATGATTATTAAGGTGTTGTAAGCTTTAGTGAATTCTAACATTCTTGACATAGTTCATGGGACACTACCAACAAATCTAGTTGCTCAGGTTGTTCTAAATCATATTGCTCCTAATAGAGCCTTGAGTTCTAATTCCTAGTATAACCTTGATAACTAGAATTAATTCAAGCTCCATGCTTTATAACAATCTTGTTTACATTCCAAATGGTTCATGTTAATTTTGAGTGTTGCAATATTCTCATAATAATCCTATTGTTGAACATTTTGGCACTCACAAAACATTTGAGTTAGTTGGGATTATTAGTGGCCCCAACTTCAAAGGTATGTAGCAGACATTATTAACACTTGTGATGTTTATTATTATCCAAGGCCCCTCACCATCATCCATAAAAGGTGCTTTAACCATTATCAATTCTAGCTAGTTCTTGAAAATCAATTTCTATGGACTTCATCACTGACCTTCCTTAATTTAAAAGGTTTGATACAACTTTGATTATAATGAACCGATTCTTTAAAATGGTTTATTTTCTCATGTGCACAAAATCCATCACAAGTGAGGAAACAATGGAATTGGTGCTTAAGAAGATTTTCTGACTGCATAGTTTATCATAAGATATCATCATTAATTATGGACCTAAGTTTGTTATTAAGTTTTGGAAGTCATTACTTTAATTTTTGAACATTAAGTGCAAGTTGTCCTCATGGTATCATTCACAAACCAATGATTAGTCTAAATGTACTATTCAGACCTTGGAGCAGTACCTTTGGTCCTTCATTATGTTAGTTTATGGATGTCAAAAGCTCGATTATTAATGCTTTAGACCATTTTCAATCATTAGTAAAATCAATAAGACTGTGTTCTGTCTTCAGCTTTCTCTTACCATAAAGATCCACCCAGTTTTTCATGTCTTCGTTCTTGAACCATATACACCTAGTACCATTTCTTACCATATTGTGCCACTGTCACCACCTATTAAACTCGATGGTGAACCTGTATATGAAATTCATGTTATTTTAGATTTCAAGCTCCTGCATAATAAGCTTTATTATCTTATAAATTGCATTGGTTAATCCCCTAGTGACCACACTTGAGAGCTTGTGGAGAACTTAGGTAATGCTCAATAAGTCATTGTTATATTTCATACTCAATACTGGATAAGCTTGGATCCCACTTTAGTCCAACTCATAGAACTTATTGTTGAAGAGGGAGATGATGTTATAAACCACTAGAATATACTAAGTTGAAATTAATATTGTTATGAAAATATGTCAACACTAGAATAATTCTTTTGAATATTTTAGTATCAAAAAGTTTATGGTAAAGGTCCATGTCCATAACGGACACTAGATCTTAATATATAAAGGAGGTTAGGGTTAGGGTTTTAGCATTTCGATTTAACACAAGTTATCAGTCGATCTCTTTTAATATTAAGTAATTAGTATATAGCATTATCTTTTTTTTCTTCTTTATTAAAATGATTCTGTTTATATTTTGTTATTCACTTCGGCTGTGACACTTTATACATATAGTTATATGTGTATGTGGAGAGAGATAGAGGGGAGGGAGAGAGTCTTGCATAAGCAATGAGAAAATATAAATCAAATAATTATATATATATATATATTATTATCATATACATGCTTATAAAATATATTAAGAATATTCAATAGTCTAAATTCAAGCTGAACCTGTAAGCTTCTTAACATTCTAATGAATGGTGTCAAGATACACTTTTTTTATATATGTATATACGAATTATATGTATTCATGAGAGAGACAACTTGAAGGTGTTCAAAAGCTTTTTGAGTCTACCATTGAAGCTTGAAAGTCAATATAGAATAAGTCTACAACCTTCACTTCTACACAGAACTCCTCAACTTGTCCACTAACAAAAATAAAACACTTAATAATAATCATTAAAATAAACAATTAATACACAGTCTTCTCTTTTAATGTGTATATTACCATATCATAAAATTATATACACCAATCTACATATATATATTCACATGTGTAGTGTATATGTGAAACTATATATTACATACACAACATTTTTATATAAATACATGAATATGAACACATACATTTAAACATTATTTTTATCTTCAAGATGTGTTCAACACTATTTGTAAACTACTTGTTCTTGTAAAATAATCAAAGTACAAAGAAGTGCTAATCTTACCTTTCCTTTATTTATTCCCTTCTTAGAATCTAAATAAAAAGTGAAATAAAAAATAAGAGAGTGAGAGAGACACACACTTGAAATAAAAGTGGAACTCCATGGTTAACACACAATGATGATTTCACAACATTGATGCTTCCTTGTTTCTTCACCATCGCAAAAACTCATACCTTAGTGATAGTTAAAACCTTAATTTTTAATTGAATAGTGAAAATCAAAAATCCTATCTTTAAATTAAATGGTGTAAATTAATTAAGTTCAAAAAAATAATGTAAAGAATTATATGAACTTGACATAATTTGTTAAGAATGCCAATCTATAGTTGTTTTTGTCATAATTACAATGGAGTTGTAACGTGTGTACATATATCACATGTGCTATATATATATGTGTGTGTATGTACGAGATTATACACTTTAAAACATATTCATATGTTTTGTACTTCATTAAAGATATATAGTTACTTATAACCTTCATTAAAGGATAGAAATACTTATATTATATATATTATATATATATATATAATAATAATACCCTATGATAATGTTGATACACACACATATCTATTGTTGTTATGTATGGGATTACACAATTAAAACATATTTACATATTTTATATATATACTTCAATAAAGGTATATAAATACTTATAATAAATTACTATATATATTATGTATATAATATGGTACATCTCCTCATTTTGGAGAGGCATCTTTTCAAACACTTAATGTGCTTCTAGCATCCTACACTTGACATACATATCAACAAGATCAATTTCCACGTATGTCTCTCAGATATATTCATTTTAGTGCATATTTGATATAAATATGGTACTCTCAATTGTATGGATATGCATCTATATATGCATACAACTGTGTGTATGGATAAATTGACACTTCGCTTGCAAAACCAATTGTGAATCCTTACATAAATTACATCTTCAACAACCCTTACAACTCTATGATCACCCATTAACTATATTAAAATTTATATTAATTATGTGAGAGCTCGGAATATAGAAATGTGTATATCCATTAGTTCAAAACCCTAACTTATATACAAGAGCGAGTGGTCCAGATTGAATCCAATCCGACGGCTATCAAAATCCACTACGCTAATAATAGTATGTGCACATGCAGCCGTACACGTGGATCTTACATCATCCCCTCCTCTCGGAAGGGTGTAAGTTGGTTAGGGTTCTCTTGTAGACGGGCCCGGATCTGGAGGAACATCAGGAGGAGGCACTGGTGGATCTATAGGCGGCACAACTTGTTCCCGTTGCACAAAATGCTTCAACCGTTGTACATGTACAATCTCCGGAGGATCGGGTTGAATGTCGTGCCGAACCTCATAAACCTGTGGTCCTACTTGCCGTAACACTCGATACGGTCCTTTCCATTGAGGAAGGAGACTCTTAGCTAAACCACGTACCGTAAGCTTGGGAAAACGAACCAACACCAGTTCATCAACCTTGTACTCCGCAGGAGGACGATGATGCGAGTTGTACCGTTGTTGTTGTCCTACTTGTACGCGGCCCAAGTGTTCTGCTGACTCCGCACGAACCAATGGAAGGATGCTTGTCAGATACCGATCCCATGACCTAGCATCAGCAGCTCGCGGTAACCGAGACGGCAAACCCAACTCCGTTGGCAACACCGGGTCATGACCATACAAAAGCTTATATGGAGAAGTACCAATGGAACTTTGAACTCCAGTGACATAAGCATATCGGAGAGACGGCAGATAACCATCCCAATCTGAATGTTGAAAGTTCACATACTTTGCGATCATCCCCTTGAAGGTTCTAACAAGCCGTTCCACTAAACCATCTGTCTGAGGATGATAAGCACTTGTGAAAGTGTGGCGTATCCCTAATCGAGATGTCAAAACATGAAATGCCTCAGCCATAAATGCGGGACCATTATCCGAGAGAATTCGCTCCGGACAAGAATGCTGAAACACGACCCGATTCAGGAGAAACTGACCAACAGCAGAAGCAGTCGCACTAGCAAGAGCACCAACTTCTACCCAACGAGTTAGGTAATCAGAAGCAATAATAACGTACTCGTTACCAGCAGTTGACCGCGGAAAAGGTCCCATCAAATCAAATGCCACCAATTCAAACGGACGAGAAACTGCAATTGACTCCAACCGTCCTTCCGAAGCACATGGGGGAGTATTGCGAGCTTGGCACCACACACAACTACGCACATACCGAATCACATCTCCTCGCAACTCCGGCCAATAGAAAGATCTGCGCAGCTTCTCCATCACCCGACGATGTCCCATGTGCCCGCCAAGAATAGGAGAGTCATGGTAAGCATGGAGGAAGCGTGGAATGAAGATTGAAGGTACCACCAACCGCAAAGGATCATCTGGATCAGTCCCCACAAAATAAAGAAGGTCATCCTGAAGGCGATACTGTGAATGTAAATGCCTGAAAGGCAAGTCATCAGCAAGTGATGCAGGATTCTCAAACCCATCACGAAGCCTTCGAATCCACGGCTCAACCTTTTGAGCTTCCCGAACCTCATCCAAAGACGGCAAATCTAACTCTGCATTCTGCGGACACTGAACGTCAAGCACAGCAACTGCTGATGGTACGGAATCTTCATCCAAAAAGTCCACTGAAGCTGGAACAACTGGTTCCTCTGGGGCAACAGAAGAGAGAGAAGGTGGAAGAGGAGCCCGAGAAAGAGCATCAGCATCAGCCATGGAACTCCCTGGACGATGAACAACTTCAAAGTCGTAAATTTGAAGTTTCAAGGCCCACCGAGCAGTACGCCCAATCAAATTCTTTCGCTTCAACAACGAAGTGACTGCTGCATCACCTTCCAACAACGTCCGCGAACCATGCAAGTAGGCATGGAGCTTCTCAAAACCCCAAACTGCTGCTAGACACTCCTTTTCAGTTGTGGAGTAATTCACTCTCTGCTGGCTGCAATGTACGGCTGATGTATGCAATGGGATGTCGTTGGCCAGGAACACTTGTACTCTCCTGCATCAATACACCCCCGAGGCCGATGTGTCAGAAGCATCTACACGCAAGATGAAAGGACGAGTGTAATCCGGGTACGCCAAAACTGGAGGAGTCGTCAACAACTCTTTGAGATCTGCAAATGCCTGCTTGCAATCCTTAGACCAAACAAAAGAAGTCATTGACGATTTCAACAACGCGCGCAACGGTGCAGTACGATCTGAAAGATGATCCAGAAAACGACCCAGATATTGTACCTTGCCAAGAAAGCGTTGCACATCATTCACACACTTCGGCGTAGGGAACTTCAAAACTGCAACTAGTTTGTCAGGATCGACTTGCAAACCTTCACGTGAAATGCGATAACCCAGATAAGTGGTGTCCTTTGATCCAAATACACACTTAGATGGCTTCAACTTCAAACCAACTTCCCGCAGTCGATCCAAAACCTTACGTACATCACCGACATGCTCCTCCCACGTTCCATCTGAATGGATCAAAACATCATCGATGAAATCAGCAGTCACCTCCGGCATGTCGCAAAGAACCTCATCCATCATACGCTGGAAAGTTGCTGGAGCATTGCTCAAACCGAAAGGCATCACCAGGAACTCGTACAGGCCAAATGGTGTTCGAAAAGCAGTCTTGGGAATGTCCATGTCAGCCATCGGAACTTGCCAATATCCAGATGCGAGATCTAACTTGGTGAACCAACGGCTCCGCCCCAGTCGATCCAAAAGGTCTGCAGTATGAGGAAGTGGGTACACATCTGAGACGGTTACCTCATTTAACGGGCGATAATCAATGCAGAATCGAACGCTCCCATCAGGCTTCGTCACAAGGTGAGGTTCGCACGCCCAAGGACTTCGAGACTTCCGGATAACACCCTTCTCCAACATCTCTTTGACATTCGCTCGTAAGATCTTGAGCTCCTTTGGTGATCGACGCCGAACAGGTACCTTGATTGGCCTAGCTTCTCCAGTTGGAATAGGGTGGCGTGTCGCAATCTTGGCCCCAGATGACAAGTCGAAGTTGAAAAGATCAGCATACTCCTTCTTGAGTTGATCAACAACTACAGCACGACGATCATCTGATGGATCCAAAGAAGAAAAGGAAGAGCATGAAGGGAAAATGGTTGGAAATAAGGGTGAGACAAAAGTGATGGAAGCAGAGGTGGAAGCAGATGGACGAAGTGGAATAGAAGTAAGAGGAATGGAAGAAAGACGAGGGAGAGTCAAACAAGGGGGAGACTTTTCAAAGTCACACTTGGCATGATTGCGAGTTAACCAATCCATACCAAGAATAAGGTGAAAAGCTTGACTCGGCACCACCCGCAAAGATTGAAGCTCGAGCTCACAATCATCCACACGAACAACAATGTCCACTTCATCCCGCGAACAAGCATGAGTATGTCCGTTGCCGTACAGAATGAAGACTGGTTCTACCGCACGACGCAAATGAAGGCTGCAACGTGTAGCAACAGATTGAGAAACAGAGGACAAACTTGAACCTGTATCCACCAACACTGAAAGGAAAACAGGATGAGGTGTGCGATTGAAACGAGCTTGAAAAGTGAAAACCGGATGATTTGGTGCCGAGTGAACCCCTTGATGATACTCCCGAAAGAAAGATGGAGGGGTCACTAATTTATTCGCACGAGGACCCTCCTCTACTCGTGCGATTCGTCGTTTCCCGGAAGATCCACCGCATCACAACCTTCCACTGCAGCAGCACCAACCGGACGTTGTTGCCGCCATGGCCTCCATCCTGGAAATGGGGGACGCCAATCGGGAAACCGTTGACAGCGCCGATACGTGTGTCCAACCTCATCACATGCCCAACAACGAACTGCACGTCCACGTCCTCGTCCACGGGCCCCACCTTGTGCTGGTACACGAGCGGCAACAGCCTCAACCTCCATCGGAGCAGGTCCATCCCCAACATGGAGTGGAACAAGAGCACGTGAAGGCACAAGTGGGAGAGGTGACGACTCATATCGTTGTGCCAGCCTCAAAGCATCGTCAAGAGTCACTGGAGCTAGTGCATGCACAAGCCCCACAAGGTCTTGACGAAGTGCTGGCCACAACATACCTAACTTGATGCGTTCCGACATGTTAGGTTCTGCACGCAGCAAAAGGCTTCGAAAGCGAACACCAAACTGCATCACCGACTCAGACGGCTCCTGACGAATACGATGCAACTGCTGAAAAGCATCATCACAGTCGTCCGCATGCCCAAATGCACGTTTGAAGATCTCTGGAAGAATATTCCAATCGCCACGAGTTGCAACGTCCAGACCATTGTACCACTGCAACGCCGTCCCTTGAAGACAAGTAGGAAACTCGCGCAAACACTGAGCACCGTCCCACGAATGATATGTGGCAACCACAGTGAAGTGGTCAAACCAATGGTACACATCATCTCCAGGATTTCCGCGAAAGAAATCCGGTCGGACACGGGGGTTTGCAACATGCGTAGGAGGAGTACCCTGGCCTGTGAATGCTGCCATCAACTGAGAATGATTGTTCAATTGCACACGCATGGCATCCAACAACTGCATGAGTAACTGCTCCACAGACAAGGGATTTGTCTGTTGTGGATTCATGGATGAAGAAGAGACAAAATCCACAAGAAAGGAATAGATCTAGACAATGGAAAAGCTAGACCTAAGAAGACAGAGAAAAAAGACACAAATCCGAGCACTCCGTAGGGACAATTAGAGGTGCCCCTCACCTCCACCAATGTGAGAGCTCGGAATATAGAAATGTGTATATCCATTAGTTCAAAACCCTAACTTATATACAAGAGCGAGTGGTCCAGATTGAATCCAATCCGACGGCTATCAAAATCCACTACGCTAATAATAGTATGTGCACATGCAGCCGTACACGTGGATCTTACATTATAAATATACAACTCAATTTTTAATCAAAACCATATGAAAAACTATATACAAAACCAATTTTGGTATTTTAACAATTTTTAAGGACAAAGTATACTATTCAAAACCATATTTTGATGCTCAAACCATAATTTTAACTAGGAGGTCTCTTCCTCAATGGTTGGCACTCTTAATTTCACTTCTGAATGAGGCTCTTCCTCCCTTCTTTTTAGGCATTCATTGATGGTGGCCCTAGATTTACCATCTTGCATACCTTGTAGTGTTGGCCATGCAAAACCTCTGGCTCTTGTTCACTATCACTTCATGCGCTATCGTCGTCGCTTCAAGTTTCTTGCCTACAACACAAGCTTCTCATGTTTTGGAGTTCTTCTACACGAGGTCTCCCCTCTTTGAGGTACTCATCGAATATGGTTTAGCTATATGGTATGGGGGCTCATTGTAACTGTCACTTTCACTTATGTCGAGAGCAGGTAGAGGGCTTCTTTTGTCCCTCCATCCATCCCACTCTGCTTCATAGGTCATCATCGGGCGGTCTCGCATGTCCAAGTGTCGCTCATTTTCGCACATTATTAAACATGGAATTTCATTAGGATGTGCTAAGGGTTTTTCATACTTTTCTTCATCATATATGGCTTGTGACCGGCTTTGATGGTGTTGTCTTGGGTGCTCCGGTTCTTGTGAGGTTGGCCATGTGGTATTTGCATCTTGAACTCGTATGGGTGAGGCTAGAGCCAATTGTGGCATTTGGGGTACCTCCTTGCCCTTTGTTGACCTCTCCTGGTTGGCATGATGCATTCTTTTTACTAGTTGGTATTTCACTAATCTTCAGTTATTCAAATGAGTTAATCTTGGTTTTCCAATCTCTTTTTCAAGTAGCAACTCTACTTGTTATAGTGAACTTCATCTGTGTGTAACAACTATCCCTCTGTAGTTGCCACAAATGGTCGTTGGAGACTCAATAGGCCAAATGTGGGATGACTTAGGTAGTCTCAGTGGTCGCTAGAATGTTGTTGCCAATGCCCTATCCCGAGGTTCTGAATTGAGGGTCCAGCTATTACTTCAGGATGTACAGGAAGGTGTTGTGGTGGCCTCTACCCAAATGCCGCAAGGGTCCATGTACCGGTGGACTGGAGCCCCTCCCTCTAGTGCACTGTCTCCCTCTGAGGAGAAAGCAAGAAGAGGAGAGGTTGAAAGGAGATTGGGAAGGTGGACAACGGTAAACAGAAGATATATATATGTGTGTGTGTGTGTATTGCCTCTTAGAAGTATAAGGTGGCCCCTTTCCTTTAGATGGTCGAAACAAGACACACACAAGAAGATGAACTAGGACCTTGACCCACTGCTTACATTCTTGCTTATATAGTGGGTTGGGTGGTACTAGGACATAAGCTAAATGGCACTCCTCATTGGGCTACCACCCTGTGACGGGGTCTTATCCTACTGACTTAATGCACCTCCTTCACACGCCTTATTACCTTGGTGGTTGATTTGGATGATTAGATTTAGCCTATTGTTAGCATCGTCTGATAGCCATTGTTGTCAGTCCGTAGCCACTATATACATCACCCGCTCCACTGTTCAGCATTCCTTCTGAACCACTGCTCATTTGCGTATGATGGTCATTTGACAGTGGTCAAACCACCATCAACTAAAATATAGTTGATACACAATGACAAAGTTGAACCGTGCTAAGAACTAGGCTCAACAAAACTATCAACAACTCAAAACTCGTGCTGATTGGAAGTACATGAGATTTTTGTGACTATTACCTAGTATGGCAAACCCACCAAGAAGTGCTTCCATTCTTCAAACGAATCACAATAATTAAAAGTTCCTTATCATGTATCTCATAATTATTCTTTAGTGCAAGAAACTTGGGGGAGTGAAATGCTATTTAGTGAGTTGACCATCTTTACTTACATGGACAGGATGTTACCCATTATAAAGTTTGATGCATCAACATCAATGACAAAAGGTTTATCAAGATCTAGATGAGCCAATATGGGAGCATAAGTGAAGGCCTACTTCAATGCATTGAAGGTAGATTCTACTTCTAGTATCCACATAAATGGCTTGTCCTTTTATGTGAGTTTGATGAGTGGTAAGATGATTTTGAAGTAGTCCTTGATAAATTTGAGGTAAAAGTTGGCAAAGATGAAGAAACATTAAACATCCATGTCACCAAAGCAATGCTTAAACTCCAAAATGAATAGTTCGAAGTTGTTTAACAGTGGTGAGTCTTTCTCCAACAAAGGCACAAGCCAAGCTCAAGTGGTATTGATGAATAATAGTCCAACTAAACCCACTTTTGAATGATCATCAACGTAACAAATGGGTTCATCCAAATGACCAAGCAAACCTAGTTCATGAATCTATAGAACTTGGACTTTGTGCGAATCCAAGCTTGAAGACTTGCCCTGTAATAGTTGGATCTATTACATGAGTTCAACCACTTGCTACATTAGCTTTTGCCCCTTCTGATCCTGCCATTCCTTAATCTTAACAAGTTCATGTTTTCCACCATTAATTATTGATTTTTACATGTTAGTTGCTAATTTTCATACTGCAACTTTGAAAACATGTGTGTGTAATTTTATTGAGTGAGTTTTACCATTATCCTAATGTGATTGGGACATCTAGTTCAAACCATCATGGCCAAAGTCAATAATAAAATATGAGTTGAATTGTTTTAGTAAAGAAGAAAAAAAAGAATGAATTATATTAATTGCTTAGTATTAAAAGAGATCGACCAACAATTGGTGTTAAACCAACATTAGAACCTTAACCCTTAACTTCCTTTATATATTAGAACCTAGCACCCTAAACCATTGATTTTAAATCTGAAATTGAACCTTTGGTTTTAAATTTGAGATTTGTATATGAATCTTTGGTTTAGATTTGAATATGGACATAGATTTGAATCTGGACCATCAACTCTTAATCCTAAAATATTCTAAATAAATATTCTAGTGTTGGCATATTCCTAATTAGCATTAACATCAACTTAGTATATTCTAGTGGTTTATGGCATGAGAGAAATGGAATGAGTTTGGTGTGTGTGTTTATATATATAATATAGGTTGGTTTATTTTGGAATCAAAAGTAGTACACAAAGACATCAAAGCAAGTAACATATTATTAAATGCATATTAAAAATGTCAAATTTTCATATTTCAAATTTCAGCTTCAGAAAACCATGATTATCATAATTCTAACCTGATGGGTTGACTACTTAAGTAAAGATTATGGGATATATGGGCAAAAGACCTAAGCGGACCTGGATTATCATGACTAAGGCCCTCTTATAAACACTAATTAGCCCTTTGCCTAGTTTAGCTTAAGGGGAGAAGGAAAGGTTGTGATAATGATCATATAAAAAAATCATAAAGAAAGACCAAGTGGCTAAACTTCAAACTAATCATAGTGGCTAGCCAGATCATATCAAAACCATGTAAAAATTAAGTGATTGAACTTCAAACTAACCATATTGGCTAACTAGATCATATAACAAACCATGTCAACTTAATATTTTAACAAAAACTAACATAGGTTTTCATGTGGTTAGTTCAAAGTTTAGCCATTGGTTTTTCATATGGTCTTTTCAATGAGAAATCACATGTTATGACTTGTCGTGACACATGGCCATGGAGATGGTATGTATAGCAATTTCTTATTGCCCTAATGGTCAAGTGACCCAAATTTCACAATTGGGTCACTTGCCAATTGTTTTGCAAACCTTAAAAATCATATGAAAGAATACATTAGAGACTTGAAGAATAACAATGAGTACAACAACCCTTGCACTCAATTGTGATGGACTTGGACTACTCAAAATTCATGAAGAAATGGACAAGGCAAACCAAAACATAACACTAATATCTTATATTTATTCTCCACTTCTATCATCAAAAGCTTCCACTTCACCTTTACTGACAAAGCTTATATTTCAAACATTCCATCATCATTATTCACACCATTAACAAGAACTTTATTACTTCAGATGGACAATTGTGAAAGTGAGAACAAAAATAATTCATATTTACCTACTCAAAGTTACTAGTTACCAAAGATGTGTTTGAGACAATCACATTAAGTTTTCTCATGGTGGGTCACACACATGAGAATATTGATACACTCTTCACTAAGTTGTTTGACCTTTTAAAGCGATCAAATAATTTTACATTGTCATACATAATGAAACTATTCAAAAAGTGCATCTCTTATTATTTCTCTCATGATAGAGGTACTAGATTTCAAGAGTTACCTACAAGGTTACATTCATTACAAGGAACAAGAGTTGGTAAAGCATAATAAACCATTGCAATTATATTTTAATATGTGAGATAATATCAAAATCATGTAGTACAAAATAAAGCCAACATATTCAATTTGGTTATTGCTCAAAGGATTTGAGATGTTTAAATGGGCAACTGATGAGAACCCTCTTCTACCTCAAAGAGATCTATGAAGTGATGTTAAATTTTGACCTTGCAAAACTTTGATAAAGTAGATACAAGAAGATGTTTACTAGTTTTACAAGATTGGTAATGAGTGATTCACATCCTAGAGAACCATGCCAAAGTTCATAATAAATTATATAATCAAGTTTAGCCACATATAAAGTACAATAGATCACCTAAAAGGGAATTTCAAAGAGCTAGTATAGAACAATTCCAAAAAAACATGTTAACAAAATAAAGTGCTCATTTGGTGAGCCTTAAAGTATACAACATTTCTCACCATCGAAAAATCTTGACCAAAATATGTTTATACTTGTGCGAAATCTAGAAAATTTTAAAGCACATCAAGTATGTTTAGTATGGCTTTGTTCATCCATCATAACTTTAAAGGACCAACAAGTGCAAATCCAATTATACAAACCAATGGGGTTCATACACTAGCACTAGTGATCAATACTCCAAGTGGTGGAAAAGAAATGACACAAAACTTATGTAAGGGTCATGACATTAAACATTAAAAGTGTGATTTGGGCATGGAGAAAAATCTTTATGCTAAATCTATGAATGACTATAAATAAAAAAATAAATGAGGTCATTGAGCTTAACTTTGGAATAGAATTAAATGTTTAATATTAAAAGTTTAATAACTGATTCTGAGGTGTGTTTAGTTAAAGTTTAGCTAGAGTTGTTTTAAATAATGATATAATTATTAATGTGTTTTAGTGATTTAATTAGGCTTTTAAGTAGGAGTTTAATTATAGTATTTTGTACAAAGCAAACATATAGAACAGTAACTACCAAATCCAGTTTACATCTGATTAATCATGTATTTGCTCAATTACATCCATTTAATTCATTTTTATTATACAATCCAATACACACACACACACACACACACATATATACATATAATATACTTAAAACCATTAATTAAGCAATTTGACATTTTCCACAATCTTTGTATTTATTAATAAATAATAAATAATTTTAATAAATACTAAGCATGTCTAATTCATGAAGAATATACTCAAAATATAGTAAATTGAGAGCCATTGCTATTACCGTATTAATTAAAAAATGATTTTCTAATCTAAATTTAATCTAGAATATTAATTAAATAGCTGAATATTTACGTTCTCGTATTCATGTATTTAGTGAATAGTATTGTAAAATAACAACAATGTTTTATTGTCATATGCTATTATATCATAAAAATAAAGTATGCTATATTTGTCTTGCTATTAAACTAACAAAATGTGAAAGCAATTTATTTGTGTTTGTGTGTAAGGCCCTGTTAATCCTAAATCTATATCCACCATTAGCAAAGCTATCATTAATAATAGATTCATTTGCGAGCTTATCTAGACATGATAATTTGAATTATTAATATCATAAAAACTTATATTTTCTTTTGTTTCTAATAAACTTTATTTTCCATGGGCAAAAGTAGCAAGCATGTCTTACGTGTTTATCTTATATAATTAAGAGTCTAATAATGCATATGATACTCTCCCATTTAAAAGTATATTAATCATATTAAGATCTACAAGTTTCTTAAGAATTTAAGAAATTACTTAAAACTTATCATAATTAAAATAAAGCTTCTAAACGTATTAAATGAAATAAACTACACTACTTTCACGACTCATTAATGTGATTTTAAAATTACAATTTAAATTTTGAAACGAAATGCTTGATTTTCCCTCTTTTTCTTTTTAAAACAATGGTAATTACTCATTATTGCAAAAATTTAATCATATTATAGCTTCTTTGAGATCAAAATTTTATCATCGTAATATTCCCTATATACACATTACATTAACATTGTTGATATATTTAATACCAATATCATATTATATATTGGTTTTTAATATATATATATATATATATATATATATTCTTTAATTAATATATATAGTATATACAATTAGTATATATATTAGCACATATATGGTTTTCAATATGAGCATATACAAGGCTTTATATATAGTAGTAATATTATACATAGTAGTATATTTTTATGATTATTACTTAACTGCTTATGTATGTTGTTTAATTATATCTCTTTAATTAACAATTGCATTCCTTAAACAACAAACTATACATTTTCTTGATGAGCTTGTTGTGAAGTACACAAGTATTCCTTTGGTGAATATGGAATAACATATGACCAACCTCTTTCATATACATGTAAACACTACCATATGAATATGTATAAGTATAGAGCAGACACACACGCACATGTAGAAATAAACATTATATGGTTAGAATTCATCATGAGCCTGTAGCTGCTAATAACTGTTCGTTCGGTGGATACATATAGTGTATGTTTATGTGTTAATATAATATAACTTATATACATAACACACACACACACACATGTTTGCACCAGAGGATAATTGCTAAAACTCCCGATTTTTCTATTTCTCCTAATTAAATGCTTAATTAATATTGAAGTGTGGAGATTTGAAAAATTAGTCTATTTATATTTTATAGTATTTTACATACATAACATTTTAAAAATTAAAATATATTTTTAAATATACATTAAAATTCATAATTATTTTATAATCCATGCTTATTAAGTCCAAGATAAAACACAATAAAATATAATTGTTTAAAAAATTTGGCATTTGCGTATTTGATTTATTTCTTTACAATTTGCTTATATTAAACTATATATATTTAAGACCACTTTCCACTACTGGATGGTTATTCAATTCTCAGTAAATTAGAAAATATCACATCGATAATAATAACTATCATTATGGTTTTACACTTACTAGTTAATTAAATTTAAAATTAGAGCATTGGTACACACATTTAAACATAACATATTTACATGGAAAACATATAATTGGGTATGGTGCCGCAAACTCTTCAGTATTATATCTTCTATTCAATCGTAGAAACAACTCAAGAATAGTGTGTGTTATTCTTCTTTTATGCTTAATGTTTATTATTTATTTATTTGTAAATAACTTCACACCTAATTAAAAATATACAAACATGAATTAAACAAATGTTTAAAATTCTTATTGACAAAGAAGATAAATAAGCAGACTGTATGTATAATTGAATTGAGGGCACTATTGCTGTGTGCGTCTATAAAATATGTAGATATCATACCCAAACATATGTGGTTTTTTTTATTAATGCATATAATCACACATATGTATATATAACTACTTTCAGGTGATATTAATCAAAGACCATACATATATGTTTATATATTCACATATTTTGTTTAAGGATAAGCTGTACATAGATAAAGACTTATATGAATATAAATTTATAGGAGGTTTATGAAATTTCATGGACCTCTTGCAAATTTATAAACACAAATTTACAAATTATATATTGTTAACCCCGGAAGAACAAAAAGAACACAGGCAACAAGGCCAAACCCAATGCCAGTGTGCTTGTTGCGCCCCCAAACCCCTACATGTCCGAGGTGTGTGTATGCATGAGAGAGCCTTTGCAAGTTCTTGCTCCTTAGTAAATATTGTATTCTTGGGAACAAAAACTAGTGGATTAAACATTTTTGATTCAATTTATAATCAATATTTATGTAATCGCACAAAATTGCTTAGGTGTTTGATTACCACTCAAAATGCTATGTAAGCATAACATAAGTGCCATATAGGTGTCACGTATGTCATGAATTTTAAATAATTAGCAAGTGAAATATGAATTGCTGATAGAATAAATAATTTATTATAATTTAATTAGCTAAGGCAAATAATCACCTATTAATGAAAAGTGAGTGGTTAATTCATTATATTTTATTCCAAAGTAAAATATGTACTTAATTATTATTTTTTATTTCATCTCAATTTCCAACATAAATATATAAAACAATAACAAGAATGTTTTATTAATTTTTAAATAAATATGTGGATTTGTTCATATAATTATTTATATTAAACATTGTTAAAAATATTATATGGAGGTTTTTTAAGGAAATTTCTTTCATTTTGATTCATTTTCAAGATTTTTATATCTATAATAGCTAAAATTTAAATGGTAAGAGTAAAATTAAAATGAAGTTTGATAAGAGTATATGCAAAATAAATTTTTTTCAAAGAAAAAATGTTATTTTATAAAATTATAAATACTACATATTTCAAGGCATTTCATGTTCCATGTAAACCTAGGTATAAAGGGTAAAAGAATTTGCTTAATTTGCTAAATCTATATATACTCTATAATATACACAAATGTACATTATATGCACATATATATACATTTACATGAAATATATATGTCCAGTGGCATACTTATATGTATACTTGTTCTATTCATGTATAAAATGCACTTGTTTAAATTAACAATGAAAATATCTAAATTATTGAAAAGACATATTGTTAGTTAAATGTAAGTTGTAATTAAAATGGACATAGCTATAGTCTCATTTCTTAATAATTCACAATTGTAGCTATTTAGTTAGCATTTTTTAATATTAAAGGAATATCTTTAAAATATATATGTTTGAAAACAGAATATTCTATTTTGTAATCTACTCTTTAATAAATTATAGCATTCATTGAATAAAAATTAATAACATTATAAAAGTAGAAGGTATTAAATTATATAATATTATATTTAAGATTGTATGGGCCTAATATAACAATTAAGGAAGAGCATAAGAGGTACATTATATAAATATTGATGTTGTTATTAAAATATTAATATTTAAATATAACATTATTAATTAAAAATTTGTACTAGTAATAATATATATATAATATACAAAATCTTATAATAATATAGTCAATCTTCCATATCGTTTTTTAAATTTATATAGTTAAGTAAACAATTTGGTACTATTATTAAAGAGTTTATAATAATTATGAATATTAAATATATGATATTTTATAATTTTGTAATTGCTTTAAACTTCAGAAAATATACATTTTCTTGCAGTTTTGTTAATAGTGACTTTATCAACGCTTCTTGACATCCATCCATATTAAATGGATTTAACATTTATAAAACATGCTGGGTCTTTTTGATTGGGAGACCATGTTTTCTCTAAACATCCATTATATCTTTCGCTCTTCTTCTCGTGTCGCCTTTTTTGTGGTTTGAACCATGCAACCTTAACCATACTATTTTTTATGATTACTTCAGGTGTGTCGATAATTTGACCCATCCAAATAGACTGGTTATATGACACATCTGGAGTAATGAGAACTATCATTAATTTTTGAAGATCCTTGCAGCAATCAAAGTATGCTTTAGGTTTTTGGTTCCTTTGTCCAACAAAGTGTGGGGTTTGCACTTCCACATCACTATTAACTTCTATATCGTCTGTGCTTAGTGATGTCATTTCAATCTCCTCTCGCCACCTTGTTTTAGGCCAAAAAGGGTGTTGCAATTCTGTACTTGTGACAGTAGGCCCTTTTAACTCTCGAACAACAGTCTCCCAATAGTCAACCACATGCTTATATAGTTCTGAGTAACCAATTGCCTTATCAGAATTCTTTGGCATCGATTTTTGAACCCATGCCACATATTTTTTGATGCTATCAATAATAACCTCTTGTTCCTTGAGTTGGGCACTCAATGGAATAGGGTTTCGTTGTCCTTCTGGGATAAGTGGCTTTCCATCCTCTCCACTTTTGAAGAGTATTAAGCCCTCTTTCGGTAACCACTCCTGCTCTGATGGTCGTAACTTGTACTGCATAATAGGTATACCATCTCGTATGAAGAAAAAGAATTGTAGCGGCACAAGGTGACCAACTAAAGAATCACTTCCCTCTTTTATATACTCCTTGAGAAATTTTTTGAAGTCTGGCACCTTAGTCACAAGCAAAGCACAACTTTTTTTAAAAATGCAGTTTTCAAAAAGATTCATCATATGCTGTAAGGTAAGTGCACTTGTCCTTTTTGTAAAGTTGGAGACCTTGCTGAAGAACGCATCAATATCTTCATGAGTGTGACCAACCATAAGAAAACTAAGCGTGATTGTCTCAAACACACCTTTGGCAACAAGCATTGACAAGTATGCTAGCACATATCTAGAAAATAAAAGTAAGTATGAACTTGAGAAACCTTTAAGTAAATGATTTACCTATTTTTGTTCTCGCTTGCACAATTATCCATCTGTAAAAGCAAATGACGAGGAAGCTTATTTGATGTTGAGGACACATGTACACTATTTGAGCTAGATCCCTCCACTGAACCTGAACTCTCAACATGGCCATTTATTTTTTATGCAGGTTGCTGACAATGCCTCTCATATTCCCAAGTAGCCTCAAGTGCAGACGTGTTCATGAGAGCATTATGTAAAGGTTGAAAGTGTTGTTTCTTCACTTTGAGATCACTGATAAGACTTGTCTGTGAGTGGGCTTCAAGGTTTCTGAAACACATGGCCAACGACCCAATAGTGAAATTGGAGTCGCTAGACCAATGTGGAAGTGAAAAGTGTCCATATGACTCACAACCGTGTCCATGTGTTAACACACTTGTCAATGAAATCGGAAGTTTCATGACATTTCCAAGGCACTTTGGTGTTGCAACGAGCTTTGGAATGCTGGTCTTTGAATGATCCATCTTGTCATGGATCAAGCACAGGTACTCTGATGGGTGTGACACAGAAAGCATGCGGTGTGCATAGTACTGAGACCGGCAAGTTTGTTGTGCAATCATGTGGGCCTCCATCTTCTTTTGAATGGCAGTGATCACCACCAAGGTCCCTCTGATGGTAGAACGTGGTCTTTGGGATCCCATGTATACTGTACCAAGCTTTAAAGCAGATGGTCACCTTATTAAATACCATGGATGTACTCTGATAACCTGTGTCCGAGGCCATTCCATCAATACACCCACTTAGTGCAGCATATACAAACTCATGCCTTTGCTTTTGGGTGAGCGTACGAAAACATGTATATATTGGGTAATTTCATTCCGGTCTGCCATCTGACAACACTTCTTCTTGCAGCAATCAATCGTGGAAATGCTCGTAACACTTTTGGAAGATGTAGGATCCATCTTCACCCTCTTGCTGAAACTTGCAGGGGAAGATCTGCAACACATGAATCACCTTTTTCTTACAATAGGACCAATGCAAGGAACCTCTTCAAATATGAGTTGTTCTTCCGGGTTGTTATTATTGAAATTCAATCGAGAATATGTTGAACCATTTTGCCGTCTTAATTCAGATGTTCGCCACCTCACGAGAGATCCAGGATGCAATGTGCCATTAGGTGAAACCTCTGTCACAACTACATCCACGAAGTCGGACCCTAGTTTCTCTTCTGACATTGCTTCCATTGGATTTATAGCTGTGATGATGCCTTTCCCAACCTCAATCTCATGAAGAAAGAGAATCACCTTATTCATCACAGCAGGCAAGCCATCATCTGGTAAACTTGTGTTACTATTTGTTTGTGACTCTGCATATTATATGTCAGCCTTGACTTCATCCAAATTCCACAATATAGGAGAACCCTCCTCAAATTCCATTCATGGAACCTCAACATGCTTGTAAATGGTGTTCGCCCATACATACACACAAGATCCTTGGGCAATATTGTGACATGATGCATTATCATCTCGAACTTCCACAGTTCCAGTGCCAACTATCTCGTTGTTCCGAAAGACATACTTTATCTCTAGTATTAAACATATTGTCATGCACATAAATAATTATGTTATTTATGATATCTGTTTATGTAATATTTTTAAGAAATCTGAACTGCAGTTGCTTAATAATATGCATGTGTAATAATACATAATTATGTATATAGATAATATCTCATGCTTGATTAATACAACTGATGGGCGGGATTAATCCCGCCCACGACTTCCTCCGACGAGGAACGGTGGGCAGGATTAATCCCACTGCCGACTCTACAGAGTCGACGGGATTAATCCCGCTGCCAATTCCCTCCGACAAAGAAGAATCAGCGGGATTAATTCCGCCGCTGGATCTTCCTAATCGGAGAGAGGCGACAGGATTAATCCTGCTGCGGACTTCCTCCAACGAGGAAGAAGAGGCAGGATTAATCTCGTTACTGGATCTTCCTCGTTAGAGAGAGGCGGTGGGATTAATCCTGCCGCAATTCCTTCCAATGAGGAAGAGGCGGCGGCATTAATCCCGCCCACAACTTTTACAACGGGGAATAGATGGCGGGATTAATCCCGCCCACAACTCTCTCTGAAGCTATGATTTCAAAGAGATCTTAGAATAAATCCTGCTCATAAATCTTTAAAACAAGGAAGTGGTAGCAAGATTAATCCCGCCACCTTCTCTGCCTCTTAGAATGATTGGCAGGATTAATCCCGCCAACAACTCTTTTTAATAAATTCAGGGAACTCTTTATTAGTTAAGAAAGTTATCGGTGAGATTAATCGCGCCGCTCTTTTTTAAAAGCGGAGAAGCATTGCCCGGACTAATTCTGTCATGGTTATCAAAGAGATAGTGACGGGATTAATCCCGCCACCTCTTCTAAAAAGCGAAAAAGAAATGGCCGAATTAATCCCACCGCCCCGGCTAACTGAGAATATTAAGTTAAAAGGATATTTAAATGAGATAAATCCCTAACGGAATATATTGTAATCCTAATGCATTCTTTATAAGTATATCTAAATTTGTTTATAATACTTACTTGTAAACAGCACTAAAGGCGCCGTGCTTTTTTATAAACAATAGCACCCAATTTAATGTCATTTCTGAGCTGATCATTATGAAGAAAAAAGAAGATCTAAATAGCCAAAATACAGAAATGAAGAAACCCTTGTCAAAGAAAGAACTAAATTTAAATTTGAGTGGGAAATTAAATGTATTTTCAAATTTATATGTTAGACCGACAATACTTATGTCAAAAATTCAAATTTTTTGAAAAGAACAGAAAATAAAATTTAAGATGAGTTAACACAAATAACTGACACTCTGACATATATATTCTTCAATTCCAATGAGTGTTATAAAATTGTATTTAATGTTATTCAAGTGATTCAAGCTGTTTAATATTATGAAATTTTAGTAATTATTCTATATTCTTAATATTCAAGTATATATTATTAAGTTTATATATATATATATATATATACACTTATACAATAAATAAATTGATATATTATTATGTATCATTTAAAATATATTCATAGTCTGTTTATTAATATTATTTTCTTAATTACTCAAGTAATTAATTTACATTTCTACTATTAATGGGATTTTCTCAATTAACTTCTTATTATTTCAAGAATATTCCAATGTTAAACCTTATTATCAATATTAAATTATATATTATTAAAACTATATATGACTATATATTAGATAAAATAATGTATTATTATGTATAATTTAAAATATGTTCATAGTGTGTATATTAATATCATTTTCTTAATTACTTGAGTAATTAATCTTCTTTATATTAATGGGATATTCTTTATTATTTTCTTATTATTCCAAGAATATTTCAATATTAAACATGATTATCATAATTAATTTAGTTAATTATTTTAGTACTTGATCTATATTTGTATATTTAATGGGATTTTTCTCAATTAATTTCTTATTATTTCAAGAATATTCCAATGTTAAACCTTATTATCAATATTAAATTAATTTATATTATTAAAACTATATATGGCTATATATTAAATAAAATCATATATTATTATGTATAATTTAAAATATGTTTATAGTGTGTTTATTAATATTATTTTCTTAATTATTTAATGTTTGTTTTGCACACATATATAAACACAATCATAAATTTATATATACACGTGTACACGCATTAGAAGCACTTAGTACATAGACACATATGCACACACATGCACAAGCCCTAAACCAAACTAGAGAAATATGTTGCTTCTTTATTGAAAAACATCATGTTCAACGCATGTACGATCTATATGTACTCAGTGTGTGTGTATATAACAAATTGAATTTACACATATAATATATATGTATGTCTGTGTGTATACACGTGTGTATGTATATATGTATACTAATATATGTAATGTGTACGATTTTAATTTGTTAACACTTTCTCTATTCTCTCATACATACACAGTGTCACCATGCATAATCCCTTCTCTCATACATACACACCATGCATGATACATAATATGTACTAATGTTACAATATTATGTATTATGTATGTATATTTGTGTATAATGTGTATATGCACGTTGTAATTAAAATGGGCATGATACGTGAAAATGGGAATATAAAATAAATTACTAATTAATACTTAAGTTTTAATTATTAATTAATCATTTAATTAATATGTAATTAAGCCTTAAATATTAATTAATTAATTAATTAATCCTTCAATAACCTTACTTAGTAAGGAATATTCCTAAAATATCTTAGAATATTCATATTATTCTAAAAATAGTTTACAATAATGAAGAAATACTATCAAACATAATTACAAATGAAATCATTTTCTTATCAACATGTTAATTTTTTATAAATACTTTCTTTCTATCATACAAAGAAATCTTTTCATTTTGTCTAAATCATCACTCTCCGGATTAATCAAATCATTTTGGTCAATATCTTGATGTTGTTGCCACCACTTAACACTCTCACGAATGCAATTGGGAGTTGCCATCCTTGTTAATACATAAGATGTGATAAGAGAAGGTCTGCATAAAGGCTCATCTAAAAACTGACGTTCCTTAAGAATAATATTATAAAGCGCCCGGTTGCTATCCTTCATTTTATAAAATTCAATATCACGAGAAAGAAAAGCTTCAGGAAATGTATGATACGGTGGATACTGCTCACAAAAATTTTCGAGATTCTTCTTTCTGAGGCACGTATCCAAGTAGTTCACTAGCTCATCCATGATATCGGTATCAGAATATGGATCGAAAGTGATTGGATGAATACAAGCAATGTTTTGGTTGAGCATAGCCTTCTGAGGAGAGTCGTCTACTACTAAGATATGTGCATTCTTCGTTATCCTTAAGCGACTGATCTCCCCATGAGTCCCAATTATTCTTTCATTCTTGAAGAAGTATGGCTTGCTTTCCTTTCTTATATTGTGAAATTCGAGAGGTTTATAACATTCGCTGGTCAAAAATCCAATCTTTACGAATCACCTCTTCTGCAACACTACAATGTTTCTTAAGTAAACTCAACAGCGGTGTTAAGTTATGAATCTGCATGCATGACCAAATCCCCACAAGCGCACCCATCTCCTTAAGCTTTTGAAAGAGACGATCCAACCCTGGACGAAAAATAATATCATATCGAAATTTACCATGACAAGGAATGAAATCTCCTTGTTTGATTTCTGTTTTTCTATCCTCGGGCCTTTGTCGATGAAGCAGAACACCATTGACATCCAACAACACAATATGGCCATGAGTAACATGAGATAGCGTTGCCTCTTGAATACTTTGCAAATCACTTGTTTGCTCCCTTTCACATTTATCCGTTGCCACTATTTCGTTGCCTATCCCTTCATCATTTAATTGTACATCATCCTTACAAGATTCAGATATTGCATGCGCTGAAGAAATTGATTTCGGAACTGAAGCCAATAAAAATGATGATGCAAAAACTGAAGTGGCCCCCATGGTAACGATGTTTTGAGCTGCATTATTATCCATTTCCTGCATGAACTCTGTCATTCTGACATGTGGCACAAGAAATTGTCGCCAAACCCCTCTCTTACCTCATGGCAATGCTGAAAATCCATGTTCTCAATTATTTCATTACATCTGCAAAATGATAATTAGCTGACCTTAAAATTATCAAGGTATATTATTTACCTTGTTAATGTGTGACCCATGTTTGAACTAAAAGCTTCATTAATCCTTGAGAATTTATTTTCTGTACAAATATAAAAGAAATATACAAAAATGCCTTATGTTACACTCATTTACAACTATTCATCACTCTATCAATTCATTATCAATTCTTTCTTCGCTTTACCTTCTGAATGAGGCGAAGAAGGTCTAAGCCGCTTGTGAGATGGTTCAAGATCTTCTGCATCTTCTATTGATGTTTCCATGGGTCCTGGAGTGTGCGAATGTTCTGTACTCCTCGAGATAACTTCCGGTCTAATATCTGATTGATGTTCGTTCTCAGACTCCGAGATTGAACCAGATTCACCTTCAGAGCTATCGCACTTATCTGGAGGGAACTTTCTCAAATACGCCTTTATGGATTCGTTGGGGTACTCAGTTGAGACCCAATCTATCCACTTGTTCAGGTCCTCAACCATGGTCTTATCCTTCTCAACGGCAAACACACATGTATGCCGAAGGTAACACTCCTTCAAGACGGACCCCCTAGTGCAGTAGTCAAAAACCCACGCATCACTGTGAGGACCCCTGATCAAGTTGACGATGCTCCGTGCCGCTTGACTTGTAATGTTTGGATAACGTACATTGCCGAATACGTCACTCATACCTATCGGTGTATCGGATGGAGGTTCAGGGCCGTTGGAGTGCAAACAGATGCCTGGCCAGTCATTTGGAAGCTTGAAATTGTTTGGCGCATTCCTAACAACCAAGTGAACAACAGTATCAATGCACTTGGGATTAGCATCGTTCATATAAAATCCTGTCCAACGATGTCTATTCTTCTTGGCGAAGGCGAAGGCAAAAGTATCGGTGACATGAGCAAGAATCAAGAAATAAATACCTGAAAAAGTAGGTATCAGTGAAGAGCGCAAGCATGAATTCAATAATAAATACCTTCTATGTATATGCTTGCACGGCTAAGTTTCTCCACCAGATCCTCTAGTGCCCTATCTGTCGAAAGATTTTTTGACACCCGCCGATCCATCACGAACAATTGAAACGGTTTCCTACAAGCAGTGATGTTACCCCATAAAGTCTCCGAATCTAACAACAAACATCTGTAGGGCTTGTCGTGATTCGTAGCATCCTCCTTTATAAGGTTCAATTCGGTTCTCCGCTGCTGAAGGACTGCCATAAGAGAAGGCGTCATCCCAATGTTCTCCTTTTTGGCGTTGGCGTGCAATAGATTCTTGCCTAGATCTTCCGATTGGTTCACCCATTCGACAAGCATATCATCGTTCGTCACATGCAAATATTTGCTAACCTCTTCATATGTTGAAGTCGAGGTCCAACCCAGTTTGTGGCAGTGTATTCCCAACCACTCCTTGAAATGCCTGACCGTCTTCAACTCCATTGCCTTGAGATGAAAAGGAGAGGTTGGGCTGCTGTTATTAATTTGTAGTTTGCCATCGATCACCAAATCAGCCAAGACTTCCATCTCCTCCATCGTTGTTCCATTTAAAGGCTTCAACCATGTGAGCTTGAAATCGTTGTCTACATCCTTTGTAGATTGAACAGACTTAGCCTTCGGCGTCTTACTGGGTTTCTTTGCAGACTTTTCTGAGGGCTCCCCTTCACTTGTCTGCTTCTTCTTCAGTGTTCCTTTTGAAAAGGATTCCATAATCCCCAACCATTTGGCAAAGATCCTATCTTCGGGGCAAGAAATCAACATCATCAGAAATGATGTTTCCTTCCCGCCCACCTGGGCAAAATCAACTGCTGCAATTTCTTCAACTCTCTGAGGAAAAAGACAGATTAATATACCGGCGAGATAAATCCCGCCCAAACAATTTGCTTACCCGGTATTCCGCAGATTGTGTATTCCCTGCGGTAGCTCTTTGTGGTCGCTGAAGAGATTCCCACACGGCTCGCGTGTGTTTAAACTTCTCCCATATTTTGCTGTTGTAGTGGTTGGTGTCGGCAGCGTCCCATTCCGCCGATAACTTATGGTACTGCTCGATTGTGAGATTCGGCTTAGCTAAAAACGCCGATCTTTTTGTCAGCTTCTCACGGGTATGCTCGGAAAGTTTTGTTGCCATCGTTCCTTTGTTGTGTTCATCGAGAAGTCGTTGGGCTGCCGTTATTGTGTGCTGGCCACTAATGATGTAGTACTTGATAGATCTTTTATTCTCCGTCTGAATCTTCATGAGTTGTTCTGGTGTTGTGATCCAGACTTTGTCAGCACCCTTCTTCTTTCATAGTATGGACACAAAACAGCATTATGTGGAACGGTATAAGAATTGTCGTCCTTCATCTTCTCCATGAGCTCAGCTACACGTTCCTGGTTGAGTGGCCTGTAATTGAAGTTTGGGTTGACGCTGCAATATTTAACCCTACAAGGATAAATCTTATCATCCAACATCATTTCCTTGTGACTTATTGCAGCATGAGATGCCACAGGTGCAGCTGACAAAACGATTGATGATTTTCTTTTGCGATCCGAATCAACATGTGTGATCCCGACTGCAGCTGTTCTAGTGTTCTCGGCACACTCTTCCAGCTCCCGAAGCTTCCTAAGCAAATTGAACGTGATCTGTAGAGAACCTGAGACCGAGCCACCTTCTCAATCTCCTTATGATGTCGCTGTGTTCTTCTTCAATGTGAAGAGGGAAGATTGCTCCACTTGCTGATTTTCTGTATTGTGAAGCAATATCTCCTGACAATACACCTACTCGATGAGTCTGAAGATCTTCGAAGTAGACATCCAGATGGATCCCCTCCATAGATGGGCTTTCGTTGAGTTGAAGAAGAACTCCAAGGTCAACATCATTAGTGAACACGTGAACGTCATTATCCACAAGTCGACAAAACCACCCGAGATTAATGTTGTAACTGACGACCTCTGGATCCGAGAACGTGACATTGGATGGAACAAGGCATATCTGTCGAGCATCGTCCAATCTGGGTTCGCAGCCTGCTTTCGGGTGCTTGACTAGCGAATCTACTTTCCATTGTTTTGCTTGTCCATGAGATGTGACAGAGGTTAATTTGACAGCACCATGGTTGCTCCAATGCGCTTCCCATTTATCTTAAAATATGGCCAAGTTGATTCCAGAATCCCCCTGCCCATCTCTTCTCCTGCTCTTGTCTTTAATGTCACTTCAATTCCACATCTGAATACAAAAATGATTAGTTCAAGTATCCGAGTATAACAGATTTTATTTTAATTCTTACCCAGAATTTGACGACGACTCCATACTAATGACTCGATCTCCTTGTTTGATCAAATCGTCCTTCTGCAAAATAATACACTATAAATATAAATTATATAAAAACGCACACACACTTGTATAAACCCGAATATACAAAAATAATACACAGAGAGAAGTAGACGTAATTAACTGTCCGAAGCTCACATTTGTGTTAGTGCAAAAGAAAGATAACATTTCGTTTTAGAACCACCACAAATGTGAGCTCTGGACAGTTTTACATAGATTCCTAGCTTTTACTCGAAATATTATGATAAGATGATAAAAGTAAATAAAATGAGATATGCAACTTATATATACTAATACACATATATATTCACATGGAATTAATCTCGCCACCCCTTCAATGCCTCCTGAAAGAGTGGGCGGGATTAATCTCGCCACCTTTCTGGAGGCCTTGAACGGGAGTGCGGAATTAATCTTGCCACCCTTCTCGGTCTCAGAGAGAACTGGGCAGGATTTATTTCTCACACCCCTTCAGTGACTCCAGAAAGGAGGCGGGATTAATCTCGCCCACCATGTAAGTGATGGTTAAATGAATTTCCCCACCCTTCCCAATTCTCTCCATTGGTATGTTGAAAACCTTCTACGTCTCAGACAGAAACGTTTGGGATTGGTCCGACTCACCAATGGAGAAAAAAAGGAAGGGTGGCGGGATTCATTCCTCCAACAGGCATTGAAGACTCGGCGGGATTAATCCCGCCGCCCAGGGCCTTCACTCGGTCCCTATGCGGCGGGATTAATCCCGCCGGACGCCAATTTCCTTCCGGAATCGGGCGGGATTAATCCCGCCGCCTAGGCACTTCAGACAGGCCAATGGCGGCGGGATAAATCCGCCCGATTCCGCGTAGGGCATGCGTACGTGGCGGGATTAATCCCGCCACCATGTAAGGGATGGTGAAATTAATCCCACCACCCTTCTCAGTTCCCTCCATTGGTATTTTGTAAACCTTCTCCGTCTCAGACAGAGTTAGTCGGGATTGATTCAACATACCAATGGGGTAATGAAGGTTCGGAGATTAATCTCGCCACCGGGTAATGAAGGTTCGGAGGCTAATCCCGCCGCCCTCTCGTAAATCATGCGCTCACACATATATATTGGCTGCGGCATTTTTGAACAGGGATGGTGGGGGCGGGATTAATCCCGCCGCTTATATCCTGCGGAAGTGCCTGAGCGGCGGGATTAATCCCGCCGCCCTCCGCGAAGGGCATGAGCATGGGGCCAGATTAATCCCGCCGTTCATGTCCTGCGTGAATTCCCTGGGCGGCGGGATTAATCTCGCCGCCCATGGCCTGCGTGAGGGGCCTCGGCGGCGGGATTAATCCCGCCGCTCATCCCCTGTAAATGCCCTGCGCGGAATCCGGCGGGATTAATCCCGCCCATTAGAACCTTCACACAGGCCATTGCCGGCGAGATAAATCCTGCCGCATTCTGCGCAGGGCATGGGTGAGCGGCGGGATTAATCCCGCCGCCATGGCCCCAACCATATAGCGGTGGGATTAATCCCGCCGCCGAGGCTATAAACCTATAGCGGCGGGATTAATCCCGCCGCTCGAGGGGCTTAGCGAGATAAAAACACACACATATATATATGTGTGTGTGTGTATATATATATATATGTATGTATGTATGTATAGGAGTGTACGTGTGTGTGCAAGAGATAGATAAATAAATAAAATTATACAGTACTGGTACACCTAATATATGTGTGTACATAGGTATATATATGTGTGTGTATGTATATCGTGTGTATGCGTGTGAGCGAAACAAATAAAATCATACAGATAAACAAACACACACACACATATATATACACAGGAGTGTGCGTGTGTGTGCGAAAGATAAAACTAATAAATAAATAAATAAATTATACAGATAAACACACACATATATATGTGTGATATAGATATATAATCTATAGAGAAAGAAAGAGAGTCTGTGAATATATAAGCATATATATAAACTAGTGTTGTATGTATGTATATATGTATATAGGTATATATATATGTGTATATGTATATTGTGTGTATGCGTGTGAGCGAAACAAATAAAATCATACAGATAAACAAACACACACACACACACATATACATACACAGGAGTGTGCGTGTGTGTGCGAGAGATAAAACTAATAAATAAATAAAATTATACAGATAAACACACACATATATATATGTGTGTATATAGATATATAACCCATATGAATATATAAGCATATATATAAACTAGTGTTGTATACTATTTGTTAATATGCATTGATTATATATATATTATATATATATATATATATATGTGTGTGTGTGTGTGTGTGTGTGTGTGTAAAGCAGTGCGGTGTGTGGGAGAGATAGATCAATAAAAAAAAATTTACAGATACTGGTACACATAATATATATATATATATATGTGTGTGTGTGTGTGTGTGTGTGTGTGTGTGTGTGTGTGTGTGTGTGTGTGTGTGTGTGTGGTGTGTAAAGCAGTGTGCGTGTGTGTGGGAGAGATAGATCAATAAAAAAAATTTACAGATACTGGTACACATAATATGTGTATGTATATATGTATATAGGTATATATATAATGTGTATATGTATATCGTATGTGTATGCGTGTGTGAGCGAAACAAATAAAATCATACAGATAAACAAACACACACCCACACACACATATACATACACAGGAGTGTGCGTGTGTGTGCGAGAGATAAAACTAATAAATAAATTTATACGCACACTCCTATACATATATACATACATACACACACACACACACACACACAGATCTCACCTGTGTGCACAGCCGCCGCCGCCGATTTCACAGCCGCCGCCTCTTGAAACCCTAAGAATATACCTAAACCCTAAAGGAATTAAATATATATATTAACCCTAATAGAATATTCCTTCTGAGAATATACTTAAACCCTAAAAAGAATAAAATATAGATTCGCCCTAAACGAATATTCTTTCATTATATTATTAGCGCGTGCGTGTGCGTGGGTGTATCACATACACCTCAAAAATATAAATCATGCAGGGATTTAACATGTGTGTGTCCATGAGAGTGTTAAAGTTTCATGTGTATCAATACATACATACACATTGCATATATTAATACACATAATATATACATACACACGTGTATACACACAGACATACACACATATTAGTACATAATATTAGAGAGACCGAGTACATATTATAGATCATGCATGGTATATGTTTGAGAGAAGAGAGAGAGTACATATTAACATGGATCATGCATGGTGTGTATGTATGAGAGAAGACAGAAAGTACACATATATACATACAGAGTACACATATATACATGCACACGTGTATACACACAGACATACATACATATTACATGAGTAAATTCATTGTGTTACATATTAGGGTTTAGGGTTTAGGGTTTAGGGTTTGCTCCCAACAAGCTTAATATAAATATTACACATGTAAATTCAATGTGTTACATACAGTCACACAGATTGAGTACATATATCATACATGCGTTGAACATGATGTTTTCAATAAAGAAGCAACCTATTTCTTCAGTTTGGTTTAGGGTTGTGCATGTGTGTGCATATGTGTTTTTGTAAGTTCTTGTAATGCGTGTGTAAATTTATGATTGTGTTTATATATGTGTGCAAAACAAACATCGAATAATTAAGAAAATAATATTAATAAACACACTAGGAACATATTTTAAATTATACATAATAATATATGATTTTATCTAATATATAGCCATATATAGTTTTAATAATATATATTAATTTAATATTGATAAAAAGGTTTAACATTTGAAATATTCTTGAAATAATAAGAAATTAATTGAGAAAATCCCATTAATATATACAAATGTAAATTAAGTACTCAAATAATTAACTAAATTAATTATCATAATCATGTTTAATATTGGAATATTCTTGGAATAATAAGAAAATAATAAAGAATATCCCATTAATATAAAGAAGATTAATTACTCAAGTAATTAAGGAAATGATATTAATATATATATTATTAAAACTATATATGACTATATATTAGATAAAATGATGTATTATTATGTATAATTTAAAATATGTTCATAGTGTGTATTAATTTAATATTGATAATAAGGTTTAACACATGAATATTCTTGAAATAATAACAAATTAATTGAGAAAATCCCATTAATATATACAAATGTAGAATAATTACTGCAATAATTAAGAACAAGACTAATTTAATTATGATAATCAGGTTTAATATTAGAATATTCTTCAAATATTAATAAAATATTAATATCCCATTGATACTAGGAAATGAAAACTAAATACTCGAGTAATTAAGAAAATAATAATAATAAACAGACTATGAATATATTTTAAATGATACATAATAATATATCAATTTATTTATTGTATAAGTATATATTTATATATATATATATAATATAAATATACTTGAATACTAAGAATGTAGAATATAGTCTAAAATTTCGTAATATTAAACAGCTTGAATCACTTGAATAACATTAAATGCAATTTTAAAATACTCATTGGAACTGGAGAGTATATATGTCAGAGTGTCGGATATTTGTGTCAACTCATCTTAAATTTTATTTTCTGTTCTTTTTAAAAAATTTGAATTTCTGACATATGTATTGTCGGTCTGACATGTAAATTTGAAAATGCATTTAATTTCCCACTCAAATTCAGATCTGGTTCTTTCTCCGGCAAGGGTTTCTTCATTTCTGTATTTTTCACTCTTTAGATCTTCTTTTTTCTTCATAGTGATCATCTCAGGAGCGAGATTAAATTGGGTGCTATTCTTTATAGGAAAGCACGGCGCCTTCAGTGCTGTTTACAAGTAAGTATTATAAACAAATTTAAAAATACTTTAAGATTCACTCTCTTACATTCTCTCTTAAAATTACAATTTAGGGGTTTAGAAATGCATTAGGATTATAATATATTCCGTTAGGGATTTATCCGTTTAAATATCCTTTTAACTTAATATTCTAGGTTAACCGGGGCGGCGGGATTAATCCGGCCATTTCTTTTTCGCCTCTTGAAGGTGGCGGGATTAATCCCGCCACCATCTCCCGGGCAATGCTTCTCCGCCACTGAAAAAGAGTGGCGGGATTAATCCCGTCGATAACCTTCTCAACTGATGAAGAGTTACCAGAATTTATTAGAAAGAGTTGTCGGCGGGATTAATCCCGCCAACCATTTTAGGAGGCAGGGAAGGGGTGGCGGGATTAATCTCGCCACCACTTCCTGTTTTAAAGATTTGGGGACAGGATTTATCCCGAGATCTCTTTGAAATCATAGTTTTGGAGAGAGTTATGTGCGGGTTTAATCCCGCCACCCATTCCCCGTCGTAAGAATTGTGGGCGGGATTAATCCCGCCTTGGACTCCCTCCGACAAGGAAGAGCCGGCGGGATTAATCCCGCCGCCTCTTCCTCCTCGAGGGGGAGTCCGGCGGGATTAATCCCGCCGACTCTCTCCGGCGAGGATGAGTCGGCGGGATTAATCCCGCCGGACTCCCTTCCTCGTCGGAGAGAGTCGGCGGGATTAATCCCGCCGGACTCCCCCGAGGAGGAAGAGGCGGCGGGATTAATCCCGCCGGCTCTTCCTTGTCGGAGGGAGTCCAAGGCGGGATTAATCCCGCCGACTCTCTCCGAAGGGGTTGAGTCGGCGGCGGGATTAATCCCGCCGGACTCCCTTCCTCGTCGGAGAGAGTCGGCGGGATTAATCCCGCCGGACTCCCCCCGAGGAGGAAGAGGCGGCGGGATTAATCCCGCCGGCTCTTCCTTGTCGGAGGGAGTCCAAGGCGGGATTAATCCCGCCGACTCTCTCCGAAGGGGTTGAGTCGGCGGCGGGATTAATCCCGCCGACCGTTCCTCGTCGGAGGGATTCGTGGCGGGATTAATCCCGCCCATCAGTTGTATTAATCAAACATGAGATATTATCTCTAAACATAATTATGTATTATTGCATATGCATATTATTAAGTAACCGTAATTCAGATTTCTTAAAAATATTGCATAAACAGATATCATAAATAATACAATTATTTATGTGCAGGACAATATGTTTAATACTGGAGATAAAGTATGTCTTCTTCGGAACAACGAGATAGTTGGCACTGGAACTGTGGAAGTTCGAGATAATAATGCATCATGTCACAATATTGCCCAAGGATCTTGTGTGTACGTATGGGTGAACACCATTTACAAGCATGTTGAGGTTCTGGGAATGGAATTTGAGGAGGGTTCTCCTGTATTGTGGAATTTGGATGAAGTCAAGGCTGACACAGAATATGCAGAGTCACAAACAAATAGTAGCACGAGTTTACCAGATGATGGCTTGCCTGCTGTGATGGATGAGGTGATTCTCTTTCTTCGTGAGATTGAAGTCGGAAGAGGCATCATCACAGCTATAAATCCAATGGAAGCAGTGTCAGAAGAGAAACTAGGGTCCGACTTCGTGGGTGTAGTTGTGACAGAGGTTTCACCTAATGGCACATTGTATCCTGGATCCCTCGTGAGGTGGCGAACATCTGAATTAAGACGGCAAGATGGTTCAACATATTCTGGGTTGGATTTCAATAATAACAACCCGGAAGAACAACTCATATTTGAAGAGGTTCCTTGCATTGGTCCTATTGTAAGAAAAAGGCGATTCATGGGTTGTAGATCTTCCCCTGCAAGTTTCAGCAAGAGGGTAAAGATGGATCCTACATCTTCCGAAAGTGTTACGAGCATTTCCACGATTGACTGTTGCAAGAAGAAGTGTTGTCAGATGGCAGACCGGAATGAAATTACCCAATGTAGACATGTCTTTCGTATGCTCACCCAAAAGCAAAGGCATGAGTTTGTATATGCTGCACTAACTGGGTGTATTGATGGAATGGCCTCGGACACAGGTTATCAGAGTACATCCATGGTATTTAATAAGGTGGCCATCTGCTTCAAAGCTTGGTACAGTATATACGGGATCCCAAAGACCACGTTCTACCGTCGGAGGGATGAGTGGCTAGATGGAGCGCGAACCTCAGTTCATGGGAACACTGGCTTGGTCAAAACCCGCTCTCACATCATGGCAGCCATAGAGATACTCAAGGCTTTTGTGGAAGCAAATGCAGACAGGATGCCTCACAAATGCCGAACCACAAATGCAGGGGTCAGGGAAAATCTCAAGGTTTTACCTTCAATCTACACTCAATTGAAACTGTGTGAACATGTGAACAAGTGCCTCAGTTTGATGGGGCTCCAAGCAATCTGCACTGGTACCTTCAACAACATATGGAATACTCATTTTAAGGATGTGGAGATTGCAAAACACTCTAGCTTTTCTAAGTGTGACACTTGTACATCATTGAAGGCTGCAGAGGCTTGTGCAAAAACCTTGGTGGAGATCACTACCATTCAAAGGAAGATGGAGGCCCACATGATTGCACAACAAACTTGCCGGTCTCAGTACTATGCACACCGCATGCTTTCTGTGTCACGCCCATCAGAGTACCTGTGCTTGATCCATGACAAGATGGATCATTCAAAGACCAGCATTCCAAAGCTCTTTGCAACACCAAAGTGCCTTGGAAATGTCATGAAACTTCCGATTTCATTGACAGGTGTGCTAACACATGGACACGGTTGTGAGTCATATGGACACTTTTCACTTCCACATTGGTCTAGCGACTCCAATTTCACTATTGGGTCGTTAGCCATGTGTTTCAGAAACCTTGAAGCCCACTCACAGACAAGTCCTATCAGTGATCTCAAAGTGAAGAAACAACACCTTCAACCTTTACATAATGCTCTCATGAACACGTCTGCACTTGAGGCTACTTGGGAATATGAGAGGCATTGTCAGCAACCTGCACAAAAAACAGATGGCCCTGTTGAGAGTTCAGGTTCAGTGGAGGGATCTAGCTCAAATAGTGTACATGTGTCCTCAACATCAAATAAGCTTCCTCGTCATTTGCTTTTACAGATGGATAATTGTGCAGGCCGAGAACAAAAATAGGTAAATCTTACTTAAGGGTTCTCAAGCTCATACTTACTTTTATTTTCTAGATATGTGCTAGCATACTTGTCAATGCTTGTTGCCAAAGGTGTGTTTGAAACAATCACGCTCAGTTTCCTTATGGTTGGTCACACTCATGAAGATATTGATGCGTTCTTCAGCAAGGTCTCCAACTCTACAAAAAGGACAAGTGCACTTACCTTACCGCATATGATGAATTTTTTGAAAATTGCATCTCCAAAAAAAGTTGTGCTTTGCTTGTGACTGAGGTGCCAGACTTCAAAAAATTTCTCAAGGAGTATATAAAAGAAGGGAGTGATTCTTTAGTTGGTCACCTTGTGCCGCTACAATTCTTTTTCTAGTTACGGCCATCAGAGTAGGAGTGGTTACCGAAAGAGGGCTTAATGCTTTCAAAGTAGGAGAGGATGGAAAGCCACTTCTCCCAGAAGGACAACCAGACCCTATTCCATTGAGTGCCCAGCTCAAGGAACAAGAGGTTATTATTGATGGCATCAAAAAATATGTGGCATGGGTTCAAAAATCGATGCCAAAGAATTCTGATAAGGCAACTGGTTACTCAGAACTATATAAGCATGTGGTCAACTATTGGGAGACTGTTGTTCGAGAGTTGGAAGGGCCTACTGTCACAAGTACAGAATTGCAACACCCTTTTTGGCCTAAAACAAGGTGGCGAGAGGAGATTGAAATGACATCACTGAGCACAGACGACATAGAAGCCAGTAGTGATGTGAAAGTGCAAACCCCACATTTTGTTGGACAAAGGAACCAAAAACCTAAAGCATACTTTGATTGCTGCAAGGATCTTCAAAAACTAATGATGGTTCTCATTACTCCAGATGCGTCATATAATCAACCTATTTGGATGGGTCAAATTATCGACACACCTGAAGTAATCACAAAAAATAGTATTGTTAAGGTTGCATGGTTCAAACCACAAAAAAGGCGACACGAGAAGGAGAGTGAAAGATATAATGGATGCCTAGAGAAAACATGGTCTCCCAATCAAAAAGACCCAGCATGTTTTAATAAATGTTAAATTCATTCGATATGGGTGGATGTCAAGAAGCGTTGATAAAGTCACGATTAACAAAACTGCAAGGGAATGTATGTTTTCTGAAGCTTAAAGCAATTATAAAATTATAAAATATCATATATTTAATATTCATAATTATTATAAACTCTTTAATAATAGTACCAAATTGTATACTTAACTATATAAATTTAAAAATGATATGGAAGATTGACTATATTATTATAGGATTTATATATATATTATTACTACTACAAATTTTTAATTATAATGTTATATTTAAATATTAATATTTTAATAACAACATCAATATTTATATAATATACCTCTTATGCTCTTCCTTAATTGTTATATTAGGCAATATATTATTAATTTAATACATTCTACTTTTATAATGTTATTAATTTTTGTTCAATGAATGCTAATTATTTATTAAGGGTAGAATACAAAATAGAATATTCTAAAGAATATTCTCTTTTCAAACATATATTCTAAAGAATATTCCTTTAATATTAGAAAATGCTAATTAAGCTAAATTGCTAATTATTAGGAAATGGGACTATAGCCATGCCCATTTTAGTTACAACTTGCATGTATGTATATATGTGTACTAATATATGCAATGTGTACAAAATTATTTTTTTAACACTCTCTTTTCTCATACATACACACCATGCATGATCCATCCTAAACTCTAAACCTAAACCTTAAACCTTAAACCCTATGTAACACATTGAATTTACACATGTATATCTATGTGTATACACGTGTGTATGTATATATGTGTACTAATATATGCAATGTGTATGAATTTAATTTGTTAACACTCTTTCTCTTCTCTCATACATACACATCATGCATGATCCATAATATGTACTGTCTCTCTTCTCTCATACATACACACCATGTATAATCTATAATATGTACTCTGTCTCTCTAATATTATGTACTAATATGTATGACATTGTATATCTATGTATATAATACTATGTGTGTATATATGTATTGCTACACGTGAAACTTTAACACTCTCATGGACATACACATGTTAAACCCCTGCATGATTTATATGTTTGGTGTATGTGATACACCCACGCACATGCATACACACTGATAATATAATGAAAGAATATTTGTTTAGGGCGAATCTATATTTTATTCTTTTTAGGATTTAAGTATATTCTTAGAAGGAATATTCGATTAGGGTTAATTATATTCTATTTCCTTTAGGGTTTAAGTATATTCTTAGGGTTTCAAGAAGAAAGGTGGCGGAGGCGGCAGCTGTGAAATCTCCCTCTCTCTCACACACAGGTGAGATCTCTCTCTCTCTCACACGCACACTCTTGAGTTTATTTATTTATTTTTATTTACATATACATTATATGTGTGTGTATCTCAATAATAAAACTTATTTATCTATCTCTTGCACACACACACACACTCCTATACATATATACATACATGTGTGTGTGTATCTGTATAATTTTATTAATTTATCAATTTTATCTCTCGCACACACACGCACACTCTTGTTTATTTGTATTTTTTTTGTTTCGCTCACACACGCATACACATGATATATATAACATATATATACCTATACATATACTACATACATATTATGTGTACCAGTATCTGTATAATTTTATTTATTTATTTATCTCTCGCACACACATGCACACTCCTACACACACACACACACACACACACGTGTGTGTGTGTGTGTGTGTATATGTATAATTTTATTTATTTATTAATTTTATCTCTCGCACACACACGCACACTCCTGTATATATATGTGTGTGTGTGTGTTTGTTTATCTGTATGATTTTATTTGTTTCGCTCACACACGCATACACACGATATACATAACACATATTATATACCTATGTACATATATACATACATATATTATATGTACCAGTATCTATATAATTTTATTTATTTATCTATCTCTCGCACACACACGCACACTCCTGTATATACATATATACACACACATGTATATATGTGCGTGTGTGTGTGCGCGCGCGTGTGTGTGTATCTATATAATTTAATTTATTTAGCACACACATACGGTATACATATACATATACATATGTGTGTGTGTATCACTATAATTTTATTTGATTTATTTATCTCTGGCACACACACGCACTCTCCTACACACACATATACATACACACACACACACACATATATATGTGTGTGTATTTGTATAATTTAATTTAATTTATAACGGCGGGCTTTGGTTAGCCTCGCGAGCGGTGGGATTAATCCCGCCGCTATATGGTTAGCCCCGCGGGCGACGGGATTAATCCTGCCACTATATTGTTAGGGCCTCGACAGCGGGATTAATCCCGCCACCAAGGCCTTTCATGCAGGGCATGAGCAGCAGGATTAATCTCGCCGCCAAGGCCCTTCATGCAGGGCATGAGCAGCGGGATTAATCCCGCTGCCCATGGCCTGCGTGAAGAGCCTAGGCAGCAGGATTTATCCCGCCGCCAATGGCCTGTGTGAAGGGCCTAAGCGGCGGGATTAATCCCGCTGCATTCCACGCAAGGCATGGGTGTGCGGCAGGATTAATCCCGCCGCCCATGGCTTGAGTGAAGGGCCTAGGCAGCGGGATTAATCCCGCCACACACCCATGCCCTGCGGGGTGCGGTGGGATTAATCTCGCCGCCCATGGCCTGCATGATTAATCCCGCCACATGCCCATGCCCTGCACGGAGGGCAGCGGGATTAATCCCGCCCCTCACCCATCCCTTCTCGAAGGGCGGGGGATTAATCCCGCCATCTATATATGTGTGTGTGTGCATGATTTACAAGAGGGCGGCGGATTAATCTCGCCGACCCTTTTATGCCTTGTGGCGGGATGAATCTTGCCACCTTTCTTTTTTTCCTTCATTGGTAAGTCAAATCAATCTCGACTACCTCTATCTGAGACGGAGAAGGTTTACAGCATACCAATGGAGGGGACTGAGAAGGGTGGCGAGATTAATTTCACCATCCCTTACATGGTGGGCGCCGCCGCCTTTCTGGAGCCCCTGAAGGGGTGTGCCAAATAAATCTTGCCCAGTTCTCTCTAAGATTGAGAAAGGTGGCGAGATTAATCCCGCACACCCATTCAGGGCCTCCAGAAATGTGGCGAAATTAATACCGTCACCCTTTCAGGAGGCATAGAAGGGGTGGCGAGATTAATCCCGCCCCACCTTCCATGTGAATATATATATGTATTAGTATATATAGTTGCATATCTCATTTTATTTACTTTTATCATCTTATCATAATATTTTGAGTAAAAGTCAGTAAACTATATGAAACTGTTCAAAGCTCACATTTGTGGTGGTTCTAAAACCAAATGTTATCTGTCTTTTGCACTCTCACAAAGGTGAGCTTTGGACAGTTAATCCCATCCACTTCTCTCTGAAATAGAGGGGTGTATGTGAATTTATCTGTGTGTTAATTTTGCTTATTCAGGTTTATACAAATGTGTGTGTGTTTTTATATGAATTGTATTCATAGTGTATTATTTTGCAGAAGGACGATTTGATCAAACAAGGAGATTCAGTCATTAGTATGGAGTCGTCGTCAAATTCTAGATAAGAATTAAAATAAAATCTGTTATACTCGAATATGTGCTTGAAGAACTAATCATTTTTGTATTTAGATGTGGAATTAAGGTGATATTGAAGACAAGAGCAGAAGAAGAGACGGACAGGGGTATTCTAGAATCAACTTGGCCATATTTCAAACTAAATGGGAAGCGCATTGGAACAACCATGGTTATTGTCAAACTAACCTCTATCACATCGCATGAACAAGCAAAACAATGGAAAGTAGATTCACTAGTCAAGCACCCGAAAGCAGTCTGCAAATCCAGATTGGACGATGCTCGACACATATGCCTTGTTCCATCCAATGTCACGTTCTCGGATCCAGAGGTCGCCAGTTACAACATTAATCTCGGGTGGTCTTTATCATTTTTTACTATGACTCGACCCTTTACTTTGGAGTTTGATTGTTGTTACTTACCGAGTTGTGTGGTGAACCCTAGTTGTAATGAGAAACAGCCCTGCTTAGTGCACTTAGGTGTTTAGGGATAGTCCGGCTGGCTGTCACTAGGTACCTTGAGAAAACTTTAGGCGAAGGTAGTACTTACCCTCTAGAAAACTCTCCCCCAGTTTGACGTTATAAAAGATAGGTTTTCCATTAAATATAGCTTGTCAAAAAGGGTTAGGGACACCCCTAGGGTTGACCTAACCCTAGGGTTGACCTAACCCTAGGGTTGCCCTAACCCCACGCCCTAGTACCCCCCTAGGGGTTAGGTTTAGGGTTAGGTTAGGACAACCATTTTTTCCAAGGGCTGGCATTTCCGTGCCAGCCCACTTACTCATTTAGGTAAACGGGGGGGGGGAGGTTGGGGGGGTCCATCACATAAATAAGGTAGAGTATATTCTTGGGTTCAAAAGAGAGCTCGTTAACCTCCTACTGGTGCAAGCTAAGCTTGTGTCGTCAAGGTGCAACCCTTTGTTGTGCCGCCCTAACTTCCACATGACAGGGGTACAACCCACCCTAGGGTTAGACTATCCTTATCGTTGGGAGGATCTTGCTTTTGAGATAGGGGCACGTCACTTCCAAGGAGTTAGTCAGATTCCTTGGTCCAAAAACCTGCTCGCAAGCTCAAAGGCATTACCCGAGTTCACGTTCCATAAAATTAGTGGTTGAGGCCTTGCTCTGGCCGCCTCAACCACGCCAAGCTAGGAACGACACCTAAGGCTCGGCTAGTCCGTGTAACATGATTCACAAAGTGAGTCTCGTTCGTGGGCTTAGTCAGTTAGGGGTTTGAGTTCCTAAGGCTTGGGTTCCTAATAAGGGTTATTTTACCAAATTCTGTGGGGTTTCCAGAGAGGGGATTCCAGGGTTGGTGCCTGGCAAGCCGCCTTTGTGGCACCATGTAAAAACTCTGACAATCTTGTCAACTTGTGGATAATGATGTTCACGTGTTCACTAATGATGTTGATCGTGGAGTTCTTCTTCAACTCAACAAAAGCCCATCTATGAAGGGGATCCAATTAGATGTCTACTTCGAAGATCTTTAGACTCATCGAGTAGGTGTATTCTCAGTATATATTACTTCACAATACAAAACATCCACAAGTGGAGCAATCGTCCCTCTTCACATTGAAGAAGAACACAGCGACATCATAAGGGAGATTGAGAGGGTGGCTCGGTCCCAAGTTCTTTACAGATCACGTTCAATTTGCTTAGGAATCTTCGAGAGTTGGAAGAGTGTGCCGAAAACATTAGAACAGTTGCAATCTGGGATCACATATGTTGATTCGAATCGTAGAAGAAAATCATCAGTCGTTTTGTCAACTGCACCTGTGGCATCCCATGCTGCAATAAGCCACAAGAAAATGATGTTAGATGATAGGATTTATGAATGTAGGGTTAAGTATTGTAGCGTTAACCCAAACTTCAATTACAGGCCACTCAACCAGGAACGTGTAGCTAAGCTCATGGAGAAGATGAAGGACAACAATTCTTACACCGTTCCACATAATGCTATTTTGTGCCCATATTACGAAAGAAAGAAAGGCGTTAACAAAGTGTGGATCACAACACCAGAACAAATTATGAAGATTCAGACGAAGAAAAAAAATCAATCAAGTACTACATCATTAGTGGCCAGCACACAATAACGGCAGCTCAACGACTTCTCGATGAACACAATAAAGGAACGATGGCAACAAAACTTTCTGAGCATACCCATGAGAAGTTGACAAAAGATCAGTGTTTTTAGCTAAGTCGAATCTCACAATCGAGCAATACCATAAGTTATCGGCGGAATGGGACGCTGCCGACACCAACCACTACAACAGCAAAATATGGGAGAAGTTCAAACACACGCGAGCCGTGTGGGAATCTCTTCAGCGACCACAAAGAGCTACTGTAGGGAATACACAATGTGCGATGTACCGGGTAAGTAAATTGTCTAGGCGGGATTTATCTCGCCGGTATATTAATTTGTCTCTTTTTTTTAGAGAGTTGAAGAAATTGTAACAGTTGATTTTGCCCAGGTGAGCGGGAAGAAAACATCCTTTTTGATGATGTTGATTTCTTGTCCCGAGGATGGAATCCTTTTCAAAAGGAACACTGAAGAAGAAGCAGACAAGTGAAGGGGAGCCCTCAGAGAAGTCTACAAAGAAACCCAGTAAGACGCCGAAGGCTAAGTTTGTTCAATTTACAAAGGATGTAAACAACGATTTCAAGCTCACATGGTTGAAGCCTTTAAACGGAACAACGATGGAGGAGATGGAAGTCTTGGTTGATTTAATGATTGATGGCAAACTACAAATTAACAACAGCAGCCCCACCTCTCCTTTTCATGTCAAGGCAATGGAGTTGAAGACGGTCAGGCACTTCAAGGAGTAGTTGGGAATACACTGCCACAAACTGGGTTGGACCTCGGCCTTAACATACGAAGAGGTCAACAAATATTTGCATGTGACAAATGATGATATGCTTGTTGAATGGGTGAATCAATCGGAAGATCTAGGCAAGAATTTATTGCACGCCAACGCCAAAAAGGAAAACATTGCGATGATGCCTTCTCTTATGGCAGTCCTTCAGCAGTGGAGAACCGAGTTGAACCTTATAAAGGAGGATGTTACAAATCACAACAAGCCCTACAGATGTTTGTTGTTGGATTCGGAGACTTTATAGGGTAACATCACTGCTTGTAAGAAACCGTTTCAATTGTGATGGATCGGCAGGTGTCAAAAAATCCTTCGACAGATAGGGCACTAGAGGATTTGGTGGAGAAACTTACCCATGCAAGCATGTACAAAGAAGGTATTTATTATTGAATTCATGCTTGCACTCTTCACTGATACCTATGTTTTCAGGTATTTATTTCTTGATTCTTGCTCATGTCATCGATACTTTTGCCTTCACCTTTGCCTTCGCCAAGAAGAATAGACATCGTTGGACATGATTTTATATGAATGATGATGATCCTAAGTGCATTGATACAGTTGTTCACTTGGTTGTTAGGAATGCACCAAACAATTTCAAACTTCCAAATGACTGGCCAGGCATTTATTTACACTCCAACGGGCCTGAACCTCCATCCATCTGATACACCGATAGCTGAGAGGATGTATTCGGCAATGTACGTTATCTAAACATTACAAGTCAAGCAGCACGGAGCATCATCAACTTGATCAGGGGTCCTCATAGTGATGCATGGGTTTTTGACTACTGCACTAGGGGGTCCGTCTTGAAGGAGTGTTACCTTCGGGATACATGTGTGTTTACTGTTGAAAAGGATAAGACCATGGTTGAGGACCTGAACAAGTGGATAGAGAGGTTCTCAATTGACTACCCCAACAAACCCATACAGGAGTATTTGGGAAAGTTCCCTCTTGAGAAGTGCGATAGCTCTGAAGACGAATCTGGTTCAATGTCGAAGTCTGAGGATGAACTTTAATTAAATATTAGACAAAAAGTTATCTCGAAGAGTACAGAACATTCACACACTCCATTACCCCTGGAAACATTAACAGAAGATACGGAAGATCATGAACCATCTCACAAGCGGCTTAGACCTTCTTTGCCTCACTTAGAAGGTAATAGCATAGAAGAATTGTTAATGAGTTCTTAAAGTGATGAATAGTTGTAAATGAGTGTAACATAAGGCATTTTTGTATATTTCATTTATATTTGTACAGAAAATAAATTCTCAAGGATTAATGAAGCTTTTAGTTCAAACATGGGTCACACATTAACAAGGTAAATAATATACCTTGATAATTATAAGGTTAGCTAACTATCATTTTGCAGATGTAATGAAACAGTTGAGAACATGGATTTTCAGCATTGCCATGAGGTAAGAGAGGGGTTTGGCAAAAAAATTTGTGCCACATGTCAGAATGACAGAGTTCATGCAGGAAATAAATAATAATGTAGTTCAAAACATCGTTATCATAGGGACCACTTCAGTTTTTTCATCACCATTTCTATTGGCTTCAATTTCTAAATCACTTTCTTTAGCACCTGTAATATCTAAATCTTGTAAGGATGATGTACAATTAAATGATAAAGGGATAGGCAACGATATAGTGTCCACATATAAATATGAAAGGGAGCAAACAAGTGAGTTGCAAAGCATTCAAGAGGCAACGCTACCCATGTTACCTATGGCCATATTGTGTTGTTGGATGTCAATGGTGTTCTACTTCATCGACAAAGGCCCGAGGATAGAAGAAAAGAAATCAAACAAGGAAATTTCATTGCTTATTATGGTAAATTTCGATATATTATTTTTTGTCCAGGGTTGAACCGTCTCTTTCAAAAGCTTAAAGAGATGGGTGCACTTGTGGGGATTTGGTCATGCATGTAGATTCACAACTTGACACCGCTGTTGAATTTGCTTAAGAAACATTGTTATGTTGCAGAAGAGATGATTTGTAAAGATTGGATTTTTGACTAGCAAATATGTTATAAACCTCTCAAATTTCACAATATAAGAAAGAAAAGTAAGCTATACTTCTTCAAGAATGAAAGATTAATTGGGCTTCATGAGGAGATCAATCAGTTAAGGATAATGAAGAACGCACATATCTTAGTGGTATACGACTCTCCTTAAAAGGCTATGCTTAACAAAACATTACTTGTATTCATCCAATCACTTTCGACCCATATTCTGATACCAATACCATGGATGAGCTAGTGAACTACTTGGATACGTGCCTCAAAAAGAAGAATCTCGAAAACTTTTGTGAGCAGTATCCACCATATTAAACATTTCCTAACGCTTTTCTTTTTTGTGATTTTGAGTTTATAAAATGAAGTATAGCAACCGGGCGCTTTACAATATTATTCTTAAGGAACGTCATTTTTTAGATGAGCCTTTATGCAGACCTGGTCTTATCACATCTTATGTATTAACAAGAATGACAACTCTTAACTGCATTCGTGAGAGTGTTAAGTGGTGGCACAACATTAAGATATTGACCAAAATGATTTGATTAATCTGGAGAGTGATGATTTAAATAAAATGAGGAGATTTCTCTGTATGGTTAGAAAGAAAGTATTTATAAAAAAATTAATAAGGAAATGATTTCATTTGTAATTATGTTTTAATAGTATTTTTTAATTATTGTAAACTATTTTTAAAATGAAGAATAATATAAATATTCTAAGATATTTTAAGATATTCCTTAATAAATAAAATTATTGAAGGATTAATTTATTAATTAATTAATATTTAAGGCTTAATTATATATTAATTAAATAATTAATTAATAATTAAAACTTAAGTATTAATTAACAATTTATTTTATATTCCCATTTTCATGTATCATGCCCATTTTAGTAACAATGTGCATTTAAGTATGGAATGTAAAATGTGTCATTGTAAATTTCATGTACAATGGCATTTTTTTAAAAGTGTTAAATCATCATTTAAATGCAATGTGATGTTCCTCATGCATGTATGGTACTCATACATGAGCATGATGTATAAATGCATATGCATCATGCCATGCAAAATACTCATGAATACATACATATATATATTATATATATATACACTCACTTTGTGACCCATTCAGTTGACAAAGTAAAGAGCAATCTCAATTCGTGTGTGAATTGATTCATGAAGTGAGATGCTATCTCACTTTATGACTATGTCATTTAATGAAGAGTCACCCTCACTTCATAAACCAACTAACTCATAAAGTGAATAGCCATTTCACTTTGTGAATCATTTGGATTAACGAAATAATTATTGAAGAATAGCTAAGTACATATTAACCATTTAGATTTGAAAAAAAATTATTTTCTGGGATTATAACTCATAATTATTTTTTTATTTTTTTTAATTGTGCGTTGCAATAGCTATATATAATCTCTTTTTTTACAATGTCATTCACTTAATCTAATTTTTAAAATTGTTATTCAAGAAATTAATTGTGTTTTAAAAAGTGTAATTAGTCAATTTTTATATTTATACTTTATAAGTACTAGTTGGTCTATAGGTTAAAAGTTGTTTTAATTTATGTGAAAAAAAAATGCCATGTGATAAAATGATATATTTCTGCTATTTACAAATTAATTAATTATTATGTACATAGAACTTAAGAAAAAGAATGCTCTTTGCATCTTTACTATAGGATAGCATTATAATTCTTATTTTTTTATTAACAAATGTTATTGACAATTGTGGGTACACAAGATTTTTTTAGTTTCTATTTTTAAAATATCTTTTTAACTATGTGAGTTATCATAACCTATAATATGACCAAATGTTAATTTACATATCTTTAACTCTTTTGTTATAACTTTTGAAGATGCACATAAATCTTATGTGCCTCGACCACTTCACTTAAAAGGTTTAATTTTCACATGGTAATACACATATTTTGAGCTTGTTATAATGTATATTAAGGGTATATTAATGTTTTTGATAAGTATACTTAAGGATAAATATAAAATCAATAAACAAATGTGTTCCTTTAACATTTTTTATAAGTGAACCCCCAAGAAATAAATAAATAATTTATTTATTATTCACAAGTTTAATTAGTGCTAAATGAAGCTTTGTCTTTGTAAAATAACTGTTATAGAGGAAGAGGAAGAGCCTGCAATCAAATATATGCACAATGTAGAAGAAATAAGCCTGCAAGATGAAAGTGATAATCTTTCATTCGGTTGAAGGAAGAAATTGTAAATAATTGGACTTTAAAAATTAAAGATAATTATGAATGCTTGTTCAAAAGGGAAGAAGTAACAACAAGAGAATGAAGAATTTTTATAAAAATTATAATAATGGTAGTCCATGTACGTTTATAAAATATGGACCTCAAGACTAATATAAGTTGTTGTATGCTTTAGTAGTGAATCTTTATTTAGAGTAGGGCTCCTTGTAAAGGTGAGACGGTGTTGTATCAAATAATAATCTAATGAAAGTGTATAATTAATGTGTAATTAAATTGTGTACTTTAACATAATATGCAGTACAACATTGAATACACATTTGTTATACACTTATTCTCAAGCTCTAAGTGTATTTATAGGTGCATGGGTATATGCTTAATAAAAGTTACAAAAGTTATTTCTTATGGAAAACCAGGTTCCTTTTTTGAGTTTAAGTAAAGTTTCTCTTTTTACATTATTGACCAGTTTAGGGAGTGAACCCAAGTTAAAGCTTCTCTTATTTTGTGGAACAATTTGTACAAATTAATGTGGAAAATCACAATTTATACTTAGTGCATCTACTGGCCATCTCTAAAGATCACACGTTTCAATTGATACGTTCACATTGCACTTGTCGTGATAAGAGTCTCTCTGAACATTATATCTATTATTTTATAATTTCAAATTGATCACAGAAACATTCGAAAAAACTTATGCAAAAAAGCATTTCCAATCATGTGTTATTATATATATATAATATATATATATATAATATATATATATATATATGTGTGTGTGTGTGTGTGTGTTTATAAAATACATAAATATACACTTGTATATGTATCCACTGAACCAACATTTACACTACACAACAGTGTGTGTGTAAATTCTAGCAGTACAAATTCAACAAAAATTGGAAACAAGACAATGAAGAAATCTTAATACTTAATTTAAGCATGACCATCAAAAAGAATTACATATATGTATCCCAATCGCACGTTATAAGTGTGCTTGCTATATACATATATTCTACACTTTAACTGTATAACGATATCATTGAAATCATGGGGCATTATTTGATAAACAAATATACCATCGAAAATGTAGTTTTATCCTTCCCTTACAAAAATGAACACACAATTATATGGATGAACCTGTGCAGATGTTCTATATAAAAGTGCCTATTCTGCAATGTGTGTGTGTGTGTGTGTGTGTGTGTGTGAGAGAGAGAGAGGTGGAATTAATTCAAAATTTTCATAGTCTTTACAAAATTGAGGCGCACTGTGTGCGAGAGAGAGAATTCATTCAATCTTTTCCTAGTTTAAACAAAATTGAGGCGCACTGTGCAGTATCTTCGTGTCAATGCTCGATGTAAGAGAGTGAGATTTGTGAGGGGAAATTGATTCAATATTGTCTTTACTCTTTACCAAATTGAGGCGCACTGTGCAGTATCTTGGTGTCAATGCTCGATATCAATTTCTTGCTCAACCGCATCGCTTGCCTTCGTCTATCCTCCCGGCTCATTTCTGGCCGGCTGTTTGAGTGGCAGTCATATTCTTTTGACCGACATTCTTCTTGTTCACGTCCCTTGTGTCTCTTTCCTCCGCCATCACTATTCTGGGCTGTTCTTGAGCTCTTCTTGCCAATTGATCATCTGCGCAGCTGATTGTAGCCATTTGACCTTCCCTTCTTTCGGGCCGGCAGCCATTCCTGTGGAGTTTGGCAGGAGGCAACCCCCGAAGGCCTACCGCTTGTGCCCTTTCAGCCTCAATTGCGTCCTCAATGTCATTGGGGGAGATGTGTCCCCCTCTCCATACTGATGAACGAGAATCTGTGCCTTGCAGCTCCTTGGCTGCTCGTCGAACTCAATAGTGAACTCACGCATCCTCTTGCGGGAAGACAGGATTGAATCCACAATTCTGTCGAGCCTGCGGCTTACCTTGTCAATGTCCATGCCGGCCATTCTGTAACCCTACGCCTCGTACCGCCACCGGCTGAATTTATACTGATTTATTTGTATTTGGATCCACTGTTCTCGATAAACATGTTATTCAGATTTATTATAAATTATAACTCATAAGAATTAAATTCAAATGTTTTTAATTCTACTTAATAGATTAACCTTCGTTAAATACAAAAGGATGTCATTACAGACATCTTATGCTCTATTTTATGTTAAACTACTATTACTTTTCATGTGCTTATTTTCGCAAGCACACATACGTAAAAAAGAAACATATTTGCAGTGCATTTATTTTTCTCACGTAACTTGCCAAAATATTTAAGGAGTCATATTCTGATTGTAAAGCAAAACTATTCATGTTTAACTTATTGTATATATATGTATCTTGATTATCTATTTAAATACACGTTTAAATGTGTTGTACATTTATATACAAAGTACTTGTTTGGTCCCTTGTAAAATCAATATATGTATGCCCCCTGGTGTTTAAAGAAATATACAGCACGCAGGTAAGTGTAAGTATGTGTATATATTTGACAGCTTAAGGGCATACATACATTCTATACTATTGTATATATATGTATCTCAATTATCTATTTAAATACACGTTTAAATGTGTTTGTACATTTATATACAACGTACTTGTTGAGTCCCTTGTGAAATCAATAGCCATTGTTTTGTTATATGTACGTCCCATTGGTGTATATATACAGCACGCAAGTATGTGTATATATTTGAAAGCTTATGGGCATATATACATTTGGCGGGAAAGTTTATCTGCAGGAAGTAGCCTGGTTGCAGTATGAATACCATGCACAGGCTTGACAGAATCGTCGAATTTACACTTTCTTCACTTAAGAGAAGGAAGGAATCAGTTTGGAGTTCCATGAGCAGACAAGGAGCTGCAAGGCATGGGTACTCATTTAACAGTGCTGAGACAATTGAAACCACGTAGGAGGTGATATTACTTTTGACCTTATCTTTTTGCATGAACGAAAGGGTCTGAGAGTACATTTATATTCTGTTCCATTTTGAAACAAAAATGCTTTATAACATGAGATATTCATTTCACACTTATACTTTTTGTCTTGCACTTTCAATCATCACTTTTGTAAATTTTTTAATTAAAATGATATATATGTTCTGTATATTGTCTAATAGTATTTGTTTGTGAGCATGGATACATTATAAATTAATATGTTGAATTTATATAATTGAGTAATATGTACATATCATAATCACAATGCAAATATACATCATTATTATCTTTAATTAAAAAAAAAAAGAATGATAATCTTTTCACATAACTTAAGATTCTTCCCGGTCCTCTTCTTCTCCCTCTCTTCTCCTCCTCACCTTCAATATATCACTTTTAAACTTCTTTTTAGACACAACTCCATTCACCCATGAATCTTTCTTGGTCTAATTTACATTCAGGATTAGAACCAAACTTGTAAAAATGGATATTTCTAAAAACTTCTACCTTGGACTTCAAACTGTAGAACTCTTGGCTACTTTTTATTCACAAGCTCTGTAACCTCCTTCATGTTAGCATAGGTCACTCATTTCTTGCTTAATAATATATCCTTTTAGTGAATATACAAACATATGTGCATGTATGCATAAGTTTAAAACATACATCATCATTATCAAATAATATTTATATAATATCATTACATGGCAGTTAATTATTATATACACATATATAGGGGCCTTTCGCACATGACATTAACATTAACTTCTCTTCGCACTTGAAAACATTAAAATTTGACATTAATGTTTTATACGATTTAAATTAACGTGTTTTCACACTTGCCAACATTAACATTAATGTCAACATTAGCATTAACATTAAAATAGAAAGGAGTTGGGTTTTTTTTAATGACAAGAATTTGCATCAGTAAAATTACAACACTACATTAACTTATTATTCCACTGAATATTCATTCAGAGTTTGAGATGCGGCACTAGAGCAAATCTATAGCACAGTGATCAAGTTTCCACTCAGGTAAACTCCTTTCACTCTAAGCATGTTAGGCATACATCTAATCGGGAATCTATAGTTTTCCCGACTGCATCCTCTCCGAACCCAGGTGTCACCCCTTCTTAATAGCCTGGAAGTTCTCAATCTCCATCAGTATTGCCTGATGAATCTTCACACTCCACAGCTCACATAGAAGGTGTGGAGGAAGAGGTAGAGATGGTGGAAGTTCGGGCTAACACTGCCCCCGCAGTAGGTGCCCCCCAACTGGTTTTTGAACTCCCCGCCAAGCTAAATGGTCCAAGGAAGAAATGATTTGCCTCATCGGGTTGAGGAGAGCTCAGATCCTTCAGGTTGACCAGCATCCTGATCAGCGAGGCCGAATGAAAATTGCGAGAGAGAAGTGGAGTGAGATTGCCAAAGACATGGCTAAGAGCAGCTTCACGGGGTGAGACTGGAAGAAATGCAAGGACAAGTGGAGCAACATCAACGGGATCTACAAAGACATCAAGTTGTACAACAAATCCCTGGGCTACACTGAGTATTTCCAGATGAATTCAAGCAAGCGGATAGCAGCTCATCTCCAATCTATGGATCGTGATGTTTTTGATGAGATGGAGGGGACTCTTCATGACAAGGCAAACATCAAGCATGTGAAGATACTTGACAGTAGTGCTACACAAGAAGCAGGGACTCAGCCGAGCAATAGCCACCGAACCGGCAAGTGCAAAGCTTTTGTGATCGATGACAAGTTTGCAGCAGATTTTGAAGCAGCTCAGCAAGATGTAGAGGCTGAGACCGAGGCGGTGGGGTGGAGGCCGATGTTGAACCAGAGATGATTCCTAGTGATCGGGAGCCTAGATCGAATGGTCGAGCCTACAAAAAAGCTCAGAAGACTCAAAGCTCGGTGCTGGCAGATGTGCTCAAATCCGGGAATGTTGCTTAGCTAAAGATGAATGCTGAGGACGAAGCCAACAAGTCGAAGAGGTATGTAGAGAGGATGGAGCTTAGCAGGGAGCTTGTCTCCATTGAGGAGCGATGACTGCAGATGGAGTCGGCTTCCCAGAATGCTTTCAACGTGATCCTGGCCTCTCTGGTTGCAAAACTCCATGGTACTCTTTTTTCATGTGCATGTGCATAAGCATTTGCATGCATATTTATTTCAAAATATATACTTAATTTTTTGTTTGTTTTTTAGCCCGAATCCTCCAAATTAATGTTAATGTTAGAAAAATAGATATGAAGATGTTTTGTGTTAATTTTGAGTTAAAAAGTTAATGTTTTCAGTCTAAATAGGTATTTAGTATTAATGTTGACATTAACATTATTTTAAGATAATGTCTCATTATATAAACGCTGGTGTGCATATGGTGGCGATAATATTTTAATATTAAATTAATGTCAATATTAACTAAAGTTAATGTTAAATGTCATGTGTGAAGGGCCCTATAGTATTCTAAAAGATACTTTATGATACATATTTTGTTCCATTACACACACACACACACACACACACAATATATATATTTCTTGCAATTACAACTACTGCAATTGTACATAAATGTGGCCGATTAGGAGCTTCGCTTACTTATAGGTTTGCTTTGCTAGCAATTCCCTCCAAACATCTGGCAACTACAAAAGAACACAATAGAATAATTACTATATACTCACAGAAACATGAAATAAGCATTAGATGGATGCATCTATACATACAAAATATAAATTTATAATAGAAAATGTACAAATACGTTTTTGGCAATTATACATAAAAAAGAATATCCTTTTGACAATACAAAGTCAGTATTAATACATAATACATTATATTACAACAATAATATTCATGAATATCTATTTACATGTATACTTTTACCTGGCGTGTCAGTGACACATCTTCCTTTTTAAATTCCTTGTTCTATTGTTGCTTCTTGAAGGGAATGCTATAATTGTGTGCACAGCAAATCACTACAATCACACACACACACAGTAGTCGCATGAACATGCGCACACACATTCAAATGCATTACAACACAATATCATGAGGAATCTGCATAGAACTTGTATACTTTATATATTACATGCTACAATACATTATAAATTATACAAATGATCAACATAAAGTCAATGACACAATGTTTTTTATGGATGTTGTGTCGTGCCTATGCTCTCGTTGCTAGGAGCGTCAACCACTATAGCACTTTACTGAATTGTTTGGGTAGGTGGCTTGACAACAGCCTTTGACTGAGTAAGTGCTGCTCTTATTTCCTTGGAGGATGATGCCACATAGGTAATGGACCCTTGCGATGTGTTGCTTGTTTGTCTACAAGGTGTGCCTTTTCTAATTGTCTGCATAAGAACAATCAAATTAAGTATATATCATTAACCTGTGCAGGCAAGATGATACCTCCTCAATTTGGTCCATTTGACTAACTATGTTCTTATTGAAATGGGATCTGATTCATCATTCTTTTTCATAGTTGCATCAACATCTTTGTATATGTTGTATGAGTGTGCAATGGATGTCTCCGCGTGTTCTTTATACCTTTTATAAACTCATCATTTGAATCCCATTTTTATACAACACGCTCGTCAAGGTTAAATTCTCATCCTATTCAATAAATAAATATGAAAAGATAAATGCAAAGGATGAAGACTTTGAAACTATCATATCGAATAAATTAGGATTTAAAATGAATTATACAATGAACAAGAATCACAATTGGACATGAATTCAATTTTGAATTTTGCAAGAGATGCAGTGTATAATAAAAATAATAAAATAATCTCATTAATTAGGAAAGAAAATATTATACATGTGCGAGAGGGATTGGACCAACAAAAACATGATTAAATCAAGTTATTTAATGCAAATCTTTCATCCTCTTGTAAGGAACATATATGTTGTACACGTGTTTTATAATTATAACATGTGATTAAAAAATTAAATAATATTAGGCCACTGTTTGCTAAGGGAATTGAAATAGACTTTTTAGCACTTGAGAAGTCTTTAAGCATGTTTTCCCTCTCATACGAATGTTTTGGATGACACATCGTACATTATGTAACACACAAACTTATATTGAAGCCAATAATTTAAAATCCTTACAATATATATTATGATGTATATCTTTATATCTTTATATGAAATAATATGACTAAACAATATGCTTTTTTTTTTGTTGTGAAATCCATAACATGGAAGTTATAACACCCCATACATATACATGCTAAGAATATAATAAATGAAATGGCATATTCTTAACTTGTGAATATGCTGTTTTTTTAACGATTTGCCTTGCTGCTCAGTCACCCACAAGTGGCATGGCCAATTTATTGACTGCACAAGTCTTGCACAGAATCCTATTAGATGGAAATGGTCACACGGTGGGTTAGAAAATATCGAAAGGTTTATGGATTTTATGGGAGGCAATATACAATACAAATAATAAATGGCTAAGTTTTTGATGTTGATGAGACATTAGGTGATGAAACGACTAACATGGTAATAGTTACATCAACAAATGACTTCATAAAGGAAGTTATTTCCGTTTCTATTGACTATGATCTTAAAGAAGGTGAGGATGATGAACTAGATGTTAACATCTTTACACAACTAGCACATATTGATAACCAACACAACATCTAAATAGAACATTATATTGATCCATGGTATGATGCGATGGAAATTATGATGAGCATATTGAAAGACAGAACAAAGAAGTATAAAAAATGCGATCCTTAAAATGGTAAGTGTATATGTGTTTTGATGACAACTTCTTCGTATAAAAAGTCCTCACTAGTACTTATTAACTTTTCATTACAAATTGTGATGCTTCATGTAATATTGAAGTTACGTAATGCGAAAGATGATCTACTTAAGTTTTTATTTAGTGATGAGAATGAAACCTTTTGATGAATTGTGGAATGGTTAGAAAACACATGCAAACTCTTACATTCATGGAAAGAGATAACTCATGTTCTTTATTCAAATAATAAGAGCAGACTTGATCACTTTCTCATGTCATTGATGATATTACATGTATGGCTTTGAGTTTGCTTGCTTGTGTGTATTTATATGTCCATATGTCCTTTCTTTGCTTGTGTCATGTAATCTACTAACATGTATGCTCTTTGTCTACTAACAAGTATATTTAAGAAGGGTTGCACGACCGATTCCTAGCTGTTCCACAATGTTCTTCATTGTACAAATAAATTTTTGTCCATTTCCCTAGCCTATCTTTACTTTAACAAAGATATCTAGTTCATCTATATTAAATATGTAAGCAAACATAAATATATTAAATTCTTGGTTTTATAATGTGTTATTTGAGAGGATTAAGTATGTTATATATATGTGTGTGTGTGTGTGTATCTATGTATTTATGTATATATTGGATTGTATGAAACGAATTAGATTAATGTAATTGAGCAAGTACATGATTAACACAAATGTAAATTTGATCTAGTAGTTACCATTCCATATGTTTGCCTTGTAGTGCAAGTTTATGGTCATATATTGTTTCACCAAAGAAATACCATAATAAGCTAATCTAAAAAATATATAGTTTGTTGTCCTTAGGGTCGATTCGCACTTGCACTTATACTTAGAGATAAGGGTCAAAAGTGCACTTAAATTGTTCCGCACATGTATTGGGCGGCCATTAAACCTGCACTTATACTTAGAGATAAGGGTCAAAAGTGCACTTAAATTGTTCCGCACATGTATTGGGCGGCCATTAAACCTGCACTTATACTTAGAGATAAGGGTCAAAAGTGCACTTAAATTACTCCGCACATATATTGGGCGGCCATTAAGTTAAATTTTAAGTGTGAAAAATTTAAAATTGTTTGCTCCACACCTATTTTAATGACATAATCATTAAAATTTAAGTGTTTCAGAAAGAAAAAAATTAAAATTTAAAACCACCTTGGAAGGTAATCTTAAATTTTAAGGGGCACTTATAAATTATTCTAAAAAGATTTTCATCAAGGTTCCTTAAGGGTTAGGTTTAGGGTTCATGGTAGCTAGCGGCTAATGTCAGGGGTGCAATTGCCACCCCCACAGATCATGAGGAGGCGGTGATTGGGGATTTAAGGCTTCTAGAGGAAGAGCAAGGCATTGATCAGGGTGGTGATCAAGGCGGCAATTAGGCAGCGAGCAGGGAGGAGGAGATGGCGTGGACTCTAGGCCTTAATTGAGGCCGAGGCCAACTCGGCACTGGAGGTGGAGCTTGGGGCCCAAGTTTAGGGCACATGCCAATTCGGGAGCTCCATGAGCTCCATGCAGGAATTCCCAAGCTGCACATGGGAATCCCGCACCTCCACGAGCTCTTAGAGCTGGGTGCGTGAATCCCACGATGCACAAAGCTGGGCACGGCAACTCTGAACCACTAGCCACCACCCAAACTCCTCTCTCAAACTTTGTTGGAATGTTGAATTTGAAAATTTTAAATAAAATTTAAAGGTGAAAACATATTTGGATATGAAAATATTTAACAAAATTTAAGTATTTCATGTACGAAGAGACACGCATTTAGGATTAAAATTTGAGAATAAATTCACTGTCATGTGCGAACACAAGAAGTATTAAAATGTATAATTAAATCATAAAAATCACTTTAAAGTTTCTATGTGCAAATGTACAAACCATTAACTTTTTAACTGCTAGCACTTTAAATTTTTAAGTATAAGTGCAGGTGCGGATTGACCCTAAGAAATGCAATTGTTAATTAAGAGATATAATTAAACAACATACTTATACTTAAGCTATAAAATGTTTAGGATATAGCTATAAGCATAAAAATATTACTATGTATAACATTACTATTGTATATAAAGCATCATATTGAAAACTATATAATATGTGGTAATATATTATATATTAAATATAACTAAAGAATATATTTACTGAAAACCAATATATAATACTATAATGGTATTAAATATATCAACGTTGTTAATGTAATGTGTTATATAGGAAATATCATAATGATAAATTTTTATCTCGAAGAAACTAATAATACAATTAAACTTTTGCACCAATGAGTAATTACCATTGTTTTAAAAAAGAAAAAGAGGGAAAATCAAACACTTTATTTCATAATTTAAATTGCATTTTCAAAATCACATTAATGAGTCGCGAAAGTAGTGTAATTTATTTAATTTAATACGTTTAAAAGCTGTTTATTTTGACTATGATTAGTTTTAAGTAATTTCTTAAATATTTAAAAAACTTATAGATCCTAATATGATCAATATATTTTTAAATGGGAGAGGATCATATGCATTATTACACTCTCAAGTATATAAGATAAACACACAAGACATGCTTGTTACTTTTGCTCATAAGTTATCATGTCCATGTGGGCTTGCAAATAAATTTATTATTAACAATAATTTTTTTTAATGGTGGATTTAGATTTGGGATTAATAAGGCTCTTCACACCAACGCAAATAAGTTGCCTTCACATTTTTTTAGTTTAATAACAATATAGGATACTTTATTTTTTATAATATAATAGAATATGACAATAAAATATTATTCACTAAATACGTGAACACGAGAACATGAATATTTATTAATATTAAACAAGGTTCAAGCTCATATATCCATATGGTAGTGTACATGCACTTGTAAGTATAGAGCAGGTACACATGCACATGTAAAAATAAACATCACATGGTTAGAGATCATCAAGAGCTTGTAGCGGCTAATAACTGTTGGTTCAATGGATACATAAACAATGCATCTTAAATGTATAACTTATATACATAGCACACACACGCGTGTTTGCACCGGAGTATAATTGCTGAAACTCCAAGTCCTAATTAGATGCTTAATTAATATGAATTACTTTGTTAAACCCATCACTTTCTGTCATTTTCTAGAAGTATGTGTAAATGGGAGTGTGGAGATTTGAAAAATTAGTCTATTTATATTTTATAGTGTTTTACATACATAATTTTAAAATTAAAATATAGTTTTAAAATATACATTAAAATTTATAAAATTATTTAAAATTCTTATTTTTTGAAAAGATGACCTCTATCGGTGTATGTATATAAAATATGAAGATATCACACAAACCTACGTGGTTTTTGTACTTATGCATATAATAATATAACTACTTTCATTTAAGGGATATTAATCAAAGACCATACATATATGTTTATATGTTTACATATCTTGTTTAAGAATGTGTATACTATAAGGTAAAGATTTATATGTATATAAATGCTATGGAATTTATAAATTTGCAAGACATCTATGGAAATTCATAGGTCTCTTACAAATTTACAATCATAATGCAAATTTTCCGGTGCATAATCGGTATTTTAAAAGTTAAGTATTATTAAATTTTAAATGATAATTTTTTCAACTTCAACATTTCAAATGCTAATTGTACACTGAAAAATCTGCATTATTTCATATTGTTTAAATTGAGACTTACTAATTAGTAGCCCTTCCCTCTCTGTTGGAGATCCCCGAATAGGATGTGAAGAATAAAGAATGCATGGGCGGCAACCCCAAACCCGTACATGCCCGAGGTGTGTGTATGCATGAGAGAGCTTCTGCAAGTTCTTGGTCCTTAATAAATATTGTATTTCTAAAACAAGAACTAGTGGATTAAATTTTTTGGTTTAATTTACGACCAGTGGACAAATCAAATAACCACATGTGAAAAGTGAGTAGTTATTTCATTATACTTTATTCCAAAATAAAATTATGTACTTAATTAATTTTTTATTTCATCTCATCTCCAACGTAAATAAATAAAACAGTAACAATAATTTTCATTAATTTTTAAACAAAGTGGCTAATATGTGGATTTGCTCAGATAATTATTTATATTAAACATTGTTAAAAATATAATATGGAGGGTTTTTAAGGAAATTTCTTTATTTTTCAAGATTTTTATATCTATAATAAAAAATTTAAATGGTAAAAGTAAAATTAAAATTAAGTGTATTGAAGTTTGATAAAAGTATATGCAATTATATTCTTTTTTAGATAAAAAATGTAAAATTAGGGTTAGTGCGTGTAAATACTACATATTTCCCATGTATATACAGATATTAAGCAAATTCGTTTACCCTTTGTACATAGGTTTGTATATATATACTATAATATATACAAATGTACAGTATATGCACATATATATACATTTACATGAAATATACATGTCACCGTGAAAGCGTACTTATATGTATAAATATACACACCTGTTCTATTCATGTATAAAACGCAATTTTTTAACTTAACAATGAAAGTATCTGAATTATTGTTTCACATTAGTAAAGAGAGACCGTTAAAGGGGCATATGTGTTATTGGATGTAGAATACCTGTATAGATATATACGTATCAATATACAAATGCTTGGTGTATGTGTACAAAGATATTAACCTGTATTCTACATGAACAAGAAGAATGTGCTGCTCAAAAATGTTCAGGCCGGCCAGGAATGAGCAGCGATGCAGTTGGTCAAGAAACTGTCTCTCTGTCTCTCTTTCTCACGCACAAACACATACACATAAGTATGGACGACTCTAAAAACCAGTAAACTAGGATAACTCTCTCTATGTATGTTGTGTGTGCACTGATTATTATCTTCATATATTTGGTTTTTTTTGTGATTCTAGTGTACGTAATAGTATATGTACATACACGTACAAATATAACAATTGCTTGTTTTTCAGCTAACTAGTCTGGAGAGGAGCTTGAAATCGAATATGAAGTCGACGGATGGATCACGTAAGTGGTTTTCCCTTTCCTACTCAATCACTAGGTTAATTAAGTTGTATTTAAGTTAGTAAGTACGCAGGTATGGCAAGATCACTGGACTTGTTCTAGTGCTTTATGTTGGAACGTGAAGGAATTTTTATCAAGGCTTTACTATGTTTTAATAATAATCATTCTTTTGATTCGTTCTAATCGTTCGGCACATGTTGTGTATGTGTTTGTGTGTTGCAATAAGTTTTATTATGTAGCATGCATTACACATTTTTTATGTTGTGCTTTGTTACTGTGAGTTCAATTAGTTATAGTTGTAATATTAACTAGTTACTAGTTTGCTAATTAATTTAGTTATAAAATATTATATAAACAGAATATTTATAATCATGTTACTTTTTACTTAATACAACTTACTCCATTTAATTCTCTGCTTCTCATTACTAATTAGTTGATGAATACATGTTTAAATATAAATAATATTGTTTATTACATCTTTAAACTATTAGATATTTAAATAATATTGTGTATATTAAATTGACAGGAGTTTGTATAATATTAAAGTTAAATAAGCATTAGATACCATCCAATCTAAACGATGTGGTTAAACTTTTAAACTCCACCTGAGAATTTTATATATCATTTCAAATTTGAGATTGGCTAGTTTGCAGAACATGTGAATTCATGTAATGTTTAAAATTGAACTTTTTGAATACTTATACACACACGAATATACACCACTAACACAAGAAATTATACCTCAATTTTAAACATTACACCCACACACATGAAAAGCCACCTTAAATAATTAATCTTCCTTTTATTTTTGATACACGGCCATGTTCTGTAAGCGTATATACCATCAAATCCAAGCGATGTGGTTAAACTCTTAAACTCCACTTGAGAATTTTACATATCATTTCATTATAAAGAAATTGAAATTGAAAATGATGCTACTAATAATTATATTGATAATAAATAATCAGAAATGGACGAATGAACTAGGGTTTTGTTTTAAGTACATAAATTGTATATCAGTCAAGTTAATTATATTTGACTATAAGCTTTCTTAGAAAATAGTGTTTAAAAAATAAATTTAATGAGTTTTTAAAATAATAATTAACTATAACTAGTTGTCTAAAGATTTTGAATTAGCTGTAACAAGTTATAATGTAGGCCTAAATAATTTTTAATAAATTGCAATTGGTCATGATGAAGCTCTTTTGCATAAAAATAATGTAATTTTTAGTTTTTAAGAAAATACTTATATATTATAAAAAAATCTAGAGATTTTCATGATTGCATGTGTAATATTATATTATGTATGAAAAAAGAATTAAGGTTAAAATATGACTTCAGATTTAAGTATAATTTTCAAGTGTAATTTTAAATTCAAATAGAATCAAAATGCAATTGTAAGTTTATTAATTTAATTTTTTTTAATTTTAAGATTAATAATAAGAAATGTTTTTAATTTGTTGTATATAAGATTTTATAAATGTTCTAAATATCAGATTATTTTATTTAGAATTATGATATATAGTTTTAATTAAACATAAATACTATTGGAATATGTGTCAATATATTAAAGTATTAAGATTGCAAAATTAAATTCTTTCATTTAAAATAACACATTTTAGGAATATTATTGATTTATGTTTAATTTCTACCGTTTCATAAAAGACCCAATAATATTATAATATATTCTAGCCATATCAAATTTTAATTATTTATAACTAGTTAAAAAGTTAAAAGTGTAGGTTAAAAAGTTTTTAATTAATTATAACTAATTAAGTTGCATATCCAATTAGGATTTATTTTTAATTTTTAATTTTTAATTTTTAATCTTGGTATATACAAGTATATTTTAGAATATTTTGATAATGACAGTCTTTGCTAATTTCATATATGGTAATATTTAACCATTAGTAACTTTAGTGACCCTTTTCTTATTTTTTGTGTTGGAATCTTTATTTTTAATCCATTGTTTATAGAGACATATATTAATAAGTTTACTTACAGTCGTTCGTTATGAATAATCATAATAGTGTATAAAATATAAATGTCTTTTCCATAAACAATAGCATTAACAAGTGCTTTGTGATATTGGAGGCCAGTACTTCCCTATAGAAGACGTTATGAACTAGATAATATTAAGTCTCATTCTGAAGTAACGATATTTCAACATGCTTCCGAATAAGAATACCTTTCAACACAAGGGAAGGCTTCCATTTCATGCCTTGTGACTTCTACCACATATCATTAATATGCAATACACACTTTAGATACATGGACATACTGCACGCAAAGTCATAGAGGACTTGGGTCAAAAGCCATGCTAGCGTGCCCACAACTCAAATATCCACCATGTCGTTCTAATGCCCTAACGGACTGGCCGAAAGGCACTGACTAACCACGTTGTATGTAACTAATGTACGTTATTCCTCTCTCCTATTAAAATAAGAGACATTTATTTTTAAATTTTAATATATTTATATATATATATATATTTTAAAAAAAATTGTGTGCATCTCAATGATGGTTTTATTAAATATTAACAAACTTAAATATAAAATAAAGTGTTTCATTAATCAATTTTTATTATACACACACACACTAATGAAAAAGTTATTTATTTATATACTTAATGAGTTTTTTTTTTTTTTTGCTATATTTATTTTATTAGGGTAAACGATGTTTCACACTTGTCATATACATACATTTATCTTAATAAAGTATTTATTAAATGTGAAAAGCATTTTTAAACAATAAACATTGAGTTAGAATCATCTTCTATTTGGATTTTGTATCAATTATAATATGTGCTAAGTGCAGATATGTTAACAATTGGTTCGTCATCCCCACCCTTCGAGATTATAATCCACGGAGTGCGAATAACTTTCTTTACAAAGTCATTTGTTGATGTAATTGTTACCATGTTAGCCATTATGTCTCATCAACATTAAAACTTATCATCTATTATTTGTGTTGTATATGCCTCCCATTGAACCTGATATTTTGTTAAATCCACATTGTGACCATTTCAATCAAGTAAGATTTTATGCTTTGCAACATGATATGTGCAATTGCAAGTTCTTCCCGTAAACCCTCTTTTCCTTATGTCGAAACCTATTGTTCTTTTTGTGACTACTTACAGTTTGTTGCGTCGAATCTATTCCCATTGGATTCTTAGTAAGACAGACACTACACTTGCCTATTAGTCATCAATTACGTTAAGGCTCATTCCCATGTTTTGGTAAATAGAATATTCATGTGAAATATGATGCCAATGATATGTGCAATTGCAAGCTCTTCTCATAAACCCTTTTTTCCTTATGTCGAAACCTATTGTTGTTCTTGTGACTACTTATAATTTATTGCGTTGAATCTATTCCCATTGGATTCTTAATAAGACAGACACTATACTTGCCTAGTAGTCATCAATTACGTTAAGGCTCGTTCCCATGTTTTGGTAAATAGAATATTCAAGTGAAATATGATGCATTCAAATATTCTTTTTAGGATTAGGGTTATAATTTATATAATCAATGTTTAATTATATATTACTTAATAAAGTGTAGCGAAGTGATAAAGAAAACTGACATGTTCATCAACTAAGAATATGCCATTTCATTTGGCATATTTTAGCACATATGTGGGTTTCACAGTTATATTATGTCATATAAGAATTGGCCATGGTATACATCACAATACACAAAGATTGTAAGAATTTTTCATTATTGACCATGTTATATAATGTATGACTTGTCATCTAAGACATTCATATGATGTATACATACGCGCTGGTTTGTATATATAGGTGAGAAAGAACAATTGCTTGAAGACTTCCCAAAATTCTCTGAAGTGATAAGAAGTTTCAATTCCCTTTGCAAAATTGCCCTAATACTATTTAACTTTTTTAATTATGTGTTACAATTATAATATTTTTCTTTCCTAGCCAATGGGATTTTTTTTATTATACCATTGCATCTCTTGCACATACTTGTACATGAACGCGTTCAGGTCTCTGTTAGGATTCTTCTGAACAGGCGTACCCAAACACGTATGAGTTGCGTATGTAACCTTCTCGAGGCAAATACAATTTTTTTAAAACTATTCTAAATCTTTTATAATATATTAGATCTTTTAAAATATAGGGAATCTTTTGCAGTGTTAGCATAATGAAGCCGAAACAGAGCAACATTTGGGATGAACACACTATGCAAGGCTCTTCTTATGCTAAGGGATGTGGCCAAAGTAGTTGGACATGCAGTAGCTATGTAAGATACCTTGATGAGCTTGTTAATGAAGGTGTTTTGGCAGCATAAGCATCTGAGGTTGTTGAGGAGAATGAAAGTGATTCAAATTCTCAGACAAACAAAGAGAAAGGGGAAGAATGAGTGTGTCATAGAAGTGGTTTTTGATTTAAATAAAATGTGTTTAAGGTTAATTAATTATTAGTTAATTATTTCTTAATCATGTTTTAAGTTAAAATTCCCTAACGTGTTTTGCAAATTTTTTTTTTGACATACTCAACTTGTACAAGTTGAGTACGTTGAGTAGTTTATGGTACAAGTATGCTTTTGCAAATTTTAAAATTGCATTCATGTCTAACTACATTTATTGCTCATTGTATAATTCATGTGCATCTTCTATATCCTCAATTTATTTAATACGACGGTTTCAAAGTTTCCATGGGTTGATTTGCACCTGCACTCATACTTAAAAATTTGAAGTGCTAGCAGTTAAAAAGTTAATGGTCTATACATTCGCACATAGAAACTTTAAAGTGTTTTTTGCAATTTAATTACACATTTTAAGACTTGTTGTGTTCGCACATGACAGCGAATTTGTCCTCAAATTTTAACCTAAATACGTGTCTCTTCGTACATGAAACACTTAAATTTTGCTAATGTTTTCATCTCCAAATATGTTTTCACCTTTAAATTTACTTAAAATTCACAAATTCAAATTCAAATTTTTAAATTCAACATTCTCACAAATTTGAAAACTTAAACAAATCACACAATTAAAATCAAATCAGAATGAATCAAATCGTTCTACGACGGCAGTGGCAAAGCTTGATGGTGAGGTCCTCCCAAATCTCTGAGCATCCCCTGCAGCATGCAAGTACTCCCAAGGCTCCTCCTCCGCCACAGGATTGCCATATTCCTCATAGATCTGTAGCTTCTTCAGCCTGTCAACCTCCTGCTATCATGCCCGGATCTCATCTTTGATGTCAGTTTCCCCAACATCAATCAAAGAAGTTGTGCAAGATGCACAACTCATGATGATGTTTGAGAGATAACTCGGCTGCACCTTTTGCTTTTGATCCAAGCATCTGAACTTCATTTTCAAAAGTCCAAATGCTTGCTCAATAACAATCGAGCAAGGTGGTGTTGGAGATTGTACTCGCCTCCCCTGCTGTGAGTCGAGGACCTGGTTGAATTCAAAAAATGAAAAAATGAAAATTATTACTTACTTGGGTAGGGTGTCATCAGATACTGTTAAAGCTAGTACCCCTTGTCTCCCACCAAATACGGTTGGATCCAAGTGTCAAAGCCAAGCTCCATGGGTGCTGTTAAAAGCTCTCTGGCATCGATCTTCTGTCTTAGGGTCGAGTTTTGAAAAACTCTCATGTTGTGAACACTTCCTACACAAGAAAACGTGAGAACTGATGGAAAAAATAAACAAACAAGAATTACCTGGCTAGCTTGTGTACACACTCAAAATCTCTTTTGAGCATCACAAACACCTTACAAGATTATTGAGTATTGCTACTTGCGATCAAAGTACTGATCACCATCACGCCAGCTGGGCGAACACGAGTGCAGTCGATCGCCCTAACAACATTCGGAAGCCGGGTCTTGGTGTGTTGTTGAAAGCTAGCTGCTACTGCTCAAAGTCCTCCGTTGTTGACGGGAACCGGATCGTGTACCTGAGGCACTTCATGATCGCAGCTGTAGTCTCCAGGACAATCTCGTGTGTTGTAGATTCCCCGATGCCAAACTTATCAGCGAGATCCAAGTAGTCGTTGTTCTTGAAGAGCTTGTATAAGGTCACGCCAAGACGAACATCCACTGACAACCCCCTCTACTTGGTATCTTGCTTGCGGATCTCCCTGCTGTAGAGCGCAAGGAACGTCTTCTTCTCCATCCGAAGCTTCCTCTTCCACCACCTCGAATCATAGAACTCGAGGAAGAACTTGGTCCAAGTTGTTGTGTTTGCGGCTTCACCCACCACAGCCCGTACAAAACCTCTTCACCATCATGACTCGCTAAAACTCTCGTCATCCTCGGGAAGAGTCTCCAACAGGGATCTTGTCCTCAAAAATCAGCCTAAAGGCTTCAACAACAAGCAACAAAACCTGGAAGAGAACTATGATGATCTTGTTGCTCATCAAAGCATCCCGGGTTGGGAGGGAAAGAGAGGCTGGAGTATGCGGGTTTTGCACCTAAAAAAATAAAATAAAAAACATTAAATTAAGTTTAAACTCTGCAAACAAAACACTTAAACACTTCTAAAACTCGCCAACCCTAACAACCCTAAACATGGGCCTAAAAAAGTGGGGCTGATGAACCCTAAAGATCCGGGTCTGAAGAAGAGCTCGGGCTGAACTCGGGTATCGTTGGGGCTAAACTCAGGACTGGAGTAGAAGAACTCGGGGCTAGAGTAGAAGAACTCGGGGCTAAGCTTGGCCATTGAGGAAGCTACAAATGGAGGCAGAGAGGTTGAATGGCTCCTGCTAGGCTGGTGATGGCGTGGCCTTCTCCTTCTCTGTCCCGCAAATCTCCCACTGACAAACCAAGTTCTCCTGCTGCCATGCGACGTTTTGCGAGCAATCGACAACACATTCCCCTCACCTAGGAGAACGGTGATGCTCTTCTCAGGCTTCTTGGAGGCTCTCTTTCTTCCCTGAGCTGTCACCTTTCCAGCATCTCCTAGAGGATCCTCCCCCTCAGTGGGATCCTCACACTCCTCCTGAAACTCAAGAGCATCTGAGTCGGCGACATGAGTTGGAGTTGTAGCACGCCTCCCCGAGAAAAGAATCTAGGGCATCATAAACTACACGAGGCAAGACTCGATTGTTGAGGGCAAAAAGAGCAAGCTTGGCCTTGGGTTCAGAGAGGCTGAAGTAGTCCAGTTTCCCTGTGCCCGCTGAAAATCTCTGACATGCTTGAAGTCATTGATGATGTTTGTCCACTTTTCTTGCACAACTTCCAGTCCCGCATCATCTTGGCATCTTGCATCTTCTTTGCAATGTGCTTCCACCATTGAGTTGCAGACATGCTTCAAGACTCGATCGATTCCTCACCACCTTTACCAAATGGTCTTCCCTCTTCAACTCAATCATCATCATTGTCTCATCCATTTTCTAGTTCTTCCCACGTGCTCATTTTGTGATGGAGCAGCCGCCACAAACCCCTCCTCATCCGCAACCTCATCAACATCATCATCCCCCTCATCGAGCCCGAGATCATCCTCCACCTCCAAATCATCGGCAGCGGCCTCCTCAGCCTCATCCTCCTCATTGGATTCAACCTGCTCCCAACTAAGACTGAGCTACCTACACCAAGGAAAAGAGAAATCGGTGGGGAGGTGTTTGCCTCCATTTTGGAGAAAGAGAGGAGTTTGGGTGGCAACTGGTGGTTCAGGGTTTAAGCATTTAGCTTCACGTGCCATGGGATTCACATGCCTAGCTCCAGGAGCTCGTGGAGGTGCGGGATTCCTGCATGGAGCTCATGGAGCTCCCAGATTGGTGCACCCTAAACCTGGGCCCCAAGCTCCACCTCCAATGTTGAGTCCACCTCGGCCTCGATTGAGGCCTAGAGTCCGCGCCATCTCCTCCTCCACGCTTGCTGTCTGATCGCCACCCTGATCGATGCCCTACTCTTTTTGGAAGCCCTAAATTTGCGATCCATGGGGGTGGCAATTGCCTGACATCAGTCAAACTAGCGTCATTTCCCAAAAGATCCACCGCATCAAGACATTCCACTATAGCAACGCCAACCGGACATTATTGACACCAGGGCCTCCACCCCATAAATGGGGAATGCCAATCGGGAAATTGTTGACAACGTCGATACATATGTTCAACCTCATCACGCCCAACAACAAATTGCACGTCCACGTCCCCATCCACATGCCCAATCTTGTGTTGGTACATGAGCAACGATAGCATCAACCTCCATCGAAGAAGGACCATCCCCAACATGAAGTGGAATGAGAGAACGTGAAGATGTAAGTGGGAGAGGCGATGACTCATACCATTGTGCCAACCTCAAAGCATCGTCAAGAGTCATTGGAGCTAGTGCATGCACAAGCTTCACAAGGTCTTGACGAAGTACTGGCCACAACATACCTAACTTAATGCGTTCCGACATGTTAAGTTCTACAAGTAGCAAAAGGCTCCAAAAGTAAATACCGAACTACATCACTGACTCAAATGGCTTCTGACAAATATGATGCAACTGCTGAAAAGCATCGTCATAGTCGCCCGCATGCCCAAACTCACATTTGAAGATCTCTACAAAAATATTTCAATCCTCATGAGTTACAACGTCCAGGACAAGTAGGAAACTCGCGCAAACACTAAACATCGTCCCATCAATGATATGTAATGACCATGGTGAAGTGGTCAAACCAATGATAAACATCATCCCCAGGACTTTCACAAAAGAAATCCAGCCGGACACGAGGATTTGCAACATGAGCAGGAAGAGTACCATGGCATGTGAATGCTACCATCAACTTAGAATGATTATTTAGTTGTATCTACATGGCATTCAACAACTGCATAAGTAGCTACTCCACAGATAAAGGATTTGCATGTTGTGCCTCCATGAATGAAAAAAAAGAAAGAACAAAAGTCTACAAGGAAGGAATAAATCTAAACAATGGAGAAATTAGATTTAAAAGACAATGAAGATCTATAAAAAAGACATAAATCTGAGCGCTCCGTAGGGACAATGAGAGGTGCCTCTCACCTCCACCAATGTGAGAGCTTGGAATATAGAAATGTGTATATCATTAGCCAAAAACCTTAACTTATATACAAGAGTGGGTGGTCCAGATTAAATTCAATCTAACAACTATCAAAATCCACTATGCTAATTGTCATAGTTTCTATTATGACTCCCCTTTTACTTTGGACGTTGACTATTGTTACCTATTGTACTATGTTGATAAGCCTTAGGTGTAGAAGAAATAGGCCCGCTTAGTGCACTTGGATATTTAGTGATGGTCTGGCCGTGTGTCATTAGGTATTTGTAAGAAACTCTGAACGAAGCTAGCGCTTTCATCTAAAAAACTTTATCCTGGTTTTCCGTGTCCCAATTAGGTTTTGGGTGGTTCTAGTGAGTTTGACATGTTGGATATGAGTAAAAACACCCTTAAGGTTCACCTAACCCTAGGGTTGCCCTAAACCCCTTAGGTTAGAGTTTAGGGGTTAATGGGTTATTAATTAACTCACCAAGTATATTCCCTTTAGGAACGAGATTCTGTGCCAACCCACTTATGTAAACAGGAAAACATTGGGGGGGCCTATGTCACATAAATAAGGTAGAGTATGTACGAGTGAGGGTTCTTGGGTTCATGACTAAGCTCATTACACTTCTCCTGATGCAAGTTCTAGCTTGTGTCGTTAAGCACAACCCTCTGTTGTGCCGCCTTAACTTCCAGATGACAAGGGTATGTCCCACCTTCGGAGTAGCTCACCCTTAATGTTGGTGAATCCATGCTTGGAAGGTATTGTCAAAATGCACGTTCCAAGAGGCAGAGGTAAAGGCTTGTCTCCAGCCTCCTCCTCCACGTCAAACCAGGTGTAGCACTCATGGTCAAGCAAGGCACAACCGTGTCCTTGTCTAATTGTGGGCGTGAGATCTTGTTTAACGGGTTTTCATTGTTCACTAAGGGGTTCTAGAGTTGGCATTTAAGAGCTACATTTGTGGCACTTAGTGCAACTCTTGAATCTTAGGGCTATGGCATGATAGCCCACATCATGGAAGGCAGTGTCACATGGAGATATGACACTGGACTAAACGTCACACGATACAACGCCCGAGGCATGCCCTTTGGGGTCGTGTCATGGGTTTGTCGTTAAGGGATTGGATATTCTAGTAAACATACATGCTTGTGTTCACACTAAGGTGTTAAACCTTAAGCATCCGCTCAAGGGAGGTTAGGTCTCATAACTAGGTGTGCTTTGGCACACCTGGCTAGGGGGTGTTTCTCCTTAGAATGTAAGGGTTGAATAACCTAAGCTCATTAACAGATGAGACACTCGCAAGGTCATGTATTTAAGGTTATGCAAACTTAGCCTTAGGGAATTTACTTAGTAAAACATTCATGTTCGCCTATGGCACACACTCACGTCCTCACTAAGTACTAGCCCTAGGTCTAAGGTATGACTTGGCTACTCAAACCCTTAGGGGTTAGTCATGGTTCAAGGTACCCCTTGTCGCCCTAAAAGGGTTGTTCTGCCATATGAGAGTGATTCCTCAAGGGTTAAGTGACGATGCCTTGGCTCTATCACGGGCATGTGTAAGACACATCTCCTTTGTGGGTTAGGGCATGAGCATGTCTATGTCTATTGGATAAGATCCTAAAGTGTATTCAGGATATCCTTTAGGGTTCGAGGATGGTCATTCTAGGGGACTTAGGATAAGACTCTAAGTCTTCTGTTTAACTAGGCATCTGAGTCAAACTCTTAAGGTCATCTTGGAAAACTTAGCGTTGTTCAAATAGGGAATTGACACCAAAAGGCCACGTGTTACCACGTGTTAACCCTTTGGGTTAAAACTCTCACATGCAATAGTACACATGCATATTACACATATAATTTAAAATTTTAATATTTGTCACCTTTACACACATTCATGATATATGTACATATGTACACATGATTGTAGTATAAACATATTTAATAGCATATTTAATAATGTTATGATAAAGTTATATGGTCACCTTTACCGAGTCAACTTAAGTCAATGGCTTTTGACTATTTTACACAGCATAACGATTATCTACAAATGTCTTTTTAAACGGTCACGAGTAGAAATTTGTTGACTATTATTGTCATTCTGAATGTTGCAAATATGTTATTCTAAAGATATATCTTTTTTCATTTCAATTGAACGCTGAAGTGTTAAATTCAAATAAACTTAATAAAGTATGTCCAAATCAAGTTTTGATATTTATGTCATGGAATTCAACGTCACGTACACAAGACATTTCCTATATATAGCCATTACATTAGTAATAAAACATAAATATAAAACTCATGTATCTAGCTGCAAGAACATGTTCATAAGCTCTGTGCCTTATGTACATGATCTCCTTATTTGTGAAAGCCTTAACAATATTATACAATAAATAAGCTTTAAAAACACCAAATGCTATTTTTATTAAATATATAAATAAACATTAATATTCTTAGGAACATTAACTAAAGCTAATGGTGCAAGTTCAAATGGCAGAATCTTATGAATGAATCCAAGTGCCTTGCAGACAAACAGAGGACCTACTTTAGGGAACACGTGCGTACACATATATACATGTCTTTATGTATGTATGCACATATATAACAGGTGTACGCTCTACACAAGCACGCACGCACACATATGTATGTATGCCTATATACGGACAAACAAAAAAACACATACACACATTATGATAGAATTGGATGTGCATGTGTGTGTATCCCATTTGCCTCTCCATAGGTTGGAAATTATGAATAGGAATAATTAGTAGACTAAAAACATCACCATTCCAGCATGGACTAACTTCATGCAAGTTTCATGTTTCCACCCATTGTTTAACTCCATCACAATAAGATAATAAAGTGCAGCTTGCATAGCGTCCCGTTGATAATAACATTTTCTATTATATAATCCCATGTCCTCTAGTGTTGGGATTTGAAGCTTATAATAACTAATACATGTTTATATATAATTGTCTAGATCAACTCCTTATTCTTTACACGCACAAATTTGATTAATATTGAAGAATTTTATTGATATGTAAATATAATATATATCTATATATACCTGATTTTGAGTGAATGTTCCACAGTAAAATGCATGATCATCCTAAGATGCATTCATCTCAACCTCAATCGAGTTAAATTCAATGCCACCATCTACCCTCGTTAATAGTCTTGATCGATTGTACTTTATCACAGTGTTTGCCCGCTTATTTGTTAATATGATATAACCTAATATATGTCTCGTTCATCATAAATCGTTGCATGAATATACATGCCCCAATCCATAAATTTACACTATACTATATAAAAATAAATAAATATTGTGTGACACACTCACCATTTATATGCACCACGATCACGCAAGCAACTTCAGATATAATCTTCAAAAGAATCCATGTTAAACTTTTACTTTGTACTCTCTAATGATCCATCATATTCACGACAACAAGCACAAGTCGACATGCATAACTAGACATATATTTATGATTCTATTACACACACACACGCACGCACGCACGCACGCACACACATATGCATGTGTCTCTATGTGCATTTGGACACACAAGAGGTTTTGTATGTGTATGCTAATTGAAACTGTATATCTACACACTAAAGAATACACAAACAGAGAATGCATAATAAATTAAAATTGTATATGTACACAAAAAAAAATGCATAAATGCATAATAAATACATATTATATTCATATTTACAATGTTCATTGATGTTTTGTGTAAGTATGTGAGCTTGTGTGTGTGTGTTTTCTGGACCAATATATATTTTCTTAGAGGGGTTTAGCATTAGGATGCTAGAAGATATGTCTGCATATATTTGTTTAAATATCACATAAATGTTACAAATTAGAGTAGAAAAACAAATTTAATACCTATTAGTTTTAGCATTTCTACACGCATTGAGCCTCAATTCTTTGTATTTTGGTGTGTTGATTCAGGATTTCAATCACTTCTTGAGAGGTCACGAGAGGTTTAACACCTCTAAGTCCTATGTACTTGAGCCCTTGAACAAAAGTCCGATTAGGGAATTTGTAATCCTGTTGTAACAGACTTTAATTTATATTTTTCAATTAACCTTGCAGTCCAACCAATTTAGAAATTCTTCTCGATCCTGAAATGGTTTTTTTTTTTTTATAATAAAATCTTACTGTAGGATCCATACTTATGTTCTACCCTAATTCCTATGTCCACATTTTATAAGAAAGTTTAATCAACCCTAACTATACAGTTGCGATATTGCATTGTCTAACAATTGCAAAATTATATATCATATATAAATAGAAATATTTTCTAAGCACGTTTCTAGTTAAATAAAATAGAAATATAAATAAATGTGTAAAAAAAACTCATGAGCGTGTGCATTTGGCAGCTTGACCATGTGTGTTTAGTCGCGCGCCCCTAGTATGTGGAAACTTATTTTATCAATGGAGTTATAGCTCAGTGGTAGAGCATTAATGCATGTGTTTGTGCTCATAGGTTATGTATATTCGATTTGCACTAGACTTAAACAATAATATATTAAAACACATACTATGCATTTACATTTTAATAAAGATCTTAGAAAATAAACTAGAAAATAAATTATAGTCTTTTCAACATGAATTGATAACTTTGACTTAGGCCATGATTTAAATTATTAAATATATCATAATGATTTAAATTAATAAATTTTAAATCAATTTATATAATAATTTTTAATAATTTTAAATTAAATTAAATATCTAAATTTAATTTTATATTTTTAGTTTTATGAATACTTTCTCAACTGATTCATTATATAAATTATATTTTCTATTAAAAATTAAAATTTACTATTCATGAATAATAAAAATCATGATCTAAGTTAATCCATGCTTTTAAATATACTACTGTATGAAAACTCCAGAATATATATGGAGCTCACACCAATATTAATAAAGTCAACGTTAAAATGAGTTTGTTTTAAAAGTATGCCAGTTTATGAATCTTCACGACTGCAAGTAACAAATTTAATTATTTTATTGACTGACTAGTTATAGAAACTTAGCAACTATTCTACTTAATGTTTATTAAATAAAATTAACAAGATTAATTAAAATAAGAAGAAGAATAAAACAATCTTTTTAAATAAAATGCTGCATAAGAATTATAAATATAACATAGTCACATTTCAAGGGTGGTTTACCTATTTCTGATTGATTCCGTTGATCTAGTGAACTTCAGTGAGTCATTAATTCGAACCTGGTTACCTCCTCTAGATGAATGTGAGTATTGATATTACATGATGTACTTGATTATTATGTATTAAAGCTATATATAATCATTCAATAAAAGTGAAGTACTAAAATTGTACCTTCATAATATACTAATTTTAAAAAGAGGTTTTAATCACAGACACATTAAAACATAGTGATAGAGCATATGATTGAAGTTCATTGATATACAATTTAATCTGTCTTAAATATACACATAAAGTCATTACAGTATATTCAAAGAACATCATGTGCATATATAGAATGTATATATTTAGGTGAACTATGACTTGTGTGTTGTGTGTTTATAGACTACTTTATATGCAGAACGTTGTCTATGTATAATACATACATAACTGACTTGAGCTGTCTATAAATGTATATAATAAAATGTTTTTAGGATACATTTATAAAAAATCTATACATGTTACTTAAGACGTAGCTATGCCTCTCTCTCTCATATATGCATAAAAAAACATACATAAACACACACACACACACACACAAGAGCTTATGTATGTATGGCTGTTTTCATTTATATATGTGTGTGTGTGTGTGTGTGTGTGTAGTATGCATTATACCGTATTACGTTCTTCAGCAACCATTAATATGTAAGTCGTCATGATAATACATTATAATCAATATATAATATGTAGATTTAATATAAGCTGTTAATATTATATATGTAGATCGATTACCTGTTTTATCGTTTGTTCACTTAACAATATGTTTAGAAGCCATATAAAATATTACAATGTACACATTAATATTTAAAGATTAACTCCGCTTTTCAAATATATTATTGTTTCCATATTAAAGAAATTCAATATTTTTAGTAGAGTTTATATGTTGACTTCCATTTATATATGTGTGTGTGTGTGTGTCTTTATACAGCTTCATTAGATTGGTATTTTAAAGCTTATAAGTTGCACAAAGGGCTTTTGTAGATCATGTGAGAGTGATACGACATGCATATCATTTTCACTCTGGATAGACTGTAGAAGCTTTCACAACAGTGCCCGAATCAATCTCCACACACAGTACATGTATTAGTAATGTGTATTTTTATACTCAGAGTATAAGAAATGAAACATGCATACACTAAACAAGATAGATATGCATATAAACGTAAGTGTTACACACGCACCAAGGTACAGAATATGTATTGACACGTCTGCATATCAACAGTGTAGAGAGAGAGTATTAATCTTGCCCGATGACTTCATATATGTAGACAGACAAAGATGTTATAACTACATGGATCTCAAGTGACTAGATTAATTATTTTATTCATTAATTAGTTATACAAAATCACTATTTCACTTTAATTTTATTAATTAAATAAATGAAGAAATAAATCATTTGACCTATAAGTTTTAAAGTCTGTCAAGGAGAAGGTCTCTTGTGAGTTACATATGATGCATAATATTACACTGCACTTAATTTGTATATAAAATCAGTAAAGACAATAATATACACAAGATTAAAAAAAAGAAGAAGAATAAAATAATCTTGCATAAAAGAATTATAAATATAACATAGCAACTAGACATTTCAAGGGTGGTTTACTTGCCATCATTTATCAGCAAACTTTCGAATGTTGCATATATGTGTTATAAATGGCGTTACTAATGGCAAATTTTGATCCGAACGCAACGTTTGGTTTCAGACCGATTGAACGTTCAACAACCCTAAAAAAAATGAAAACATAATGGATGAACCTAATGGAAAAGTTAATGAATATAAAAGAAATGTGATTCGAACTGAACGTGTGTTACAAACATGACGTTACGAACGCATTACTAACAGCAAATTTTCACCCAAACGCATTAATTAGTAACTATGTTTGCCATCACGTCTGTCCGCTGATCTAGACCTTGATATAATTTACACAAACACGCGCGCGCTCACACACACACAGTATACATAATTGTGTGTGTGTGTTATGTACACATCTCTAACATTATATAACATAAATGGAGTTATTTGGCAGATATAATCTCTCTCACACACACACATTGATTTTGGGTTGTCGTGAATGCTTATACAGATGATATGTCACTTTCAATTTTTAAACATACCATATACAAGCATATCTAATAAAGCTATATATATATATATAGCTAAGTAGACATTTGATGAATACACGTATCTGTGTCACACACACACATATATATGTCATATAGAACAAAAGATTGCCATGCATATGGTAGTCCACACAGAAAGTATTTAACACATAAATACACAAATATATCATACATACATATATATAGACACACACATATATATATATACACCAAGATAATATGAATATGTATTATTATGAACTAATATAAGTGTTATCATGGAAACTTAATGTGTTAATGGAGGTAGTCCAATATATCATTAGTTCGAACCTGGTTGCCTTCCAAAGGCTTATATGATTGAAATATCCACAATAGCATAATTTGACAGACTAATAGAAAAAATAAACTAAGTTATTTTCTTTTAAAACATGTAAATAAAAAGCATTGACTAAGAAATGGTACCAATTGAATTAAGCCTATGACGTGGTAATTCAGGACAATATAGTTATCCAACGACATGATATGCTGACGTGGTAATTCAGGACAATATAGTTATCCAACGACATGATAGCGCTTGGTCGTTGAATATACATAGTATTACATATAATACACATGTATTAACATAAGGTTGACGCAAACGGATTTTTGGGAACCCATTCTCGGTTTCGCTAATGCATCCTTAAACGTTATCAAAATCTTACCAATGCATTCTCTGATAACAAAAAAATTAAATTAATATTTAAAATATTTAGCATATTTAAATATTAAAATGCTGAGATTTTAAAATATTTAAAATTAAAGAAAAATAATAATAAAAAAGAATTAATTAAGCTAGACAAACTCCCTATGCTTGATGTCTCTTGATTGTCATTTTCGTCTTCCTCTTCATTAATATGTTTATCATTAATGGATGATTTTTCATTAGTAACAGTAATGTACTTGGCTTGTTCATTTTCTAATTTCTTCAATTACAAATCAAGATTCACTAAATGTTCCTAATGTATCTTTAACTCAATAATATTTATATTTACTTCTTTAAAGCTTATTTACTTATCCATCAACCTCAAGCTGTTATGGATAAAAACAAGCTTCTTTGCATTTGTCATTAATAACTTATTCCTTTTTTTTATTGAATGAGATTCCACATTAACCAGTTCCTCTCCTAAGGTGAAGCTGTAACAGGTTGACTTAAGATTCGAATTATAAACATTTGTAAATTTGATAATTTAATTCTAAACATCTCTCACCATTTCACCCCTTGTAATTTCCACACTCTTTTATTAAAAAATGAATGATCCATAAAACCAACTCCACAAAGGTAATTATTTAGTTGACTTAGTAACCATTCATACAAGTCATCATCACTTTAAAAATACCTCTTAAAGTACTCTGAAGTGCCCACATAAGCCTCTTGGTCCAACTGCTTTTTTAGATTATGCCATAGAGGATGCAAAATATAAACATGCAAAACATTATGCATTTGCATCTATCTTGCTAACTTTCCATCATGACTTTCCATAATAAAATTCTTAATTGCTAACACATGATCTTTAGGCACAAAATAGTCGTCCTTTAACTTATTTAAAACTTCCATTATCATATCCATACATTCAAAAATAATATCAATTGTCGCTCTTTCTCTGTCTGCCACTTTTAATACTTTAAGAATGAAAATCATCATAACCAATAATTGTTGTGCTTGAAACTAAAAATCTGAATTGTTAACCAAATTACACAATTCTCTAGCCTTCATCAATATTTGCATATTATCCATGAATTTATTCGTTACTAAGCACAAAACAATGCAATCCCAACTAAATTCCCTTGTCAAGAAGCTGGCTAATGCACACAAAAATGTATGCAAAGCGAGTCTCTGAGGGATGAACCAAAGTCTTGCTCAAATACTTTCTAAACCAGGCCAGGACTGAAGACTTCTTAATTATAAAAGTAATTAACTTTTTGTTTTTATAATAGTATTCATCACCTAGTCCAACTTTCCTATATCTTCAAATAGAAGATCCAAACAATGGCAAACACAACAATTATACATTATCTCAAGATACTCCCTCTTCAACATTTCTCTCATCACCACACAATTCCTTGTATTGTTTGTAATAACTTGAACAACTTTGCCTCTTTCAACCATATTTATAACATCTTTTGTGATGTTACATAACATCAAATTAGTCTTTTCAACTCATAACACATCAATAGCCTTCAAGAAGATAGTTTCATTAATTAATAATGTTATGAAGTTTATTAAGTTTCTCTTGTTCAAATTTAACAATTCATCAATGCAAATAATGCAGCCATATCGAGTCTATTGGTTTGTTATAGTAACTGTTCGTCTCTTTAAATCATCATATTCTTTTCGTAATCCTTTTATCCTCGAGGTTTTGTACATAGCATCTCCAATCACCTTAACCATCTTTTTCTAGTAGGAAGAACAAATTACATTGAATAGTAAAGCATTTATGTAAAAGAATTATTTCACAACCACATTTGCTTCTTTAAATTTTTATTTATACCAACACTTTCAAAAAGCACTGTCTACCACAAATGCTTCAGCAGATGCCCCACCAAATGCCTTGGTAGACGCCCCACCAAATGCCCCAACAGATGTCTCTTCTAGACAAATGGTGAGAATGTTACTTTCTCTAATAACTAATGAAGTTTCCATTAATTTTGGTACATCATTATTTTCTTGACATCTTTTTAAAACTCATACCTTTAATAGGTACCTTTGTGCAAATGCAAATCCCTCATCTCCTTAATTTAACAAGATAACATTGCACATGCTTTGTTGCTCCCTAAAAATCTCTTAGAGAATATTTATAATACCACTTGTACACTTGCGTTTGATAAATTTCAAAAACAAATACATGGTTCCACTCATTTTCCTACATTTTAAATAATTAATTTGCCCAAAATTCTGCACAAAGCTTCTTAATAACACAGCTAGAAATAAAGGTTTTTTATTTAATGGAGAAAACAGATTGACAAATTGGTGAATGCAAATTGGTAAATGCATTTGCGAATATGTTTCACGAACGCATTAGTGAACACCCTAAAAAAACACAAACGCATTCCCTGGTAACACTGATCAACATATTATATACATAACGTTCCACATATGAGAATGTAGGATTTCATGTTTCTTCAATTTGTTACATAAATAATTAAACAACTCTCTCCTTCCCTTTCCTTGTTGTGAAACTATGTCAGAATAACATAATTATGTATATTTAGTTTGTGGATGTAAATCCCCTTGTCACGGTTAAATAATAATATGTAATTATTAAAAGTTTAAAACACATGTTTACATTTTAATAGAGATCTAGAAAATGTAAACTAGAAATAATTTCTAAAATAAATTATTTCGTTAATTGGGTTATTCAATTAGACATTTTGAAAAAAAAAAATTTAGAACTGAACAAAAATGTTCATAATTTGGGTTAAATTCAATTACAAAGTAATCACAACTAACTAATTTAATTATAAAATCAATTTTGTATAATTTTCATATAATACATATCGTACATACACATTACATTGGTTTGTCGGTTTCTGGTTCTAAGATAAATGTAATGAAGTCTTTAAACTTTTTACTTAAATATTCTTTTACAAACAGTGAATACACAAAAAACACAATATAAAAAGAGTTAAGATTTGCATACATTTGAAGAGAATGATTTTAAGAACATTAATACGTGTGCATGAACCCAAGCGTGCGTAAGCATTTAAATAGAATTTTGAATTTGATTTATTATTAGTTTATTAAGGTCAACATGGATGTTTCAGATTTACATCAGATGCCAATTCAACTCCATAATGTCTAAAGGACCTTAATAACACGGCGTTATTGTATATTTTGTATAACTTATGCATGTATAAAATCCATAATTACTATATTATATTTATGACATCATTTTTAAATATTTACCTTTACCGAAATCCAGATTATTATTATGAAGTTCAAACATTAAAAATGTGCTAAAATGAAAATTAATAAGTATCATTAAAGTTTAAAATATTTATTTTAATTTGTAAATAAATCCATAGGTGCTGCCCCCTCTTCCAACAGATTATAAATATGATCTATTTAAATTATAATATATTATTTATTAAAATGTCATAGTTAGTTAAGACTTTGAAAAAGGACACAATGGTTAAATCAAATGCCCACATTGGGCAATTCCAAAATTCTATTGGGTTGAAGAATCTTTATTTATCATTATTTTTCATAATCCCTTATAAAATTTCAGAGAGATAAACTTGAATTGTGTATTTGATGTTGTTAAATACGTGTTTAAGTTGTTATTACTTGTCCTTATTTGCCTTTAAATTGAAAAAGGGCAAGGGCTGTCGAAGAAAAACCTAATAGTATAAGAAATAATTAGGTGTATAATATTACAAAACCAACGACATTATATTATATAGATTTCTAATGAATTTAGGAAAGGGGGAAAAACCAGCTGTTGGTTTAATCTCACCATTAACTAGGCAAATAACCCTGCAATTTGAAAAGTACGCATAATGCAAATTACTTATCTCTTTCGTCCGTAACTGCACGTACAATAACATCAGGCAACATGAAGCTTTGTTGTTGTCGTTCTTCTCTCTACCCTATATAAAATTAAATGCTCTATCGCGAAGGAATTCATAGATGTGTGTATGTAAGTAGTATGTAAGCCCTTTACCCACTCGTATACACAGGATGTAAATTTCTTTATATAAGAAAATATATGTAAGTTAATAATGAAATGAAATTTATTGAAAGGAAAGAACATTATTTCTTGTGACCAGGATAAAAAACCCCACAAAGAGAGCAATGGGGGAAACCTTTGTCACAATATTATGGGTGCCACTAGTAACAAACCCCAGGAACTATCAGGCAACCCATAGTTCCACAACAATTCATAGGGTTACTAAGGCAAAATCCACCTTTGCCTATGCACTTCAAACTCGGACTGCCATCTTGAACTAGCTGAATGAGATCTGCTATGTTGCGTGTAGACTCAACACTGGCAACGAATATGAACATTAGTGCCACAACCACGAGTACATTCACTAAGTGAGCCATCAAATAAAAGAGCAGTAAATGGTGTGAGAAGTGAATGGAGAATGCTGGGGCTTATATTTGGAAATGGCAACACCACCATTAAATGAAACGTGGTCAGTGTCGTATACAAGTTGCAGAATAGTATAAGAGAGTGTCACATAGGTGTCAATTTGTAAGACCACGTGGCATCCTATGTTACACGTCATTATATCACATGCTCAATATATTTATGAAATATATTTAGCCAAAATATATAATATCATATATAACCAAAAATTATGTAAATATTCAAGAGAATATATATCAATTATATATGCTCTCGTGTGGATCAAAATATATAAATATGCACAAAGTTAATTAATGTGTGAGAAATGTATAAAAAGTAAAACTTCCATGGTGGATTACACTTGGCAGGTTAAAAGCTACCCACGAGATACATGTGTGTTGTATATCTATCTATATATCTATATGTGTGCGTGTGGCCCGCATTTATACGGAGTTGTAATATTTTGTTTGCATGTGATGTCCTGGCTGGAATGGAGCTGAAGAGAAAGATTCACATGACATCTTCAATTTAAAATATATTTAAAAATGAACTTAGTATACACGGTTAAAAACATCTTTTCTTCCTTTTTATCTGTTGTCAGCTGCAGCCAGAGACTATTCAGCAACTTGTATACGGCATTGCCACTCGTCTGGACCACGTTTCATTCAATCGTGATGTTGTCATTTCTGTTTTATACTTCCTTTCTTATATTCTGAGTGTATAAATACGCATTTCTAATACATGTACTGTGTATATATGTGTGTGTGAGAGAGAGAGATTGATTTCGTATCACTTTCATAAGCTTTGAACTACTTTAGAAACTTTCATAATTTATTTTGTTCAGGCACATATAAAATATTATTAAGATTTTAAGTATACAATAATATTTAAATATATATCATTTTTTTTTTTTCTTATAAAAGTTCATTAGAATTTACCAGTATCCACATACTGTACCTTTTTAATTTTAATTTTTAACAGAGTTTATATGTTGACTTCTATGGTGATATATATGTGTGTGTGTGTTCATAGTCATTGTACAGCTTCTTTAGAAATACACACACACACACATAGTAATATGCATCAAAATGTAATAGTTATGCTATTCAGCTCACCGGACTGCAGGCAGATGCTCTGCCACTGAGCTATACCTCCATCAACACACTATGATTAGTTTTTCTGATAATACATTTATATGTATATATGTGATATAGATACATATGATGCGTACGAGTTTAAATCATTAAAGTCATGTCTTCAAAGTTGATAAACTTGTTAATGTGAGAGATTATATCCTTTACACATGTGACATTGGTAATATAACTACCTTGTACAGCTACAGTATAATACATACCTAAAAAAGGGCATTATTATTTATTCTATATTGAATGGAGGTATAGCTCACTGGAAGGGCATCTGGCCGCAGTTCAGTTGGTAAGTGTGTGTGTGTGTGTGTGTGTGTGTGTGTGTGTAATATATATAAATATTAACATAAAATTATACTTAAAACTATTAATTAAGCAATTTGATATTTTTCACAATCTTGTATTTATTAATAAAATATTAAAATATTTTAATAAATACTAATCATGTCTAATTCATGAAGAATATACTCAAATTATAGTAAATTGAGAGCCATTGTTATTTATGTATTAATTAAAAAATGATTTTCTAATCTAAATTTAATCTAAAATATTAATTACATAGCTATAATTATAAATATTTACGTTTCATATTCATGTATTCAGTGAATAGTATTGTAAAATAACAACAATGTTTTATTATCATATGCTATTATATAATCAAAATAAAGTATGCTATATTTCTTGCTATTAAACTAATGAAATGTGAAAGCAACTTATTTGTGTTTGTGTGTAAAGCCCTATTAATCCTAAATCTGAATCCAAATAATAGATTCATTTGCAAGCTTATCTAGACATGATAATTTATATATGATTAAATGATTAATATCATAAAAACTTACATTTTCTTTTGTTTCTAATAAACTTTGTTTTCCACGGGCAAAAGTAACAAACATGTCTTATGTGTTTATCTTATATACTTAAGAGTCTAATAATGTATATAATACTCTAATCATATTAAGATCTACAAGTTTCTTAAGAATTTAAGAAATTACTTAAAATTTATCATAATCAAAATAAAAGTTTTTAAACGTATTAATTGAAATAAACTACACTACTTTCACAACTCATTAATGTGACTTTGAAATTATAATTTAAATTATGAAACGAAATGCTTGATTTTCCCTCTTTTTCTTTTTAAAACAATGGTAATTACTCATTATTGCAAAAGTTTAATCATATTATTAGCTTCTTTGAGATCAAAAATTTATCATCATAATATTCCCTATATATACACATTACATTAACATTGTTGATATATTTAATGCCAATATCATATTATATATTGGTTTTTAATATATATATATATATATATATATATAAAATTAGTATATATATTAGTACATATATGGTTTTCAATACGAGCATATAGAAGGCTTTATATACAGTAGTAATATTATACATAGTAGTATATTTTTATGCTTATTACTTAACTCAGTGTTTTACAGCTTATGTACGTTGTTTAATTACATCTCTTAACTAACAATTGCATTCCTTAAATAACAAACTATACATTTTCTCAATGAGCTTATTGTGAGATACCTAAATATTTCTTTGGTACATATGGAACAACATATGACCAACCTCTTTCGTATAAACTTATTCGCTTATATCCATATGATAACATTACCATATGAATATGTACTTTAAGTATAGAGCAGACACACATGCACATGTAGAAATAAACATTATATGGTTAGAGTTCATCATGAGCTTGTAGCTGTTAATAACTGTTCGTTTGGTGGATACTTATAGTGTATGTTTATGTATTAATATAAATGTATAACTTATATACATAACACACACACATGTTTGCACCAGAGGATAATTGCTAAAACTCCCAATATTTCTATTTCTCCTAATTAAATGCTTAATTAATATTGAAGTGTGCAGATTTGAAAAATTAGTCTATTTATATTTTATAATATTTTACATACATAACATTTTAAAAATTAAAAAATATTTTTAAATATACATTAAAATTTATAATTATTTTATCCATGCTTATTAAGTCCAAGATAAAACACAATAAAATATATAAAATATAAATATTTAAAAATTTGGTGATTTATTTCTTTACAATTACTTAAATTAAACTATATATATTTACGACCACTTTCAACTAGTGAATGGTTATTTGATTCTTTACAATTTACTTAAATTAAACTATATATATTTAAGACCACTTTCCACTAGTGGATGGTTATTTGATTCTCAATAAATTAAAAAAATATTGCATCATTAATAATAACTATCACTATGGTTTTACACTTACTAGTTAATTAAATTTAAAAATAAAGTATTGATACACACATTTAAACATAACATATTTGCATGGAAAACATATAATTGGGTGTGGTGCCGCAAACTCTTTAGTATTATATATTCTAATCAATCATAGAAACAACTCAAGAATAGTGTGTGTTATTCTTCTTTTATGCTTAATGTTTATTATTTATTTATTTGTAAACAACTTCACACCTAATTGAAAATATATAGACATGGATTAAACAAATGTTTAAAATTCTTATTGACAAAAAAGATAGACAAGCAGATGTATGTATAATTAAATTGGGGGCATTGTTGGTGTGTGTGCATATAAAATATGTAGATATCACACACACAAATATATGTGGTTTTTGTATTAATGCATAATAATCACTACTTTTATTCAGGTGATATTAATAAAAGACCATACATATATGTTTATATATCCACATATCTTGTTCAAGGAACAAGCTGTAAATAGGTAAAGACTTATATGTATATAAATTTATAGGAGGTCTATCACTACATACTTGTACCTGAACGTGTTTCAGTCTCTGTTAATATTCTTTCACAAGGCCCAAAGGGTGTATCCACATGATTATATGCTCATGATTCCAAATGGATTAATGTAAAAAAAAGTGTAATAAATAATATATAATATATTTATACAATAACAATACAAAAGGTGAAATATCCTTATGGAAGAATGCTAACAGAGACCCGAACGTGTTCGGGTACAAGTAAGGGTCTATGAAATTCCATAGACCTCTTGCAAATTTATAAATACAAATTTACAAATTACATATTATTTAGATTGAGACTTACTAATTAATAGCCCTAGAAGAACAAAAAGAACACATGCAACAAGGCCAAACCCAATGCCAGTGTGCTTGTTGTGCCCCCAAACCCTCTACATGCCTGAGGTGTGGAGAGCATTTGCAAGTTCTTGCTCCTTAGTAAACATTGTATTCTTGGGAATATAGTGGATTAAACTTTTTTGGTTTAATTTATAATCAATATCTATGTAACCTCACAAAATTACTCAGGTGTTTGACTACCATTAAAAATGTTATGTAGGCACAACATAAGTGCCATATAGATGCCACGTATGTCGTGGATTTTAAATAATTAGCAAGTGAAATACAAATTGCTAGTAGAATAAATTATAATTTAATTGGTTAAGGCAAATAATCACTCTTAATGAAAAATGAGTGGTTAATTCATTATATTTTATTCCAAAGTAAAATTATGTACTTAATTAATTTTTATTTCATCTCAATTTCCAACATAAATAAATAAAACAATAACAAAAATGTTTTATTAATTTTTAAATAAATAGGTGGATTTGTTCATATAATTATTTATATTAAACATTGTTAAAAATATTATATGGAGGGGTTTTAAGGAAAATTTTTTCATTTTAATTCATTTTCAAGATTTTTGTATCTATAATAGCTAAAATTTAAATGGTAAGAGTAAAATTAAAATTAATTGTATTGAAGTTTGATAAGAGTATATGCAAAATAATTTTTTTTCAAAGAAAAATGTTAGTTTGTAAAATTATAAATACTACATATTTAAAGGCATTTCATGTTCCATTATATATAGATTTAGCAAATTAAGCAAATTCTTTTACCCTTTATACCTAGGTTTGTGTATATACTCTATAATATACACAAATGTACATTATATGCACATATATATATTTATGTGAAATATATATGTCCTATAACATACTTATATGTATACTTGTTCTATTCATGTATAAAACGTACTTTTAAAATTAATAATGAAAATATTTGAATTATTGATAAAGAGATATTATTAAGTATGGAATGCAAAATGTGTCACTATAAATTTCATGTACAATGGCATTTTTTTAAAAAGTGTTAAATCATTATTTAAATGCAATATGATATTCCCCGTGCATGCATGGTACTCATACATGAGCATGATGTATAAATGCATAAGCATTGTGCCATGCAAAATACCCATGAATGCATGTATACATATATACACTCACTTCATGACCCATTCAATTAACAAAGTAAAGAGCAATCTTAGTTCATGTAGTAATCTCAATTCGTGTGTGAATTAATTCATGAAGTGAGATAATATCTTACTTTATGACTATGTCAAATAATGAAGTAAGAACCACCCTCACTTCATGAACCAATTAATTCACAGAGTAAATGACCATTTCACTTTGTGAGTCATTTGGATTAACGAAATGACTATTGAAGAATAGTTAGGTACATGTTAACCATTTGAATTTAAGAAAAAAAAATTTCTAGGGTTATAACCTCATAATTATGTTTTTAATTTTTTTTTTATTGTGCATTGCAATGGCTATGTATATAATCTCTTTTTTTTTTTAAATGTCATTCACTTAATCTAATTTTTAAAATTGTTATTTAAGAAATCACTTATATTTTAAAGAGTGTAATTAATTAATTTTTATACTTATTCTTTATAAGTACTAGTTAGTTTATAGGTTAAAAGTTGTTTCAATTTGTGTTATGTGAAAAAAAAATGCCATGTAATAAAATATTATATTTCTACTATTTATAAATAATTAATTATTATGTACATAGAACTTGGGAAATAAGAATGCTCTTTATATCTTTATTATACGATAGCTTTATGATTTTTATTTATTTTTATTAATAAGATATTATTAACAATTGTGGTTACATAAAATTTTTTTGAGTTTTTATCTTTAGAATATCTTTTTAACTATATAAATTATCGTAACTTATAATATGACTAAATATTAATTTACATATCCTTAGCTCTTTTGTTATAACTCTTGAAGATGCACATAAATCCTTGGACCACTCCAAGGATTTAGAGGCGCACTGTGCAGTATCTTCGTGTCAATGCTCGATGTAAGAGAGTGAGATTTGTAAGGGGAAATTGATTCAATATTTTCTTACTAGTCTTTACCAAATTGAGGCACACTGTGCAGTATCTTGGTGTCAATGCTCGATATTAATTTCTTGCTTAACCGCATCGCTTGCCTTCGTCTATCCTCCCGGCTCATTTCTGGCCGGGATGTTTGAGTGGCAGTCATATTCTTTTGACCGACATTCTTCTTGTTCACGTCCCTTGTGTCTCTTTGCTCCGCCATCACTATTCTGGGCTGTTCTTGAGCTCTTCTTGCCAATTGATCATCTGCGCAGCTGATTGTAGCCATTTGACCTTCCCTTCTTTCGGGCCGGCAGCCATTCCTGTGGAGTTTGGCAGGAGGCAACCACCGAAGGCCTGCCGCTTGTGCCCTTTCAGCCTCAATTGCGTCCTCAATGTCGATTGGGGGAGATGTGTCCCCCTCTCCATACTGACGAACGAGAATCTGTGCCTTGCAGCTCCTTGGCTGCTCGTCGAACTCAATAGTGAACTCACGCATTGGAGTCTTCCTCTTGCGGGAAAACAGGATCGAATCTACAATTCTGTCGAGCCTGCGACTTACCTTGTCGAACTCAAAGTCCGTGCCTACCGTTCTGTAACCCTACGCCTCGTACCGCCACCGGCTGAATTTATACTGATTTATTTGTATTTGGATCCACGGGTTAAATTTTACATACAAATACAAAATAAAATATGTTTGTTCTCGATAAACATGTTATTCAGATTTATTATAAATTATAACTCATAAGAATTAAATTCAAATGTTTTCAATTCTACTTAATAGATTAACCTTCGTTAAATACAAAAGGATGTCATTAAGACAAACATCTTATGCTCTATTTTATGTTAAACTACTATTACTTTTCATGTGCTTATTTTCGCAAGCACACACACGTAAAAAAGAAACATATTTGCAGTGCATTTATTTTTCTCACGTAACTTGCCAAAATATTTAAGGAGTCATATTCTGATTGTAATGCAAAACTATTCATGTTTAACTTATTGTATATATATGTATCTTGATTATCTATTTAAATACACGTTTAAATGTGTTTGTACATTTATATACAAAGTACTTGTTTGGTCCCTTGTAAAATCAATAGCCATTCTTTTGTTATGTATGCCCCCTTGGTTTAAGGAGTCATATTCTGATTGTACAAACACATTTAAACGTGTATTTAAATAGATAATTGAGATATGTATATATATGTATCTCAATTATCTATTTAAAGACACGTTTAAATGTGTTTGTACATTTATATACAACGTACTTGTTTAGTCCCTTGTGAAATCAATAGCCATTGTTTTGTTATATGTACGTCCCATTGGTGTATATACAGCACGCAAGTAAGTGTAAGTATGTGTATATATTTGAAAGCTTATGGGCATATATACATTTGGCGGGAAAGTTTATCTGCAGGAAGTAGCCTGGTTGCAGTATGAATACCATGCACAGGCTTGACAGAATCGTCGAATTTACACTTTCTTCACTTAAGAGAAGGAAGGAATCAGTTTGGAGTTCCATGAGCAGACAAGGAGCTGCAAGGCATGGGTACTCATTTAACAGTGCTGAGACAATTGAAACCACGTCGGAGGCGATATTTCTTTTAACCTTGGGTCTGAGAGTACATTTATATTCTGTTCCATTTTGAAACAAAAATGCTTTATAATCATCACTTTTGTAATTTTTTAAAATTAAAATGATATATATGTTCTTTATATTGTCCAATAGTATTTGTCTGTGAGCATGGATACATTATAAATTAATATGTTGAATTTATATAATTGAGTACATTATAAATTAATATGTTGAATTTATATAATTGAGTAATATGTAATCACAATGCAAATATACATCATTATTATCTTTAATTAAAAAAAAAAAGAATGATAATCTTTTCACATAACTTAAGATTCTTCCCGGTCCTCTTCTTCTCCCTCCTCACTTCCTTCTTCCTCCTCTGAATCCTCATATCACTTTTAAACTCCTTTTCAGACACAACCCATGAATCTTTCTTGGTCTAATTTACATTGGAGATTAGAACCAAACTTGTAAAAATGGATATTTCCAAAAACTTCTTTACCACTACCTTGGACTTCAAATTGTAGAACTCTTGGCTACTTTTTATTCACAAGCTCTGTAACCTCCTTCATGTTAGCATAGGTCACTCATTTCTTGCTTAATAATATATCCTTTTAGTGAATATACAAACATATGTGCATGTATGCATAAGTTTAAACATACATCATCATTATCAAATAAATATATATAATATCATTACATGACCATCAATTATTATATACACATATATAGTATTCTCAAAGATACTTTATGGTACATATTTGTTTCATTTTATATATTATATATATTTCTTGCAATTACAACTACTGCAATTGTACATAAATGTGGCCGATTAGGAGCTTCACTTGTTTATAGGTTTGCTTTACTAGCAATTCCCTCCAAACATCAAAAGAACACAATAGAATAATTACTATATACTCACGTAACATTAGATGGATGCATCTATATATACAAAATATAAATATTTATAATAGAAAATAATTATACATACAGAGACACATGCATGCAAGACTAAAAACAAATATCCTTCTGACAATGCAAAGTCAGATTTAATACATAGTACATTATATTACAACAGTAATATTCATGACTATCTATTTACATGTATACTTTTACCTGGCCTGTTAGTGGCACTCTTCCTTGCTCTATTGTTGCTTCTTGAAGGGGATGCTATATTTGTGTGCACGGCAAATCACTACAGTCACACACACACACACACAAAGTAGTTCGCATGAATATGTGCGCACACATTCAAATGCATTACAACACAATATCATGAGGATACATAGAACTTGTATACTTTATATATTACATGTTATAATACATTATAAATTATACAAACGATCGACATAAAGTCAACAAATGCACAATTACCTTCTGTGTCAGTGACACAATGTTTTTATGGACATTGTGTCGTGCCTACGCTGGTTGCTAGGAGCGTCATCAACCACTATAGCACTTTGCTGAATTGTTTGGGTAGGTGACTTGACAACAGCCTTCGACTGAGCAAGTGCTGCTCTTGTTTCCTTGGAGGATGGACCCTTGTGATGTGCTGCTTGTTTGTCTCCAAGGTGTAGGATGCTTGTCAGGTGCCTTGCCTTTTATAATTGTCTGCACAAGAACAATCAAATTAAGTATATCATTAACCTGTGCAGAAAAGATCTTGATTCGGTCCATTTGACTAACTATGTTCTCTATTGAAATGGGATCTCATTCATTGTTCCTTTTCATGGTTGCATCAACATCTTTGTATATGTTGTTTGAATGTGCAATGGATGTCTCTACTTCTTCTTTCTACCTTTTATAAACTCATCATCTGAATCCCATTTTGATACAACACACTCATCAAGGTTAAATTCTCATCCTATTCAATAGATAAATATGATAAAATAAATGCAAAGGATGAAGATTTTGAAACTACCGTATGAATAACTTAGGGTTTAAATTGGGTATAGAGAATGCATATGAATTATACAATGAACAATAATCACAGTTGGACGTGAATGCAATTTTGAATTTTGCAAGAGATGCAGTGTATAATAAAAATAATAAAAATTAGGAAAGAAATATTATACATGTATGAGAGGGATTTGGACCAACAAAAACACAATTAAATGAAGTTATTTAATACAAACCTTTAATCCTCTTGTAAGGAACATACATGTTGTACACATGTGTCATATAATTGTAACACGTGATTAAAAAAATTAAATAATATTAAGCCAACATTTGCAAAAGGAATTGAAATTTAGACTTTTTAGCACTTGAAAAGTCTTCAAGCATGTTTTCCCTCTCGTACGAATGTCTTGGATGACACATCATACATTATGTAACACACACAACTTATATTGAAGCCAATAATTTAAAATCCTTACAATATATATATTATGATGTATACCATGGTCAATCTTTATATGAACATAAACAATATGCTTTTTTTTTTTGTACATGGAAGTTATAACACCCCATACATATACATGCTAAGATTCTTAGCCAGTGAATATGCTGTTTTTTTAATGATTTGCCTTGCCCACTTTATTAACTGCACAAGTCTTGTTTGCAAGGCATAGAATCCTATTAGATGGAAATGGTCACACAGTGGGTTAGCAAAATATCAAGAAAGGTTTATGGATTTTATGGGAGGCAATATACAATATAAACAATAAATGGCTAAGTTCTTGATGTTGATGAGACATTAAGTGAGGAAATGATTGACATGATAGTAACTACATGTCAAGTCATGATTCAGGAACAAGGAAGTGAGCAGGATTCCAAGAACAAAGAAGTGAGCAGAATTCCGAGAACAAGAAAGCTTGACTCAAAAGTAGGACAGGAACTAGGAACTAGGAACCAGGAACAAGACAAGAGTAGGAGGCAAGGAGCAAGACAAGACACGTAGAAAGATTAGTGTTGATAATAACTAATTGTACAACAATTAGGTCGGAGCTTTTATACTCACAACTCCAAGCTAATCTAGTCATGAGTCTAATCTGGTCATGAGCTAAAAATAGTGACCCTTATCCTCTAGGCATATTATAGTATATCCTATAGGCATATTCTCTAGGAATATCCTACAAGCATATCCTATAGGTATATCCTATAGGCATATCCCATAGGAATATCATGTAGGTATATCCTATAGGTATAATCTGTAACCCGTATTCTGTATCCTGCATCCTGTATTGGGTCGTGACAGCACCTCTCCTTAAGGACGAGTTTTCTATGAGTCTTAGAACCTGGTTTAACAAGATAACACCGATGAAAAAGCAACAACTTTGGAAGAAGCATAGAGTAAGTTGGATGCAGGTTCCCAAGTGCGATTGGTAGGCAAATAACCTTTCCAATCCACAAGTATTAAAGTTGGCGGCAATGAAAACGAGAATCAAGGATGGCTGCAACTTCGTACTCAGGTTCACCGTCAATGACCACAGGAGGGGAGGAGAAGAAGCACGACCAGAAGAGAAGAAGGATGATACGGCTCCAACAAAGAGGTGTGAAACACAGGATGTAGATGGTAACTCGAGTCGGAAAGCTACAGGATTGACCTCAGCCGCAATCCTGTAAGGGCCCAATCGTTGAAAATCCAACTTAGAAGAAGGCCTGTTGGTGCGAATATGCCGACGAAGAAGCCACACAGATCACCAATCTTGTATGCAGGTGCCGGTTGACGATGAGCATCAGCATGACTTGTACCGTTCCTGTGCCTGCTGAAGATGAACGGAGATCCTCATGTACCTGACAAATGCTAGAGATCCTGTACTGCAGAGCGGAAGAAGGAGAAGCAGGGGAGCAAAGTCAAAACGTGGATGGTAGCCTGTAAGAGCAAAGAAAGGTGTCTGGCCTGTAGATGCGTGAAGGAGTTGTTGTAGGCAAACTCCGCCATTGGAAGAAGGTCCAACCAGTTGTCCTGTTGGTAATGATGAAGCAGCAAGATATTGCTCCAAGGTCTGAATTGTGTTCTGACTGCCCATCAGTTTATCTGAAGAAAGGTCCGCTTTAACCTGTAAACTCCGGAGAAGTTCTCGCCAAAACTTGGACATGAATTGTGGGCCTCGATCAGAAACAATGCTCTCAGGAAGACCATGGTGTCGGAATACTTTGCGGATCACCAACTCAGCGTTGTCTGGCCTGTAGCAGTCTTGTGACATGGTAGGAAATGAGCCTGTTTGGTGAAACGGTCAACCACCACAAGAACTGCATCAAATCCACGAGAAGGAGGAAGATCTGTGAGGAAATCCATAGAAATGGATCTCCAAGGAGCAGAAGGAACAGGAAGAGGACGAAGAAGACCAGAGAGGCGTGACGAGGCATCTTCGACCTATTGCAGGTGTCACAACTCCGTACAAACTTGTCCACAAAACCTCGCAACCCAGGCCACCAATAGTTGCGAGTCACCAACTCAACTGTCTTGGCCACACCAAAATGTCCTGTAGCCGGGGTATCATGACAATCCTGTACCACACAGTCCTGCAAACACCAACAGGAACGTACAGGAGACCTTCCCGGTACAGGAGTCCGTCCTGTATGGCAAACAACTTGTAGTCTGTATGGGAACTGGAGGAAGAGGAACTTGCGATGTCAGGACTAATGTGTGAAAACACATTCCTTGCCAAGTCGTCTGTAGCCAACTGCAAACATGTCCTGTAGGAGTGTGGAATCTGCTGGAGCCTGATGAACTTGTAGTGCTGCAAGCCAAGTCGATCAGGACCCAACAACACTTGCTTTTGACAGTCATATGCAGGATCGCCCGGGGTTGTGCAAGGTAAGAGCGCCTAGACAATGCATCCGCCTTGCCATTTCGAAAACTAGGCCTGTAGATGATGACGAAATCAAAACGTGATAGGAACTCCGCCCACCTAGCCTGTCGCCTACTGAGAACTCGAGCCGTTTGAAAATACTCCAGGTTCTTGTGATCCGTAAGAACTTGTACAGGATGCGCAGCACCTTCCAGGAAATGCCACTCCTCGAACGAATCCACAATGGCCTTGAGTTCCTTGTCATGAATCTCGTAATTGATCTCCGCCGAAAGGAACTTACGAGAGTGAAAAGCTACAGGATGAAGCAACTTGTCTTCTCCAACTTGTGATAAACAGATCCTACTGCAAAATCCGAGGCATCTGCTTCAACGAAGAAGGGACGAGAAGGATCAGGATGTGCTAAAATCGGAGCTGTCGTGAAGGCTCCTTGAGTGTTGTGAATGCATGTTCCGCCTTGTCGGACCAAGAGAACTCCTGTGCGCTTGGTGAGTTCCGTGAGTGGAAGTACACGCTTGGAGAAGTCCTGTATGAAACGCCTGTAGAAGTTTGCAAAGCCAAGGAAACATTGTACGTATCGTACAGACTTGGGCCTCTCCCACTCCGATAGTCTTCACCTTGTGCATGTCCATGGAAACGCCAGCAGGAGAGACGATGTAGCCCAAGAACTCCACAGTATCCCTGTCGAAAAAACACTTCTCCAACTTCGCATATAGGCCATGCTCGAAGCCTCTAGACTAGTCGTACATGCTTGTCATGTGCCGCCTGGTCCTTGGAGAAAATCAAAATGTCATCGAGGTAGATTACCACAAACTGGTCCAAGAAGTCACGAAAGATGTCGTTCACCATGTGTTGGAACACGGCTGGGGCATTGGTAAGTCCGAAAGGCATCACCGTGTACTCGAAGTGTCCATACCTTGTACGAAAGGCAGGCAGTCTTCCACTCATCGCCTGGACGAATCCGTACAAGATTGTAAGCCCCTTGTAAGTCGATCTTTGGCTCCTTGCAGCCGATCAAGAAGTTCCGGATCAATGGCAATGGGTACCATTCCGAATGGTGACTTGATTCAAATCTGTAGTCCACAACCAAACGTAAACTCCCATCTTTCTTCTTGACAAAGAAGATAGGTGCTCCTGCAGGGGACTTTGAGTGACGAATGAAGCCGGATGCCAAGTTTTCCTCGATGTACTGATGAAGAACCTTCAATTCTGTAGGTGACAGTGCATAAATCGGTTCAAACGATGGAGTCTTTCCTTCCACAAGATTGATAGGACAATCATAGGACCTGTGAACAGGAAAAACTACAGCCTTGTACTTGTCAAAAACGTTCTGAAAGGAGTGATACTTGGAAGGAGGAGGAGAAGAAGGAATAGGAGAAGGAGATTGAAAAAGGGGAGTCAGATACAGGAAAGGTAGAAGAGGACATAGGAGTTACTTGGAAGGCAAAAAGATGAAAAGAAAGGATCAGTGGCAAGTTCATGCATGTAGTGGTAAGAACTCGAGAGGAGAAGGAGGGAGCTGTGATTGAAAAAGAGAAGGATCTTGGGGGTGGAATAGAAAAGAGTAATGAAAAGAGGCAGGATTGGGAGAAACATGTGTGATGTTGACAAGTGTACAGATTGGAAGAATCCTGTACAGAAGTCCGTGGATGCACAGGAGTGAGGAGAGCCTATGAGTGCTGACGAATCAATAGGAGGTGGATCCTGTTGAGGAGGAACCTTCGACACTGATACAGGATTGGAAGAACCCTGTACAGGAATCCGCGAACTTACAGGAGTGGAGAGAGCCTGTGGATGTGCTGAGGAACTGACATGAGGTGAATCTTGTCGAGGAGGAGTCTTCAACACTGATACAGGAACAGGCACGGTCAATCCTGTAGCTTGTACTGCCTCAAACACTAAGGATGTATTCTACACACAAGAAGGTACATGATTGATCCTGGTTGCCGGAGAGGAAAACGTGAGCGTCCTAGACCTCTAGTCGATCTGAGGATTTGCAACAACGAACCATGGCATGCCCAAAATGATGAGAGTCAACCGAGTCTTGATCAAGTTGAAGGAAATCAAACAGTTGAATGTGTCATGACTGCAAGAGAGAGGTTTGGTAACATAGGTAACTGCGCCAGAAGCAATCAAATGACCATCGGCCACCTCTACAGGAACTGCACACTTCAACTTCACCACTGGAATGCCATGTTGAGTTGCAAAAGTGTCATTCATGAAGCATGCATTTGCACCAGTGTTTAACAGGGCAAACTCCTTGAGCTGATGAATGTGTACAGGAAACTTGAGTGATGGAATGGTATGAGTAGCACCAATGGAGCCTGCACCTACGTCCAACTTCGTGGCTCCTAGATGAAGTGAACATTGAAGTTTTTCGACTGAACTTCAGCTTCAACTTCACGCGTCTTGAACTTCCTGACTTTAATAGGACATTCCGCTGCCTTGTGTCCTGCTTCACCACAATACAAACATAAATTCTCACTGCGGCGACGTTGCTTCTCAGCAACGAAAAGTGAGCCACACTTGTATTTCTCAACCTTCATAGGAACTACTCCAGAAGGTGTCGCAGGAGTATGTACCACAGCTGCAGGATTGGTTTGCAGGAACTATTAACGGGATTTTTCCTGACGACACTCGAATAAGCGGTTGTCGCAGCAAACGGCCTGTTGCATGATCTCCGCTAATGTTTGGGCATCCGGTAACGTAAGGAGAAGGTCCTTCACATCATCCCTCAACTCAAAATGGAAGTGTTCAATCAATGCAGTCTCGTCCCATGGAATGTTCGTGCAAAGTTGCTGAAATTCGGATGCATAGACGGAAGCTGGTCAAGATCCTTGTGTGAGCTTTCGTAACTTCGTGCATGCGGAATGGTACTTATCGGGATCTTCAAAGCAAGCTTCAAAGGCAGCCACGAAATCTTCAAAGTCTTCCATCAATGGATCATCACCTTTTGTGCATCAGTCGAGTAGCGGCGTGGTTGCATGCGGATCAAAAGCCTGATCTGATTCAGGAACCCTTGGAAATCGACACGATTGCTATTGAACTTTTCCGGCATGCTGATCTTCAACTCCGAAGAAGTGTTCGATGGAGAGGAAACCACGGATGCTTTGAGAGAGAGCCTGCGCAGCAGTCTTGGAGGATGCATCAGCAGTTGCATGCGCCTCGTTGGTGGAACCTTGCAGATCTGTGACCATTTGGCGCAAAGTGGCCAGCTCATGAAGTAATATTTGGTGCTCGCGTTGAAATTGCTCAAAATCGGCCATGATCTATAAAAGAAAAAAGAAGAAAAACAAAAGAGAAGAATCAAGGAAAAAAAAGTAGCTGAAAATCGGAAAGCTATAAAAGCAGTTATTATCAAACTGTCAAGTTACGATTCAGGAACAAGGAAGTTAGTAGGATTCCAAGAATAAGGAAGTGAGTAGGATTCCAAGAATAAGGAAGCTTGACTCAGAAACAGGACAAGGAGCAGGACAGGAACTAGGAACCAGAAACAAGACAAGAGCAAGAGACAAGGAGCAATACAAGATAAGAACAAGACAAGACAAGATTGATCGTAGAAAGACTGGTGTTAATAATAACTGATTGTACAACAATTAGGTTGGAGCTTTTATACTCACAACTCCAAGCTAATCTAGTCATGAGCTAAAAATAGTGACCCTTATCCTCTAGGCATATCCTGTAATATATCATATAGGAATATCCTATAGGTATATTCTGTAAGAATATCCTGTAGGCATATCCTGTAGGTATATCATGTAACCTGTATCCTGTATCCTACATCCTGTATCGGGCCGTGACACTACATCAACAAATGACTTCATAAGAAAGTTATTTCTATTTCTATTGACTATGATCTTGAAGAAGGTGAAGATGATGAATTAGATGTTAACATCTTTACACAACTAGCATATATTGATAACCAACACAACATCTAAATAGAACATTATATTGATCCATGGTGTGATGCAATGGAAATTATCAAGAGCATATTAAAGGCCCCAACAAGATAGAACAAAGAAGTATAAAAGATGTGATCCTTAAAATGGTAAGTGTATATGTGTTTTAATGGCAACTTCTTTATATAAAAAGTTCTCACTAGTACTTATTAACTTTTCATTATAAATTGTGATGCTTCATGTGATATTGAAGTCACGCAACGCGAGTAATACATTATAAAGATGATCTACTTAAGTTTTTATTTAGTGATGAAAATGAAACTTTTTGATGAACCGTGGAATGGCTAAAAAACACATGCAAACTCTTACATTCATGGAGAGAGATAACTCATGTTCTTCATTCAAATAATAAGAGCACACTTATCACTTTCTCATGTCATTGATGATATTACATGTATGGCTTTGAGTTTGCTTGCTTATGTGTATTTATATGTCCATGTGTCCTTTCTTTGCTTGTGCCATGTAATCTATTAATATGTATGCTCTTTGTCTATTAACAAGTATATTTAAGAAGGTTTGCATGACCGATTCCTAGCTGATTCCTAGCTACTTTACAATGTTCTTCATTGTACAAATAAATTTTTGTTCATTTCCCTGGCCTATCTTTACTTTAATAAAGATATCTAGTTCATATGACTATATTAAAATATATAAGCAATCATAAATTATTAAATTCTTGGTTTTATAATGTGTTATTTGTGAACAATAGTAAAGGATTAAGTATGTTATATATATATATATATATATTATATATAATTATATATATATATATATATTATATATATATATATGTGTGTGTGTGTGTGTGTGTGTGTGTGTGTGTGTGTATGTATGTATGTATATATTGGATTGTATGATAAAAACGAATTAGATTAATGTAATTGAGCAAGTACATGATTAACACAAATGTAAATTCGATCTAGTAGTTACCATTCCATATGTTTGCCTTGTAATGCATGGAGCTTGAACCTTGTTTAATATTAATAAATATTTATGTTCTCATGTTCATGTATTTAGTGAATAGTATTATAAAATAACAATAATGTTTTACTGTCATATTCTATTATATTATAAAAAATAAAGTATCCTATATTGTCTTGCTATTAAACTAAAAAAATGTGAAGGCAACTTATTTGTGTTCGTGTGAAAAGCCCTATTAATCCCAAATCTAAATCCACCATTAAAAAAACTATTGTTAATAATAAATTTATTTGCAAGCCCACATGGACATGATAACTTATATATGAATGAATAATTAAATATCATAAAATCTTACATTTTGTGTTTCCAATAAACTTTGCTCTTCATGAGCAAAAGTAACAAGCATGTCTTGTGTGTTTATCTTATATACTTGAGAGTATAATAATGCATATGATCCTCTCCCATTTAAAAGTATATTGGCATAGTTGCAAACACAAACACAAGCTTTAGATTTCAGAAACTCGACCATGGAACACAATCACGGTTCACAATGGCTCACAAATATTTTAGTGAATATTCTAGGAATATGCACTTTTTAAAGGGGACAACTCACAGTATCCTTGTTGTTTGGGCCTTCTCCCAACAGATGAGCTCGCACACAATCAACACCACTAAGCTTGTTCACCATTGTGCAATATTTGCATAATTGTGGCCATGCCCCTGCTCTCAAGAACACTTACCTCATCCCACCATTGCGAAGAAGGATGCTTTCGTAGTATGTTGAATTGCTGTGCCATGTTTGTTGTGCCTTGGATTGCTGCGTGCACCCTGGATTGTTGTGTGACGCAATGTGCCCCAAAAAGAATATTCCACAAGTATATTTAACCGAGAATATTCTAAATAGTGTTTCATGTTATGAACACGGGCTATTATCCCGGCCGTGGTTGTCGAGATCACAGCCCGTGTTCGTAACATGAAACACTGTTCATGAACACGGCCGTGGGAACACAATCCATGGCCGTGTTCGTGAAACACGGTGAACATGGCCAGGATCCTGGCCGTGTTCGTAACTATGGTACTATTAGGATCTACAAGTTTTTTAATATTTAAGAAATTATTTAAAACTAACCATAGTCAAAATAAAGAGCTTTTAAATGTATTAAATTAAATAAACTACACTACTTTCACGACTCATTAATGTGATTTTGAAAATGCAATTCAAATTATGAAATAAAGTATTTGATTTTCCCTCTTTTTCTTTTTTAAAACAATGGTAATTACTCATTAGTGCAAAAGTTTAATTGTATTATTAGTTTCTTTGAGATAAAAATTTATTATTATGATATTTCCTATATAACACATTACATTAACATTGTCGATACATTTAATACCATTATAGTATTATATATTGATTTTCAGTAAATATATTCTTTAGTTATATTTAATATATAATATATTACCACATATATAGTATTCAGTATGGTGCTTTATATACAATAGTAATGTTATACATAGTAGTATATTTTTATGCTTATAGCTACATCCTAAACATTTTACAGCTTAAGTATGTCATTTAAGTATATCTCTTAATTAACAATTGCATTTCTTAAACAGCAAACTATATATTTTCTAGATTAGCTTATTATGATATTTTTTTGGTGAAACAATATATGACGAACCTCTTTCATATAAACTTATTCACATATATCCATATAACATTTTAAGAAAAAGTAAGTCTTAATTTTATTTTAAATAAGCTATAGATATACTTTTAAAATATATAAGTCTTGAACATATTTTCCAAAGAATATATTAATATTTAACTTATATAAAATTATATTATATTATATATTATTATTATTTTGCACAATGTTAGGAATCTTTCATTATACTTTTTAAATAATTTAATAATTATTTATATAGAAATAAACGTGCAAATGAATAGAAACTTTTGTTTACACATATATAATTTTATATAAACATTTACTAGATAAATAATAAGAGCAAGTTAACTATGCTGAACATCAAGTGCACAACAAGTCTGAGTCGAACAATCAAGTAGAAAACGTCCAAGGCCAGCCTTGTGTGTGTGTGTGTATGCGTGCGTGCGTGTATTAGGTTTCAAACTTATTACTAATATGCTTTCTGTATGTTTCTACATGTACATATATACATGTTTCTTGGAATTTTTTGCATTAAAAGTAGTCAATGATGATATACATTATAATTTGTTTGCACTTATACACATAAATTATATATATATAATAAAATAAACATAAAACTTGGTATTGTACAATATTTCACTACATTTTATACAAACAAAATAAAATATGTGCACCTAGTTTTATTGACAAATGTAAGGTGATGATAGATTAAACAATGTTGGTGGTTTTATTCAATTATTAAAAACACTGTTACGGTCTCTGTTATGTCATCTAATTATTAAATAATAATAAATATAAAAAAATTTGCAATATATAAAGCCCACTCTAGACAAAAATATGAAATGTTTTATGTATTTGTTGTTAATTATGTAGACAACAGCTGGTGGAAACCCCTAGATAAATATATAAACATTGCATATATTTATGTAAAGTGGGCTCTATTGAGACTCTTAATAAAACAAGCACATCAACATTGCATAAACTATCAGCTTCGTTTGTTATTTGTTAAGATGCACATATTTTATTTTATTATATAGTATAAAAGGTTATGTAGTATATAGTGTGAATGATATATCAAAGAAAATATGGCATCGAATAAAGTAATAAAATTCATTTTTATTATATTTATGATTATTATTACTATTATTCATGCATCTCCATTAATCAATAATGAAGATAAATATATTAACTATCCATTTTATATATTTACAATATCATTTTATTAACAGAAAATCTAATACAAGAACACAGGAAACCCGAAAATGTGGTAGATATTCACTTCAGACCCTAATTTCATGGTTAAAGTAAGGGTCCGAAGTGAACACTCACGTAAGTGTTCCAATCCGGTCCTTGCAGATATTCACTTGTGCTAGATAGTCTTGTAAGGAAAAAGGATATTTGTTATACACCTTCATTTTGATGAATCTTAGTGTTAGGAAATGAATATTCATTTGTGAATGACTTTAGAGAAAAGTGACGTTCATTTTTCACTCCGCTGGTCATTCAATTTTTACACATAGCACATATACAAAACCTTTTTTTACAATAATTTCATTATGATATGCTAATATAACAACATAAAAATGAACTACTACTACATCACTACACTCAACTATAAAACTTCATACAACAAACTTCAATCTATGTCATAGAAGGTGTTGTGACTCTCCTCTTCCCATGCCTTCCTTTGTGCATTTATGCAGTGACCCAATTTCCTCTCTGTGACCAGTTGGACCTGTGAATCTGTACTAGATTAGAACTAATAGTAACCTCTACAAACTGTCTTATAACTTCATCTTTCTTCGCATTATGAACTGTTGCAAAGGTGTTGGGCTTAAACTGGTCTAGCTCAACTGCAAGCATTTTCACATTTGACATGAGCATGCGCTGGGGTGTTACATGAGTGCATTGACTGTAAGTATAAGATATGCTATCTTGTGATGTCTAGAGCTTACCTAACAAAATGCTTGCCACCTCCTTGATGTCCCGAATGGGTCGCTTCCTAAGCATATCCTTCCAGTCCCTTGGCAACTGCATTAACACAGTAGAAGTGTTATAAAAGGTAGATGATTTAGAGCATATAAATATCTGACCTTATACAACTCCAGGGAGATCTTCTTTAGTACTTGTTCCTTCTTGTTGCTGTTACCTTTCTGTTTATTTATTACCTTTGGCTTCACAAAATCTTTTTTGTAACACAAACCATCCACTAGCCACAACACAGATGCCCCTTCTTTCATTGTCTCCAAGGATGAATTATGGCTATAATCTAGTTCCACAACCTCACAATCAGGTTTTATACAATCAATGGAAACATGGACTATTAGCTGGTTCTTGGCCTTCAAATTAGCCATCACTTTTGCAAGTGCTTCATCTGGTTCCACTACAATACCCGAGGCTACAATTCCAAGCTCTGAGTTCATGAGGTAAACCTCATTAACTATATGAAAACCACCCTATTCAAAAGGCATGTGAGTCTGGATAGGATAAACACTTAAAACATAACATACCTGTAAAGCCTCTAATTCTTTCAAGAGCTTGCTTTTAGACCTGGTTTTTTGTCTGCTGCATCATCTAATTGGTCATTTGTTGAATTAAGAGGCAAGCTTGGCTTTCTTGACAAGGTTGTTTTGCCAGATGTTTGAGAAGGAAGCTTGGTATGGGCGCCAATAGTGTTTGCCTTCTTCTGCATTACACATTTATCATAAGTAGTTATTCTGATTATCACTATTCCTTACTTGATAAGCCTTTTATGGGAAGCTGGAAGAACTTGTATTCCTTTGGTAAGCATGTCGTTGGTACTTTACAAAATTTTGCATATTAAATAATTAATTAACATATGTTAATTTATTTATACCTTTTGATTCCTTAATAGTGACCTTGTATTCCATGAGGGGTCATTGGTTCTACAAAGCTTTCGCTTGTATTAGCCATGTCTGACGTAGCTCATTTCTGTAATGATATAATATTAAAACGTGCACATGATAATTCTATCTCACCGTTATCACTTTGTATGGAGAAACACAACAATGGTCTTCTTCCATGTGCCCCACACCTTTGCCCCTTGTCTTCTTTGACACTTGCTTTCTTTCTCTAATTCATCACCAGTGGTTTGTGTGTTCAATTCAAAATTATTCCTGTGCCGCTTCTTTACAATCAATGTAGAATTATCATCACTGTCTCCAGCTTCTACAAAGCCTTGGTCATGTTCTGTGCTGGTATTGAGGCATTCAGGATGTCGTATTATCTCCTGCAAGAAAACACTCTCGAATGCAAAAGAATGTATTTTATTAACATGCCTTTCTTTATTTAAGGTTAATATATACTTATTATAATAAATAAGCAGAATATATGGTGCATGATACATTGCATATAGATTAAATATATATAATTTATAATTTTTATATCTTTTATAAATAAATAACATTTTTATATACATAATAAAGCTTAACTTCATCTATATATATTATATGTAAGTCATTAGTATAAGTATATAAGTAATTTATATAAGTATATATTTAATATTTAAGTAAAATTTAATATAGCTTATTTATTTGATATTGTGTGTGTGTAATAAAGTTGTGTAGAGAGTATTGGTTTTATACTTAATATATTATATATGTATATATGTTCTTGTGTATATACATTGTTGAGTGTCTATGAACTGTACATACATGTATAAATGTAATACCAGGATTTTATATATGCATATATAAGGTAAAATTATACTTACACTATCCAATTACATGATATATATCCATATCTATGTTTAATGTTATGTATGAAATGTTCATACATACATACTGTTAGTTCAAAAACTATAGTGTTTTTAAACTTATTACATATATATTTAGTAACACCATTTTGTGAATACACACACGCACACACATATTTATAGACACATATTGTACGTATAACATTGTATAAAACACATTAAGGAGCCGATTGCCCTCAAGGTCCTTGGGTAGTGGCACATGAAGATCATCTTCATGGATCCATATTGTGTCGATGCAAGTCTTCACATCATGAATGTTTCCATCTCTATGCTTAAGTAGTACACATGTCCCAAAAGTAACTTCCCCATTTGTCCAGTAGTTGTCACGTCTCTTGCGGGTCTTAAATAGCATACTAAGGAACTCCAATGCCCGAATAGTGTACTCCTTGCGTGGCACATGCAACACTACCTCTGACTTCCCAAATTCATAGTTTCGACCCTCCTCATTCCTGTTAAGACATGCCTATAGATGCCTTTATAAGATTATATACATGTGCACATGTGTATCTATGCATGTGCATTAGCTATACATATATAATACCTGTGTGTTCTTGAACATGTGCCTTAGATGACCATGCATGTGAGAAAGGCTATATCCATATACATGTGTATATTAGAAATAATATATTATGTATGCATGTAAATATGTGTACATGCATATGTATGTGAGTGTGCGTATTAAAGAATTAAAATATCTGAAGTCCATTTCTTCGGCCACCTATAATTCGACTGATCTTCGAGCTCACCCAGTCACACTTAGTGGGAACAATATGATTATCAAACTCAAAGAAGCAAAGATCTTGCATTCGAGATATGAGAATACTTACTAACCGCTTTCTCTGGTTGTTACATTTAACAACGACTGATTTCGACACTGGGAGGGTGAAGCCCACTTGAAATACACAATATTGTACATTGGAAAGGTGTGACATGCCTCCTCCCGCATGATCTTTGTATTAAATTTCATTATGTCATGTGCAGTAGTGAAACCACACTCCTACAAGAACAATGTTAAAGTTTATACATTTTAATGGATTTTTCAATACATAATTTATAAAATGCATATAACATGTGTTTTACATGTTATGTGTAGATAATTACAACTAGGCATATAGGGATTCCATATATTAAGTATAGGTTTATATATATAGTTTACATCTGTATTTAAGAGAGATTGGGAAAAATATACTAACCTTAAGTGCAAGTCGCCCATTGAAAGAGCCTGCTCTCTTATTGGATTGAATCATATAACACTGTGCTGAGGTTAGGAGCCTGTCACTACATATGTTGCCATACGACAACACCCCAGGCAGTAAAACCACCTCTACCTGCAACAAAAGAGCTGAAAGTTGAAAAATATCTACAGTAGTGAGAGGCAAAGAAACACAATTATTTAGGATCTTCCGTGCTGCTTGAACAAATGCCATGTACAACCCCAATACAACCCCGGCTTCCTTCCACTGAGATTCAGTCATCTCAAGGAATGAATATCCCCTAATTTGTTTATCATCAAGTAAATTTTTAACCTGAGTCAGCTCCAAACTCTGTATGCAAGAAGGTGAAGAGTTGATTTGTGTTCCAAGACTCCACTTCTTTCACAGTAGGAATCTGCCATTGCCAAAAGTTTAGGACAAAACAATACCTTGGATGAAGAAGAAGAATAACTCATACACAATGACGAGGCAATATACACCGACATAGATTTCACACTTCCTACTCAACACACTATTCACATTAACTTTGGGGAAAAAAAAGTTTCCATAACTATCTTGACACGTGTTATTAATTATTAACCATGGTAAATATTATGAGCTCACAATTTCCACTAAAAATTAATATTGTAAGATTTGATAAGTTTAAAAATGATAATGTACATTAGAATATATGCATAAGAGAGCATATTTCATGGTTTATCCTAGATTATTGAATATACATATACACATGTAATATAATAGTACCCAGACATACTACAAGTCTTTATTAACTCACAAGTCATAAAATGTATGCAAGGATATTTAAGCTTGTATGTGGCTGTATTTTCAACATTCGCATATATATATATATATATATGTATACATATATACATATGCATACATTCTTGGTGCATTCACTTTCTTTAATGTATAGATTAGATTTACGAATGTTGATACAATGGTTTAAAACGTGTAGATTCAACTACCACAATGGACTAAATTATATCTCATGCTTACAAATCCAATGACTTTGAAGTGAGCTTTACTTACATATTTGTATAAATGCCTTACAAGGGCACATGCATATATATAATTTGTTGGTTTGTCATGGTGTCTAGGTATGTGATGTATTTAATAAGATTTAGTGTTTTCTATTTATGTTTACTATCTCGTAAGTTAATGAGGCAAACAATAGTCAATCTAAGAAGGTTGACACATGTAGGTGAACCATTTACTTTTGAAGAGATTCTGTTTTACAAAGCTGATACTTATAATACTTTTTGACCCTCATTTCTCAACCTTTGTTTTTAACAAAAAATGAATATCTGTTCTTTACACCTTCGCTTTCAACATTTATTTCAGACCCTTACCATCATTTCAGGTTTTCTGTGAGAATAACATCTTATAAAATTCAAGATATGACATGTAATAATGATTACGAATGTTACTCACCAAGTTTGTCTATTTTGGACTAGCAAATGCATATGAACCAAATTATTTAAAATAAAATTAATTATTTAAAACACTCTTATGGAATTCAACTATTTAATAACTACAAAGGCATTTTTAATTTGCATGTTTATTAGCACTTCAAACACACAAAGAGACTTGTGCTATAATTTTAATATGGTTACTATATGAAGAATATCTTTATAAATTAATTAGTATAAAGAAAGATATTTGGTACAGAAGTGTGCGTGTGTTTGAGTGTGTGTCCTTTTGTACGTGTTTGTATTAAGGAGATTAAAAGACTCATGATATTGATTTTAATAAAGGCAAATGCTACGATGACAGTGGGAATTCCCAATTACGTACGGATTAGCTTGTGTAAAATGCAGTAATTTAACCTATAAAAATACTATATCGAATAAATGGCTTCATAATGTACTTTATAATTATAAACAAGTTCTAATGTATATATTTATAATGTGGAAAATTCTAAGAATAACGTGAATTATCTTGGGTTTTGAATTTACTCTTCAAAACTGGTGTGTCTCGTAACTCTCTGTCTACACGTATAGGGAACGTAAGTACATATAGACTTCCACATGTACAGGACTATATTGTGGGCATGTGATTTTCTGTATAACAAACACGCACGCACGCACACGCACAAGCACGTAGACATGAAGAATACCTGGTGTATATCCATATCTATGTATATTGTATATGACATGTACATGTGTACATAGTTAGTTAAGGCGACACACATCCCTCCCTCCCCCTCCGTGAAACAATGTTCGCGGTTTTTGAATTAGCACAAAGAAATATAATAACATAATGTAAACAATATATAAAATATACAGCTAAAGTTCGTGGCAAACTATGGCAAACTAGATGGTGAATTAATAATTTCACGGCAAACTTAGCACATAATATATTAAAATACGCACCCTTCAAAATTATTTATTATTTATAATTTTATCACAAAATTGTTACTTTGCAACGAATCAATTTAAGTTCGTAATGAACTTAATTAAAATTTAAAATAAATCTGTTTGTAAGTATAAACAAACACATACAAACGCACACACATGAGCGTGCATGCACACACTTCTGTTATCAGATATTTTTCTTTATACTAATTAATTTTTAATGTTTAATTTTGAAATCCCTCCGAGATATAACAAATGAAAATGACTAGGATAATGGCCTAGAGACCAAGGACAGTGATAAAGAACTTAACATGGAAGACCTCGGATGGAAGTTGACATGGAGGACGTGGGGGTGATGCATTTTTTTAATATATAGAGTTTTTTTAGGTTTCTATATCTATTTACTTACGATGAGTAATGACGAATTTATAATACTTATGCATAAGCATTTATCACATATGTCTGCTATGTATTCAAACATATTATGGTAACTATGGTCCTAGCGGCGCTTTAAGTTCTCGCTGTGTAATGTAGATACACATGTAAAAAGCTTTTTCCAGTTACGAGGCAGTCCAGCTTCGTGATGGTGACAAATCAAAGTACATGGGAAAGAGTGATAATCGGTGTAAACACGCACACGTTGATGTATTTCTTGTGGTATATAGCTTGTATCAGATGCCCAGAATCTCACAGATGCTAAGAATCTTGCTGATGCACACCCTTCGTCAGAGAATGTGAATTCAGCGGAAGGACAGAGCTTGGTTTCTAGAGAGCCATTGGTTGAGAGGGAGCACCCATTTAGGGAAAGAGTATTCACGGAAGACTTTTGATTGTGTGTGTCTATACATGTACGACGTATGTAAATGTGTATGAGTGTGTGTGCGCTATTGCGTTGAGAACGTATTTAAGATCTTTCATATTCTTAAAGCTACATATATACATATGTACGCCTACACAATCGTATGTATTATAGTCTTGTTCATGTGTGAGATTATTAATGTTTTTAACATAATCACACACGTACATACACACTGACATACATGCAGTAGATATGCACATACAGATCCTACAGCTTGTTCATGTAGACTTTAATTTATGTCAAACTGGAGACTGGGGAGTACTGTTCAGCTATGCAAGTAGTTGTGTGTGTAAATGTGTGCACAGCTACTTAAATTCTGAACTCCAAGGTTAAGACGTCAGGAACGTTCAGCCCCTTTAATATTAATGGTAATTAATTAAAACTTAATTAATTGATAAATATTAAAAACCAGGAAAATATGTATTTAAATTAAAAAAAATAAAACATACATATAATATATATTATTAACTTTGAAAATCTTTTTTATTTATATATTCTAAATGCATATAAAATCATTAAAATAATTAACTTAATTAATTATGATTAAGGGAGAGGAATTAGATTGTGAAAAAAACTAGCCAGAAGTCCCTTATTATTTAAGTGTAGAAATTTCTGTCCCCCTCCCCCCCTCCCTCTCTCTCTCTCCCTCTCTCTCTCTCTCTCTCTCTCTCTCTCTCTATATATATATATATATATATATTATACAGATTTTGTATGTATATACACTATCTTATACAGAGTGTATGGCCACAAAGCAAATAATAAAAGGTGTGATAAGAAAGTTTTTAAGTATTTTATATAGTTAATAAGGAAAACACAATATTTAAGAATATTCTTTAAATTAACATCCTTTAATAACATTTTAAGAGAAAATAAGTCTTAATTTTAAGTTATGGATATAATTTTAAAATATATTGTAAAGTCTTGAACATATATTCCAAAGAATATATTAATATTTAACTTATATAAAAATATATTATATTATAAATTATTAATATTTTGTACAATGTTAGGAATCTTTCATTACACTTTTTAAATAATTTAATAATTATTTATATAGAAATAAATATATAAATTTTCAAATTGAATAGAAACTTTTTTTTACATATATATAATTTTATATAAACATTAGCTAGATAAAAAGTTAACTATGCTGAACATCAAGTGCACAACAAGTCCGAATCCAACAATCAAGTATTAAACGTAGCCTTGTGTGTGTGTTGTGTGTGTATGCGTGCGTGCGTGTATTAGGTTTCAAACTTATTACTAATATATGTCCATATATACATGTTACTCTTGGAATTTTTCGCATTAAAAGTAGTCAACAATGATATACATTATAAATTGTTTGCACGTGTACACATAATAATACATATAAATAACACTAATAGTTATTATTAAAAAAAAACATAAAACTCATTACTTCTTTGGTGTCGTACAATATTTCACTACATTTTATACTACAACAAAATAAAATATGTGCACCTAGTTTTATTGACAAATGTAAGGTGATAGATTAAACAATGTTGGTGGTTTTATTTAATTAGGAACACTGTTACGATCTCTTATGTCATGTCGTTATTAAATAATAATAAATATAAAAAAGCTTGCAATATAAAGGCCACTCTAGACAAAAATATAAAATGTTTTATGTATTTATGGTTAATTATGTAACAGCTGGTGGAAACCCCAAGATAAATATAAAACATTGGGCTCTATTGAGACTCAATAAAGCCCACTCAATGTATATAATGTTAAATATTATTATTTTAATAATTAAATGTTTTTAATAAAACAAACACATCGACATTGTATAAACTATCACCTTATGTTTGTTATTTATTAAGGTGCACATATTTTATTTTATTATACAGTATAAAAGGTTATATAATATGTACTGTGAATGAAATATTGAAGAAAGTATGGCATCGAATCAAGTAATGAATTTTATCTTTATTATATTTATGATTATTATTACTACCGTTCATGCATCTTGATTAATGAATAATGAAGGTAAATATATTAACTATCCATTTTATATATTTACAATATCATTTTATTAACAAAAATTTTAATACAGGAATAACATCTTGTAAGATTCAAGGTATGGTATGTCATAATGGTTACGAATGTTGCTCACAAGTTTGTCTAATTTGGACTAACAAATGCTCATGAACCATATTATTTAAAATAAAATTAATTAATTATCAAATAGTTGAACATAATCTTAATATGGTTGCTATACTAAGAATAACTTTATAAATTAATTAATTATAAATTAATTATAAATAAAAAAAGATATTTGATGTGTGTCCTTTTGTATGTGTTTGTCTTAAGTAGATAAAAGACTCTTGATATTGATTTTAAATATATATTAATAAATGGCTTCATAATGTACTTTATAATTATAAACAAGTTCTAATGTATATATTTATAATGTGGAAAATGCTAAGAATAACGTGAATTATTAAACTGCTTTGACTTATTGACTCCTCAATTCACCTTTGACTCGTCAACAAAATTTTAAAAATAAGCCCTTGGGTTTTGAATTCACTCTTCAAAACTCGTGTCTCGTAACTCTCTGTCTACACATACATGTAAGTATTATAATACAATGTTCTTGTGCGTGTGTGAGAGAGATCTCCTTCCACCTTACCGAGGGTTTGAACAATAGTGTATTATTAACATGCTTTGTGTACACTTATATATATAAAATCCTTAAGTTAAATTTTGAATTACTTTCCCTGAATTTAATATAATCTTTTAATAAAATTTAAATAAAAATATTTACATATTTTAAAAGAATCTTTATATTTTATAAGTCTTGGTGGCTTAATCATACTGTATAAAGATATTAAGAAATATTAATTAAGGCAAACGCAAATTAAATTAAAAACAACATAAATAAATTCATTATGACATTACATAAATTCGATGATAAAGACATTAATGATAATTATTATTGTTAATATCAAATGTAAGTTTAAAAAATTTAATGTATTCTAATTTTAATGTTTAAATTAGTAGTAAGATTTATAATTAAATAAGAAAATCCCACTGTGGATGTTAATTTATAATTTTAAAATTAATAATTTATAATGTGATTTTAATAAATGTAATATATCAAATCTAAGGTATTTAATATAATATTTTAAATTAGTTAAATTATATTCATTATAAAATTTGTTGTGATAGAATTAGGAATAATAATTAGGTTTCTAAAGTCTTTATGAGTTTTAATATATAGTTTGAAGTGATGTAACATATTATCATAGGAATTAAAAATAATAAATAAATAAATATTGTACTCACCCCTGTGATTTTGGCTCATCATGTACTTACCATGGCCAAAGAGGAGAGGCATGCTGACCATGACAAGCCTCTAGTTCGGTATCCTGTTCGTCAAATTACGTAAAATAATAAATTAATAATTAGTACACATAATTTATTAATTTATTAAATTGATTAATTAGTAGTAAAGTTATTAATTAATTAGTACAATTTAAATAAATCATTTTGAAGGGTGCGTATTTTAATATATTTTGTGCTAAGTTTGCCGTGAAATTATTAATTCACCATCTAGTTTGCCATAGTTTGCCACGAACTTTTATATATTGTTTACATTATGTTATTATATTTCTTTGTGCTAATTTTAAAACCGCTAACATTGTTTGACGGAGGGGGAGGGAGGGATGTGTGTCGCCTTAACTTACACATGTACATGTCATATACAAATATATATATATATATATATAGATATATAGATATGGATATACACCAGGTATTCTGCATGTCTACATGCTTATGCGTGTGTGTGCGTGTGTGTGTTATACAGAAAATCACATGCCCACACTATAGTCCTGTACATGCAGATGTCTATATGTACTTACCTTCCATATATATATATATATATGTATGTATGTATGTATGTATAGATGTAGATATGTGGCATGTAATACCTATTCCGTTTATATATATGCATGTCTGTTGCATGATGGATAATGTGTTACATACAAACATTTGTGTATATTAGTTTACTGAATTATTATTTTATTAGTAATTTATTAATTTAGTAAATTATAAATTACGTAATTAATTAATAAATTTACTACTAAGTTTACTAATTAATTACTGTAATAAATTTACTAATTAATTATTACCATGAATAATATTATTTGAAAATAAAATTAAATATCAGAAAACACTGTTGTGGAATGTTTACTATTTAATAAACTACAAAAGCATTCTTAAAGTAATCTACATGTTTATTTAACTTTATTAGCACTTCAATATATATAATTTTTGTGAGTGCCTTAGACATGGCCTTGTATACATTCATAAAGCTCTCCTGCAATCCAAATAATGAATGCAATCATACAAATAGATTTTAGATATTAGCATATATATATATATATATAGAGAGAGAGAGAGAGAGAGAGAGAGAGAGAGAGAGAACTGCTTTTTAATATGTTTGCTACGAAGGAACAACTTTACAAATTAACTAGTATAAACAAAAATATCTGATAACATAAGTGTGTGCATGCACGCTCATGTGTGTGCGTTTGTATGTGTTTGTTTATACTTACAAACAGATTTATTTTAAATTTTAATTAAGTTCATTACGAACTCAAATTGATTCGTTGCAAAGTAACAATTTTGTAATAAAATTATAAATAATAAATTCTGTTAGTCCAAAGTATACAAACTTGTGACCAACATTGTTGATAACCATTATTATATTTCGTACTTGTGATGTTACAATGTATTAAGAATTTTATTAGTAAAATGATATTGTAAATATAACCATGACGCATGAATGGTAGTAATAATAATCATAAATATAATAAAAATAAAATTCACTACTTACTTTCTTTAATATTTCATTCATAGTTTAATCTCCCCTTACATTTGTCATTAAACTTAAATGCTTTTATTGTAGTATAACATATTATATACTATGAGTGAAATATTATATTACACCAAAGAAAATAATGAGTTTTATCTTTGTTTTTATTTATAATTATTATTAATACTATTCATATATACTATTTAGGTGTTACAAGTTCTAATGTTTACTTTTAATGTGAAGATTTTCTATAAGAACATGTGTGACTAGATGCAACCGCTTGATATAATTAAGAAATCTTATTTAAGTTAATATTTATTAATTATACACTTAATTATTCACTCTTTATCCTTATTTAACTTTTTATTCTCTTTAATCTCTATTTGTTCCACTCCTGCATTAATAAATAATTTACATTTTCAATATTTATTATATCTTAAATTTAATTCATCCACGTTCACAGATTATGGTTTTTTATTTAATTGATTAACCTCAAATTATTATGCATATATATTACATGAAGATTAAAATGATGTATAAAATGATGATATGATAATAATATAAAATGTAGGTTTAGGGTACTAATAATATAAAATGATATAATAGTTTGCTTCTAAACGTTATGTTAATTCTTCACACTCTTTTAAATGCATTTTACAAATAATTTCATAATTCAGAGATTATAAACATAACCAAGTTAAAACAAAAAGGATTTTAATTTAACATTGCCATATAAATTTTAACTATTTTAAATATAAAAAATCTAAATAATTAAATGAACAAAATTATCTCAAAAAATTTACAAAATAGTTTTAACAATGTTTAATATAAATTTTTATTTTTAAATTCAAATATTAGTCAATTTAGATGAGATTAGATTTATATCTATAAATCCTAACAAAAACCTTACGGCAAATGAAAATTTGAAATAATATTAAAGTATACCAAGGAAGATACGTGGTTAATTCAGGACCGTTGATCTTTGAATGGCGGGATCTTGCTCATACAGCGTATTTCGACACGTCATTAGACGCACTGGCGCCGTTGATTCTCAGATTGCGGGATCTTGTTTTTAGGGCTCATACAAATGCAAAATTGAGTAGCAGCTCGATTCCAATGCGATATTTGTGGGCGCCATAGATTTGGATCGAAGCTCGTATTAGATCCAATTCAGGTACTCTCGCTCTCACACACTCACACACACACACGCACACACACACGTATGTCGATTCAGGAGCAAATATGGATGATTCGGATAATGACATTGAAGTGCCAATGTTGGCCAGCAATAGAGAAGAAATGCTCCACATAGGTATGTGCTTTAGCTTCGTTAAGTGTGATTTAGTATTAATTTAGCATAAAAAAGCTCAGTATATACTTTTGTGTTTAGTTGTAGAATACATAAATAAACATTACAAAATCTCACATTTGGGCTGTCCAAGACAGTAAAGAAGCTAGATACATATATACATATATATACATTATGTATAGACGTGTATATATAATTTAGGGACACCAAGTACACAAGAAGAGGTTGCTACTCCAAGATATGCTGAAGAAACTACAGATCCGGAGATTGGTGTGGAGAGTCTCGATTATGATCCAATATTCAGTCTTGTTTTCTCCAAAACCACCAAAGTGAAGCACCGAAGGAAGGTTTACGGGTAAGAAACTCCATGGTAATATCATACATACATATATACATGTATGTATATGTATATGCATATATACATACATGCTTGTATGTTTTCTTCCTTTTAAATGAATGTTCTTTCCCAGATATACTGGCGTTACATTAGCAAAATGGAGCATTACCATCTTGATTGGCATTCTTGTGGGTAAGCTTATAGGCGTACATTGTGTGTGTGTTTCATATATCAGTATGTTACTTGTAGCATATCTTAATTATTTAGATTATGACTATCACATAAACATAAGGGCAGTATATATCTCTCTCTATGTATGTATGTATGTGTGTGTATATATATATATATATATATATATATATATACACACACATGTATTTGCAGGTGTAATAGCATATGTAATTGAGTCTTGCCAGGATTTCCTCGTGACTCGCAAGGTACTTTCATGCTACGAAATCATTAAATATATGCATTAATTATTTTGTATTAATTTATTTGACTTTTTTCTTTCCCCTAGAAATTGCTAGTGCAAGCAGTGATACCTCATAGCTTAGTAGCTGCCTTTTTTACATTCGCGGCTTTTGGCACATTTTTAGTCCTGGTTTCGAGCTGCTTTGTTTTGTTTTGGGCTCCTGCTGCTGCTGGTGGAGGGGTACGTATATGATAAACATGTGTCTCTCTCTCTCTCCTCTCTTCTCTCTCTCTCTCTCTCTCTCTCTATATATATATATATATATATATTTTTTTTTTTTCTTTTGCAGGTAACGCTCGTAATGGCATACCTTAACGGGAATGATATTCCTGACTTTTTCCAATTCCGTACACTACTGACCAAGGTCTCTCTCTCTCTCTCTCCTCTCTCTCTAACGGTACAAACATGCAGATCTTTGGCACTATCTGCAGTATATCTTCAGGATTATTGGTATGTGAAGTTTTTTATCTATTTATGATTCTGTCTGTATAGTATTTCGTATTATATTTTACACACAGATATGTGTGCCTATAGTTTTCTTTTAAACGCAGGTTGGTCAAGAAGGGCCTATGGTACACATTGGAGCAGCAATTGCATCATCTTTGACTTGGCCATATGCTGCATTCTTTAAACGATCATTCAATGAACAATCAACGTCTTCACCTTTTGTAAGTTCATTCTTATGTATATAAACTTATACATGTAAATGTGTGTGTGTGTTGTGTGTGTGTGTATTTATAACGTGTTTTCTATTGGCATCTTTCAGGACGTTTACAATGATAAAGACAGAAGAGAGTTTATTTCTGCTGGAGCTGCAGCAGGGTGGGTGTAAATATATAAATATATATCGGAGCTAAATAGAATACATCCATTACAACTTAATTAAGCAAATTATTTGTTACAGGCTAGCTGCGGCTTTTGGGGCACCAATAGGTGGAGTCTTATATGCTTTAGAAGAAGCATCCAGTTTTTGGTCCAGAAAGGTCTCTCTCACACACATTTATTTTTCTATGTATATAATGCTATGTATGTAACGTTATTTATTTTTGAATTGTCAATTCCAGGTTATGTGGAGGTCATTGCTTTGTTGTACATTTGCAACATGGTTCTGGCTTTGATAAATGAATGGTAAACTCACCACTGTTTGAGAGAGAGATGTCGTAAATACATATGTACATGTCATATTAGATGGTTGTGCAAATACATTCCTGTGTATATATATACTTACATGTATATTAGATAGTTCCTGTAATAGTGTAATTTTACGTATGATATGTACATATATGTCACATTATTAGATTGTTTTCCAGGGAGTTCTCCGCATCACTGCCTGGGAGTATGTCATTCCACGGACTACAGGTATTAAGTAACAAAAATCTAATAATAATAATTAATCTTTAGTTAAAAGTGAATTTAGCTTGACCCTTCTGGCAGCCTGTCTTCTATTTGCGGGATTTACCCCTTTTCTTTGTCACTAGTGCATTCGCTGGTGTATTGGGAGCCCTGGTAAACACTGCTCATGGATGGCTAGACCGTTTAAGGCCCCCTTCCACGTATAAACTTGCCAGGTACTTTATGTGTCCGTGTGTGCGTGTGCAGAAGATCACATGTAATGTGTATATGTTTCCCTCTACATGTGTATCTCATAGATTCCATTTTATATCTCATTCTTATATGTGTATGTGTATACCATTTATGTATATGTATGTTTGTACATTTTGTATGCATAATGGATCATATGTTATATATTAACATTTGTAGCATTATATTAGTTTAATAAATTAATAACATGATCACTAAATTTATTATTTTATATAACAGGATGCTGGAGGCGTGTCTCGTCGTTTTCATATCTGTCATATTGATGTTCAGCATGCCTCTTCTCTTCGGCCATTGTTTGCAAGTACCTGATGAGCCAAAATCACAGGGGTGAGTAGATTTATCTACTTCAATTCCTACTAATATGTTACATCACTTAAGAATTTTATTAACTAGAATTATGTTGCTATCTAGTGGAGTATGTATTGTCACATACGGATACAGATTTATATACCATTTTACATTCATCTCTCTCTCTCTTCTCTCTCGATATATATATAGATAGATAGATAGATAGATAGATAGATAAGAGAGAGAGAGAGTGTAATACCAAAGTTATATTAGCTATATAAAATGTCATATTTATTTATTTATGTGTTGTTTATAGAGAGCTGGATGAAAATTATTGGTTTCAGTACACATGTCCAGATGACGATCCTTTGACTGGAGCGAAGTACTATAACGATCTTGCAACACTCTTCTTTTCAATGCCTCGTCAAGTATGCATTATATGAACTTAATAAATTAAAATAATTTATTTAACTTGAACATCAGTTAAAGTATATATTAATAATTTACTACACGTTAATTTATGAACTATGATCACATTAACTCTATATTACATTTCATTTACCTAGTTTTATTATTTATTTTTTTATACAGACTATACAAGAGCTTTTTCAACTAAATGCTACAAAGAGAAACTATTTCACGATAAGCAGCTTAATAGCACACGCATTCTCAACACTCGTGTTGTTTATTCTTGCTTATGGAATAGCTACTCCAGGAGGAATATTCATGCCTTCAATGCTGGTATATTTTAAACTAATAATGTTTAATTATAATGATATTAGTTATATAATAATGTATGGATATAGAATAAAAACCATGGACGTTGATGTTTTTTGATTTAATATCTCTTGTTATAGGTTGGTGCTTCATTTGGAGCATTACTTGGTCGAATCTTCCAAGCTATCTTCCCAAGGTGGATATCTGATATAGATTTATAATTAACTACAATGTTACTATCTAATCAATTAAATTTTCTTGTTTGCTGACAGAGGGAATGTTCAACCAGGCCTTCATGCATTACTAGGTGCCACCGCAATGTTGGGGGGCGTATTTCGAGCTTCAATCTCCTTGGTATGTTACACACATACAACACAGTGTAGAAATTACGTGTTATAAACTAAAGTATATATGATCTATACAGGTTGTCATTATGGTCGAAGGGACTGGTGGAATAGATTTTATCCTACCTATTATAACAGCAATTGTGGTATCAAATTGGGTAGCACATCATATTCATCCTAGTGGTGCTTATGAAGCAGATCTCGAGCGTTCTGGTTCGTAATTCGTGTGTGTGTGTGTGTGTGTGTGTGTGTGTGTGTGTGTGTGTGTGTGTGTGTGTAACTACATATATGATATACATTGTAAACAGGAAATGTCTTCTTCTTACAAAGTGAGCCACCACACGAGTTGATTTCAATTACAGCTGCTGATATCATGTCCTCAAACGTCATATCTTTCCATGAGGTAATCATAGAAGTGGGCGCACATATATATATATATATATATATATAAAATGTTTTCATTTGTTTATGGATAATTTAATAACTTATTAATGCAGATAACCTCAGTTAGGGAGATAATACAAGTTTTACGTAATGTAAGACATAACGGGTTCCCTGTATTACGGGGTTCACCCTCGGGTAGCGAAAAATTCGCAGGGTTGATCCTAAGACACCAACTTTTACTTTTACTGGAGGAGAGAGCATTTACCATGGTAGAGTCGTCCTCTCTGCAGCACCCACATCCGACGAAATATTCCCTGTACGAACGGAATATTCCAAAGGAGCTACAGATGCTTGAACAGTCTATGAGAACATACCATTTCTTTCACCATCCTCACAGGAGGTATTTGTCTTCGAGAACCGAGGCACTTAATGAGATTGGAGCCGTTGATTCGCTTGCATCCGATGGTTCTGCTGGTTCTCCTGAGAAGTCTAGCAAGGTTCCTGCCTTGGATCTGAGACCGTTCATGAATCGAGCTCCATTAACGGTAATATATACATATCTTCATACGCACATATACATATCTTTACACACACACACAAAGTTATCTGTATATATTTGCAAATGCATATATGCAGGTGAGTCCGTTGTGTAATAATATGATTATATATATGATACACACATGACTGTGAATTATACTTTCGTATTATGCAGGTGAGAAGAGAGTGTTCAGCCCATAGAGTATATGTGATATTTCGAACATTAGGACTCCGTCATCTTTGTGTGACTGACTCTCACAACAGGTAACAATGCATTTTTCACACACGCACGCACGCACGCACACATCTAAGGTAACAATATAAAACACTTTGTTTACGGACTTAAAGGGTTATTGGGATTATAACGAGGAAGGACATAGCAATGGCACAAAAGAATGCAATGGTGAACCAATTCAGGAGAGCTTTCCACCAATGGGACTCCGATATAAGAAGCTTTAAAGAAACTAATACCAACAGGGAGAGGATGTTTAACCTTCCTTAATCCTCACGAGTTTATGTATAATAATTAGAGAAAATTACAAATTTCCCCTTCAAATTTGTTAAATTTACATATAATTATAAATTTGTTTTTAACTAAATGATTTAATAACATTTGATTTTAATACAATTTGATTAGTATAGTGTGAACTCTTCAACAGTATGGAATCTTAGCAGAAGAAAAGAGTTAATAATTATGTTATTCATAATATAAAATAAAATGATTATCTTAAAATAAAACTATTATAAAAACTTTCTAAATACTAAATCAAAAACTGGATGACATTTTAAATAAATTATAGTATAAATTTGAAAAAAATCTTTTCAGTATTTAATAATAATTTTAAGTTTATCAGGCAGTTATGTTTTAAAATATGAAATTAAATAATTTAAAAGGTAATTTTCTCTTAAAAAGCTAATTAAGTTTCATAACTTGAGTAAATATGCCAATTAAAATTATTAAAGGTTGTTAGAAAAATTTAAACATAAGTTTTAAATATTTTTCAAATTTATATTTTCAGAAATAAAATCCTAACTCTAAATGTGTGTATATATATTGCATATAAAAAAACACGCATATGTTGTACACTTAATGTTCAACATAGTTAATTTACGTTTATTGTTTATTTATTTAATGATTATATAAATTATATATATGTAAAGAGATCTCTATTCAATTAAACTTTTATTTGTATACATATAATTATAAATTATTTTAAAAGTATATGAAAGATTGCAAAACAATATTAATTATAATGCAACATATTTTACATAAATGTTTTTTTATAAATTAAATATTATTATAATTTTGGAAATTATGTTCATGACTTAAAATTAAACAAATATATTTAAAAAATTGATCTAGGTAATCATATAATTTATGTATTATAATAATTTACAATCTAGAAAATTAATTGAATTGTCATAAAATGCTTACACTGTTACACACCATATATATATATATATATATTATATATATATATAAGAGAGAGAGTATTTGTGCATATATATAATTTTATTTTGTTATTATATATCACATGTGTTTACAAAATGTTAAGTAGTGAATATATATTTATATTCTAAAGCAATAAGAAATTTTTTTTATTTATTTTAATAAATAGTTAAACATTTATAAGAAGCTAATTTACATCTTATTCACAGTAGAAATTTAATTTTTTCTTTTAAAACCCATTTCATATTTTATTTTAAAGCTTTTAAATCTTGAAGAAAAGATATAATAAAATATTTAAGTTTATTTCGAATAATATTTTGACATTTAACCTGAACATTTACTAGTAAAAATCCAACAAACCGAAGAACAACATTCATAACCATTCCTGCATCTCATACCTTCGAGTTTACAAGATGTTATTGCTACATAAAAAATTTATTAATAAAATAATATAAATAAATAATTAATATACTTACCTTTATTATTCATTATGCGAGATGCATGAATGATATTAATAATAATCGTAAATATAATAATAATGTAAGTCATTACTTTTTTTAGTGCCGTACTTTATTGCATTTACATTCTTAGTATAAAACCTTTTACATTAACAAACTATTGAACAATAAAATAAAATATGCATACTTAGTTTTTTTCTTCACAAATGTAAGGTGCTAAATTAAACAATGTTGATATATTTAATTCATAAATAATACAATTAAGACATATCATTCTTTGTCTCACCTATGTATTATAACCTATTAATAATATATAAAATTGTATGTATTTATCTTTATAGAACTCATGAAAAATATATATATATTTTATATATTTATTATTTTAAATTATTAAATAAGATAAATAAAAATCTAAATAAATATATAAAACATTACATATCTTGTGTAAAGTGGGCTCTACTAGAGCGTCTTGCATACTATTATTTTTTAAGAACTTATATGTAAAATAATATACGATGAAGAGGCTTAATTTATTTAATTTATAACATTATATTTTCTAGAAAAACTAAATTATTAATGTTAATGTATGCATGTTCTCTAAATCTACATCATTATAAAGACATTATAACTCGTTAACTTATCAATAAAATTTGTATTTAAAAAATTGTACGTATTCATATATTATAAATGCTTGTAAATATAAATATAATGTACACATAAAAATATCAAATACAACTGTAAAACACAAACTTAAAAAAAATCTAATATTGTGTTTGGGATCACACACACTAAGAAATTTGAAAAACTATCTTTTTATTAAAAAGTTTAAGTTTAAAATTAATGAATATAAAATTTAAAGTATATTTAAATAATTTTATTAAGAACTTATATAATAGTCAACATTATATATTGTTAACACTATCAATATAAATTTAATGATAACTGTTTATGTTTTTAATCTGGTCAATGCTAATAAATGAGCTCTTATTAGTTTCTAAAGTAATAAACTTATTTATATGTACTCAAATTTACCTATATTGATCACCTACATTTAATTTCAATTCAGGTTAAAAAATATTTCACATTTACGCTCGAGTATACATGAATATTTTGGTAAATACTTGAGCTAAATGAGTATGTTAAAACCTTGCGACGAAGGTCAATAATAACCCTTTATAAATATTGAAAACATCAAATATTAATGAAATCTTACTTAAACACATAAAAATATATAATTAAGTTGATTTACAGAAAGTATTGTTTTTCATAAAGCTGACAATTAGTAAAATATATTTATTTATTTGATATATATTTTATACAATTATCTTTTATTGTATAAATTAATTTTAATTGAAGTAAATTTTAATTAATATTACGTTTCACGAAGGGTTTGACGTTTATCGACAATATATCATTCAAAGTTTGTGTGTGTGTGTGTGTGTGAAGAGAGAGGTAACACACACACAATGTAAATGGCCACACACGCACACACTACATGTGTGTGTGTGTGTGTGGGTGTAAACAGTTATTCGTGCCGTATTCCTTTATATCGAATTCCACGTAATATTATCAAGTGGTGAATAATTTATTAGCACTGGTATAAATATTACAATAGTTAATAGTTATAGCTTTAAAGTATAATAATAAGCTATACACAATGATGTTAGTGGTTTAAACCACTAACATCATATCCACAATATATATATATATATATATATATAGAGAGAGAGAGAGAGAGAGAGAGAGAGAGAGAGAGAGAGAGAGAGTAATATAAAGTCTGTATATACACTATATCTTATTGAGTTTAAATTTCAGTTAAACTAAGTTTGTTAAAGAGTTGAAGTCTTTGTTATACGTCTTTATTTATTTATTTATTTCAATATGAAATACAAGAATTTGCTACATATAAGAATTTCTTCTTCATTAAAAGATATATAAAAACATAAATATATTTGTATATTATAAATGTGGAGAGCAATATGCTATACACACATGTTATACAACGTATATATACGTGCATGCATGTATATAACAATCTTGTATAAAAATCATGTGAAATTCTATGACACACTCAGAAGTGTGTGTGTGTGTGTGTGAAAGTCTAACAAGATTTATGCCTTGGATCTGAGACCGTTCATGAATCGAGCTCCATATACATATCTCATGTGCACACACACACACGCACACACGCGCACACAGAGTTATATATCTGTATATGCAAATGCATATATCCAGTTGTATAGTACGATTATATATTTTGTAGATGTGAACAATACTTTCATATAATGCAGAAAATACATATGTTGTTGTGTGTTTGCAATAAGGTTTTGTATACTATAATTGTATTTCTAAAGTGATGAGAATCTGATTACCTATAAATAATTCTAATATTTATTTATTAAATCTGGTTTAAATTTAATTTAGAACTGTATAAAAATAAGATTGACATATTTTACTACAATTAAATATATAACCTACCATAATTGAAATTTTATTTATTAAATTTGGTACGCCGTGGATTGAGGATTGAATTTGGTTTCAAAATTTCTAAACAGACTAAACTAGTTTAGCAAAATTATTTTGTATAATCTGAACACACAAACTTTAGTATATTGTTTCACACTTTTATGTAATTATATTTTACCATTCAAAGTTTTGTGTGTGTGCGTTGTGCGTGTGTGTGCATATGCTGTAAACACTTCCGCGCATGTGCATGGGACTTGTATGTAAGTAATGTATATGCGTGTACAAGTGAGTATATATATGTGTGTGTATATATATGTATTCAGGCATATAGAACTTATTCTGACCTGAAATTATGCATATAAAAGTATTTTAATTTGATATATATAGTTTAAGCATTAAGTAGAATATGTTATAGATTACAAATTCTCTTTCTCGTTTTAAATAGTTAGTAAAATACATTATCTTTACATAACGTGAAATGACGTGTTTAGGAAATTATGTTGTATATATATAATATATTATATATACACCCTTTTATTTCTTCTATCATTTCCTGTATGTTTAATTTAAGTCTCATAATTCAATGCGTCTACTGTGTTGTTGTGTGTGTATATAATATATATATATACACAGACCTCACGTTTGTAACTTTGTTTATGATAATTATACTTAAAAGTGATTACTTATAAATAATACTTTAAATAATAGATTTAATTTAAAATTGCATAATAAAATTAACATACTACATAACATAATTGAAATTTTTTATTTATTAAACTGAAAAGGTCCCAAATCTGAGATTTATTTTGAATTTGGTTTCATTATTTTTAAATAGTATAAATACACGTGTTGAATACTCTATGTAATTATTTTATTGTGTCTGACAATATATCATCCAAAGTTTGTAAGTGTGAAGCTAGAGAGGTGTGTGTGTATGTGTGTGCGTGTGTGTGTATATATAGATATGTATGTATGTATCTCTATATCTATATCTATCTATCTGTTGAGAGCATGAAATCTTTGCCACCACACGAGTTGATTTCAATTACAGCTGCTGATATCATGTCCTCAAACCATAGCTTCAAAACACGAACACGAACACGAACACGGCATTCAATTTTTTGAACACGAACACGGAACACGGAAATGAACACGGATAAACACGGGTGAAAACACAAATATTCTCTAGAATATTCTACTTATCACTCCATCTCATCTAGAAGCTTCTCATTAGTAGGATCATCATCTTCGTCTTTGTCTTCTTCTTTCATAACTTCAATATCAGCATAAGTAATTTGAGGAATACTTCCTGTGTCACCACGCCAACACACCGTGGTGCACGGTGTGTTTTGAAACACTGCTACGTGAGCTATTGTTTAGAACACGGCGTGGTCACACAGTATTTGACCGTGTTTCAACCGTGTTTGGAGCCGTGTTTTGGAGCATTGACCGAGTCAATGAACACGGCCCGTGTTAACACGGCTGGGGGCCGTGTTCGTGTCACCACGCCAACACGCCGTGGTGCACGGCGTTTTTGAAGCACTGCCTCAAAACGTCATATCTTTTCATGAGGTAATCATAAAGTGGGCGAAATGAATGTTAGAAATGGCTACTTAAAATGTATTTTGAACGTGTATTTAAACTATATACACATTAAATACTTATAATGGGTCTTTCGTGAATTATGTGTTTCATATGTATACACACATAAATATCATGTGTAGAAGTGTACAATGTATAGTGCTTTAAAACTTCCGTCACCATGTATATTTAAATTTATAATGTTCATGATCTATGTAATTAAAACAATTTATATATGTATTAGTTATTATATAGTAATCCTGTCTTGGGCCTGAAGAAAATTTAATAAACTTCTAATTTAGTTTTATTCTTTTTCCTTTTAAGAGAATCTATATATTTAATAATGTCTAATTTAATTTAATTTAACTTCATTTAATGTAAATATAGTATATTTAATTTAATTTTCCTTAATAATGATTTTGTGTAATGTAATAACCTATCTAATTGATTATCAAATGCATGATTAATCTAAGTTTATTTAGTTTAATACTGAATTTTTGAATGCCTAATTATATTATAAAGGCCAGAATATTCAGCTAGTAATGACATGAGTGTTTACACATACACACATCAATATACATATATTAACAAAACTAATAATGCATAGCTAAGTGATACATTAATTTAATATTGAAATTCCACTCACCATTAAATTAACTTAATTCATTAGCTTAATTTGATTAACGTAATAAATGTGAATTCCCAACCACCATTAAATTAACTCAATTCATTAGCCTAATTTAATTAATGTAATGAATGTGCATTATTACTTAGGGGCAATTCCCACTCACCATTAAATTAGCTTAGTTATGAATTATTAATCTAATATTAATAACCTTTAATACTACTTTGTTGTAACATTATGAATCAGATAACATTTTTAATAAGGAGAGTAACTTAATATTAAAGAAGTCATAAAGAGTAACTTAATATTAAAGGAGTTATGTGTTTTTTTAATAAATGAAAATATGTAAGTCACAATTATATTTACTATTGAAATACTAATGAAAAGTAATTTATACATGAATTTTTATATCATTATATTGACATATTAATAATTTTTTGTTTCTACTAAATAATCTCTTGCATCTGTATTTTTACAAGCGGATAAAAGAAATTCATTAATAAAATAAGATGACATTGAACATATTCTTAAATATCTATGTGCAAATATTAAAATTGAATTTAAAATCTAATTTATACCTTTGATATAAAAGATATATTTAATTGTTTTTCAATTTTGCATAACCTAATTATTTTATGTTTCTTTTAACTTTTGATTTTTGGGCCATAATTAAATTTACATCTGTATTATTATAAGCAGATAAAATAAATTCATTAACAAAAATAAGATGACATTGAACATATTCTTAAATATCTATGTACAAATATTAAAGTTGAATTTAAAATTCTAATTTACCAATAGAATTTATAATTTTGATATAAAAAATATTTTTAATTATTTTTCAATTTTGTATAACTAAAACATTTTATATTTCTTTTAAATCTTAATTTTTGGTCCATAATTAATTTTGAATTTTGATTTGTTAATAGAATATATTACTTTGATATAAAAGATGACAACAATGCCTAATTATTAAATAGCTAAAACATTACGTAAATTTTAAACTTAATTACTTCTTATTGCCATTGTACGAGTAAATGTAATTTCTTAATTATTTTACATATGTTAATAAAAAAATACATTAAATACAGATTTTTAATTGATTAATAAAGTAATAGATGTGCTTAGTGACTATTATACATGTTGAACAAAAAAACACATTAAAATATATTTTTGATTGATTAATAAAAAAATAAATAAATTTAAATAAAATAATATCTTGTCTATGTGCAATTCATTTAAAATGCAAAGAATTATACAAAAATCTTATTAAAATATACAAGAATGTGAAGAATGAAAAAAAAAAAGATCTTATAAAATATTCATTTTTGTGTAATTTTTAACATTCAAAGAATGCATAAAAACATATACAAAAATAAATAATTTTTTTTTTATTAAAATATAACATAAGAATACGAGAGAATTAACTTACTTGATATATGTTTTTTTCTTTGTTTTGAACACCTTAATATTGTACTTAATAACATAATATAAATGTCAATTTATTTATAAAATTTAGGACTTTTTTAATAATTTGTGTTTATTATTAAGTTTAATATGATTTAAAGGTGTTTATCTTAATTATTTAGTTTAATTCAATATAGAAGTTTACATTTTTATGAAATTTCTAATTATTTATAAAATAATAAGGCATTTTTAGATGAATATGCATGTTTCTTACCAAAATATTTTATTAAATTTAATATAATGATTAATTATTTGAATTGTTTACAAGAATTTATACAAATAAAATATTATATGAAGTTTTTATTAGTTTATATATATATAGTTTAATATCTTGTGAACATTTTGGACTAGGCACAAACAATAATAAGTTGGACTTGTATAAGATATTATTATATTATATATATAATATATATAATATATATATATGAAATATATGTAATAAAGGAATAATTCCATAAATTAATCAATAATATTTAATAATACAATGTAATTAAGTAAACTTATTAAAAATACTTGTATAAAGCTTATTTTGAGTTTCTTAAAATATATATTAATCAATATAAAGTTAAAGTATGGTGACATCAATATTCATGCTAAGAATATATATAAAAAATCACTTATAATATTTTTTTCAAAATTATATTTAAGTATTACAACAATGTAATCACCATAAATTAAAATAATACATGTTAACACATAGTATTTCTTTATATAAGTACAAATTTTATAAATAGTTCAAAAACGATTTTGTTATTTGAGATATGTAATAAAAAAAACATATGAATTTGTAAATTAACATAATTAGAAATCATGTCATGGTTTTTTTTTAAGATTTCTTTTTAAATTACTTATATACTTTTGGTTATTAATTTATAACATACTTTTAATGTCTTTCTATAAGAAGCTTCACATAATTAAAAATAAATATGATTTTTATTATTTATTCAAAAAAATTCATATCTTCTTATTTGTTTTAAATCAAAAACCCATATCATAAATAAATACATGTTTAATAATTATATATATTTATTTTTTAACATTAAGTCTTATAAGTACATCATACGGGACGTGTGTGCGCTTGTGAGAGAGTACTTTTAAATAAATTGACATTAACTTTGTTATTTATTCAAGACAGTAATATATATTAAATATTATGAAACTTTAATTTGTTTGTTATTTTTAATGTGCTTTCCATGCTCTATTATAGATCGGTGGTCACTCCCTATACAATAATCTACTTAATTAACGATGGTAAATCACACATGTTATATGTTTGCTATCCTTGAAACCAGAATATTCTTTTAAACCTTTGTTAATTTGAAAGAATATTCTGGTGGTTTTGGGAGTGCTCTTAAGGTAATTACTGAAGCTTATCCTCGTATTGGGTAAACTTTGATCTACCTCATGTAATTGAGAACTCTCCTACTCTTGACGGTATAGATTTTATTAATTTGTATAATATTAATGCTAGTTTTAACAATTTAGCCACCCCTCCTTTAATCATAATTAATTAAGTTAATTTTAATAATTTTATATACATATAAATTAAAAAGACCTTCCTTTAATCATAATTAATTAAGTTAATTTTAATGATTTTTATATACCTTCAGGGTTAATACATTTCATATGTATACATCATTTTGTATATATAAGTTTTCTTTAAATACATGTTTTTTCTTAATTTTTAATATTTATCAATTAATTAAGTTTTAATTAATTATCACTAACACCAGGACTATGAAACCGTTCCTAATATACAATGTTTATATATTTGTTAACGAATTAATGATAGGTATAATACTATTATACATATTATATTTATCAATGAATTAATGCTATAGTGGCAACATGTTTGAGAAAGTCCCCCATGGAGATTCAATCTTCACTAAGGTGAGCTCATTTCAGTATTTTCATGAATATTTAATTCAATACAAAATGTTTCTATCATTATCAAATCAAAAATATACGAAATGATTGATACTGAACAAATTTTGTATGACATGTCATGATGAACTCATTAATGAAGGATGTACATCTTGTATATATTATACATTTTAATGATTAAAATATTATAAGAAATTTTAATTAACAAACTAAATAAAAGCATTTAAATGTAAAATGTGTAAAAAATTATACATTACAGGGTTGGAGTGACGAAGATTGTGTTAATCTGCTTAAAGTTGTTATAAGGATGTTATATATATAAATAGATCACATTTATTTCACATTAAAAAAAAAAAAAGATGACCACTATATAATATTTATTTCAATCGAAAGATATAATAAAAGTTTCACATAAATTAATAAATAACTTACATAAATATTTTAACTTCTATTTACAAATTATAAATTAGTATAATTAAGAGCTGCAAAACGAGATACATGAATTATTAACTGCAAACAGTGATTTACTGTCAAATTTACCTACAGATTACATTGCAATGTTAAATTAATCTTAATTAATTTTTCAATTAAGTTAATTTTAATTGACCAGGATTTGAGTTATAAGTAAAAATGACTGCATTGACTAAGAGTATTTCAGCAAATGAATTAATATTATCTTATGATATATAATAAATATCATTTATTTATTTTAACACCAGGGAGGCTAAGATGGAGAGCAGTCCCACCTTTAGAATCTAAAATCAGTAATTACTAATATTAATTTAAAACTTGTCGTTCAGACAAGTTTTAAATTAATATTAGTAATTACTGATTTAGTACTAATATTAACTCTATTAATCACCTTATTAAACCTTAATTGTCCTTTATTGTCAATTCTGGTGGAGCTGAAGTTATTAATTAAGTGAAAACAACGTTCTAGCTAGTTAGACAGCCAAACTACCACAATAATTTTAAAGTACAGTTGTGCGCGCGGCCGTGTTTAAATATGGAGCCCATGCAAACCCCAACCAATTCATAGATGGCTTCTGTGCAGAATGAAAGAATCATATTAGATGAGGACCGCTTAAAAATAATGGAGCTCGGTTCACTTTGTAATGTACCAATGGCTGTATATGCAGTTATCAATCTAGATGTCTTAGAAATCATATCTAAGTCTGGTAAAGACGCTCTTACTGCATATGACATTGTTAAGGATATCCCTGCTTGTAAATCCCATTCTATTGGGAGTGTCTATTTAGAGAGAATTCTCCGTTTCCTTGCCAGTAGAGGAATTTTCAACGAGGTTAGTGTGGTAAATGAACATGGCAAGAATCAAAGGATGTATGGCTTAACAACTCTATCTAAAAAGGTTTGCTTTTCATAGTTAACACACACATACAGGAGGTGATGTGTGTGTGTTGTGTGTGGAGAGAGAGAGTAAAAGCTTTTGTTTTTCATATATATACACACGCACATACATAAACTCGTGTGCATATCTGTTCGGTAGATAACCATTTAATAAATGAGAAGATAAATTCATATACTTTATTATATAGGTTTTGTAATACTTCATTTGAAATGCAAATATTAAAATAAATTACATTAACTTCAAATTTCCGTAATTTTAGTAATATGTATATATATATATATATATATATATATACAAAATATACTAAATACTATGGAAATTTAATTATTTGCTATATTTAATCAGTATTTAGTAAAGAATGACAAAGGAGTGTCATTAGCACCTTGGTTTCTCATTCTTCCAAGATGAGATTATGATAAAACCGTTGCAACACTTAAACCGATCTATAATAGACGGGAGTGAACCATTCACGGTTACACACGGAAATCAAGTGTTTGAACTTGCTGGGGACAATGACAAATACAATAATCTACTTAATGTGACAATGTTAAATCACACACATATTTATATGCTTGCTGCTTTGGAAGAATATTCCGGTTTCAAAGATATTCATACGCTTGTGGATGTTGGAGGCGGTATTGGGTGTGCTCTTAAGCTAATTACTGAAGCTTATCCTTAGATTAACGGTGTCAACTTTGATCTACCTCATGTAATTGAGAAAGCTCCTCTTAAGGGTAAGAAATATACTTATTTTATTAATTATATTATAATATTATATATGTGTGTGTAATATTTATTAATAAATTAATGACAGGTATAAAGCATGTTGGTGGCAACATGTTTGAAAAAGTGCCCAGTGGAGATGCAATCTTCATGAAGGTGAGTAACTAAATGAAAATAATTATATATATTAATATAACATTAAATCGTTTAAATGTAAAACGTGTATATCTTGAAATATTTATACATTACAGTGGGTTTTGAACGATTGGAGTGATGAAATTGTGTTAATCTGCTTAAAAATTGTTACAAGGCGTTACCTGAGCATGGAAAGGTTATAATTATGGACACAATCTTGCCTGTGGAAGCACAAGAGGACTTAAGTTTTCAGTTTAAATTTAGCATGGACATGATCATGCTTGCTTATACTAAGGGAAAGGAGCGAACACTGGATGAATTAAATGAAGTTGCAAAGGCTGCTGGGTTTAACCGTGTTGAAATAATTCTCACTTTGGACTTTATTTCTATTATAGAAGTCTATAAAATGTGAATTAATTTTAATAAGAATTTCGAATAAATTAATTAAACGGTTATTAATATTAAGAAAATATTTTTTTTTATTTACCTTACAAATTTCCTCAGCCTTGGACTGTATGGAATATTGAGCAAACAATTTAAATAATTAATAACGCTCTTAACTTACTTATACATTTTTTTCTTTGTTTTGAACGCCTTAATATTGTACTTAATAACATAATATAAATGTTTAACATATTCAATTTATTTATAAAATTTATGACTTTTTTATCAATAATTTATGGTTATTATTGATTTAGAGGTGTTTATCTTAATTATCTAGTTTAATTCAATATAGAAATTTACATTTTTATGAAATTTCCAATTATTTATAAAATAATAAGGCATTTTTAGATGAATATGCATGTTTCTTACCAAAATATATTATTAAATTTAATATAATGATTAATATTTGAATTTGTTTACAAGAATTTATACAAATAAAATATTATATGAAGTTTTTATTAATTTATATATATATATAGAGTTTAATATCTTGTGAACATTTTGGACTAGGCATAAACAATAATAAGTTGGACTTGTATAAGATATTATTACAATATATATATATATATGAATATGAATACAATTATATAATTAAATTTTAGATGTAAAACTAAAATTTTTTAAATACCTTATTAGTTTATAAAATACTTTTAATGTCTTTTTATAAGAAGCTTCACATAATTAAAAAATAAATATGATTTTTATTATTTATTCAAAAAATTCATATGATCTTCTTATTTGTTTTAAATCAAAAGCCCATATCATAAATAAATACATGTTATAATAATTATATAAGTCTTGTAAGTATATTTGTAAAAAAGAAAGAATATGTTTTATGTAGAAAGACTAATCAATATTTAATTAAAATTAATATTTAGTGTTGAAAATATTATTATTTATCATGAGATTGTCTTTGTATTTCTTTTTAATTATAAAATACATAATAATAAATCTCATATTTATAAACCCTATTATAGATAAAGATATTTAATAAACAAAAGTAAATAATATAAATAAGAAATGTAATCATGAAATAAAAATAAAGTAAAAGTGTAAAGTTAAAATTTTTAATTAACATATATTTATATATGTTAATAATGATAGTGCTAATTAAGTTGTTTTTCTAATATACATGCTATGAAGGAATACCTTCATAATATTATGGTAATATATAATTAAGTATAAATTGGTTTAATGTGTGTGTAAATGCACACGGACCTGTTTATTTATAAGATCCATAAGTATATATAAAAAATTAAATTAAAACATATTCTTTTTTTTTCTTTCTTTTTTCTTTGGAGTGATTATTATTTTCTTTCACTTTATAAAATCTAAGTTCGACTATAACACTTGAATAATAATCTTTTTTAAATAATTTATATGTTTTTGTTACCACATAAAACTGCATTTTCTTAAGTCTCTTTTATATATATTTTTATTTATGTCAATAAAATTATTAATTATTTATATAAGGGATTATTGAATGTGTATAAAATTATAACACGAAAAGTTTAAAAGTATATTGAATTTAACAAACCGTTCATGTGACCATTGAAAAACATTTTATTTTGTAATGTGTGAATGTTTTCACTTTTATATAATTTAAGATTTTCATATGTTGTTTTAATTTTAAAAAGATCTTAAGTATTACTCATTCAAATTATGATGATAATAATAATGAAAATAATATTTATCTTTCTTCTTTTTCATTTATTATAAAAATACATTAATATAAGATACAAAATTTTTATAAGATTTTTAAAGATTTTTACAATGCTCATAACACATACATAAAATATTGTTTATATGTTAAATAATTTCAAATTGATTGTATTTTAAATATACCTTTATTTATTTATTTTACTTTATAGTTAAAAAAGAATCAAAATTACAAAAGTTAGTTAATGTATATATATATATATATATATATATATATATATATATATATATATAGTTAAAAAGGTGAAAATCAAGTTCTTCGGAAAGTCACCAGACTCCTCAGTATGTATAAGTTTCCATAATGGTCGCAAATAGTTGAAGTGATTTTCAAATTCCATATGAACTTCGTGAAAGCCTTTAAGATTCAGCAATGTCATCACATAAAACTCGCACGCCAAAGGCCATGTAAAAATAAGGCAATAAGAATGAAAGGGCATGCGAATTCAAGATATATTGTTCATACTTTACTATAAACATTGATAAATAATATTATTACTTTTTATTTAAATTAATCATAATTAATTAAAAAAACTTACATCAATACAATTATATTTATTTATATATAATTTTGTTCAAAAATTTAATTTCTAATGTGGGGATTATGCACTAAACATTAGTCTTAATCCTTATTATCTTTTTTGTAATTTTGTGAAACAAAAATTTATTTATAACATAAATTTTTAATGAAAACTTTGTCTCTTTTATTATAATACAATTTTCACTTATTAAAAATTTTGTTTCTCAATTTCTTTTTATAATTCATTATATTTACAGACTAATTTAAAGATAAAGACTAAATAAACATTTATAAATCTTAAAGATAAATATTCTTGTTTTTTTATTTAACATCTTCATCTATTATGACATGTATTTTATAGGATTTTTACACTTTTATTTATTGGATTTTTGTATTAATTTTACATATCATACTTTTGACAAAGATAAATATGCATTTTGTGAAAATTTAAAAATAAATCATATATAAATTTTTTATAAAATTTAGTTATGTACTCTATATGAAATGATTTTATTTTATTTTATTTTATAATTATATAAAATGTTACACACATTTTATTAAAATGTGCTTTTATATTTCTTTATTCACACTTTTTGTTTTACTTCTTTTTAAACTCAAATTACTTGAATCTTTATTTTATCTATTATATATGTGTATTTTAAAAGTGAAGTTTTTTCCATATTTTTTATATGATATTTAACCAATTTAATAATTGAAAGTTAAAGTTATGTAGAAACACATGTATTATGCATTTTAAATATTTTAAAATATAAATTTTAATATTGTTAAAAATTGTGTTTTATAGAATAATTGTAACTTAAGTATTTTTATATATAAATTTTATCAAAAATCACATTTAAATATGTTCTTAATTTTTAGTTATATTTTATACATACACATAGATATACATACTAAAAAAATTTATTTATATAACAATTAAGTTTTATGTAAGTGTAATTGTGAAGACTCTTGCTTTCATAAAAAGATGCATTTTATATTTAAATTTATTAAAAATATATATTAGATTGGATTTTATCATTATTTACTTAAGTCTCATGAAGTAAATACTTTGCATATAAATAAACATATATACTTATACACAAGAAATTAATTTTTACCTAAATATATTTTAAAATGCTAATGAACCTTTACTAATGTTATATTTGTTGACATATATAAATATATGTTTATCAAATTTAAAAATTTACATTAAGTGTTATAATGTAAAAAAAAAATTGATTTGAAATGAGTTACTAATTTAAAAGATAAAATAAAACCATATCAATCTTATGGACATAAATAACAAACAATTAATTTATATTTTTTAATTATATTAATTTTTTATATAAAAAAATATTAAAATATGTAAAGAAATTCATAATTAAAGCTATGAGTAATTTGATTATATATATATTATATATAAAAGATGACATATTTTTTTTATTACATGTTTGAAATTTAAAAGTAATATTAAAAGTATTATAAAGAAATGTAATATTATATAGAATTAATATAACTAGTTGAATATATCATTTTAATTTAAGGTGGTTGAATTGTTATACCACTTAAAAATAATTATGTAAAAATCATTATAAGTTTTTAGCATTGACTTTGATTATCACACTAAATATATTTTAATATTAACACTAACGTTCATATTGATCAATATCCTTATCATTTTTACTTAAATACATTTGTGTTATCAAATATATTATATTATATCAAATAATTTATGACATTGTTCTTTTATTATACAATATTTTAAAGTAATTCTACTAATGCACTATCCTATAAACAAGTATGTATAGCTGAAATTTATAGTTTTACACTTAGACTTCATGCATCCATTATTTATATTTTTTTTTATTGTAACAATATTTATTATACATCTATGTATGAGTCTAGCTTGTTATTATATATCACATATGTACTTATAAAATGTTAAACAGTGAATATATATGTAGTAGTAAGAAACATGCTTTTCTAGTTTTAATAAATAATTAAATAGTTAATAAGAAGTTAATTTACATCTCATGTATAATAGATATTTATTTTTTTCTTTTTCTTTTAAAACACTACTTAATATTTTATTTTAAAGTTTGGGAAGATACCATTAAACATTTAATTTTATTTAAAATGATATTTAATGTATTGACTTGAGCATTTACTAATAGAAATTCAACATATTGAAAGTTTTAATCTAAAGAGCTAACATGTGGCAACACATGACTGTCAATATTATTACTATGTACAAACAACAACGTTAAGTCTTTTAAGATAATCCTAAGAGGCTAATTTAAATGTTTAATTAGGCAGAAGACTCAAAATTCTACCCTAAGTCCCCTATAATGATCATCTCTTGAACTTTAGAGGAAAACCCAAGTAGACTTTAACATCATGTTCTAGTAAATCTATACATGATCATGTCTTAACTTTATAAGGGAGATGTGTCTCACATATACCCCTGTGACAAAGCTAAGGCATTATTACTTACCCCTTGAGAAATCATCCTCATTTGAGAATATAACTCCTTTAAGACGACAAGGGGTACCCTAAACCATAACTAACCTATAAGGGTTTTGAGTGGCTAAGTCATACCTTAGACCTAGGGTTAGTACTTAGTGAGGAGACAAGTGTGCGTTGTAGGCGAACACGAGTGTTTTGCTAAACAAACTCCCTAAGGTTACATTTGGATAACCTTAAGTACATAACCTTGTGAGTGTCTCACGAAAGGGCTGATAGTAACAAACTTAGGTTGTTAAACCCCTGGATTTTAATAAGAACACCCCACCTAATTAAGTGTGTCAAAACACACTTAGTTGCACGACTTAACCTTCATTGAGTAGATGCTTAAGGCTTAACACTTTAATGTGAGCATGAGCATACATGTTTACTAGAATATTCAATGCCTTGGCGACAACTCCATGACACAACCCTAGAGGGCGTGCCTCATACCCTAGACCTGAAGCTAATACTTAGTGAGGACACGAGTGTGCGCTGTAGGCAAACATGGGTATTTTGTTAAGTAAACTCCCTAAGGCTACATTTAAATAATCTTAAGTACATAACTTTGTAAGTGCCTCACAAAAGGGCTCATGCTAACAAGCTTAGGTTATTCAACCCTTAGATTTTAAGAACACCCTCCCCTAACCAAGTGTGCTAAAGCACACCTAGTTACACGACCTAACCTTCCTTGAGCAAATGCTCAAGGTTTAACACCTTAGTGCGAGCACGAGCATGCATGTTTACTAGAGTATTAATGCTTCGGTGACAATTTCATGACAAAACCCCAAATGGTGTGACTCGAGTGTTGTACTGTGATTAATCTAATTTAGTATTACATCTTTATGTAACGTTATCTCCTAGATAATTCTCGTGAATCTCTTTAATTACTTTATATTTACCCTTTTAAACTCTCGCGTATAATACATTAACACCATCTTCATATGTAACATTGTTGCTCACACTTCTCACCTTAAATCATAATTCTTTTACCAAGATTTACTGAAACTTATTAATAATTCATATAAAGTTAACTTTCTTGTTTACTAAATGTGTGACTTCCCCATGTTAATGAACATGGACGAAGGTTTGAATTAAACAAGTTGGTCCTTTTATAACCCATATGTGCAACCTTTAAAGGCAACCTTCACTCTTATAAATTACAATGTATTATTTTCAATTAGATATGTAATCCCATTTGCTTCAAATTGAATATAATATTTTAAACTATTTTAAAATGAATAAAATATTCTATATTATTTTAGTTGAAGGGTGTTGAAATGTTTTGTAATGGTACAAAATTCAGTAAAGGCAAAATTGTAATTTTGGAACTTCTAGGTGCAAATTTGTGTAATTTTCCCTAATATATTATGTATTTTGCTATTATTTGTATAAAGTGAGCCCCGGAGTCTTCCAGCTAGTTAGTTAGTAGCATCATTGACACATGGAGATATATCAATGTAGTTGTAGATATAAGAAACATTTACGTATTACAAGACACAACACACACATACACACACACACACACATGATTGTATGTTTTCCTCTAAATGACTTTCCCAGCTATACTGGCGCTACACTAGCAAAATGGAGTATTACGGCATTCTTGTGGTTATAGGCATACATTGTGTGTGTGTTTGTTTTCCATATATCAGTATGTTACATGTAGTATATGTTAATTATTTCAATTATGACTAGACGAGAAGGACTGGGATGAGGAGGTGCCAATGATTACGGCTCGGATTGGTAAAAACAATATTCAAAATATATATTGTATTAACTTTTTTTGTTAGTGCAAGCAGTGATCTCAACGTACATGTGTCACAACTTCTGTATCTGTTGTGTATATATAATAAACACACATATTTCCATGCTTGTGTGTATATATGTAGATAAAGTCATACCTTAATGGGAATGATATTCCTGACTTTTGCCAATTTCGTACGTTAGTGACCAAGGTGTCTCTCTCTCTCTCTCTAAACGTTCCTGTGTAAATACATTCCTCTGTGTATATATACATATTAGATAGTTAATGTAATATAGTATAATTCTGCGTATGATATGTATATGTATGAATGATATAGACAACATTTAATACCTTATTCTATGTGTATCCTATCTATGTATATGTATGTTTATGTTTATGTATGAATGATATAGATAACATTTAATACCTTGTCTTGTTTGGTGACACAGTGAATGTTCAACCAGGCCTTCCTTTCAAATATGAAAAAATAAATAACGAATTAAAAACCTAGGCTGAGAAGCTTTCATAAATATTTTTAATTTTGTTTTTCTTCTTATGGACTTGTTATTATTTTTTTTATTTTACATTGGAATTCTTTTTGAGTTTTCATTTGGATTTAAAATTTATATATATAGGAATGAATTACATGATGTTCCTGTAACACACGATATTTTCTGTTAAGCATTTGAAATAAATAATTTTATTTCAAAGCTAGCTAAGTTTTAAAATTTCAATGGAGTTGCATAAGAACAATAATGAATTCAAAACAAGAAGAACGAAATTTTTAAAAAAAAGAAAAAACAAATTTAAACTATTTGCTGAAGAGACTATCTATCGGATCAATTTTTTATATATTTTTTTGTTTTTTATTTTTTTAATATAATGAGTGTAATAGTGAAATGCCTTTATTTTTGTGTAATTTAATTATTTTGATTATGATGTAGTAATATATATATATATATGTGTGTGTGTGTGTGTGTGTGTTATTCATCTTGCATTGCATCACTGCATATACGTTTTGTCCATCTTACACCTGTTGGAAAAAACACATTTCTAAATAAAATAAATAATCACAAGAGGTATCACTTAACGACCGTTGATTCACTTGCATCTGTAATATACATATCTCATATGCACACGCGTACGCACATATCTGTATATGCAAATGCATATATCCATATTTTGTGGATGTGAAAATACTTTCATATAATGCAGATGCTGTTATGTTATGTGTGTGCAATAAGGTTTGTAACTTTGTATATACTATATAATGTGATGAAAACCTGATTACTTAGAAATAATTATATTTATTGAAATCTGGTTTGAATTTAATTTAAAACTGTATAAGATAAAATTGACATATTTACTACAATGAAATATATTTTATTTATTAAATTCAGACGGTAGTTGGTTTACTGTGGTTTAAGGATACGTGGATATGTTATAGATTGCAAATCATCTCTCTCGTTTTAAATAGTTTATAAAATACAAATTATGTTGTATATATACCCTTTTTACTTTTATTATTTTACATAATCTTTTTTCAAATATTTCTTATATTAATCCTTTATGTTTAATTTAGCTTTAAGTGTCATAATTCAGTTAATTTTATAATTTTATTTATTTTTCAATATTTCCTTTTTTTTAATTTCATCTATGTTTAATTTAGCTTTATATTGAAGCTAAATTAAACATACAGGAAATAAAAGAAGAAATATTTCACAATTCAATTATATTTATTATTTGTTATTTTTAAATAGTATAAATGAATACTCTATGTAATTATATTGTCTGACAATATATCATTCAAAGTGGTTTTACTGTATAACTTTGTGAAACATACATAATCTTAGCTTATTTATGTGATACTTGCGTATTAATTACATGAGTGTAGATACGAAATATAAAGGCAGACTGTGTTTTAAGCCTAAACTAAACTATATATATATATATATATATATATATATATATATATATATATATATATATATATATATATATATATATATATATATATATATATACTGCACACGCATAAACACGTTAATAAATAAAAGTTATATAAGTTCATTTAAATAGAGAAAAAATATAACAAAACAATTTAAAAGTTATACGATTCGTTAATCAACAAGTCAAGGTTTCCCAGCGATACAGTTTTGAATATGATAATTTTATTGAATATAAAATAAATATTGTCGCGTTAAAAATACAATCGTAATTTCATACTATGTCAATATATTAATAAACCACTAGTATAAGAATGGGTTTCATACACACGTGGACGCGCACAGGTGTATATGGCATACGTATAGTATATAATTATACCACTACATATGTACAAAGATTATTGAATAGAAAAACTAAACATATATAAACTATATTTATACTATTCATACATATATTTGTACATTCATATCCATATATATGTTAATAAATGTTAAACATATATATATATATATATATATATATATATATATATACTGCACACGCATACATACGTTAATAAATAAAAGAAGAAATGTTTATATAAGTTCATTTAAATAGAGAAAAAATATAGCAAAACAATTTAAAAGTTATACAATTCGTTAATCAACAAGTTCAACAAGTCAAGGTTTCCCAGCGATACAGTTTTGAATATGATAATTTTATTGAATATAAATTAAATATTGTCGCGTTAGAAATACAATAATAAACCATTAGTATAAGAATGGGTTTCATACACACGTGGACGCGCGCAGGTGTATATGGCATACATATAGTATATAATCATACCACTACATATGTACAAAGATTATTGAATAGAAAAACTAAACATATATAAATTATATTTATACTATTCATACATATATCTGTACATTCAAATAAATAAATGTTAATAAATGCCATATATTTTTAGATAATTATATAATATTATAGTAAATATGTTTACTTGGTCTTGTTTGGAAGTTCAATAGCATGAATTAGTTATGTATTTAAGAAAATGTAATTTCTAAACCCTACGTTATTACATGTATTTGATGCTTTGTTTTTTTTATCAATTATATCATAATTTACTTGCTAGTTTAAATATTTAAAAAATATTATTAATTTCATTTGATTTCATTCCAATTTGATGTAAGTTAATATATGTAAATAAATATTTTAATATAATTTTATTTCATCCAATCTTTAAAATAATTTCATTAATTTAAATAAAATGGCTATTGGATTTGCTTAAAAAATTAATGTAAACATTGTTAGATATTATGTGATAATTTTAAATAAATTTTGTGCATTTTTAAATAGTAATAATTAATAATTTAAAATTATTTATGTTTATTTCCTAAGTGTATATAATAAATTTATATTCCATTTACAAATTAACTTTTTTAAATTATGCCACTTTTTATTCAAGAGGTAAAGTAATGAAACTCGTATTAACTACTCTGTTTTAGGGTTCATATTTAGGGCGGCTGCTCTGTTTTAGGGGGTTTAGGGTTCTTACAGAGAGGCTATGGCGGGGAGGAGAGCGCCCGGCGGCGATCCGCTGCTGCTGCCACGAATCGAGCAGTACGCACACAACAACAGGATTTCGGACATCGATGCTACAGTGGAGTACCTGCGAAGATCATACAGGGAGTATCAGCGTAAGCAGATGCAGCCATTTCGCAAATGTGTTATTCAGGCGGTACGTATTGTTCAGCAGAAAATGCGGGATACTCCCGAAGAACTCCGGCTTGAAGAGGATATCCTGGCTTCCTCTCGCAGGTGTGTGTGTTACCGACATATGTAGGCACTGAATTGTATTTCAGACACACACACACACACACGCACGCACGGAAATATGTTTCCATCAGAATCCATTTTGGTTATGTATGTATGCATGTATGCACGTATAACCCATGCAGAGAGACTATGCATTTACATCATAACGTGTATATAGATTAAAGAAGAAAAGAATAAAAATAACTACGTATTTATGTAGGTATTATCACATTCTCTATATCTGTTGTCTGTATGTGTCCATGAGATATACATGTTGTAGATGGTAAAGAAGTATATATAATTTATATACATGGATACACATGTATATATCTCTTGATTTCCATATGATATATAGACCACTTTAAATACATAGATATGTATTGTTTGATTACATTTATTTACTCTCATATATGAAGGTTCATGAACATACATGTACGACGACATAGACACAATATATATACTAACGACAGTCTACACAAACGGCTTATACGGACTGTGTCAAGTTCAGAACTTACATGAGTCACATAGACATCTATAAACAATATACCATCACATATATATTCACCTGACCTATTCAACTTGTGCAGAAGGCGTTCTAAAATGGACGATTCGTTGCAATCAATCGAAGAAGAACACCTAAAGCGACGTGGATATTCGGAGTCTGATGGGGATATCCGAGAGGAATCTGTAGTATCTGCGAAGAATGCAACGGATTCAAGTGACAGTGAAGAAGAGCAAGTAACCACTATGGAGAGGACGCCTATGCCTTCGTACGATCTTCTTAACTCCTCTTTAATAGCTACTTATAGCAACAGGCCTGCCCTTGTTATACAAAGCCCCACCTTCAACGGGCCTTCGGTACATATGAGTGTGTGTGTGTGCTTGTGAGAGAGAGAGAGAGATGTTAGGTCGCTCACACGCATGTATGTAATACGCAATTGTTACCTAGTCATATATAATGTTAGCATGCCAATATGTAGACGCAATTACAGTACATCCTTATATCTTGCTTAACAGCATAGAATCAGTTTGTATTTTATAGTATGATAGTATGTGAATAGATTTAATAATGTGATATTCTGTATATATGACTATTTTCTACAGGTTTTTGGAAGCCTTCAAGTTGAAAATCAAAAAGAAGAAGCAGTCCCAAAACCGGCATTTGCATCCCCGGAAGTTATTGCTTCTACTGCACGATCTAAAAAACAAGGTTTATATCATATATATTTTTATGTTTGTATATGCATGTCTCTGCTGTGTATGTAGGTTCATACGTTGTCTTTATAAGTATAACGTAATGTGTGTGTGTGTGTGTGTGTATGTTGTGTGTGTATGCAGCTACATATGCATAGAGACATAACCCTGTGTATAAGGATTTTGTTCCATATATATTCTAATACCTTCTACTTTTTCAGAAAAAGCTTTTCGAAAAGCAAGGAGCTGAAGAAAAGAGAGAGACAGAAAGGTATACAGACTATTTCTGTGGGTATACATAACATATATATACAATAACTAATATATGTCTGTAATATGTTTACATAAACATTACTAACTATGTATATCTTGTATTATAAGAAAACAATGATGAAGGACCCACTAAGAAGGCTAAACAATCTTCAGAGAAGATAACAGAGCCACAAAATGTGAGATTTAAAGACTTTGGAGGCCTTGGCGAAACTATAAGGGAGTTAGTGGACTTCATTTACCCTGTTTTACATCCAAGTGTATTCGATACTTTGGGACTGGAAGTTATGAAGGGATTACTACTACATGGTCCTCCAGGTAATATATTATTAGCATTATTATCAGTATTAACTTAGTGTAAGTAATGTTATTGATGATTGGTATTTATTATACTAATGATATTACTTTATTGCTTATTCTAGGATGTGGGAAGACCATGTTGGCTGAGGCTATTGCTAATGAAGCAAGCGTTCCATTTTTCAAGATTTCAGCTCCAGAAGTGGTGTCTGGAATGTCAGGTGTGCGGTGCATGTGCATGTGCATGTGTGTGTGTGCGCGCGCGCGCGTGTTCAACTATGTTTTACATAAGCACACACATGCAAATAAGACAATCTCTGGTACAAACCCATACATATATATGTATGTATGTAGGTATGTATCTACCTATTTCATTCACACGCACACGCACACATAATTATGATAGCTACCATTACGATCACATGTACATATTTCTACGTATATACACTTATACAATATGTATGTATAAATGTATATATAATATAGTATATTATTTGATTTCATGCTTTATATACAGGTGAATCGGAGGCAAAGCTACGTAATATATTCACTGAAGCATCCATAGTAGCTCCAGCAATTATTTTCATTGACGAGATTGATGCAATATGTTCTAAGAGGGAAACTGCCCAGCGCGAAATGGAACGTAGAATTGTTACTCAGCTCATGATATGCATGGACGACGCCTCATCGAAAGGTACACGCACATGCATGTATATTTATACATCATACATATATTTACAAATATTTACAAATATACGACACCCACACACACACACACATATATAAACACGTTTTTTATGTTGTGCATTTGGTTATATTTAATATATAGTTTTCTAATTGCTATTTAATGCAGTTGATAATGAATTTCCAAGGCCTTTGCTTGTTATAGGAGCGACCAACCGTCCAGATTCTCTTGATCAGGTATTTGAACACGCGCGCGCTACTGTTAGTATGTTATTACTTTTCTCTCTAGTCTGTACACTATGAACAAGCAAGAAATTGATTTATGATTATAGTTTTCAATACATGATTATATATATATATATATATATATATATATATATATATGAGTATATAAAGTGCTTATGTATGAAATATGTTGCAGGCTTTAAGACGACGTTTTGAGAGAGAGATATGCTTGGGAATACCAGATGAGAATGCAAGGCTGCATATATTGAAGATATTGTGTAATAAGCTTCGTTTAAAGGGAGAGTTCGACTTTAAACAGATAGCCAGGAAAACACCAGGGTTCGCTGGTGCAGACTTGAAAGCTCTCACAAAAGAAGCGGGTTTAGTGGCCATTCGTCGAGTTATTGAAAGTCGAAATACGCCTCAAGGTGCGTGCGTGCGTGCGAATGATAATGTAATTTGATTACATAGTTATACATAGTGTGACGTTCTGTAGTTTTACGTTTTGAGCATCATCACCATATGGTAGACTGTATAAACTATATGTATATAAAAGCCTTCTCAGAGGAAGAAAACGAAGAAAATATTTGGTGGAGGCGCCAATGGACTCCCGAGGAATTGCAAACTCTCAGCATTACAATGCAGGATTTTGAGGTAAGTTAATCGAATTAAGTTGTGTGCGTGCGTGTGTATTCATTGAAACTATAGCTCATTTTAATTATATGTATTTTGATTATGTAGGATCTCTTTATAAGATTATACTGTTATATTTTCTACTGCTTGTAATTATTGTTTATTGACTTATTCTGTTGTATATTTTTCGTATTAGATGGCTATAGGTAAGGTGAAAGCATCCACGATGCGTGAAGGGTTTACAGAGATTCCAAGTGTTACATGGGATGATGTGGGGGCTTTGGATTCTGTACGTGAGGAGCTCGATCTCTATATATGTCGATCCATCAAGCATCCAGACGATTACGAGGTATAGTACAGATACATCTCTGTGTGTATGTGTTATGTCTGTATATTTAGGCAGATGTTATATGTAATACGTATGTGTTTATGTAGTATATCCAACGTCAGATCCGATGTAATGTTAACTTAGACTATTATGATTATACATATGTAAATGCTAATGTGTATGGATCTGTGTATGAAAATATATATAATGCGTATACTTTGCGTGTTGTATCTATATGTTTTACAATACATACATGCCACGTGTGTGTGTGTGTGTGTGTGTTTACACCCAATCCATGTAGGCTTTGAATTTTACGGATAACGGGTATCTTCTGTATGGGCCTCCTGGATGTGGGAAAACTTTGATTGCTAAAGCTGTAGCAAATGCTGCTGGAGCTAACTTCATTTACATCAAAGTAAGCAACTTTATACACATGTATGTACGATATGTATGTGTATATATGTGTATACACACCCATTACTATTCAACTTGAATATGCATGAGTTTATTTTGTGTTTTATTTAACAGGCGGGTGAACTCTTCAATAAGTACGTAGGTGAAAGTGAGCGTGCAGTTCGTCAATTGTTTTCCCGTGCCAGGGCCTGTGCACCATGTCTGGTTTTCTTCGATGAGGTGTGTTTTGTGTGTGTGTGTGAGAGAGAGAGAGAGAGAGTCAGAGACAGAGAGACAGAGAGGGAGGGAGAGAGAGAGAGAGAGAGAGGGAGGGAGGGCTGGCTGGCCGCGGGGAGGAGGGATTACATTTGCAAGTTAACTGTAACTTGTTTTAGGTGGATGCATTGGCACCAACCCGTGGTAATGAAGCAAATGCTGCTACAGATAGAGTAGTTAACCAAGTAAGTTCTGCTGAATATATTAAAAGTATATGGTGTTACCTGATCATGTGTGTTTGTGTATGTGGGTGTGGCCGTCTGTCTGTTGCAATACCTGTAATGTAATTATTCAAGCCAATAATAAAATTCGTATAATGCAGCTTCTAGTAGAAATGGATGGCCTTGAACTGCTGCGCAAAGGAATTTTCTTAATTGCTGCCACCAACAGGTGAGCCGCATTCATTGTTATATTAAGCACCTCTGTGTGTGTGTGTGTGTGTGTGGGTGTAGAGAGAGACAGACAGACAGACAGACAGACAGACAGACAGACAGACAGATAGACAGAGAGCGAGGGAGGGAATGTACAGCTGTATTTACATATACAGATAATGTGCATATATGACGATTCACATTTATAATATGGAATGATAAACGACTATTTTATTTTTATATAATCATGTTGTATATATTTGTATGTTTTCTAGGCCAAATATGATAGATCAAGCATTGTTGAGGCCAGGACGTTTAGGAAAGCGAATATGCGTTCCTTTGCCGGATGCCAGAGGGAGGGAATCTATATTGAAGGCAGTGCTTCGTAAATTGCCTGTCTCCCCTGACGTTGATGTTGCCAACATTGCACAAGATGAACGATGCGCAAACTTCACTGGAGCTGATCTCCATGGCCTTGTAAGATACACAGCTATATAAAATCTTTATATATGTGTGTAACATAAGGAACTCATGCATGAGGTTTATGTATACGTCCTGCACGAGTGCGCCCATTCTTGGCGTGTATAAGTATATAATAGCTCATGTACGTATCATGTACGTATCAGTGGTCTATTGAAACTTAAAAGTAAGATGTAAAACAGGTGCGTGTGTGTGTGTGTGGCTTTGTGTGAATACTGAGACACACACAGCGTACATCTTGATTAATTATTTATAAATCTGATCATCTGTATATGTATGAGTCTGTATGTATATAATGGGTATGTATAGTACATAAGAAACCTCTCAGTTAGATATATATTTGGTTTTAAAATACATATACGCTGGATGCTTACATTTATTTATCTTTCTGTTTGGTTATTTTTGTTTAGTGAGTTCAGGTTTTCTTTTAAAAAAGTTTATTTTATATTGTTTTGTATGTGTTCGCTTTGGATATTCACTTGGATACAGATATACAGTGTATGGCTATGTTTTGTGTGTGTGTGTGTGTTGTGTGGGATACATCATTTCTCATTCTCATGCAATAATTGCACACACGTACGGGCGTGCACCACGTCATACACGGTATGGTTAATCAATCATTATTTCTGAAACTTATTATTGATTTAATATTTAGTTAAATGTTTAACAGTTAATTAATGTACAGGTTCAAGAAGCATGCGGAATAGCATTACGTGAGAGAATACCACTGTGGCAGGAGAACAACGGACAAAGACCCGCTGAAAACATCACTCTCACCCACACGCACTTAAAACAAGCTTTAAATGGAGTAAAACCTTCGGTATCCTGCAAGGTGTGTGTGTATGTACATATATATATATATATATATATATATATATAGTCTGTTTATATACGTACATACACACGCAAACACATATATTATATAAGCGTTACGTGTGATGGTGTAGGTGACCAGTCTAAATCAAAAATTATCACTTTCACAGCTCTGTTGTATTCTTAAATATATTAAATACTATCATGTGTGCGAGTTACGTATTAGCTTAGGTGTATATCAGAATCTTTTTCATGGTTGTTGTATACATATATGTTGGACGTGTATGTATTATGTATACTTTGTGGATCTCAAGCTTTCTTTATGTTCTAAGTTGACAATTTATTTGTACATAATTCTCGTGCTCGTTGCAGCTCTCTCTCTACTTTTCGTTATATATATATGCATGTGTATTCATGTAATGTACGTGGTCCTTTATATATGTATACGTGTTACTTACGTATGTACTTCTTGGAGGTTTTGAATGCGTTGGTTGGATATTACAGTGACTGGTACCGTATACATCATTTGATAAATTTAGTCCATATTCTGTTATCTGTATGGTTACGCATAAATATATTGTTCTTATAGCATTGGATGTCTTTTCTAATTACATATTATTCATACATGCATACAGGCCATATAATAGTACTATAAATATATGTATGCATGCATACGTATATACATATGTAATATATATACACCATAATTATCTGTGGTATACTTCTTTTGGAGGAAATTATTTCAGAGGTCCGTACGTACATACACATGTATACTTGTGTGTGTGTGTGTGTGTGTATAGAGAGAGAGAGAGATGTGTATGTATGTATATATGTTATTATTTTGCAGGAATACACTATGAGCAAACAAACAAGTGAGAAAACGAAAGCAGTTCGACAAGTGACCCCTTGTCCTGGTGCACTATAGAAATTCAACACTACACAGAAGTCAGTAGAAAAGGACATAATCAGGTTTGGTTCAAGTTTTAGGTAGCGAATATTCCCCTCCCCAAAATGTCAAACTTATCCCTACATGTTATACTTTTCTTGTTCTCTCTCTCTCTCTCTCTCTCACACACACACACACACACCATATCCCACGTCCCAGTATTCCCTCTAGCTGATCTACACTTCCTTCTCTCTCTCTCTCTCTCTTCTCTCTCTCTCTCTCTCTCTCTTCACACACAGACAGACACGCACACACACCTATAACACATTCACATACATAAAGACTCTCTGAGAGTCTTTGTGTATGTGTTATGTGTGGTCTCTCTCCACGCACACACACGCACACACACACACCTATAACACATTCACATACACAGAATCTCTCTCTTACACACGCAATGTACCTAATGTAGCTATTGGAAGTCTTGCATAGACTTTTTCTTTTATTATTATATTTCAGAAAGCTGTTGGGCAATATTATACATTATATGGTAAAGAAATAACGACATACTAAATGTATTATCTCAAGTACATGCAATATCTTATTTGTTTTTTTTATTTAAGGATCGTATATTCGATCGTGTGATTCATCATTGGAGTTCAACAAAAAAACAACATGTAGGAATATACCGGAACCGTAGAGATCCAGCCGTCGGATCTCTCGAGATCTGATCCGTCACGTGGTGGACAAACCGGACGGTCACGATTTGGATTCATAAATGTAGTTCAAAACCATTAAAAAACCATAAAGGGGCCACAGGCATTTTCTTCCGCCATAGCTGGAGCAACTCGGATTCATGTGCGTCCATATCGGTCCCTCAGATCTGCTTGACATTGAATCGATCGCGTCCATCGATTTCATCTCTCTCAGGTAAGCTCAGATCCGTCGGATTTGTACACGAATTCCATTCTTTCTTGTGTTTTCTGTGTTAATTTCTGGTAATTCTTATGTAATTATGTGTGTTTAGCGGGGTTTATTAGAGATTTAGCTAGTAATAATAATACCATAATAATAATAATGAAGAATTTATTATAGTACATTTTGGTTTTCTCCCTTAAATTACTAACATTCTTTGCGTGTGTATGGCTTTTCAATATTATACTCACATATGATATATATATAATATATATAAAAGCTCGTGTACGTGTGTGTGAATACATATAAATTATACTTGCATTCTATTTCATTACATATATATATATATACTAATTCTGACCTAAATATATATCACATTTCCCCTCTGTTATTATTACCCCTCCAAGTTATGCCAACTTTATTCTTACATGTCACGCACGTTGCACTATATATATATATATATATATATATACATACATACACACACATACTCACATTTTTCTACCTTACCTTATGCACGTTTATCACATATATATAAGCTAGTGTGTATGTGTTTGAATACATATAAATTACACTTGCGTTCTATTTCATTATATGTATATATACACTAATGCTAGCCTACATATATATCACGTCTTACTATTTATAACTATCTTTTTCTGACATTTCCCCTATATATCTATATATATATATATAGAGAGAGAGAGAGAGAGAGAGAGAGAGAGAGAGTTTTAGCTACCTTATACTTATATGTCACGCACGTTGCACTATAGAGAGAGAGAGAGAGAGAGAGACGGTAACACAAAAGCAGTGGAAACTTATAGCCGTGATTAAGCAGGGTTTAAGGGGGTATTAAGGGGATGGGGAAGACAGATACAAACCTAGTTAAGAGGGTGGTACTAAGTTACACATACGTAGCGGTATGGATATTCCTGAGCTTCACAGTGATCATCTTCAACAAGTACATCCTGGACAAGAAGATGTACAACTGGCCGTATCCGATAAGCCTGACGATGATCCACATGGCATTCTGTTCCACGCTGGCGACGGTGATCGTGCGTGTGTTCAAGTGGGTGGAGCCGCTGGGTATGACGAGGGAGATATACACTTCCTCGATAGTCCCTATAGGCGCGCTGTACTCGCTCAGCCTGTGGTTCTCGAACTCGGCGTACATATACCTCTCGGTTTCGTTCATACAGATGCTAAAGGCGCTGATGCCCGTGGCGGTCTACTCGATCGGAGTCGTGCTGAAGAAGGAGACGTACAGGGGGGATATCATGACCAACATGGTGGTTATCTCCATCGGTGTTGGTATTGCGGCGTACGGCGAGGCAAAGTTCAACACGTTCGGGGTCGTATTGCAGCTCAGCGCGGTGGCGTTCGAGGCGACGAGGCTGGTGATGATTCAGATACTCCTCAGCTCGAAAGGAATCACACTCAACTCGATCACCGCGCTCTACTACGTGGCGCCGTGCTGCTTTGTGTTCCTCTGCATACCGTGGGTGTTCGTGGAGCTCCCGGCACTGAGGGCGTCCTCCTCCTTCTCCTTCGACCCGGCCACGTTCGGGTTGAACTCCGGGTGCGCGTTCGCGCTCAACCTGGCGGTGTTCCTGCTCATCGGTAAGACGTCGGCGCTGACGATGAACGTGGCGGGTGTTGTCAAGGACTGGCTGCTCATAGCGTTCTCGTGGTCGGTTATAATGGACAGGGTAACGACGGTGAACCTTGTGGGTTATGGGTTGGCCTTCCTCGGGGTGTGCTACTACAACCACGCCAAGCTGCAGGCGATGAAGGCCAAGGACCAGGGACAGAAGAAAGCACAGGATGAGGAACAGGATGAGGAGCAAGGACGGGCCCTGCTGGAGCACAAGGAGGAGACCGGAGGGAGACAGTCTGTCTAAGGGGGCAAAGGGAAATAATGATTTTTCTAACTTAATAGATTTCACTTCTGAGAGAGCCAATTCACATTTATACTAGTTTACAGAATAATATATGCATGTGTAGAATAATAATTGTTATTTCATTTCTAATGCCAATTTATATTAATTAATAAAAGTTACTATGTTTATTGTTATACAATACATAATTTCTTTATTTTCTTTTCTTTTAATAAATTCAAACCTGGCTCGTTCCTCAGCACTTTCTTTTTTAAATTCCGCTTCTTTTAATTTTAAATTATCATTTTTATTTATTCATAAGACTTTAGTTAATTTGAATAACATTATTAAGGTAATTAATTTGAATAAATATTTAATTAATATTATTAAGGTTCGTTTATCGCATTGTGTGTGTACGAGAGAGTCATACGACAGATGTAAAACTTGATTAGTAACCTTAACTAAAACTACTATATATTAGGCCTCGTAAACAGAGGTTTACAAGCGCCCAACAAGGTAAACCACACACACACACACGCGCACATATCACAGATAACATATGTATGTATTTTGCATAGGTCTTGACCATATACACACAATTGTGTTCTATATAACTCGTGCGTGTATAGGCCATAGATTTGGAGATTTATGGCGTGTTCCTTAGTGGCGTGTAGGGCTTGAATACAGGAGTGGGGCAAATCGAGAGAGAGAGAGTGTAGATCGGCTAGAGGGAACGTGTGGGATATGGGAGTGGTGGGCGTAGAGAGGTTCAAGGTATGGCAAAGGCGATGGTAAACATGTACGATTAAGGCGCAAGTGTCATGTTAGAATGCTCACTGTAGGGTACGGATTGCTTAGAGTGGGTTTAGTGGGGGATAGTTCAGGATCCGGGACGTGTGGAGTATGGGAAAGCCACTGACATACGAAGAGGTATGTCAAAGTACATAATTCTTATATAGCGTGTATATACACACAATTATATGTGTATATATATCAGATTATAGGCAGTTTTTGCCTACCTCTAATGGGCTTTAGTTGTATGCGTGTCATAGTCATATTCTCACACACACACACATGTGTTGTGTGTGTGGAATAGACATACAACCATCATACTACAATTGTTATATATATCGGATATGCATGATTCTTATATTACATTTACATGGCTTTAGTAGAATGACCACACATATATATGCATAACAGTATATGTATGTGTGTCTGTTTGTGTGCTTAGTGACAAAGTGTTAGTACTTAGATAGTTTTTGCCTCTAATGGGCTTTAGTATATGATGTGTGTGTGCTGTAGTTATACGTATACTCACATGGATCGTTTATACATGTACTCTGGTAATCTGCTTATAGAATGACGTCTTTGTGTGCTGTAGTTATACATATTCTCACATACATTAGCACTCTCTCTCTCTCTCTCTCTCTCACCCCTCCCTTGTACTTTTGACAGGCAGTTTTTGCATTGAGTTTATTGAGGTTCTTATATTGTGTTTAGCTTCCATGTACTTTAATAGAATGGTATGTGTGTGTATCTGTGTAGTTGTGTGTCTAGTTATACATATACTGATATGTATACTTAGAATGTAATAGAATCGTTGGTGTTGTGTGTGTGTGTGTTTGTGAGTATTTAAGTATCACATACATACACATACTGTTTAGCTATGAATATGTGTGTGTGTATCTACGTCTCTCTCTCTCTCTCTCTCTCTCTCTCTATCTATCTATCTATATCGTATGTGTTCATATACGGGGACTCGAATATTCTAATTGATGAGAATATACATATGGTCTATAAATTAGGGCATGCAAATTAGGGTTCTTTAAGTACTGACGGTGAGTCACCGGTGAGTTAAGAGTTAAGTGTTAACTGTGAAGGTAATGATGTAATTAGACAGTGAGCAGTACCATGTGTGTAGTTTTCAAAAAGAAATTCTAATATATATATACGCAATATATCTTTTTATTTTAAAGGGTTGATGTATATAAATAAAATCTCCCTAATATATACCCTTAAATTTTATAGTTAAAAAGGAAAGTTAGCTTTGTAACAACACCCAACGTTTAGGTATATAAGAATTATATTCATCCTCAATAATTAAATTGTATTGTATAGTGTATTTTTGATATATGTATTTTTATAGATGGAAGAGAATGAGAAGGGCGATGTGAGAGTGGAGGAGAACGACGAGTACGATGAGGAGGCTGATGGCACTGAGGAGGAACAACTTGCATTTGTTCAGAGGCTGGAGAATTTCTACCAAGGGAGACACTTGGAGTGGAAGAATCCAAAGTTTTATGGGAAGGATATCAACTGTCTCAAGTAAGCTGTGTGTGTGTGCGTGTGTATGTGTGTGTGTGAATATACACATATATAAGCATCAGTACTTTCATGCAGAGGTAGATACATGTACAATGTACACACACATATATGCTCTCTCTCTCTCTCTCTCTCTTACTTGCATCATGGCATTACAAATGTAGGAACCTGTGTGTGTGTGTGTGTGTGTGTGTCCTTTATAATTTATTAATGGCTTTTCTTTTTTGTGACTAGGCTGTGGAATGTTGTCATGGCTCTTGGAGGACATGAGGAGGTACATGTCTTAAAAATTGACATGATGTGTTATATATTGTCCATACACGTTTATAGATATGCCCATATTACATGGACATGCATGCACAAAGGTCTTGTGTCTACACACACACATTGATGGATCTTTATAATGTAAATATCATGCATTATATGAGATATACATATGTGACTAGGTGATCACACACACAGAGAGGATTATAAGTATGTCCCACTCCGTCATATTCTTATGGAATATACATGTGCATACTTTTACGTACGTCATAGCCTTATAGAATATACATGAAGTATAACTAAACTGTTTCCATACAATCATGCTCTTCCCCTCCCCCGCTGCGTGTGTGCACTAACAATGACGTTTCTATGTTACAGGTGACTTCTCTGAAACTATGGCGTCAAGTTGGCAGCTTGTTCAATCCCCCAGAGTACTATTTCAATATTTGTTTAACTTGTTATATTAACCTTTATACTTTCAGAACCTGCACAACTGTTGCATTTAAGTTTCGCAACTTCTATGAAAAGGTATTATATAGATGATATTTAATTTAAACATTAAACATTATGAATAAGGTCTATTAAAACATCTTTTGTAGGCACTTCTGGAGTATGAGAAGTTTACTAAGGGAGCCGCTGATCAGGATGCTAACAAAAATCGAAGAGCTCGAGAGAAGGCTGTTAAACAGGTTTCACTTCTTAGTTAATTATACTATGTTTATTAGCTACATTTATAACAAACTTTAATAATTAATTAAATTTTCTGTGTGTTGGATACCTTCTAAATTTAATGTGTATTTGCAGGAGTTGAGCTCTGCTGAGAAAGACGAACGAGTTACAAGAGGTGTGTGTGTGTGTGTGTGTAACAGTACATACAATAGTGCATGGGTAGTTTATTTGTATATAAGATATATATTCGTTATATATACGTATGTTTACAGCGGTTAACAAGGTTAAGCACGAAATTGTGGAAGATAAGATATACGAAGACGATAAGATACACGAAGAAGAGCTTAGACGTGTTGTTGTAATTGATGAAGATTCTCAAGCAGACTGGGTTAAGATATCAATAAAGATCTCTGAAAGTGTAAGTTTGTTCGTGTCTGTACGTGTGTGCGTGCGTCTGCCTGTGTACATGTGTGTCGTGTCTCTGATGGGAGCTACGTGACAGGAAGACGCTTTTGAGGTGTATGGTTTAGTACCAGGATTCCGTATTGAGGAGGTTCTCTCTCTCTCTCTCTCTCTCTATCTATCTATCTATCTATATATATATATATATATACACATTGTTTATATATCTAGATAAATATCAAGGCCACGGAGGATGGTAGGCTTGTTATCTCTGGGAAACCTGAACAACCTGTTAATCCTTGGGGTATCACTCCATTTACGAAGGTATGTATCACACACATGCACACGTACTCACACACACACACACATATATGTATGTGCGTATGTGTATATATATATTATATATATATAGAGAGAGAGAGAGAGAGAGAGAGAGGGAGAGAGAAGAGAGAGAGAGAGAGAGATCTAATATATAACTGTTGTATATTTTATATTAGAAGAGTTTCTTTTTTAATTACTTAATATCTATAGGTGATTAAATTGCCACGGAATATCAAAGCACACGAGGTGACGGCAATGCTGAGAGAAGCTGGCAAGTTGTTTGTAAATGTACCACTCGAGACACATGCTTAAATGAGTTTTAATTCTTTATCTTTTTTAATAATATAGCTCTATTGATTTAACAATATAATATTTATATTAATACTCCTTAATGCATGTTTAAGCTTTTTTTATATTTAAGTAAAGAGTTAAAAAATAAGTAATCTCTGAATAACATTATGTATATGTATGTGTATTGGACCCTTTCTCCTTACAATATATATATATATATATATATATATATATGAATAACTTTGACGCTTTCTTTTGTGAAACTGAATGACTATATAAATTATTTATATTTGTCTATCATTGTCAATAATAATTTTTAATTAGTTTTTTCTTTGTAACTATTATGTATTTATAAATATTTAAATTACCACTGTTTCCCACTTGATGCATAAATGAATTTAACTCATTATAGTTTATTTTTATTTTAGGTTTCAATATTGAAATAATAATATAATATTAAAAAAGTTTTGATATGATTGGTTTCATTAAACAAAAGCTAAATTATTATGTGTATATTACTATTAAAAAAGTTTTCGTTTACTTGTTTTATATTATAGTTGATTATAAGCTAAGAAGCTACTTGTAAATAATCTATTGAGAAATATCAATAAATGAGTTTAATTCTTTATCTTTTTTCACAGTTTACTTAAATATATAATGCTATTATTTTATTGGATTAATGAAAATAAAAAAAGAACTTAAATTATTTTCATAAGAAAGAAAGATTCAAAGAATTGCTGCAGACTCATTTAAAACTGTTTTCGTATGTATGAAAGCAGTAATTTCACATCAACAGTAATTAAACGTAAAATCTGTATATATATTAATAAGATGTATTAATCAATTTAATATATTAAATGCACATTATTCATCTCATGATAAACTTACACCATAGGAAGCCAATTGATATTTAACTCTTGCAAGGTAAGTAGGATCCGGCTGTCAAAAATATAACAATATATTAGAATATAAATTTTCAATTTAAAACATATTAAAAAGAAATTAAAAAATAAAAATTTAAATAATTTAAATATTATGCTTACATAGCCATAACGTGTTGGCCCTCCTGTTACTCTAGATTTTTGCTCTATAGGACCCCATCTGAAATATAACCTTCATAAATGTGGCTAAATATTTATTAGTATATACTGAGAATAAATTTAAATTATAAATATTAAATATATTTCATTTTCATAAACTTATAATATAAATATTTATAAATATTTTAGAATATGCTATGAATATACTTACACAACAGTGTTCTCCATTCCAGTTGTGAGGGAAGTGCCCACTTTGAAAAGCAATTTTCTACTCCATGCAATTAAAAGCAACCTTAAAATAATATATATATATTAAATATTCTTTATAATAATAATAATAAAAAATAATAAATTAAAAAATAATAAAGATAAAAAACCTTAAAACCTCTCTTCCTTCTCCATTGTCTGGTAAATATGCTCTTCGAATCGCCCCAGTGTATGGTAATCCAGGGTTTGGATCGTCTTGCTTCTTCATATATTAAATATACATATTTTTATTTTTTAATTAAATAATAAATAAATAAATCTAATGGAATATATCAAGTATATACTTTAATTTTGATGTATTTGTACATCTAGTCAATTCTATATAATTCATATAGCAAATATGTATGTATATATACATATATACACACACACATGTATGTGTGTGTATGGGACCTGTATACCGCCGGGGATTATATAAAGAATCATTATGGCACCAACATTCGAATATCCACCACAATGTGTATTGCTGCAGAAATAAACTCTAGCTATTCCTGGTGGTTGATCACCAAGCATTATGCCATAGAATATACTGCAAGTGGGACACCTAGTCGATATCCTGGACCACCTTATTACGCACGCTCTATCAGAAAGAAAGCACGTAAACGTGTGTATCTATATATATGTGTGTGTATATATATAGATATATACATTCTATGTGTGTGCGTGTATTTATAGATAGAGAGAGAGAGAGAGATGTTTAACTTTTAAGATATAAATGTTTTAAATGTGTATGTACACACATAGTATTTCTTATGAACGCAAACATACATATATACACACACCGTGTGTGTGTGTGTGTGTGTGTGTGGACTTACAAGTGGAAAGTATGGTTGCAGCTCATTTGAGCAGCTGGGTCACCCCTGTTAATGGGGGAATTGCATAAGTTGCAGTGTCCTGGGATTTCTATATTCACGAATCTTAGATTCAAAAGTGAACGCATTGTGCGGGAAAATAAAAAGACCTAAGGGTTTTTATGTATGTATATGTTTTGTCTACTGGCCTTCTCTTACCTACGTAGATGATACATTGTGATATGATGGGTTTAGACACACACACACACATGTGTGTGTGTGTGCGAACTGGTGTACTATATTTCAGATTGAATCTCAGCCGTGCATTCTTTCATCCACTGTTCACTGCCTACGCACTTCCAACACATGAACAAGCCAGTAGGATCCACGCTCTCCTTCACAGATTTCAGAGCTGCATACTTCTCGCCGAAGAACGCTTGCTGCCAGCTTTGCTCCAAATAGTCGGCCTCGTTCTTGTAGCAACCCCAGCCCGGTGTAATGTTGCGAAGAAGATCGGCTGTCTGACTTAGATATATTCCAATCTCTTGCTGCTCTTGTATACTTGTGCTCTCGTTCCAGGTCCTGTCCGCACATACATAATATAACAAGCATATCGTGTGTGTGTATGTACATGTATGCGTGAGAGAGAGACGTATAGCTACCTTTCATACACAATGTTTTAGAGCCCCACATGCAGCGGCGTGAGAGAGAGAAACGTATAGGTAACTTTCTCTATATAGATACACACTTATGTATATGTATGTACAGTTTCATGCAAGGAGACATACAACACACACACATGTATAAGCGACTTTCTCTATATAGATACACACATGTGTATATGTACAGTTTACAAGAGCCCCACATGCAGCAGATATACGTAATATAAACAAGCATGTCGTGTGTGTGTGTGTGTGTGTGAGAGAGAGAGAGAGAGAGAGAGAGAGAGAGAGAGAGAGAGAGAGGGGTAGCTCTCTCTATATACTGTAGATACACACGTGTGTATGTACGGTTTACAAGAGCCCCACATGCATCAGACATACAAAGTACACAGACACACACACAAAGAGACGTATAGGTCTATATAGATACACACATACATATGTATACTGTATGTACAATTTACAAGAGCCCAACATGCAGCAGACATACACACACACACACAGACGTATAGGTAACTTTCTCTATATAGATACACACATATGTATATGTACACTTTAGAAGAGAGCAGACATACACGAGAGAGAGAGAGAGAGAGAGAGAGAGAGAGAGACGTATTATTATCTACAGTTTACAAGAGCCCCACATGCAGAGACATACACACACGCACGCGCACACACACATGTGTACAGTAAATCTTACCTGCTCAAACTCACGTGCCAAAGTGACTTCCTCCAGAACTCACTTAAGGAATTGTTAGCATGTTGAATGTTCCGCGACACAGCCCCGCCAACGACAAACAAGCCGAATATGGGACTAAACCCACGCCCATACAGTATCTCCATAAACGTATCTGTTACTGTGTTCGGAGCTTCTCTAATAAGTCCGGTCGGCATGAACCTTGTCCCAAGCCTTCTAGGTGCACCAGTCAGGTCAGTACACACACCCGGATTGGCACACACAGCACGCCGCTGTGCCACGCCAGAAACGTATCATACGTCGTTACGTTGTACGTGAGCGTGGAGAGGAGCGGATGCTGGTTTACGTACGTCACCAGAGGGTTAAACGCGTTTCTTGCAGCAGAAGGCGTACCATTTGGAAGCAAGAAGGAGAGAGTAATGTAATTGGTTCCTATGTAGAAGTAGCCAGCGAGACCGGCTTGATCCATAGACGGAGTTACATTCACAAACCTGCTGATCAAGTCTCTCTGGCTGGAATTCGTCCTTGAAACTGCAGTATATAAGATTTGAATTACTCCCAGTTGCAGCGCGGGAAACGTTCGATATGTGGCGTTTATAACCACACCAAATGTTCCCCTCCTCCCCCGCTCAGTGCCCAGAAGAGATCTCTGTTCACGCACCGGTTGGCTACACGTAACACTCCATCTGCTGTTACCACCTGAAATGCGTGTGTGGTTGGTTTAGAGATACACACACGCACGCACGCACGCACGCATTGGAATTGAAGAACGTTGTCGGCAGCCAACCCTAACAAGCGGGATAAGGGACTGTGTCCGCCACCTTGGACAAACCCTCCTGCTGCACTAGGAGAGGATCCTGAAGGACCTACAATAACTCGACCCTGCTGGTCAACAAACTCGTAAACCTAACAAAAACACTGGTTAATGAAATCTCTCTCACACACACACGCACACGCACACGCACGCTTATAGACCTGGGTCCAAGTTGCGCCTGAAGCTGCTGTGACCACTGCATGTTCTGAGTATGTATTCGGACACGCTTGTGGTGTAAACGTGTCGTGGAGCTGTATATCTGTAAGGTGGTGAAGCCATATAGAAAGCGAACCGGCTGCTGTGCTCCTCCTAGCCAATCGTGGCCAGTTGATTTTACTACTAGTCGTATATTGTGGAGCCTAAACAACCGATATTGATATGTGTGCGTGCGTGCGTGTGCATGCGTGTGTATGTTAATGTACCTTGCAAAAGATATAGCAATTTGGACGTCTGAGACACGAGAGACATTGACTGCATAGGAAGAAACCTGCATATGTATGTATACATGTTTATATGCGACTCTCTCTCTCTCTCTCTCTCTCTCTCTCTCTCTATATATATATATATAATATATATATATATTGTTACCTGGCCTTGGTAACATGGACTGGACAAGGAACCATTCACACCAAGTGGACAGCCGGGGAAGACAAGCCTGCTTCCCAGTTGGGATACTGCATAGCACCGGGGACGTCCGACCGTCTGTACGGGCTCGTACGGAACTGCCGTGCCGCACTGCATGCAGCCGAGTCGTACTGTGGGGCATGACAGGGCCAGCCGTACGGCTTCGGAGCAAGGAGGCGGCCGTGGATCGATGCGTTGAGCGACTGCCACGTAGCTTCATCTGGCCAGCATGAAGTCCCAGGTATGCATTTGCATATGCTGTTGGTGTTAGTATACATATTGCAGGACTGAACGGGATTGTGGTAATGGATGAAGAGAAGAAAAATAAGGAAATATAATGTCATCTTGTAATAATTTTGTATAGTATATGAGAAAATAGCTAGAAATTAAAGACACTTATACTGCAGAAGCTTATTAATACTTTATATGAATGCAATGAGTGTGTGTGCGTGTGCGTGTGTGTGTGTGTGTGATGATATTGATTGATGTAGAGGAACAACCGATTACTTATACTTTTCTTACCTGATTTGGCATACCAAAATGGTGTGCTGTACATGCAGGTACGTATACGTGAAATTTTGTGAGCGACACGTTATATGTGTCATAAGTACCAAGTGTAAAGTAATAAACACACACACACACCACACACACACAATACACGCCTAATTAGATAATGACTTATTGACTAAGAAAATTACATAAACCCTGAAATATATACCTTTGGAAGTTTTAAATTTATATAGATATTAAATTATAATAAAACAGCTTAACTGTATACAATATATATAAATTTATAAGTTATACACACACACACACACATATATAACACATTTAACATATACTATAATTTAGTTTCTCTTTATATATAGCGCATTAATTACAATGTCTACGAGTATTTTGTCTACCGTAGTTAAGAAAAAATAAAGTATATTCTAGGAATATTCACATATAATAAATGATCAAATAATATTATAATTTTAAAAATTAATTAGATATAATTTTCAAGTATAATTAAAAGATAGGTATTTTGAATTAAGTTTAATATATCATTCCACGCCCAACGAAGCCAATTCGAGCCTGACTCTTGAAAATATGCGGGATCCGGCTGCAATAAATCCGAAAATAAATAAATAAAAGATAAAACTACACTTACATATCCATAATTCGTAGGCCCTCCCGTGATATTAGTCTTCTGATGTATGCCACCCACCTGTAATGCAGATTGAATACCTTCATAATATACATATTGTGTGTGTTGTATGCGTGTGTGTGTGTGTGTGCGTGTGTGCGTGTGTGTCCTTAGACTTACACAACTGTGTTATGCCTTCCAGTAGTGATAGAGGTTCCCACACTAAAAAGCAGCCATGCAATAATAAACAGTCTCAATATCTCCTGCCCATCGGCATTATATGGCAAGAAAGCATATCGACGTGTCCCAGTGTATGGGGATCCAGGACTCGGATGCTCTGGCCCCTGTAATCATAATATGCACATACATTGAGGTGTGTGTGTGTGTAATATCCATACATGTGTGTGTGTGTGATGTTTTACCTGGATTCCGCTGGGAAGAAGTAGCTAATGACGATGACAGGATCATTAGGATATCCGGCACAATGGTTATTCTGATCAAGATAATACTGCATGGTTCCGGGCGGTTGAGTTCCAGTAACGATCCCATAAAGTCTTAGACAATTGGGGCAGCTCAAACGAACGCTAAACCAGCGTCTAATGCAATCCCTGTAGTAACATAAAAACGGACAGCGATACTGTGTGTACGATTACACTACACATCACTCACACACGGTGTACGGATTCGTGAGAGAGAGGGGGGGGAGAAAGCGAATAATACAAGCTACAATGTAGATATTGTAGAATGTAATACATATGTTATATATAATATATAACCTGCATACCCGTGGAATGAGTGGTTGCACCTGGACAATTGGATAACTTCCCCGCCTTCCGTAAGTGATATAGCACATATGGCACAATCTTCCTCTGGCGGATCTAAAATTCAATCAGATCGGTCTCATTCCACGCCATCTCCCTGCAATCACCCTGCAATCACAAACCTGAGGTTATAACCCTAATATCATGTATCCTATTTTCTATTATATCACATAAAGACACACGTATTAATAACACTATATATACGTTCACGCACACACACACACACACACGCACACACGCACAGCATGCAAAGACGAGTATATGCATATATAAACAACTGAAATGAAGTAACAACCTATGCCAAGAAGCTGAACCTGTGAATTGTAATAATGACATGTCAAATGATTTACTAGCAAATCAACGTGCACAGAGAGAGGAGAGAGAGCATATATATGGTGTGAGATGGCCTACAAACAACTATGCTACATAGATGTGTGTGTGTGTGTGTGTGTGTGTGTGTGTGAGAGAGAGAGAGAGAGCATATATATGGTGTGAGATGGCCTACAAACAACTATGCTACATAGATGTGAGAGAGAGAGAGAGAGAGAGAGAGAGAGAGAGAGAGAGAGCATATATATGGTGTGAGATGGCCTACAAACAACTATGCTACATAGATGTGTGATACAAAACACGAGTAAGCATACATATATGTAACACATTATAAATAGCTGACAGACATACATAAAATCCTTCGTAAAGATAAGCAGTATAAGTACTTGTATGTAGTGTATATATATATATATATATATATATAATACCTGTGTTAAAAGCTCAAATGCTTAGGAATAATAGAATATACATGAGTCTCCACCATAATAATCATACATAAAAATGATTTTATTAACTTAAAGATTATTATCACTTATTTTACTTCAGCTAATTTTATACAAAGTAATTATACATTTTCCAATTATTATGTATCAATAATATATTAGTGACGCTAACTTATAGATAAACTATAGAGTGTTATTTTTATAGCTTATATATTTTGATACATACATTGGATACATAATATAATGTTAAAAGATTGTCTCACTAGCGTCATGTCAATCTTCTGATCATACATATTTATATATGGTATAAAGACATATGCATGTATATACATACATATACATGTGTGCGTGTGTGTTCTGAACAATATTTTCTGAAGAAATACACAAGCAAACCAAAAACAAATATGATAGAACACATGAGAAAACCAAGACATAGACGACCCCGAGTATCCATGGCAACCCCATTACACTCCATGCATAGTTATTCAAACACACGCACGCAATACCATACACATAGGAATATGTGTCTGTATACAATAGGAATATCTCGCAAGAAGTAAACCTTAAATGAATAGTATGATACACAAACTATAAGAAAACATAACATGATATTCTCAAGATATATATCTAACAGATCAAAAAACTTATTGAACTAAGACAAAGTAATCTATTGCTACTCACACATAAGGATAAAATAAATTACAAATGCTTCATCCTTCCAATGACTCCATAGTCGGTAGCAGAAGATCAAACACTGCAATTCCCATGCACAATATATAAAAAAGAAAGAAATACAAAACAAACATCAGACCACTACTATACACGTTCATAATCTACAGTTATTATACGAAGTCTTAAATATACACTACCTAAGATAATATCTCAGCAATCATAGACGACGATTAACCACTCTAAATGTTATAACATATAATATACATAAATGTTTATAAACGTACCTCTTAGTTGTTAAAATTCCACGCATTCCCACGGGCTGCATAGGACGCGGTCCCAACGGCCCGTTTGAAAACGGCGGCATACCGTAGGGAGCCGGACCCGGCCCTGGAGCGGGACCTGGATTACCGAATAACGGAGGCTGGTATCCGGCAGGTGGCTGACCTCCCAACACAGGAGGGAACCGAGGAGGAGCCGGTACAAACGGACCAATACCAGGACCAGCTGGGGCCTTGACACCGTTGAATCCCTGCGACATAACCGGTGGCATATGTGGACCTTGGGAAAGAATTGGAGGACGGTTGGGCAGCTCAATCTCGGACTTCTTCATTCCGTCCGAGGCAATTTTACATTGCACCTGATGCCCCTCAACCCACCGAGGCTCGGCTATTGCTTTCCTTGCTCCCTCAGATGTCTTATACACAAACAGAGCGTACCCCTTCAAATGCCGGTTTGCTTGTCGATACCAATTGGTCCTTCAGCAACCTCTCCAAACCGGGAGAAGATCTTGAGGAGCTTCTGAGGGGAAGTCCCTGAAGGAACACCGCCCACGTAGATCTTCCGTAGGGAGACGTCCTCTGAATTCTGTTCGTCTTTCGTCTTTGAAGAGCCCAGATACGCAAACTGGCAATTGGTAGTCCGACCTTCGATCCGTTTCTCCGGCTCCTTGACTGCCCGAGCTGCTCCATCCGCATGCCGAAAAGTGACGAATGCGTACCCCTTGCTCTTGTTCGTGACCTTGTCCTTCACAACAGTGGCATCTTCTAGATCTCCGTACTGGGAAAAGATCGACTTCAGGGTCTCGCCTGTGGTTTCCCAATGAATACCTCGGACGAACACCTTCCGGTTGTTTGCATCCCGATCTGCAAACCTTATAGCTTGATGGAGAACATCACGGTGGTTAAGACAGGCATTCCGTAGGAGCTCCAGCATCATTTCGCGCTTCAGAGGCTCCAAGATCTTGGAGATATCGTCTCGCTCCAGCTCCGGCTAGTGTAAGAAACTATGCATTAGCCGAATTTCGATCAAAATTCACGATTTCCATTGCAAAACCGTTTGAATTCATTGCCAAATTCAAATTTCCATAGCCGTTTTTCCAAAAACAATACACATACACATTGCGTGCACACGCACACGCATACGCACACATACCTGTGGCTGCTCCACCACGCCATTCGCGTCGCCAGTAATAGCGCCCTCCGTCTCGTCTACCTTGCGCTTCTTTGATGCCGCAGCAGTGTCAGTGGCGTCCATTCTTCCTCGCTAAAAACCCTAAAAAATATCTGTGCCCTAAATTGTAAAGAAAGAAATAGTTTAACTGATTCCCGTCCGGAATATTCTAGAGTATATCCTAAATCTTTTATTTAAATTAAATATAAATCGTTTAATTTAAAAACATAAACCCTTGAATAAACCCAATGTGGGCTGCTGCTGTGCCCCGCTATAAGGCAATTTGCATTCCAATAGGAAGGTATTGCGCTGTTCAGGTAATTAATTTCATATTAACAGTATATATAATTTGTTTTTTTTATATATTTGTATTGTTTAATTGTAAATTATATGTGTGTGTGTGTATTATTTTAGGCTGCCTCGAGACATGGGTTTGATCATAACGAATTTATGTCGTGGTTACTGCCTCGGAATGACGATGGCGATCTCTCTACACTTCACATTGCGACTTCACATTCTTTTGGCAGGTTATTTAATAATTATAATTTTATTAATAATTATAATAATTTAATGTTATTATTATTATTATTATTGTTATTAAATAACATTTTACATTTTAAATTAATATGTTATTAGGGGTTTATTTGCAAAGCGTCCTATCCGCGCTGGAGAACCCATGCTGGAAGTCTCTCAAACCTGGTCAGACACATATACACACATATATAAGCATAAATAATGTTGTACACACACACACACACACACACACACACACACACACATATATATGTATTTGAACACAGATGATAACTCCTCACGATCTTCCTGAAGAAGTAAACAAGCTACTGCCAGAAAATGTGAAACCTTGGACGAAACTTGCACTCTTTATTTTGATGGAAAGTCACAAAGGCCAGGCAAGCTTATAAATAATAAATTTATATAAGTTAAACAAAATTAATAATCTTAACATAGTATATATTAAAAATACACACTAAATATCTGCATGTAATTTCCATATATTTTGTATACAGACATCGGATTGGTCTCCATATATTTCGTGCCTTCCTCAACGTGGAGAACTTGACAATGTGGTAATTAAACACACGTCTCTCTCTCTCTCTCTCTCTCTCTCTCTCTCTCTCCTCTCTCTCTCTCTCTCTCTCTCTCTCTCTCTCTCTCTCTCTCTCTCTCTATATATATATATATATATATATATAGACACACACACACACACACATTTATAATATGTATATGTGTGTGTAGTTTCTGTGGGAGAACAAAGAGTTGGACTACTTAAAGGAAAGTCTTTTATATCGTAAAGCTCATGAACGTCTGGATATGGTTAAAGGAGAGTTTGAAACAGTGGAAGAGGTCATTTAATTATTTTAATTAAGTTTAATTATTATATTACTTATGAATTAAACAATACAACAGGTATTTTCTTTGTGGCCCAATTATTTTGGTAAAACGACTTTGGAGGACTTCAAACATGTCTATGCAACAGGTATATATCATATACATACACATACATGTTATGTTATGTGTGTGTGTGTGTGTGTGTGTGTCTTTATCTTTCTCTCACAGAATTATATTATATAGTTTTTTCTCGTGCTTTGGCAATTGGAGAAGGTCCTACATTAGTAATGGTATGCTAATCTTTGAGACTTAATATTTATAAAATACAAATATTAAACTTTTAAACCTTCTGTTTTTAAATTTATTAAATATTTAGTTATTTAATTTTAGATTCCAATGCTGGATTTTATCAATCACAATCCCAACAGCTCTGCGGCCCTGTCTTACAATGGGATTCTCAACTTAGCAGTTGTATGATCTCTCTCTCTCTCTCTTCTCTCTCTCTCTCTCTCTCTCTCTCTCTCTCTCTCACACACACACACACACACACACACACACAAACACACACGCTCATAGGTTGAGTGAACCAGGTTACATCCGACAGAGAATATCATGAAAGTGATCAGGTCAGCTATGTGGATTGATATAAGCACACAAAGTTTAAACATATACCAACGTATTATACAGAGCTTTTAGTTTTATTTGAATAAGTAAGTTTCACAAAAATTATAAAAAAGTAAATAATTTAAACTTAATGACTATATTTAATGAATTATTAGGTTTGGATCAGCTACGGTGATCTTTCGAATGTGGAACTTGCACTTGACTATGGTTTTACTATTCCAGACAACCCGTATGATGCGGTAAACTATATTTACTTAGTTATATTAATATATTTCAATATATATTAAACACATTATTAATATTAGTATTTAACCATTTGACAGGCTGAATTACTTATGCACATTTCTGAGAATAACATACTTCACCAAGTAAAACTTCAACTAAAGTCTTTACATGGTGAAGAAGCTCTCCTAAGCAGGTCGTTATTAATATTATAAAATAAATGAACTATTAATCTTTTAATTAAATAAACTTATGTTTTTAAAACATCTATTTATATTTTATAAATTACAGGGAAGTGAAAAGCCATGAAGAATGTCCACATGTACTTCATACAATGGGTCAGCATATCTCAAAAGGTCTCTCTCTCTCTCTATCACACCACACACACACGCACACGCACACACGCACACACAATGTTGAATATGTATATCCCTTGAACAGAGGTTATAAGCTTGGAGGTTTCAGATCAAATCAAGCGTCTTCAGAGCTCACTGTTGGTAAGCATTGTTTAATCGTTTATAATTAAGGATAAAGTATGAGATTACATTCTTAATTATATTAAATTATTTGTAGGCAATAGAGCATGAATTTCCCAAGTTGAGGACTGTTAGAAAGGAGATAGCTGAGAGAGTTTTAAATGGAGAACTTAGCGTTTTACAAAGTGCAAGGAATTGGTTAGATCAAAACCATATAAAATCTGTTCAATAAGTTATATGTTATGTTCAAAACATTCATTATTTATGTAATATTGAGAAATAATAATATTAAATTTTTTATTGACCTGTGTAAGATTATATACACATTATATACATGTACTAAAAAACACTATAAATTTTTCTATTTTCATGGTTTCTAAATGAGTGTAAATCTTATTAACAAATTTATTAAAATTACGAATTTAAAAAAAAAAATCTCACAAGCAAACTTCCCCAAACTAAAGCTCTGTACGAATAAATCTTTATAGATTTTAAATAATTAATAGTTATGCTGACACATAAACATAACAAGTTATAAACTGATATATCAATAAAAGTTTAATATATGTATTTGTGTGTTAAAAAAAAACAAAAGCAATAAAATAAAAGTCCTATTTTCAATAAGAAATTTCAAAGATAATCTTATATAGTAGGGTTATTTCTTGATATGTTTCATATTAATTTTATTTATTTTGTTTAATACACTCAAATGTATTGTGTATGCACATTTACAAATTCGAGTTTAAATAAAAGTATAGAATGCCTACAATTTATTCTGGTCTGAATGCATATATATAATTATGTATAATTATATATAACTATATATTTGTATGTATATGTATATTATATATAATTATGTATGTATTTATAATATATAGTCATATACACAAAACATATGCATGAAAGTCATTACAGCATACAGAGAATATTCAAGAGATCAACGTCTTCAACATTGGAAGGTATATATGTCTGTATGTGTTTGTGTGTGCACATGCATATGAGAGCGTGTGTGTATTTATAGCTGAGCCACTGTAGTTCTTTACTTCCCTGTAACTAAATCATCGATATATATAATATGTTAAAGTAATATATAATTATATTAAAGAATATTGTGGGTGTTTATAAAACATAAATGGATGTAGTATCGTTATGGCTTGGTTTCATATTCTCTTATATACGTATAATATTTACATTATAACAAATGTATATATATATATATATATATATATATATATATATATATATATATATATTGAACATTATATACACATCCCTGTATCTCGACTTTTATAATATTATATACGTTAACTAAAATAACCTAAATTATGGTATTAATACATTTATATACTGTATAAGAAGGTCATTATCAGGAATAAAAGCATATTCTTGAGTTTTAATTTATTAGTTAGCTTTTCTTAATAACCTTAATTATCATAATATATAAAAACACAAGTTGGTGAGTGGAAGACGGCAACTCACCATCGTGGGGTCGGTCTTAAAGCTGGCTCTCCTAAACCCTAGAAGTATATCACGATATATTATATATTTATAAATATGTATGAAAGCAAATTATTTTTAATATATTTTTATTTTAAGTTTATATATTTTAATCTTTAATATGAATATATATGTATACTGTGTGCTTTAATTCTGTTTCGGAAATAATAGTTGTATGAAAAATAAAAAATATATCAATAATAATCTAGTTGTAATGTACAAAATATAAATACATAAACAAATATATAAGTGTAACATATCGCTTTTAATGAAATTAATTAATATTTCTTTTAATTGTTTTTAAAATAAAATTCTTTTAATGAAAAATCTTGAACATGCAGCCGATATTACATCTCTTTCACCCACCTAAATCCAATACTCAATAGTAAAATTCGTCGCTTATATAGAAATTCTACTACAATGTTTATTATTATATTATTATTAAATAAATTAATTTATTTTAATATTAATCCCTCTTGTCTCTTATATTTAGCAACGTTTTCTCTAACGCCGTTCGCGGGTTACGTAAACGTTTTAAACTAGTTTGCCGTTTGTAAAACTCTAGCTATTTTGTTGCGCTATATATAATATCTTCAATGGAACTCACCGGTATCGTTATTCATCCCGATGGCTCTTATGTTCGGCATCCCATCCCAACAATTCCAGCAGATCCCAATTTCATCGATGGAGTGTCGACAAAAGATGTCACAATTGACGAGGAGATCAACTTGTGGTGAGAATTTATCATCCCCAGACAGGTAAGTGTGTACAGATCTTATAGAATTTCCTGCAGTTATGAATTATATCTGCAGATGAACAGAAACCACTCCCTGTTGTGATGTTCTACCACGGAGGCGGCTTCTTGATGTTGAGTGCAGACTATCCAAACTTCGATAAGCTTCTTAAGAAGATCTGCAGCAAGCTGGGTGCCATCGTTGTGTCGGCAAACTACAGACTGGCACCGGAGCACCGGCTTCCTGCAGCTTACGACGACGGATTTGCCGCTTTGGAATGGATGAAACGTGAGTTAGATGCCGACTTGTCCAAAGTTTTCGTCATGGGCGACAGTGCAGGCGGTAACATCGCACACCATGTCGCAGTAAGAGTGGCGGAGGATAAGAATTTTGGACTCAAACTTGTCGGACAGATCCTCCTGCAGCCGTTCTTTGGTGTGAAATCAGTTACTGTTTCAGAGGATTCCGATCTCTTCTGGCGCTTGTCACTTCCAGAAGGGCAGATAGAGAACATGAGTTTTTTAGTGTGCCTGCGAAATTGCGAACTAGTCAAGAGGTGGATTTGCCGAGAACACTTGTAGTGGCAGGGGGGAAGGATTTTCTGTATGACAGGGAGATTGAATATGTGGAGGCGCTACGAGGACATGGAAAAGATGTTGAGCTTGTTGTGTATGAGAATGCAGAGCATGCTTTCTATGTCAATGTTGAACGCGAGGAGACGATCAAGCTTATAGAGGAGATATCCGCATTTGTTGCTAAGTGCTTAAATTAACTTTATAATTATGTTCTAGTTTTCAATAATGATTTGTATATTTGTATATATCATGGTGTTTTTGGATTAAGGAGAAACAAAATAATTATTGAATTAGTACAGTGAATGATTCAAATGTGGAACTTGCATTTGAATATGGTGAGGTTTAAGTTTATTTATTTACAGTAACTTAATATTATACATACTACAATTATAAGCAAAGACTAAAAATCAGGAAAAAGCATGTATTTAAAAAAATACTTATATATACCAAAATCATGTGCATAAATGAAATGTATTAACCTGAAGGTCTTTATACATTATTTAAATGCATATAAAATCATTAAAATAATTAATTAACTTAATTAAGGAGGGGACTGGATTGTGAAAACTAGCCAGATGTGAATATGTTTAATCCTAATCCTAATCCTAATGCAGTAAGCATCAATATTGTTTTAGAAATGATTTTTTATGTGTTTATTATAAATTATATTAGTTACTTTGCCGCATGTAAAATATGCTATTTGTAAAGGTAAAAAGTAATGTTAAAAGGTATTGTTTAATGTTTAACTTGAATGTTTTATATAATTAAATTAAATGTGAAAAAGTAGCTGCAATGGTGATTAATAATGCAAGTGCTATAATTAGAATTTCATAATGAATTAATAAGACAGTTGAAGGTTGTTATTTTTAAGGATATCCGTTCCAAAGTTGTGTGCACGGTAAATTTATAAGATATTTTCTAAAATTAATAATGAACTATTCTACTCTTTATTTATAAGAGTTTAAGAAATTATTAAAAACATAAATAAAAAAAAATTATAAGAAAAATTTAAAATTTATGCCGTACAAACACATACACACATAATTTTCAAGATCACTTTAAGGAATTATTATTCTCATGCATGCTTAAGGACTTCTAGGTATATGTTCTGTGTATATGACTTTAAGTACTCTACTTAAACATTAAAAATTGTGATATTAAAAAGAATATTTCCGAAGTTTTATACTATATAATATTTATGCGTGTGCTTGAGTGGTTTTTTTTTCATAATCATAGGTAACATGATTATGTGGCATTTTTATATGCATTTGGAGATCACACGATATACATCATAGTTTGTTTTAATTAATTTTATTAAATATCTAAGAGTGCTGTTGCCCCTTAAAAATATTATTGTTATTTTATGTAATGATATTTTCTCTCTCTCTCATACGCCACTTCCAGTAATGAACCCATGAAGAGAGATTAAATATACAATTATCAAATATTTGCATAAGATATCTAAACTAGTGACACATTATACTTGTGTTTTAAAATGTGATTCTAAAATGCTTTAGCTCTTCTATGGAATGAAAATGGTGTGAATGTGAATGTTTATTATTTTACTCCACTAAGATTTAATTTAAAACTCATTTGAAATTTAAAGCTGGAGGAATCTTATTAAAAAACAGTATTTCTTTTGTAGTTTGTTAGTATTATTATTATTATAAACCGTATTCATTTAATTTAATATTTAGTTTATGTTAACATTTATTATAAAGTGTAGTTTATTATCTATTCTAGACAATATATTAATTAAACTTATAACTTATAAGAAATGAATTTAAGAATTAACTTTTAATGTTTTCATTCTTAACGTCTTGGTTCTCAATCATAATTAAGAGGACAATCTTAAATGTTAAAGACATTAAAACTCATGCTTAGAATTTTTATTTTTTTTGAAAGGTTTATTTGGATTTATCTTTCACTTGAAAGGTTTAAAAAAAAAACTAAGTTTCAAAAATAAGGTTTAAATTTGATAACACTTTCAAGTACTACCAAAACAAATGCTGCATATGTTATTGCTTGTTATAGTTCTAACTCGGTGAGTTAACTACCTAGGTAAAGATTGTGGAAAAGGGGAAAGAAAAAAGTTGTGACATTGCTAGTGATTAAAAATCAATTGGTAATTTGCATGCACTGTATCAAGAGATGAAAGCGAAAGGAACATTAACATGTCCAATGTTTTTAATTTTAGACATGCTCTTTCTCCATTTTTGATGTCATTTTGCCTCTTAAAACTGTATTCACATTTTATAGTGTTGGATGGTGTCACCATCACAGCCCCCCAAACTTTCACGATCTCTTTGTAAGCTTGGGTATATTAGTTGCAAAACATAGAGTTATAAAGCCTAAAAAGAAAGAAATTAAAAAGAATGTACCTATTGTTGTTGCAAATGCTTTATAAAGTGTTCATACCTTTCTGTTCAAAGTCACTGATAAATCTAACAGAAAAAGTGAACACTTGAGTTGCAAACTCTTTGGCATTTCTCCAAACTTTGCATGAAGGTAGCCTCATAAGCAACTTAGCATAAAGTGTAGTTTTGAAAAGTTTGAAGCTTTCAATATTGAGGAGCTTATCTTGTATGAACATGTCCTTTAAACATTGAATTACCTTTTCAACATAGCTTCAACTAATTGCCAAACAATCATCTAATGTGCTGGCTATCCAAACTAGATGGTAGAGATGAACAGAGGTCTTCGTTGAGCTATCTTGCATGAACATGTCATTCAAACATTAAATTACCTTTTCAACATAGCCTCACCCAATTACTAAACAACCATCTAGTGTGTTGGCTATCCAATCTAGATGGTAGAGATGAATAGAGCTTGTAACGAAGACCTTATGTAATAGTTTTTATAATGACTCGACCCTTTGCTTTGGAGGTTAATTATTATTACTTATTGGATTATGTGACAAACTTTAAATGTAGTGAGAAACAACCTTGTTTAGTGTACTAAGTATTTAGGGTTAGTCTGGCTGACTATCACTAAATACCTCAAGGTAAAGGTAGCACTTACCTTCTAAAAAACTCTTTTCTTTAGTTTTTATGTTTTGATTAGGTCCTTGTAGCTTTCCTAATTATGGCAAGTTCAGCATGTAACACCCCTAGGGTTGACCTAACCCTATGTCCAAACCTGTAGGAGATAGAATTAAGGGCTAGCATTTCGTGCTAGCCCACTTACTAAAATAAAAAAAACGGCGGGGGCTCTCTGTCACATAAATAAGGTAATGTATATGTAGTAAGGATTTCTGTGTTTAAAAGAGAGTTCATTATTCTTTTATCGTGCAAGCTAAGCTTGTTGTCGTCATGGCCCAAGTCTTTGTTGTGCCACTCAACTTTTATATGATAGGGGCACGTCCCTCTTTCGGTTAGTCATTGGCAAGAATTCACCCATGTGACTAAGTACATCATGTTTAAGGAGTTAATTATATTAATAACTATATATATAGGTAGAATAAATTCTATACTAGGTTCTATTTAAATTTTAAGTGACTTGGAAATGTGCGTAAATAATAGATTGTATGAAGCTAAGAAAGTTTGAATGTACATTTAAAACAAAATAAATAAATTTTTATATATTAGGATATAAAGATTTTGAAACACACCAGATAAATGGTTGCTATAATATAAGATTATCTTTTAAATTATTCTACTTTTCTCGAGTTCACATTCCACAAGAATAATGGATAAGGCCTTGCTTTGTTTTTGTAGGGTTTTTAGAGAGGGATTCCATGGTTAACATCTGGCAAGCCGTTTTTCTGGCACCAAGTAAAAACTCTAACACCTCCTTTGTTCTCAATGACCATCTTTCAAAAAATTGTGAGATTAGTGCTCCAACTCCAAACTTAGCTCTTAAAAACTGGATCTTTAGAATGTTGATCGTTGTTGTAACGATTGAGGAGATTGTTGAAAGCTCCAAGTCCTTGCTTTGAAACCTCTTGTTTAACATACTCAATTCATTAAATACATCTGCAAGAAAGTGAAAAAAGAATTGTACCTCCAATCTCTTGAACTCTCCAAAAAGCTCTGCCTCATTAGTCATCTCCCACAAAAGAGCTAGCATCACTTTAATAAGACATAAAATCACCTTGCCTTGAGATAACTAACGAATGTTGTGAATCCGAAATAAGCTTAACTTCTTAAACTTCATAATTCCTTGAGTTTTTTTTTAAGAGTTGTATCCATTAAAAAGAGCGTCCAACCTAGTCACCAACACATTTTATAAGTGCTTCAAGCTCCTTAAACACTGTAAAATAATTGAAAGAATCATTTGTTACCAAAGCCTCTTTGTGAGTGCACAATGTAATAGTACAATATGAGGGACAATTTGCTTCAAATGTACAACTAAGTCTGATTGCTGACCATGCATAATGTTACATTCATATGTAGCAACTCCTATCAACCTCTTCAATGAAAATCCAATATCTTCCAAGAATGTAGTGACTGCTTCAAATAGAGTGCTTGTCAATTCATCTTTAGTAAATATCAGCTTTAGTTACCTTGTTACAGGCTCGCTTGCTAACATGAGCTTCACACTGCAATATGATTTTTAGATTTTGCATGAGTCTTAATGGCTCTTTTTTACAAGGTTGTGTACAGTCTCCTTTCTAAACTAATACAATGGAGCACTTCATTCTCTCATTTGAGTAGACACCTACTTTGAAAAGCTAAGGATACACCAATTGTCAATCCTTTTTGAATTGTCTTGTAATCCCCCACCTTGTTGCTTTGATCTATCTCTAAAAGCTACTATACTTGAAATGGATAGAAAACTACCCAAATTTGTTGTCCTTTTGGGCTGTCCCATCTTGGATTTATGCATCGTATGTACTTAGTGGGTCATTAATTTATCCCTGTTGAGTCCACAAGGACTCAACCACAGGATTCAAAACCATTAAAAACTGAATTTTTTTTCTAATAGCATTGCATTTCTTTTGAAGGGCCAACATTTGAAATGCCATTCTTTGTGAAAGTTCTGTTTTCAACATAGTATTTCTTTAAAAGCCTTTAAAAATTGTCATTTTATGAAAGTTTAAAAACCTTAAAAAATACAAAAGCCGTTAAAGGCGAGGCATGATTATGCAACCAAAAGTTTAACTTTTATTAAAATAATAAGGTGGAAGACATTAAAGATTTAGTCATGAGTAATTTATTAAAATTAAGCTGTAAATTTAATAAGTCTAATTGAATATTTATACTAACAAGCAATATAAATTTAGAAGAAAATTCAATATCAATTTAATGTTAGCCTCCAATTTAATGCTTATTAAGTAAAACACTCATAATCATAATAATTAAAATAAATTAACAATTTAATTAGCTGTTGACATCCTAATTATATAGTAGCTATTTAACTACAAAATATGGTTTTTACCATTTTATAAGCATACTCTTTCACCAAATGTTATTCTTAATATAATATGTTTATGTACACACTACTATGTTTACCATGCCAAAGACGTTAGAGTCAAAAGGAAATAATTAAGAAGATCTATCACATTACATTAGATTTAAAAAGCAAATGCCCCTTTTTAGCGATTGCATTATATGTGCAATATAGAATTATTAAAGACATAATCTTGGTATATATGTCTTATTATTAAGTACTAGTACAGATGCCCACTTATCGATTGGCTTAATTATTTAATAATAATTTATGGACCAATGTTAACTGAGGTTGAAACTAAGGGTTTAACTTAGAAATATCATTAATAAGTTAAGTTTAGACATAACATACAAGGTTAAGAAGAATAACTTTAACTTAGTAATAAATTTACTAAATTAAGAATAACAACTAGATTTTATTCAACTTAAGACTAAATTCATCAGTTAAAGCTAACAACTAGGTTAAGATAATTAAGCCTAAGTATATATAAACTTAAGAGTTTAAGGATAAACTCACCAAATTAAGAATAACAAATAGGTTGATTAATTAATAAATTATTATTAAATATTATAAACCACACTTATAATGAGTTTATTTCCAACCTTATTTTAAAATTCAAATGACTATTAAATAAATTTTAGAATGATTATTGATGGGGAAATTTAAGATAGTTATTGGATAGGTTTAAGATGACCATTGATTCTAATACACATAGCCATTGCTAATTATTTAATAATAAATTATATAATTAATAAATTTTTAACCCAATTATTATCTTTAACTTAGTTAAATTCTTTAACCAATTATGATGAGTTTACCCCAAATTCTTAAATTTACTGATGTTTAAGCTTAACTATTTAATGACCCTTTTAGTTGTTATTCTTGATTTATTATTAAGTTAAATCCTTAACTTAATTGTTATTTTTAATTTTGTGAGTTTATTAATTCTTAATGTAGTTGTGGTGAGTTTATTCTTTAACTCTTAGGTTTATTTATGATTAGGCTTAATTATTCTTAATTTAGTTGTTATCTTAATTTCTTCCTAAGTTGAGTACTTAACTCAATTGTTATGTTTAATTTGATGAGTTTATTATTAAGTTGGACTCTTAACCCATTTATTATTCTTAACCTATATTAAGTTAGATTCTTAATTCATTTGTTATTTTTAACCTATTAAATTTATCTTTAAGTTAGATCCTTAATTTATTTATTATCCTTAACCTAATGAATTTATTCTTAAACTTAACACGATGAGTTCTCATTTGTAATCCTTAATAATAAGTAAGTTTATTCTTAAGCTTTTAAGTTCACTTATGTAGACTTTAATAATTTATTCATTAAACCCTAAGCCTTCAGAGAAGTTGAAACTTAACCTAAACTAATTATTATTTTTACATTATTATTCTTAATTTGATAAGTTTAGTGTCAAACACTATATTTGATCTAGTGGCCTTTATAATGTCATGTGAATTTAAACACTTTTGATAATGCCATGTGAACTTAAAATTTCAAAAGTCAAATGATAGTGGCATATTTTGAACGGTTGTTGATAAAGTTCAAACTATGTTGTTAATAGAATTAATGGCCTTAACAGTGTCATTTAGGTTTAGAATTTAAGATGGTAGTGTTAAGGAGGGTACACAGACCACACCTATAATCACCAACAGAAAATATTTTTGCGGGCTGCTCAATTCCACAATAATGATAAGTGTTTATAACTAGATTAATTAATTGGAATCTATCCACCAGCAACCAGGTGCTCAATTTCAATTTTAATTTTAATTTACTTAAAACATTTTAAAAGCCATTTAATATAATATACATGTATATCTTTTAATATAATGTATTCATTTCCCTGTATCCTAAATTAAAAGAATATATAAAATATTTTAATTAATATTCTTTTGACGGTGTTTTCACTGGCCGTGAGACTTCGTGGTGTCCATGCCGGCCAGTCAAATTCCACCGAACCGAACGATGAAATATGCTATGTATATCTGTTTAATGGACAGAATTGTCACCGGCACGGGGCCAGCAGGCACCCTGACAGAGACACAAGCAGACGGACAAACACAGAATAAACTTCTTATATAAGATAATTTTTAAATATTTATAAAAATTTACGGCTAAAGAATATCATATATTCATTTTAAAACACTTCTACTTGAAAAAATCACTTTGCTAAGACGATTTAATGAAAGGGAAACATCAAAAGTTTTTAAAGTTTCAAATAATCTTTAAAATGTGTTCTCAAAGAAATTTAAACACCAGGTTACAGCGGTTAACTTATAAGTTCACTCTCGTTTTCTTAACTTTATAATAATTAAAGAAAAACTCTCAATTTTTATCATTTAAAATACGTGCTTTTATAATTTTCAAACTCTTGATTTTCTCTCCAAAATGCTATCAAGTATTTTAAAGCATTTTGTAAACTCGTCAAATCTTCACAAGTTTAGTATATACTTTATGTTTGACATATACAGAAATTTAGAGGGTGCGGTTTATGTAAAACTCAAATGAGAAAGTTTTAAATAACCCAAATAATTGTACTGAAATAAAGACCATACACACTTAAAGTTCATTTGCATATACTGGTAGAATACATACACATACATACATACATATATATATCTGTGTATGTATGTATGTATGTATATATATATGCATGCATGCATGTATGTAGTATTTTAAATGTATACATTATGTGTTCATAACTACACATGTTTTTTTAGAGATGGTACGTTTAAAATATATAAGAAGGCTACACTTAACTCTCTCTCTTACACAGATATAAGTGTGTGTGAGAAAGAGAGAGAAAGGTACCAACGCACCAGCAGAACAAATACAAAACACTCTCCGTGTGTGTGTGTACACCGAACTGAATAACAGAAGCATACTACTGGATATACACAATACGACGACATTCTAGTTTGTCAATTCACTTAAGGAAAACACACACACTCACGCACGCACGCACGCATAAGCTAACGGTATTAAAAATGACATATTCTTTAAATATAATTGTTCGAAAGCCTTCCTAGATCAGCCGGCAAGCACATGGCTTTTAATCAGTGGTTCTGGGTTTGAATCTTATGAATGGCGATCGTGAAGGTTCATCTAAATCTTCATACTAAACATAAGTTAATGTGCAGTTAATAATTGTTACACTAGCACAGAACCATAAATAGACACGACAAGTTATAAACTGATGTTAATGTACCAAAACCATAAACATATTAATGAAGGTTTATGTGAACCACCAAGACTTAAACATGCTAAACACCGTGCTTTGAATTTAAACTTTATGTATTTGTGTGTTTATATATATACGTAATCTATAATTGTTTAGTAGAGCTTTCACATGTTTCAAAATGTTTATGTTACAAGTATATTATAATAAGTTTTATTTATTTTGTTTAAAAATATACATTCAAACTTTCTAAGCTATAATGTATTGTTTATGAACATTTGTAAGTCACTTGAAATTTTATTATAAAATTAGTAAAGCTTTCACATGTTTCAAAACGTTTATATTACAAATATATTATAATAAGTTTTATTTATTTAGTTTAAAATATACATTCAAACTTTGTAAGCTACAATGTATTGTTTATGCACATTTATAATTCACTTGACAATGTATTGTTTATGACATTTATAAGGCTTACTTTTAACTAGCAGGTGATTAATTGCCTTAACCAATCGAAATAAATAAATTATTTATTTTACTATGGATTTAGTTTTTCATTTACTATTATTTATAATTTATAATCTACATAGCACCTAAGTGACACCTATGTGGCGCCTATGTGGTTTTTTTGATGGTAATTTAATAACTAAGTAATTTTGCCAATTGTATGGCTACCCAGCATAATTGAATGACATGTATCAAGATTAATAAATTAAGTTTTGATTTGTTGAGCTTTAAAAAAATCAATGAAAAATGGATAAATTAGAACTTTAAATAAAGAATGAACATAAGATTTAGCAAAATATTACTCATTTACATGTAAGAATATTATATATATATATATATATAAACATATTATTTCATATACTTATTTTGTAGAAAGAGCATAAGTTAATGTAGATAATATGCAAATCTCTCTCTTTCTCTCAACACACTCGCATGTTTGTGTGTAATATATATATATATATATATATATAAAGAGAGATAGTAAATTATAATTAATGATTCTATATGAGAAAATAACAATAAAAATTAGAGTTTTAATATATTTTTTAATTAAAAATATTGAGTATGTGCACATTTATTACATATGTATATGTAATATATATATATATTTATAATAACCAATTAAATAAAAATTGTGCACTATTAATTTATTTTTTAATTCAATTAACCACTCTAATAAAAAAGTACAGTGGTAATAATAATTAATGACATGTATTATTTTAATCTATCACCACCCGCCAGAGGAAAGTGGGCCTTAATAAGTCATTTGAAATTTAAATAAAAGCATACCATGCCTACAGAATTATTCTGCACAAAAATATATATACTTGTACACATTAGCAACATGCTTAATTATCTATATATGTAATAACTCTCTCTCTCTCTCTCTCTCACACACACACACACACACACACACACACTTGAAGAAATGGAGTATGAGATTAAGTAAACATAAACAGTACTTGGAGGAATAAATACAGCTTCCTAAAGCAATATAAAAGCTCAAGGTGTTAAAAAATATATACACATACAATAAACATATATGTATATAGTCATGTGTACATATACTCATAATAAGTAAGAATACTTGTATTATTAATAAATTTCAAGCTTAAGCAAATCATTAAACAACAAGATATATGTACACACATACATATGAACGAGGTTAATTATTAATTACTTCGAAACCAAGTCTTTAATGTCTCACGAAGCTGGTTTTGGTAGAAAAGCTTTCCATTCATGTCCACAGTGATACTGGTGCATTATCCAGTTTGTTTTTCTAGGCCTAATTTTCTTATTATAAACATAATTATTATAATATATACATGCGTTAATTTATATGTAGCATAATAAAGTTGAATATTTATGCACCATATATGTTAAATTGTATACATGTTGATATGTATATGTATGACATATCCACATTATAACACACACACATATATAATGTATGTGTATATTCACATCTATTTAATATATGTGTACCAATTGATAACAAGTTTTGGACATATTTGTAGAAAGAAGAGTTAGATTTAATGACAAACGTCGTCCTTCCCATCAGCGTCAGTATGAAATTTCAAATAGATATCAATTTAGTAAATTTTTATTACTAATCACATGCTTTTGAAAATTCAAAACTGTTGAATATATGTCCGTTTATATTGCATAAGTTCTTAAAAATAATTTAAAATATTTAATAAAAAAATTTAATATGTTTTGCAAGTTTGAGAGTGAAAGAATACAGAAATGTAACATATTTGAATGCAGGCAAAATAGCTAGATAGATAGATAGATAGAGAGTGCACAAGTGCACCATACATTTATATAACTGTTAATGCTTTCAAACATTTACCGTAGTTATCTACGTGGCACATAGAGTTAATATTTTAAATTTCACATCCCTAGTTATCAACAAGAAATCAATTATTTTGTTCAATTTACTCATGAATTTATGAATTGTAATATGTCTAATTAAAATATTTACTTGAAATAAACAATTCAAAATTTTTAAATAAATAAATAAATATCAGTTTAATGACAGGCTATAGTTTATGCACATTTCCCACGATAACGAGCTATAAGGTCTCTTATTAAAAATTATAACATGTTATAAAATAATAAATAAATAAATAAATATTTATATCTACCCTACCTAAAATGAAACCTCTACATAAATATGAACATTTAGTAAGATAATTGTTTTAACACAAAATCAAACTTAATTTTTATCAGGTAATTTACTTAACTAAATGTTCAATAGTGTATTTTTAATTACCAAACACAATTAAACATGCTTTATTTGAAAGCTGTGCTGAAATAATAATATCGAGTACTTACAGATAATCCATGGTCATACACAAATACAAGAGAGAATAGTAAATGTGTGAATATTTTATATACATATTTATTATGACAGCTAGGATGATTAACTATTTTATATTCAAATATTAACCAGCTGAATCATCAAAGCTAATAAGAATTAAGAATATTAAAGGTTAAGTCGTGAGTTAAATTCTTTAATTAATTTTATGTTACTGCACCTAGTACCTACTGCCTATTTACAAAATTGATCAAGTTTGAAATTTTTTATTATTCCTATTTTATATATATATATATATATATATATATATATATATTAATCTTTATGATTAATTAATTATAATTGACAGAACTATCCAAGGGTATATTATACTTTCTGAATACTTGTGATTTTACGAAAATAAGAGTATCCTACATAGACATATATACACGGATGTGTATATAATGTGCATACGGTGATTAGATATTATTAGTTATTATATATATATTTACAGATGATAACTCATAATCTTCCTAAAGACTGGAGGGAAATGTGAAGCCTTGGCATTCTTTATTTTTATAAGCTTTAACTTTGTTTAGAAAAAAAGTTAATTGTATGCTTAAGTTTTAATATTCATTTTACCCTGAAATTTCAATTTAAAACTGTATAAACATTATTAAACATATTATATAAAATTTAGCTTATTTATTTGTTATGTTTAAATACTTTCATTTATAAGATTAAAATATTAAAGTTCAAAGTAAATCTGAAAGTGCAACGTTCAAGTAAATCTGAAAAACTAAATAAATTCTTAAAAGTAAATCTGAAAACTAAATAAAGTAAAAAGTAAATCCGAAAAATTAAAGTTCAAGTAGATCAGTTCAAGCATATCTTACAAACCTAAATAAATTATAGGATTAGTACGGTGATGTTAACTTGCACTGTAAGTATATTAATTTAGAATATATTTATTAAAATAAATAACAAATAATAATATGTATTTAAATATTATAGATTATCCATACTAAAGTTAATGTGGGAAGTAAAAGAACTTGAGGAATGTCCACGGGTCTCAGAAGGTATAAATACACACACGCTCTCATACGCACACACAAACACATACACACATATATACCTTTTCAATGTTTGTGTCAGCATAACTAATAATTATTAATTTAATTAATTTAGTTCGTTATTTAATTTGATAGTTTATTGTATATCAGTGGATTATTAAATTGTTAAAGTTTATATGCAAAAAAAATAGCATATAAATCAGCAAATCTTAAGTTAAAGAAATCATATATAATATGTATAACTAACGGACAGATGTTTCCATAGTCGGAAGAGAATATAATCTGTGAACACTTCTCTAAGACTACACATTTAAAGATTATTTAAATCCTTGGATAATGTTTTGATGTTTCCCTTTATAAGTTGGCTCAGCGCTCTAACATACAATGTGTTTCTTGGTTTAAAATGAATTGATGATATTCTATAGCATATCGTAATAATTTTATAAAAATATTAAGATATATGATACGTTATATTAAATTTAATTATATTATCTCGGTCAAATGTGTATAAAATAGATTTTTTGATAATTTAATACACATCAGGTTATAGTGGTTAACTTATCAATTCACTCTTGTTTTCTCAGCTTTATAATAATTAAAAAACTCTCAATTTTTTTCATTTTAAATACTAATCTTCAGTGAAACTATAATTTTCAAAACTCTTGACGAGTGATTCTCTCTCTCTCTCTCTTCTCTCTCTCTCACACACACACACACACACACACACACACACACCAAAATGCTATCAATTACATATACTTTGTGTTTGTGCGGGTTATGTAAAACTCAAATTAGAAAGTTTTAAATAACACAAATATTACTGAAATAAAGACCATACACAATTAAAGTTCATTTGCATATGGTAGAATATACATACATACGTACATGCATGCATGCATGCAGAATATATATATATGCATACACACACACACACATATGTGTGTGTGTGTGTGTGTGTAGATATATTCTGCATGCAGGCATGCAATGTATGTATGTATATAATAAGTCTGTTCATAATTACACAAGTTCTTTTAGAGATGGTACTTTTAGTTTAATCTTCTTATATAAGAATGCTACACTTAATCTCTTACACAGAATATGTAAGAGAATTAAGATATATATATAGCGAACTAAATAACATCTTCACTTAAAGGGAAACACACGCACGCACGCACGCACAAGCTGACGTCATTAAGAATAACATATTCTTTTAATATAACAATTTTAAATGTTTAAAAGAGTGCATAGCTTTTAATTAATGTGGTTATATTCGAATCCCATTGACGGCGAACGTAGGATCATCAAACTATTCACATACTAATTGTATAGAAAACCTCATTTTTAAGATATTGTATCTTGACTTTTATAAAATTATATACGTGATATCCTAAATGAATTAAATTAGCATAAATATAGACACGTAATCTATAACAAATCCATTTACACTTTACCGCTCTTGATTAAACAAAATAGGAATTCCCAATTTAAAATAAAGCAAAAGCAACCAAATAAAAGTAAAATATATTTTAAAAGAATATTTTACAGTAAAGTCAATCCGTGTTGTTTGTCTTGCACCTGTTTCAAAGTGTTAATTATATTATAGTTTATTATAAAAGTTTAAGTTTTATCGTTCAAACTTTCTCTACAACGTGCACATTTATAAGTCATTTGAAATTTAATCATAAGTACACCATGCATAAGAATGTAGACAAATTAAAGAATATTCTCTAGAAAAGTATAATTTAAAATATTCCTTAAAAAATTACATGGATTTAGAAGACTAGGCTTAATATTGGAAGCCTTTTGGAGACTAAAGATAGGCCAAAAAGGTAGGATGATCTTGTGAGAGTCTTTAATTTATATATGTTGGTGTAAAATTGGTATCAGAACAAGGTATTAAATGAGTAACTAGTAGGAAGGAGAGGATAATACCAATGAAAGTGTGAACAAATTAGGAAATTATGTTCGAATTATATCTTATGGTGAAAGATTTAAAGCAACTCCAAGAGTATGTGAATAGTTCCTTTGGAAGTGACTTGTGAGCGGTTGGATATTATTAAGATCAACTTGCTCAAGGAACCATGTGTGGTAAGAATCGGGTATTGAATCATCTTTATGGTTTGCCTTTTTCTGACAGAGAATTTGCAAATGAGGTTATGAGTTAATTGGAAATATGACAAACTTGCTTATTGCATAAGAAGAAGTGATTACCGAACAAGTTATGATAATTAAATCAATAGCCTTTAAGGATAAAGTTGAAGTGGTGGACACGCATTTGAAATCAATGTCAATTAATTCATCAGGAGATGTATGCAACTTGGGAGGAGTTTTTAAGCTATTTAAGAAGTATGTTCCTTAATTCAATGTGTTTCATGTAAGACTTAAACTATGACACTTAGAGCAAGGGCAAATGACTTTGGATGACTACATTGAAAAGTTAAATCAATTACTATGCCATGTACATGAAGTGTTTGCTAACTAGTAGAAGAATTATTTTATAAATGGGTTATAAAATGCTAACTTACGTAAATATCTTAACTTGATAATTTAGTTTAAGAATTTAAAAGACATGTTTGAGTATCAACATGCTTTAATTCGGAGTTTTTATGGGATCTGGTGCAATCGTGTTAATACTTAAATAGCTCTTCCAAATTCTTAAACTGAATTATCAAGTTAAGATGTCTACTCAAATTTACATTTTGTAATTCATTTATTAAATAATCCTTCTATTGATTGGCAGACACATCAGATACACGATATAGTAACTAACTTAATTTCTCAATGTAGTCGTTCAAATCATCTTCCCTTGCTTTAAGTGTCGTAGTTCACGTCTTGCATGAGACATATCGAATTGAGAAGCGTACTCCTTAAATAAAAATTTTCCCAAGTTATAATCATTTCATGGTGAGTTAACTAGTGTTAATTTTAAATGCACCTCACAACTTTATCCTTCAAGGCCACTGATACAACTATCATAACATGCTCGGTAGCCACTCCTTGTGTAAAAAGCAAATTTGTTAACAAAATTTTTAATTTAGTTCCCTTATGAAAGAATATGAATTAGCTACAATGTATTTACAATATGTATTTCTTATTTATGGATTTCTAAATGATATTGAGACTCCAAGTTCACTTTTAACTTTTGAAAAGGTTTTTTTTAAGTGCTTGGAAGTGAAACTTAAGTTGTGTAATAAAGATTATCCCAAAACAAATGGGCAAACAGAGAAGGTAAACCAAGTTTTGGAAGATATGTTGAAATACTTTTATTAACCAAAAGAAAGGCCAGTGAGATATAAGTATATTCTCTTATTTGAGTTTGCTTATGATAATAGTCAACACAGTGGGTTTATTATATGCTATGTTTGGATGTCATCTCAAGACAACTTTTGAACTAGGGTTAATAAGTAAAAAAGTCTAGGACAACATGGATGATAAAGCTAAAGATCTTATTGTTGAGCTTGAAAAAGACATTCAGAAAAGAACTTAAGTTTGTTAATGAGCACATAAGCTTCTAAGAGTTCCAGGTGGGATATCTTTGAGTGATATTTACCATACATATAAGGTGGAACATTATTGTGACCTTACATAAGAGATGCAAGATAAGTTATCTCCCAAGTATTCAAGTCTTGTGAGAATTTGAAGTATATCAATAAGTGGCATATTGATTACGGTTGCCATGAGTGAAGGTGAATTTAATGTTTCATATTAGTTAATTAAAGAGAGTACTCGTAAGGAATGAGTCCCCAATAGATTTTAATGATATAGGACTCGCTAATAAGGGTTTTTTTGGGGAATTTTTTTGATTGTTATATATTCTTTTGGATTCTTTTAAATCTATGTATAAAAAGAAATAAGGAAGGCACCTTAATATTGGAAGCCTTTTGAGAGCAGTGTGTGTGTGAATACTAAAGATAGCTCATGGGAGGTTGTTGGTGGGTTCTATGAGGGTCTCTAATTTGTATGTGTTGGTTGGTGCCTAACATACATATATATATATATATATATATATATGTACTTAAATCATATAAACGAAACATATACATGAAAGTCGTTAAGCTCAACAACAACTTTAATAACTTTGTTAATATAAAACATCAAATATATAGTTTAAATACAAATGCATTTGCATTATTTCTCTAAGCACTATAAATAAATGTGTTGGATATTAAATGAAAGACAATTTTGAAATAAATAAGGAAACAATTTGTTGAATATTAAATGAAAGACAATTTTGAAGTCCATTTGATAGTCTCTTAAATACATTAGAAATTCAATCTTGAAACAATATAAAAAAACTTAACTTATTACTTTAGGAGCACTCATCCCTTATTCATTAATTTATTCTTATTTAATTAATTAGATTATAATGGCATCTTTTAAACCCTTTTTATACCCATTAATCTCCTTTAAAGATATATATACCAGATATTTCCTTCAATTATAACTAGAATTTCAATTGGATAAGTATGCTCTACACACACACAACAAATAAGACTTATCAAAAGCGTAAGTAAAAATAGTGTCTAAATTGTTATCATAATATGTGAACGTGTTAAACACACATATAAGATATTACTATAATATGTCAAGACCACCATCTAATATGCATTAGTAAGTCAATATAAATGTCTGACATACAGACAGAGAGAGCTCTACTATGAAATTGATGTGAAGTTTATTAAAACTAATGCCGCAAAATAATTCTATATCCTCTTTACACTGTGTAGGTTAAACATTTCTAAAAGAATTATAACTTACTTCACAATTTGAGAGCAGACGGCCTAATTGTCTTTTCTTCCTTAGGAGGGGCTTTTGTGGCACCGTCTGCCTTTAGCCGATCCAACTCAGCAAACATCTGTAAAACAAATTCACATTAAACCTCTCTCTCTCTCTCTCTCTCTCTCTCTCCGTGCGTCTGTGTAACATCATTTGAACTTGACTAATGTAAAGCTCGTATATGTATTGGTGTTATACATCATCTATATTTCAGCATTCATTATTGGTATAGAAGTACATAATACATTAATCCTCATATTCTCGGTCTCTAATATTCAGTCTCCTTATATACATACATATATACACACGCCAGGCTTTTTATATATAAACAGTACCTTGGAGGATTTTACAAACTTCGAAGTCCCTTTCTTAGGGGCTGCAGCAGGAATAGCTGATGCATCATCCGTTTTCTCGCCTGTCCGGGGCTTCTTTTCCTGCTGCTCCTTAGCCTTTTGTTGAGCTGCAAACACAAAACAAAAAACAAACATAAAAATAAAAATCAATAATAATATGATACTTACTAATATACAGGTCATATACATGTTAAGTGAAAAGTTAAGTTTACATATATAAGAGGTACCTTTAAATTTGCGTTTCTTAGTGGCACGTCTTCGTTTTCTGTCTTTGTGATCTAGCTCTTTCTCGTCTTTAATCTCCCCTTTGCCACTAAACATCTCTTGTGGTGCTAACATGGACACCTCCGAGACAAACACAGGTGCCACCTAGCAAAAAACCGACACAATTCATTGTGTGTAAGACCACACCATATGTGCAAAAGATACCTCTTCCATGGTAAGAGCAGGAACATCTTCTCGGACTGTCATATCTTCTATAACCTACACAATGGAAAAACAAAATAATCGAGTTGCATTGTCAGTAATCGTAATAATGTATAAGACATTAAACTTACAGGTTTTGGTGCAAAATGGAAGTGAGAAAGTGCATCCAGCTTCATACATAACGTTTTGAACAAAGTGGTTGCCTGCAGAGCTACATTTTAGTATCTCCCTCCTCTCTATCTCGTGTGTGTGTGGGCGTGTAATAGCAATATTAGTAATTGCTTACCCCTTTCTTGAGCAAATCAGATTCAGTTGCTGGAGCAGATGCTAGACCAGCAGATTGCATGTAATCCTCCTGGTATATACAAAGTAGCAAACAGGTGTGTATTTTTAAGTACACAAGAAAATATTTGTATATTGAGTGTCGATGGTTTATGCATGTACAATGTAATATATGTTATACACCGCTCTACAAAGAGCATAACATTCGTTTATATATATAGTATATATATATACACACATTTTATTGTTTCCGAGAACTTTTTATGTCTTAAACATCGTCATACCTCATAAAGTTCTCCTAGACCTTTCGTACTTTTCGTTTCGTCCTGTACAAACATCAAAACTTGGAATTCAAGTATATTGTTCTCTCTCCCTCTCCCTTCCTCCCTCCCTCCCCCTCCATGTCTCTCTCTCTCTCTCTCTCTCTCACACACACACACACACACACACACGCACAGACACAAGAAAATACTCACAATTTCTCTTTTCTCAGCTGGAGGCATATCTGGCAGCTTTTGCTTGCGTTCTACATCGTCAAATTGTCCCTGAAAGATAATAGGTACTAGTTACATTTGAATATCAGTTTGGTGTTGCATACATTAAGTACACATACAGATGATGTTCATTATAGTATTACATGATATATTATATACAGTACGCTAGTTCTATACTAATATGCTATTTTACTGATATAATTATAATTACCTCAATAATACGACGACGGATTATATCTTCAATAGAAGCTGTCACTTCCTCTGTGATAACCGGTGCAGGCCTCACATTATGTTCAAAGTCCAAATCCACCTCAAGCGCACTGTTTTTAGGTCTCCTGGCTGCTGTAACCTGTAAACGGTGTATGATTGAATGGCATATACAACTATATATGCATGTATATAATACCTACGTGCAACATACACAAAGAACCGTCTTCTTGGACTCTCTAAACAATACACATGCAGATACACACACCGACATACACACATGCACATTTAAGCAGTTATTACCTCTCCGGTCATTGTCCAATCTTTGGGATCCATGTTTGCCTTTTCAAGCATCTCAATACGCTTTTGTATCTTCTCTCGTTGTAACTCGTGTGAAGATTTTGTATCGTTTTCCTGTTACATTAAATTATAAGGAATTTCGAATGGGCTGGTCGGTTGGGAGTTATCACATATCCAGGTAATATACATTTAGATATGTTGTGTATACATTTTAAGAAAGATATTGAACGTACCTGTACGGTATCGAGTTCTTCTTTTGTGTTTTCTCCATTTAAATCCTCGTCTTCTTCAAAACCTGCTTCTTCTTCTTCTTCAACCCCTGCTTCCTCTTCTTCTTCAACCCCTGCTTCCTCTTCTTCTTCTTCAAGTGCTTCATTTTCTTTTACTTTCTTCCTTCTATTGCTTTTATCCTTCATGAAAAAGTTTTCATATCTACAAACCAGCATCAACTCATGTTAACTAAGCGTCACAGAGAGAGGGAGAAAGAAAGAAAGAGAGATATGCACAATCACATCATATACATCCGCACACACACACACATATATGAAATACGGTTCTACCTTATTTGATCCTCACCATCCTCGTCCTCATCCTCCTCGTCCTGTTCACCAGCCATCTACACCAAAATTTGTACATAAGAGAAAGAGATTCATTATATAAGAATTCACAGATACAAACCTCATCATCTTCACCAGCTTCATCGTCTTCATCCCCACGTTGATATGCAACTTCTGCATCTTCAAGAAATTTCTCCATATCCTTGATTTTCAAGAATTTATCATCTACAGCTGTGGGAGTCCCTTTTTCATCTTCCTCTTCGTCACCAGAAAGGTTTTCTTCATCCTCAGTTTCACCGTTCTCTTCCCCCTTATCACCTAAAGTTTGAGGTAAAAGTTATATATGAGATACCAAATATTACACACACGTTCAATATACTACCGGATACGGCATTGATATAAATCTATCTATGTGAATGTTAATGGATATCCTACTAATACGTGGGACATCTATAGCATATGCGTTGCCAAAGCACACACATCAGCCAATACATTGCATGTGTGTGCGCGCGGGCATCTGTTTATCCGTCCGTCTATAACTTTAACTTTAATACGAGGAAAATATATACTCATGTAACTTCATTTAATGTTATATATTAACTTATGTGCATAGCGTTCTGTATTTATATATACGGTCTATGCACAAATTCCTGTTTATACTACTATTCCTAACTTAATATATAGACAATGTATTTAACTTTATCAAAAGATTTATGAACACAAGATCGGAGAAACAAGCACGCCCACACACGCACGCACGCACGCACGCACCCTTTAAATGTTGTTCTACATGCATATAAATATATAGTTCAGCATGCATGTATGATTACATATATTTATGTCCATATATACACATATATCACTTATACACGCATCTCCTTATATATATGTTATACTGGATATATACGATAGGATGATGTAGCAAATCATAAAGGTAAACAGTGTTTCTCTGTAAAGAACAGGAGGACTCATATGTATAATACATATACATATATTGTATTATATAGTATGATCTCTGCATGTGGCATATGTGTAGTTATATACATGCATTTTGATGTTTTGTATCTATGCATCTATGTATATACGAATATGCACTGCAAACATGTATATACGTACCCAAATCAGACACTTCATCCGACTGTGCTTCCCCACCACCTGCATTTCCAAGCTGATCGATCCCAAACAGGTCCTGCCCATTGATCCTGTCCAAATCCTTGATCTGTCTCTTAACGGCAGCTAACAGAGGCCTGTCCTGGATCTCAATCTGCTGCCATATCTGTTCCGCATCGAATCCTTCTGTGAACAGCTTCCGCAACCGATTCTTCGGCACATACTTCAATCCGAGAGCAAAAATCTGTTCCGACACCGACTTTGCACTACTTACCAGCTCCGGTGGTGCATTCAACCAGGTGCTCGCCTCTGAATCGCGCACCGCCGCCAAGGCTCCTCCGTCTTCGAGCGCCATAGCCAAGAGCCCTAATTCATTTAGGGTTTAGGGCTTAGGGTGGATAAATTTTGAAATTTAGGGCTGATTCACATCGCACATTAAGTTGTGAACATTACATTAGATGTTATTAGCTTAATGTTATTAGTTAATGTCATTGATCTTCACACCAGCATTAGTTAATCACAACATTAGAGAATTTTAGTTAATGTAACCTAACTTAATTTAATGTAATGTAAATGACTTCACACTGTATTATTAAAGTTATTAACATATATGTGTCTTCACATATGTTTTACATTAACTTTATATTAAAAGCTCAAATTTTGTATTATGTTCACACTGCAGTTACAAGGTATTCGAGGAGTTTTTCACGTACAATATCTCCTCCTTGTTCATTCTGTTGTACTCTATCCTCGTCTTCTTCAATGGGTTCAGCTTCCGGCAAATCTAACTCGCAGTTCTTCATCAACATCTGCATCGCCAATATCAATGAGATAGTTATGCAGCACACACAGCATAGACAATATCAGGAACAATGTCAGGTTGCATTCGGATCTTTGAGCCAAGTATTTGGAACTTTCCTGCACAAAAACCAGTTAGAATTCACATTCAATGCTTTTTCATACCTTTTAGAAGTCCAAAACTACACTCCACGATCTGACGAGCTTTTGAAAGCTCGTTGTTGAAGAACTTCTTGAGGACTGAAAGGTTTGTTGACCGTCGAAAAGGCACCATAATCGCTGGGCTGCAAGGGTAGCCTTTGTCTCCGAGAAGATATGGCTTCAAGCTGTATCCGAGAAGCTCAAAAACAGGTCGTTGAAGTATCTCCTCTGCTGCTACACGCTGGTAAAAACCCGAGTTCCTCCAAACTCGAGCGTCGTGAACGGATCCTGGCCAGCCACAACAGATGTCCAAAAACCTTTTCTTACTATCTACGACAGCCTGAAGTGCAACGCTATAACGGTGATGCTTGTAGTAAACTTCACCATGATCTCGAGGCTTTTCAACTTCGATCTGAGTTCCATCGATGCAGCCAGCTACATTTGGTAGTTGTGTAAGGTCTTGAAAACCTTGTATGATCACTCTCAACTCTTGAGCAGAAGCTGGAAACTTGATAACTTCACCAAGAATGTTGATGATAGCATTGCACGTCTCGTTGACATCTCTATTGCTGTACTCTCACCTATCCCGAACCTCTCAGAGATGGAAAGGTACTTTGATCCATGTCTCAGCTTGTACAGTGTGCATGCAAGTCGAATGCGAATGGAATAGCTTCTGTAATGTGTATCTTGCTTCACAACAACATTGTTGAGACGAAGTACCAGGTTGTCGAACGTTTGCTTCTTGAGGCCAAAGTTCTTCTTCCACCTATGATCGTCGTAAATCATCTCGACAAACTTGTCAAACCAGACAGTCGACCGTGGTTTAACCCACCAAACCCGATGAACCTCTGGCATAGCCGCTGAAACAACTAAAGCATTCGAGTGAAATCGTTGAAGTACTTGTTCCTGTGTTGTCTCGTCAACTTCAGTGATCTCTCGTAGGAAACGCTTCCTTTTCCTACTCTCGTTCTGTATTTCTTCTTCATTGTCCGTAGTAGAAGGATAACAAGCAACACTTGGAGCATGTCCATTGTTAACTCAAGAACCTTGGAAACAAAACAAATCTTATTAATAATAGCATTACAAGCTAGTTTTCATGAGATGCCTTCTTTGCAATTGCAGCTACTAATGCAGCTAGAGTGTTGTTCATCTGGCTGTTAGAGGCTCGCTCCATCTCAAGCCGTTCGGCTTCAAGTCTGATGAACTCGGCATGTCGAGTTCGTTCCATCTCCAACAAGTCTGCATGGCGTTTGCTCCTATTCTCCTCAGTGCTTGCAACATCTTCAAGTATGAAACGTTCCCTTCCTTGAAAGCTTTAGCCAAACCAGTTTGAGATGAAGAGTCGCTCTTTCTCGCCTTCCTCTTGAGCCGACCTGTAGAACCAGGCACACGATCTCTAGGGACCCGATCTTCAGCTACTGTTTCACTTCGGTCTGAGCTCGGAGACATAGCTGCATCTGTAGTTGCACCGCCCGCAGCTGTAGCTGCACCCGTAGCTGCTCCACCCATGGCCGTAGCTGCACTCGTAGATGCACCACCGGAACTAGCAGCTTGTCCACTGGAACCACTTGCAACACTACTATCTCGAAGCTTGGCTGGTGTGATGTTTGGTTTCTCCGAGAGCAAGTCATCGAGTTCGTCAAACGCCTCCTTCTCTATGAAGCCAAGATGTTGAGTTGTTCTCTCTTTGGGAGTCATGAGGAAGTAGTTTGAGCATCTGGTTGTTGCATCATAAGCCTTGACAGCTTTGTAAGTTGTTGTCAAGTTCACCCACTTTGTCTTGCACTTGTCACCATCACGTTCAAACCCGAGCTGACGTAGAGAAGCCGAGATCCTATCCCATTTCTCCTTAGCTGAAACCATCTTCGCACGATCAACACAGCCATCGTAGTAGCCAAACTCTGTAGCTTTCACTCTGATCAAAGTCATAACCTCGTCATGGCTCCAATTGGCCTGCCTATCTTGAGCGTTTTTGCCAGCTACTCTAAGACCCAAATGAGAAGCGAAGAGTTGACATTTAGGCCAAATTGAGAAGTTGAAGAGCGAATGCACTCCTCTACAGTGGTGATTGCAAGCTCGTCTGCTGGTAGTAGTTCCCCCGCTGTTCCTCTGAAAGGGAATGCATCTATATGCTCATCTATCTACAATGTAGGAGGAGCTTACCTTGTAGTCGCTTGTTTGGAGCTCTCGCCATTTCCACGGCCTAATCTTGTCCTTGAGTAATAGGAAATAAGGATCCGAGTGCCACCGCACAGATTGGCACACGCACCACAGAGGTGATCAAAATGGATTTGGAGGGCATGGCGCCGAAATCAGAGAGCGAGATTGGGGTACCAATCGTGGTAGTGAGGGCGAATGGACTGGATCACTAGCAAAAAAGCATCGATGATCGGTCTCGGAGTCGATCTAAAACAACCCAAAAGCAGCCGTTCATAAGTAAATCCTAATGCCTTAGCATTAAGTTAATGCCAAGAAATCTTGGCATTAAGTTAATGCCAAATTTTATAAAGAAAACATTAACTCAACATTATCTTTTAATTTAATTTTTGACTAGTGTGAATAGATTTGCATTAGCAAATGACATTACATTATCTTTTACAAATTTAATGTAATGTTCAGGCCGGTGTAAGATAATTACATTAAATTTAACTAATGTTCACAAGTTAATGTGTGGTGTGAATCGGCCCTTATAAAATTTAGATATTAAAACTCTCTCATAGTCGTACTTTATGCACTTACAGATCTAACTAATTATATAGCCATATATATATATATGCATAGATACACATACACACACATATGTATATGTAAGTATGTATATTGTACATATATATACACATCTCTCTCTATACACACACACACACAATATATATATTGTATAATATACATTTATAAATTTATATATGTGTGTGTACATATATATATATATATATATATATATATATATATATATATAATCGAATACACACAAACACACCAAAATATACATCTATTATACACAAATTCATTTTTAAAGAGAAATTTTAACAATGACAGAATGATTAACACTTGTCATATGAACTATTAACAAATCCACATGTAGCAGAACATTTTATCACTAACCAGAGATTGGAGTTACATAGGACATGTCATGTGCTTTCATTAATGAAGGAACACCTTTTTTTGTCTTTTCTTTTTTTTTTTAATTTTTTTTAATTTTTTTTTTCATAATAGTGAATATGGATATTTATCATTGGTTAAATTATTTTTATATAATAATGTTGGTTCATTGAATGTTTAAGTTTTTCACATGCTTAAAAAGGGGCAACTCTTCAGTAGTAGAATGGATTAACACTAAAGATTTAATAAGATAGCACATATTTATCTAATTGTTTCAATGGGACGTTCTATAAGGTTTAAGATTCAGATAATATTTTTCTTTATAATTTAGTAATAACTTAAGTGAATTTATTATGTGTTTTAGCATCAAGTTTGCCAATCTAGTTTGCCAAGTGTATGTGAACATGTCAAAACCAATCACACTTGATATGTTGTGGTTAGTCATGGAATCTTAATTGGTTAGATTCATTCAATTGTCCAAGTGAAGGTGAATGTTGTAGCATATGTGTCAGCGTGAATGTCATCCTCATCCTCAAGGTTCATCTTGTTGTAAGTATATGTACAATTCTTTAACTCTTACTCATAAATATCAAAATTAATGAAATTGTGACAAAATTAATCAAAATAATGTAGATTGACTTAGTCAGGTTTCATGTTAGACATCTTAGACCTTAAAACACGTATGATATTTATTTGAATTGTAACTATCACATTCAAGCTAGTGGTCATATTTGTCAAAAGTTCTTTATATAGTTATGAAGTGTTGTGGATGGCGCTTTAATTTTAAGAGTGTCTATTACGTGAAATGAGTGATCGCATGGGAAGACATGGGGATTTCGTGTGATGAAGACTCCACCTTTAATTTTTTTTCGGTATGCATATTAGAGGTTATAGGTTTTACTTGTTCATTTAATTTTCACCTTTTTTACACAAGTGTGAGTTTTGGTAACTATTTTGGTTGATGCCAAGTGCAATATATCTTCAATAATTGAATCCATATCCATTGTTTTTAACATGTGTCAAAAAAAATCTTGCACATTTATATGACAATAGACAATCTTGTGTGGTGTTTCAGTATACAACATTGATAACATTAATCATAGGTGATAATCTTATATTTTGTTAGAGTTTTAACTTGGAGGGCCAACACGTGACAACATGTGGTTGCCAAGCATCATCACCATATGTGAGCAATGCTAAGTTTTCTAAGACCATCCCCCCAAATCCTAGAAGATAATCTGAATAGACTTTAGGATTGTCCTAGTAGACCTAAACAAGTTCATGCACTAACCCCATAGAGGAGATGTGTTTCACACATACCCCCATGACAGAGCTAAGGCATCGTCACTTACCTTTTAAGGAATCACCCTCATTTAGGAGTACAAACCCTTTAGGGCGATAAGGGGTACCTTGAATCACAACTAACACCTAACAATTTGAGTGGCTAAGTCATACTTTAGACCTAGGACTAGTACTTAGTGAGGACACAAGTGTGTGTCGTACACAGACATGAGTGTTTACTAAGCAAAGTCCCTAAGGTTAGGTTTGAATAACCCTAAGTACATGACCTTGCGAGTGCCTCACGAAAAAGCTCATGCTAACAAGCCTAGGTTTTTCAACCTTTGGATTCCAAAGAAAACACCCCCTAGCCAAGTGTGCTAAAGCGCACTGAATTACGAAACATAACTTCCCTTGAGCTAATGCCGAAGGCTTAACACTTTAGTGCGAGCACTTATTTGTTAGAGTATCCAACTCCTTGGTGACAAACCCATGACACAACCCTAAAGGGCATGCCTTGAGTATTGTATCGTGTGACATCTAGCCTAGTGTCACATCTTCATGTGACACTTCCTTTTCACGATGTGGGCTATCATGCAATAGCTTTTAAATTCAAGAGTTGGACCAAGTGCGACAAACGTGGCTCCTAAATGCCAACTCTAGAACCCCTCAATGAACCCTTATGAATTGGGTAACGTGAACATGTCAAATAAGATCTCACACACATAATTGGATAAGGACATGGATGTGCCTTGCTTGGCCGTGAGTGCTACACCTAGCTTGACGTGAAGGAGGAGGTTGGAGACAAGCCTTAACCTTTACCTTTTGGAACACAAGACCTCCAGGCATGGATTCACCAACGTTAAGGATAGGCTACCTTGAAGGTGAGACGTACCCCTACTGTTTGGAAGTTAGGGTGGCACAACAAAGAGTTGTGCCTTAATGACACAAGCTAAAGCTTGCACCAGTAGAAGAGTAACAAACTCAGTCATGAACCCAAGAATTCTCCTACATGTACTACTTAATATATGTGATAGAGGACCCCCCCTGTTTCCTGTTTACATAAGTGGGCTGGCATAGAATCTCATTCCCAAAGGGAATATACTTGGTGAGTTCATCAACCCCTAAACCCTAACATATCAAACGTTGGGATGTTTTTATGTACACTTGTATTTAGCCCCATGAATAAACTTTAAACATTCCTTCAAACTAGGGGTATTTTTAGACATATCTGACATGTCGAACTCATTGGAACTAACCATTAATCCAATCAAGACATAGAAAATTAGGGTAAGAATTTTCTAGAATGTAAATTCTAATTTTGCTTAGAGTTTTTTACAAATACCTAATGACACCCGACCAGTCCATCACTAAATACCCAAGTGCACTAAGCAAGTTTATTTCCTACTACATCTAAAGTTTCTTAACATAGTTCAGTAGATAGTAATAGTCAAATGCTCAATATAAAGAGGAGTCATAGTAAAAACTATGACATATTTGCTTTAAAATTTGGACCTTTCGAGGTGGTTAGTTCATAAGTTTTTAACATTATTTTAAGTTACAATTGAGTAAAGCAATCCAAAGGGGTTTATAATGTCTCGGTCACTCCTCAATACTACATTTTCCATAGTTGAAATTAATAGTCATATTGTAGTATGTTCATTTGATCTTAAAGAAACTTAATGCTACCTATCTCACACACACTGCATCATTAGTTTTGGATTATCTCAATAGGTTTTAAATTAGGTATCGAATCCATCATCAAAGTACTATGCATAATGTATTGAAAAACTTAAACACAAGTATGTGAATTTGTTCAAATTAGATTTGTCTTAAAGAGCACATGTGAAGACTCGATATTAGTAATACAAGACTTTACAAATGTGCCAGTTCAAAGAGTTAGTAAAGTAGTTGTTGGCAATCGAATTACATAATAAGTCAAAATGGGTGATTTTTTATTGAAAAAAGTCAAGTTGGCTAATATGTGAATTGTCACATGCAAAAGTCACATTGGCAGAGTGATTTTTGTATAGGGTTTTTTGTAGCAATTTTTACATGATTTTTTTAATCTATTTTTTATAAGGTTTAAATATATGTTTTTTTGCAAACAAAACTCACATATAAAACTAGAAAAATTAAATGTGACTTTGCATGCGGCTGGCCATTTGTTTTTTTTTTTCATGGTTTTGTATACAACTTTTTAATTTAATATTTCGTGCAAATTTTTTTACATGATTTTTTGTATGTTTTGTTATAATGTATTTTATTTGGCTTTTTTATATGTGTACGTGCTAATTTTATTACTTAACTTTTTGATATGATTTATTATACGTTTTAATATGTAATTTTAAGATGTGGTTTTCAATGTGATTTTTCATTTGACTTTTTATATTGTTTTGAATCTGGTTTTTTTGGTAGTTTTTCATATGTTTATTAATATGATTTTAAAAAGTGATTGGTTTTTTTTCTTAGAATACAAAAACTTATTTCTTAAGCACAATTAATGAGTTTCAAACATTCTTTTTTCATATTTCAATTCAAATAAATCATATTTTTTTGATGAATTAAAAACATGTAGCAAAGCATGTTGTGTAAATTCAACAAGTTTAGAATTTTCCCAATAAGCATTGTTGCAACAAACTATTGGTGCTCATGAATGACATTTTTAAAATCAAAATTGATTTCATTTGTTTATGGAGATGCATTTGCCACACTTGGTTGTATGAAACAACTCTCACTACTTATATATATATATATATATAACGATTATGTGTAAAATATATTTATATATATTAGCATTCTTAAATGTGTATGTTTATGTCATTATGTCAGAGTTTTAATCCGGAGGGCTAACACGTGGCCACCAAGTGGCCTTCCGACATCAATTTCATGTGTGAGCAACGCTAAGTCTTCCAAGACAACTTCCAAGAGTTTAACATAGATGCCTAATTAAACAGAAGACTTAGAGTTCTACCCTAAGTCCCTAGAATGACCATCCCCCAACCTTAGAGGATATCTTGAGTAAACTTTAGAATCCTGTCCCAGTAGACTTAGACAAGCTCATGCCCTAACCCCACAAAGAAGATGTGTCTCACACATGCCCCCGTGACAGAGCTAAGGCATCGTCACTTACTCCTTAAGGAATCACCCTCATCCAGAGTACAACCCCTTTAGGGTGACAAGGGGGTACTCTGAACCATGACTAATTCTAGGGGTTTGAGTGCCAAGTTATACCCTAGACCTAGGGCTACTACTTAGTGAGGACACGAGTGTGCGCCATTGGCGAACACGAGTGTTTTACTAAGCAAACTCCCTAAGGCTAGGTTTGGATAACCCTAAGTTCATGACCGCTTTACGAAAGGGCTTCTACTAACAAGCTTAGGTTGTTCAACCCCTGAATTCTAAAGAAAGCACTCCCCTAGTCAAGTGTGCTTAAGCACACCTAGTTACAAGACCTAACCTCCCTTGAGCGATATTGTAAAGCCTCAAATAATGTGGGACCGGGTGCTTTACAATATTTGAGGGATGAGTTCAATGATCTTTCATGAATTTGTCAAGCATGTGAAAGCAAATATACATGGTGGAGTGAGCCTTGACAAAGCTACTTCTCATTTGCAATGGTCATGCAACACACCTTGATGATGAAGCTATGTAGTTTTGCTATGATAATGGCATGTTGTTTGTACTATTTCCCAGCCACACAAGCCATCAAATTCAACTTTGGATGTCTCAGTTTTTAATCCTTTCATGTTCCTGAATATTTGAGTCTTTAGGTTCAAGAGTTGCACCAAGTGCCACAAACGTGGCTCCTAAATGCCAACTCTAGAACCCCTCAAGAACTAGGTAACATGAACTTGTCAAATAAGATCCCATGCCCATAGTTGGACAAGGACACAAATGTGCCTTGCTTGGCCATGAGTGCTACACCTAGCTTGACATGGAGGAGGAGGCTGAAGACAAGCCTCTACCTCTGCCTCTTGGAACGTGCAATCCGATAAGACCTCCTAAACATGGATTCGCCAACATTAAGGGTAAGCTACCCCGAAGGTGGGACGTACCCCTATCATATGGAAGTTAGGGTGGCACAACATAGGGTTGTGCCTTGATGACACAAGCTAGAGCTTGCACCGGGAGAAGAGTAACGAGCTCAGTCATGAACCCAGGAACCCTCACTCCTACATAATACCTTATTTATGTAACAAAGCCCCTCCCCTGTTTTCCTGTTTACATAAGTGAGCTGGCACGAAATCTCATTCCCAGAGAAAATATACTTGGTGAGTAAATTAATGACTCATTAACCCCTAAACCTTAACCTGAGGGGTTTAGGGCGTGGGGTAGGGCAACCCTAGGGTTAGGTGAACCCTAAGGGTGTTTCTACCCATATCCAACATGCCGACCTCACCGAAACCACTCAAAAACCTAATTGGGACACAGAAAACTAAGGTAAGAGTTTTCTAGATGAAAGTGCTAGAGTTTCTTGCAAATACCTAATAACACCCGCTGACCATCACTAAATATCCAAGTGCATTAAGCGGGCCTGTTTCTTTTAACCTAGGGCTTATCAACATAATACAATAGGTAACAACAGTTAACGTCCAAAGTAAAAGGGGAGTCATAGTAGAAACTATGACACATTATATGAAAACATATATATTTACATGTATATATACTTTTGTCATGACTATGTTTAGTCCTCCTTTTTTGACTAGTTGCATATTCTTCAACTTGTTTATATTGTCATAGTTTTAACCTGAAAAGTCGACACATGATAACATATGATTGCCAAGTGGCCATTCAACATTAACATCATATGTGAGCAATGCTAAGTCTTATAAGATGACTTTAAGAGTCTGTCTCATATGCTTAAGTAGGCATGAAACTCCCACCACAAGTTCCCTTAAAGTATCTAACTTGAGCAGACTTTAGGATCTTGCCCTAGGAGACTTAAACTTGCTCATTCTTTAACCCTGTCAAGGAGTCATGCTCCACACATTACATGTGACAAAGCTAAGGCATCATGACTTATCCCTAAAGGTTTGAGTAGCCAAGCCATAACCTAGTCCTAGGGTTAGTACTTAATTAGGACACAAATATGTGTCAAAGGCAGACACCAATGCTCTACTAAGCAACTCCTAAGGCCAGATTTGAACAACCCTAAGCAAGAAACTACATGTTTAACGAGCTTAAGTTGTTCACATTTACACACTTCTAGGATGAATCCCTAGCCAAATGTGCTAAGTAACACACCTGATTATGAGACCTAACCTCCCTTGAGCGAAGCCCAAGGCTAACGCCTTAACACAAGCACAAACACACCTGCTTGTTAGGATAACCAACCCCTAAACATCAAACCCCCCAAAGGACATGTCTAAGGTGTTGTACCATGTGTTATATAACTTAGTGTCACATGTTTATGTGATAGTGTTTGCCAAGATGTGAATTATCTCGTCATAGCCCCTCAAACTCCAAATTTACACATGTGCCATGAGCGTGGCTTGTAGATGCTAACTCTAAAACCCCTTTGTTAACCTTCAGGAACATGGTAAAGAGAATTATCAACCAAGGTCCCACATTATTTGAGGCTTTACAATATCGCTTAAAAAAGTTCAAAATATATAAAATACTAAATACTGCAGTTAATTTTAGCATTACCAATCTCAGTATGTGATAAATATTTTTATATAAAGGGTAGAGGTCTATTTTCCAAGCGAATATAAATATTAAAATAACTTAATGGACTGTATACATTCAGAAATCCAATATAAATTTCAAAATTCAACTTATAATCTTTCTAATGAAAACAAACCTTCCCCATCTAGTATTATCTCAATATTTACAATCTTAAAACAGTTTAGAATCTACGCACACAGCATTATTTAATATTTACATAAAGGATTTCAAGGGACAATCTTCTCAGCCTTGAGCTTGGCAATCCAGTACCGCACAGACTTCTCACTGTTTCTGAACCCAAGAAACCCACACTCCTTGCTCCTGTTCATATCCATGACATACTCCACCGCACGATCTCTCCCAAAGCAAACATCAACGAACCAAAACTGTCCCACTTCCTGCAGCTTCGTAGGTAACAGGTTTTTCTCCTTGACTATCTCATCCCATACAGTTTCCTTCCCCTCCATCATCTCCCTAATAAATATATACATGTGCATGTGCATGTGTGCGCGTGTGTGTGTTGTACCTACATTGTATATGTATAATAAAATATAGGCATCATACCTCAGACTAAAGGATTTCCTTCATATGGTGCTGGCTCAACTCCCATCTCTGCAGCTATCACAGTCCAGATTCTGTACGTCCATGTTATAAGTTACATGTGCATACATACATACATACATGTATGTATATATGAGTGTTTTTTGTCATACATAAGGCATATTATGATATGAGTACAATACCATTTGATGGTACATATCAAACCTTACGTTAAACATATATATGTATAGTACAATGTCGTGTGTGCGTTATTATACATACATAAGGCAGGTAATGATATAACTATGATGTATATGACCATCTTCCTCTTATACATGGTACACATCATACTCATATCATTATCTGCCATACTAAATAATACAAATATTTAAGCTTTTGGCCATTTCACTATACCTCTTCCATTTAAATACGTCACCATTTGTGATATTAAAAGCCTTGTTTTTGGCTTGTTTCTCATTAGCGGCCCAGATCTCCTGCTCTGCAATAAGATCAGCATCTGACATGTCATTCAAAATATTCCAGGTTGCTGGACTCCCAGGAAACTCAAACGGAATGTTCTCGTGCTTGCAAACTACTGCATACACTGCAAGTGCTGCCAAACAGTTCATATAGTTCCTCGGAGCGAATCCAAAGACAAAGTTGGGACGGTGGATCGAATAGGTGATCAAAGGGTTGTTCTTCGCAGCCTCAAACAATATATCTTCCTGTAAATTGAAAACAAACATTGTTATTAGATGTGCCTTACGGCGTTAGATAGATACGCATGTATGTATAACACATAACTGCATAAGATATATACGTGTATGCCTCCAATCTATGTGCATATCACTCAGAATAACATACACACCTGGACGTAGTAAAAGTTGGGAACTGAGAGTCTGGGTGTATCCTCAACAAATGGGGCATCAGGCAACTGCAACTCCTTCCCAAATTGCTCAAACGGGCCAAGTAGTGCTTGGCCCCTGTAGTGAGACAAATGTGATGCAGAGAGCTCGAGTGATCATCTCCAATAAGCGCATCCAGAGTGTTGCGAATATGGAACCATTTGCATCGCAGTTCTCAGCTTCAGTTGGCATTGGAATCCTAACAGTATACACACGTCTTCAAGTATGCAGATTATGTATGCATACATGTATTCATATGCACATGTATCTTTTACATTTAAGAACATAATATCCACATACATCTCTCTGTTTTATATCTCTCTCACACACACCATGCTGCCCAAAAGAGATCAGTGATTGATTTGCAGAGGGGAGAGAGAAGTTGCTGCACTTGTTCACGGTTAAGGAGATCTACTTGTATGTAGTTCACCTGAAAGAAGAAAAAGAAAAATACATAATCATATATAAAATTATAAAACCAACCTCAGTAGGAAGCCATTTGGGACACTCACGCCGGCCTGTACCATAAACCTTCGAAAAACCGTGATTATCGAGTAGCTTGCGTGCGAGGCTGTTGCCAATTATTCCTGTGACGCCTATGACGATTGCGACGCGGTTATCTTTCCTCTCTTTGTCCGCCATAGCCACTTTCTTCTTCCTCTTTCTTAATGTATGTATTTTGACAATTAGCGGGCGAACCTGTAGTGCCAAGATATTTATATATGTTAAATATTAAAGTATTTAAGAGAAATGTAAATAAATAACTCATTTATGTATGGATAAATATGATTGTACTTATATATATATATATATATATATATTATATATATATATATATATATATATATATATATCTTCAAATTTAAATTCTTCTATAGATGCGTATGCATATATATATATATATATTTCTCACAAGTTTTTTTTATTTATAATTAACTTATAAATATAAAAGTTTAACGTATTAATAATTTGTATTAATTATTCTTGTGTACTTATAAACAATTATACAAGGTCAATTATAATTAGTAAATAAAGACTTTTAAGGCTAATGCATATTTTTTTGTATTTACCGATTTGATCAGTACAATTATATTATAGTTTTATATACATATTACATAAATATATGTTGGTTAATTATATTTAATTTATTAATATTATGGATTTATTAAATATTTCAATTTAAAACATACTTATAGGTGTTTCGTAAGTATACACCTGTACACATGCATGAGTGTAGGTGGGTGGTCATACATATTATGGTATATGTGCCACATGGCCAAGTAAACTTTTGTATATAATCCAGATATAGGGGGAGGGATCGACCACCGCCAGGAATCGTATTTAAAACCGTAAGTTGTACATAACAAGTAGTATGATCTAAATTTTATCAAAGGCCGATCGTGACAAATCCATTTAGGGTTCATTAAAAAATCACAAGATTTAATGATAGTTTGAGACAAATGTAAACTTCAATTCACTGTTTAATAAACATATTTTCATGTGGTGTTTTATTTAGTAAGTTATCTTCAACTCATGTATCTATTAAATATCGAATCAAAATTAGTATCTAGTTCAACATGGTAGAGTGGCAACAGCAACAATGTAGATGGCATGTGCCATGGCTCGAGCTCGAGCTTGAGTTCATGCAACTGAGTCATCCTTGGATTGTTTTAGTGAGCAGCTTTTGCCTTCTTTTATTCACATTTTTCTTGAACAACAAGTTTATTGGCTGCTTTTGCTGTTTGTGAAGCTCCAGTTCTAACCACCTTTATTTAACTTTAGCTGTGTGTTGTGCATGTTGGATAAATTTTTCCTTCCTTTATGTAGTTTTTTCCTCACATTTTTGTTTTGCTAGGGTCTCAACTTTGATGCAGCTTCTTTCTTGGCACAAAAAACTTCAATAAATTCCAAAATATTAACTTGGCACTCATATGCTGGCTCAGTTGCATAACTTTGGTAGCATCTCACACTTAAAGGAGTAGCAAACTCAGGCATAGGCAGATAATTGAGGATGTTGAACATCAAGGAGGTTTGGATTGATATTCTTGCCATCCTCCATTTGACTTGAAACTACAAAGGTCACATTTTCAAATTCTTATATAACAACAAGTGAGAATAACTTATTTATGTGCAAGGGTGCTTACCTCAGAGTATGGGGAGACTCTATCTCTTTTGGAATGGGATTGTGTTCAAACTAGGACACTCCATGAAATCTGCATGATGAAAACTAAGTTAGTCTAGTATTTCATTCAATTAATAACACTATTTTGTTTAACAATGAAGTTAGGTGAGAGTGGAGGTGGAACCTCAGCTTCCTCACCCAAGTGTCTTGTTTCACCTACTACTGATGTTGAAGCTTCTCCAACATCTGGCATGTCATGAAATTGTACCCCTTATTGTGGGAATGCATCATCCATTGCATGCAGGTCCAATGGTTAGACCCTAGTTGCCCAAAAACCAGAGATTATATTGCTGGGGGTAAGTGCATCTATAGTTGCCTTCCAAGCTGATCATGTAACACCATTACAGGTCATTAAAAGTAGTTGAACATTGTTGAGGATAATACTTACTAGCGATTCTTTGAAGGGATTAAAAACTGAGACATCCAAAGTTGAATTTGATGGCTTTTGTGGCTGGGAAATAGTACCAACAACATGCCATTATCATAGCAGAACTACATAGCTTCATCATCAAGGTGTGTTGCATGACCATTGCAAATGAGAAGTAGCGCTCACTCCACCATGTATTTTGCTTTCACATGCTCGACAAATTCATGAAAGATCACTGAACTCATCCCTCAAATATTGTAAAGCGCCCAACTTATTTGAGGTCCCAAAACTAACATATCACTTTATGCAGAGAGTATCATAGTTTTTATTATGACTTTTACTTTTATTATGGAGTTGACTGTTATTACCTAATAAACTATGTTGGCAAGCCTTAGATGTAATGAGAAACAGTTTGGCTAGCTGTCCCTAAATACCTTGAGTAACTCTAGGCGAAGGTAGCACTTACTTTCTAGAAAACTCATACCCTTGTTTTTTGGGTCTCAGTTGGATTATTGATTAGTTTCGATGAGTTCAACATGTTGGATAGGGGTAGAAACACCCTAGGGTTGATGGGTTGCCCTAATCCCATACCCTAAACCCTTTAGGTTAGGGTTTAGGCTGTTAAGTTAAAAACTCACCAAGTATATTTCTATTGAGAATGATATTTAGTGTTAATCTACTTTATAAAACATGAAAAAAGGGCTGGAGGGATTGAGCTCGTTGTTCTTTTACTTGTGCAAGCTTTAGCTAGTATCATTAAGGCACAACCCTCTGTTGACTTCTAGACAATAAGGGTACATCCCACATTTGGGGCAACCTACCCTTAACGGTGGTGAATTTGTGCCTTGGAGGTCTTGTCAAAGTGCACATTTTAAGGGTCAAAGGTTGAAGTTTGTCTCTAAACTCCTCTTCCACGTTAAGCCAAGAGTAGCCTAAGCAGGGCACATCCATGTCCTTGTCCAATTGTGGACATGAAATCTTGGCTAACAAGTTCTCTTTATCACGTTCTTGAGGGTTCATAAAAGGGTTCTAAAGATGACATTTGTGAGCCACACTTGTGTCACTAGATGTAACTTTTAAATCTGAGAGGCTATGGCGAGATAGCTCACATCTTGGGAAACAGTGTCACATAAAGATGTGACACTAGGCTTGATGGCACACGGTACAACGCTTGAGGCATGCCCTTTGGGGTTGTCTCATGGGCTTAACACCGAGGGTTAGATACTCTAGCAAGCAAGCATGCTTGCGCTTGCATTAGGGTGTTAAGCCTTGGGCATCGGCTTAAGGGAGGTTAGGTCTCGTAACTAGGTGTGTTATTGGCACACTTAGCTATGGGTGTTCTCATTGGGATCCAGGGGGCTGGACAACCTAAGCTCATTAGCATAAGCCTCTTTGTGAGGCACTTATGGAGTTGTGTACTTAGAGTTATCCAAACCTAACCTTAGCGAGTCTCGTGTCCTATGGCACACACTTATGTCCTCATTAAGTACTAACCCTAAGTCTAAGGTATGACTTGGTCACTCAAACCCTTAGGGGTTAGACGTGGTTCATGCACCCCTTGTCGCCCTAAAGGGGTTGTACTCCTTGATGAGGGTGATTTCTCAAGAGGTAAGTCATGATGCCTTGGTTTTATCACAAGGTATGTGCAAGGCATGTCTTCTTAGCAGATGAGCATGTCTAGGTCTTTTGGGGTAGGATTCTAAAGTTTATTCATATTATCCTCTAAGGTTTGGGGGATAATAATTCTAAGGGACTTAGAATATAACCCTAAGTTTTGTGCATCTGAGTTAGGTTCTTGGGATTATCTTAAAAGACTTAGCATTGTTTACACATAGTGTTAATGCTGAATGGCCACTTGGCAACCATGTGTTACTCTTCGAATTTAAACTTTAACAACTTTGACATCCTATCCCTAAACCCTAATCGAGGGGTTAGGGCAACCCTAGAGTTGGGTGTTCTAAACCCATACTGACATGCCAAATTTGCCAGATTTAATTAGAAAACTTATAGAAACTTCATCAAGACATTAAAACAAAGGGAAGAGCTTTTTAAAAGGTAAGTGCTATTTTTGCATAAAGTTTTTCGAGGTATCTAGTGACAGTTAACTAGACAACCCTAAACATTTAAATGCACTAATCGGGGTTGTTTTCATTAAATTTAGGGTTCGTCAAATAATTTAATAAGTAATAATATCAATTTTAAAGTAAAAGGGGGGTCATAATAAAAATTATGACAATTATTAAAAACTATTTATTCAAAAATGTAAAAGAGTATATTTTATCTTTGTCAAAAGCTTTTTGGTTCTTCTTTCTTTTTTAATTACCTTTACCACCTCTTTTTGGATGTTTGTTTATGTTCCTTGTCTATATATTAATGTTCCTCGTTCATTTATTGTCATTTTACTCTTCTTAAATGTGTTTTAAGAGAAGTTGGGAGGGCTTAAAGGTTCCACATAATTATTCTTTAGTTTATAATTACATATTAAATTAAAATTATAATAAAATCATAAAAACTCTTGCCTCAACATTTTCATTCACTCATTTAAATGTTATTATCATCATTATCAAACATGTTCTCCTTTGAGGTTAAAATCTGCGACACGCTTCATACACTGTCATTTGCATGAAGATAAGAGGAGAAAATTAATATAAACAAGAATGTATTAAGATCATGTTAACTATAAATAACAAGTATGTATTTGTGTTTGTACGTGTGATTACATAGAGAGAGGTTATGTGTCTACATGTGATTGTGTTTGTGTGTGGTGTGTGTGCATGTGAGAGAGAGAGATTGTGTGTGAGTATATGTTTTTGTGTATGTGTGTGTGATTATAGAAAGAGAAAAAGAGAAGATTGTGTGCCTTACATGCATTTGTGTTTGTGTGTGTGTGAGAGAAAGAGAGAGATTGTTGCATGTGCATAAAAGAGAGAGTTTGTATGTGAGCATGCATCTGTATATATGATTAAAGAGAGAAGATTATGTGTTTGCTAGTGTCGGATATAAAAAAAAAGGATTAAGTGCTTACATGCATTTATGTAAGTAAGAAAGAGAAAAATTGTGTGTTTGCTTGTGTGTGATTAGAGAGAGAAGATTGTGTGTTTATGTATGTGTTCACGAGAGAGAGACTTTGTATATGAGCATGCGTTTGTGTTTGCATTTGTGTGTGTGTTTATAAAGAGAAGATTGTATGTTTCATGTGTTTGTGTTTATGTGTGTGTGTGCATGAGAGAGAGAGAATTTGTATGTGAGCATGTGTTTGTGCTTGTGTTTGTGTGTGTGAGAGAAAGAAAAAGATAAGATTATGTTTACTTGTATGTGTAATTATAGAGAAAAAGAAGATTGTGTGTTTGCATACATTTTTTATATGTGTGTGTGAAATATGTGGATTTTACAACAAAGATTACTAACTTCTTTACTACATAAAAGAGCGACTTTGCCTCCAATGTTCTCTTTTACTAATTGTTTGAAGATTTTCTTTAAGCCCCTTCCAAAAGTACTTTAACAACATATCTCTTTGTTTTACATAAATACTAATGAGATAATAATAAAAAAGTTTAAGGACTTTTTAACTAATTGTCTTTTAGAGAAACGATTGCACATGGAGATGTTGCTAAAGGTAATGATTTCAATAAGAAGAGGAAGAGTTTGTACAACTTCATTCACGACCTTATTAAGGCTCTTCTATTGAAATCATTGCCCTCAGATAGAATGGAAACAAACCATGCATAAAACTATGCAAACCCGTTGAAATTGTTACCTTTAAACACTTGTAAATAAATCTATACAATCCTAGAGCTCAAACCCTTGTCTTAAATCATTAACAAAGTTATATTATATAAATTTGCATACATAAATCATGCAACACGATGAACATTGTAGCTTCAAAATTTCAAAATTAACAATGGTTGATGTTGATTTTATTTCATAAACACTTCTTGATAATTCTACATTATGTAATAATACTTTTATTGATTGAGTGTTTGGGTTTGGTATAAGCCCCTCAAGTGTTCAATGTTAACTTATAATCTTTAAAGGTATTATGAGCTACACAAAAGAGTAAGCCATGTATGGATGAGTTTATAAGTTTTATTTATAATTTATAATTTTGGTTCTAACAATATATATTAATGTCCAATTGTAACTCTAATATGGTAAATGTACGAGGATTAATTTTAAAAATATCATACTTAATTTCAATTTTAAAATGATTTGGTATTTTGTGAAGACAAATTTTAAAATTAATTATTACTTATTATATCTTTTATTTATGTTTCACACTTTCTTTCTTTAGGCATATTGTAAAAATATATTATTGGCTCTTGCCCTTTTGAGTTGGTTGTAATTGATATTATAAGACCTTTTTAATTTTTTTTTTAAAGAATTAGAATAACATGTTGGTGCACTTATATATACAATTGTTATATTAATAATATCATGTGAATTTACAACACTCTTGTTCAAAGTGGATACTTTCAAAATAATGGTCATAAATTAACTTTCCTTGTAAAGTATTAAGGGTGTTATGCACTCCATTATGTATTAAACATTCATTTACCTCTTCTTTATATCATTCATAACATAGATGATTGAATTATACACTCAAGGGATGATATTTAAATATATAAAATTCATACATAATTATGTGTTTAAGGTTATTTATATTTAAAATTTGATTAATATCTCTTCATTCAAGATATTATATGAGTATGATTTGAAATGACATAATGAGTTAGAGTTACTATCGAATTTACTACATACTACAGATGTCACGTTGTGAGCTCAACAATATAAATTACATTACCTCTCTTTGCATGTAAAGTCTATTAAACATCTTAATTAGGATTAAGTTTATTAACAATTTTTCTATAATGCATAACGTCAACTGTGTGATACTCAAATAGTGATTTTATTATGGTTTCAAAATTAATTGAACCTAGGTTAATAATTGGTCCTTACCATAAGTGTTTTAAAGAGTTAGTCCTTAAATATATTAAGTATAATTAGGTAGATTATTCATATGATTAAGCTGAAATAGTTCCTACTTAGAAATCTATTCAAAATGTTTGGGTGCACATTAAACTATTATCTCTCAATCCAAAACCATCTTATTAAAGAAAAATAGTGCATATATGTACATGTGTATGTATTACATGGAATATGTATTTTGATACAAGTGCAGAGACTAGCATCCATGTGTCAATGCCATGTGTAACACAAGGATATGTGGAGTCTTTTCATTATATATGATTTAAAAGGATATACTTTACTACTTTTAATGATTTATATCTTTTTTAGTAGTACTAGTACTATATAACCATATATGCTAAGTACTATATATAAGAACAAAAATATATTCCATATATTTTATGTATGAACTTTTTTTTAAAAGAAAAATTAAAACATCTTATTAATATCTATTTTAAATGAACATACATAATTATTACCTAAAGTATACTCTTGATAAACTATATTATATACATAATAGTGTGTCTAGTTACATGTGTGTATTGTAATAGTTATTTTATCCAAGTGTTGTCTTTTTATAATTATTGTTATTAATTATTTAGTGAATGTAATAGTTTAATAATAAGGACTTTTATTTTATTATTAATAATAATATTAGATAAAGTAATAATAATTTTTAATATTATTATTAAGACTAAGACAATAGAAAATTATTTTTAATATTTATGATCTTAATTCTTCAATGTTTTACGAGGGTAACTCTCATGTTGTACATGTGTGTAACATTTTTAAATAAAAATGGAAAGAAATTACAATTTAAGCTTATAAAAAAACACAACACTTACTTTGATATGAAAGTCCTGTTATGTTTTAAATCGTTTTAGAATATGCATTGCTGAAAAACTAAATTAAAAATTATATTCAATAACAAACCTACTTGACACCCATAAAATTAACCTTAACTTATTTGTTTTAACCCTAATTAATTAGTTTGACTTTAATTAAAGAGACATGTTTTTTCAGTATTTTTTATTTAAGTGTTAACAATTAAATGTCTCATTCAACGTGGGGGCTGATAATAAGGTATATTTACATATAAAGCCTTCTCAATTTTATTATAATATAATATAAAATTATTAATTTGTAAAATATATTACCAACATCCCAATTTATTTGCCTTAACCAATTATTTTAACCTTCAAATCTTCTTAATAATAAATATTAATTGTAAGAAAGTAATTAAAAATATATAATTTTATTAAAACACATTATTACATTTGTACATGTGAATTCTTTCTTTTCACGAGAATCAATTTAAGGGTTAAATTAAGAAATAACACATTTAAATAAGCAGAATAAATATTTTATTCTGAAATAACTTAGAGGACGTCTACACTATTCATCTCAAACTGCAATAACGAAAACTTTCTTTCACTCTTTATTTAAAATTGTATTTGTAAATAAAATATTCACTATTATATTTAAATATAGATTGAGCGGCTTCGTAGAAAACGTGTTATTTTTAATGTACTTCAGCCTAATCTTAATATGCAACATAGCATTAATGTCAACTCTTACATGGTATCTACGGGTATATAGTGTTGCGTTGGATGTTAAAATTAAGTATATATGACAAATAAAACCTTATCCATTTTAATAATTTTAATGCATTTCAGCTAATCTTAACATCCGACTTAGCATTAACGTCAACTCTTATCACGGCACTGTATATTATGTTAACTCAATATGCACATTAAAATATAAATGCTGAGTTAATATACACTGGCACGTTAGAGGTGACGTTAAAATATACATAAGATACATGATAATTTAATAATTTTAGTAACACAAATCAAAGTTTAATTACTGAGAATTCCCTTTACATTTCTCTTTATGTGTATACATATGTGCTTTTGAGAAAATATAACAACACAATATTAACATTTATTATTGCAAACCAAGCTTATTACATATATACATAGCTTGGTAGCACTGGATTTCCCAGCCTTAACAGCTAGGGCATGGGTTGATGCAAGTGCATCCCCATTGCAGCATATGCCAGTGTGACATTTAACGCAGCCGCCGGTGTTAGACCTGTGACAAGCCTGGCACCAATTTTTTGCATTTTGTTGCCTGACACGGTCCGCTCCAAGCAGGGCAACTAGCCTCAGAACCGTCAAGAAGAAGATCCTGTGACATGCCTGCAACCATACATAATTACTAAATTTCACTTGGATATTTAGCATTTTATATTGCACTTGTACATAATAAATGGATACCCATCAAGAAAAATGTCAAAAATACCATATGTTTTCTTTTTCATTTGTGTAACAAAGTTATGGATAATACAATAACACCACACACACACACACACACAGGTGAAACAGTTCTAGTACCTGCAACAAACATCATCGATAAGAACAGAAGAGGAAGAACTGCAGTGCGAGCCATGATAATAATACTGACTATATATGAGAAGCTACAGACACCTTTTAGTAAAGACAGTCCTTTCTTTTATACACACAGGGCAGTTTTGATAGTCAATCAGAATCGGCCACGTTTTTTCTTCTAATTTACAAGAGTATTCAAATATGCTCGAATCAATATATATATATATATATATTAGTAAATGTATGCGTAATTTCAATCAGAAGCGTGTGTCCATGGTATACCTTCCATATTCACAAAAGGTTGTATTTAAGTTGTATATACGTATTATGTGTGATTAAACTACTAAATTAATTAATTAAATATTAACAAGTTCTTGAGGATTTCACTAAATAAGATTTAAGACGATTGTTAATAATATGTTGACGGCACAATTTAAGATTTAAGATGATAAAATTTAAAATAACGGTTAATGGAGTGTTCACAGTAGACACATAAGTACACAGACACACACTTAAATAAATTTATTATAAAGAAAGATCGTTTGAAGTAAATTTTAACATATTCAATGTTATTATAATGAAAAGGCTTTGTACTCAGACCCAACACAAGAGACACGTCGAGGTAACAAACGAAACCATGTTAATTCTAGTGTACTTGAGCATAATCTTAATATGCAACGTAGAATTTAATGTCAAACTCTTACATATACGAGTTGACATATATGTTGCGTTGGATGTTACAATATAAGTTCAATTTTTAAAATACAATACAAAATTGTTAATTTGTAAAAATATATTACCAACATCTCAATTTATTTGCCTTAACCTTAATTATTTTAACTCTTAAGTCTTCTTAATTTTAATACAGTAATAAACATTAATTGTAAAAAGTAATTAAAAATATATAATTTTATTAAATATATTATTACATTTTTAACACTTTTAAATTTAATTTTTCTTACGTGAATTCTTTCTTTTCACAAAAAATCCATTTACGGGTTAAATTAAAAATTAACACATTTAAATAAGCAAAATAAATATTTTATTCTGAAATATTTAGAGGACGTCTACATTATGCATCTTAAACTACAATAACGAAAGACTTTCTTTCACTTAAGTAAAAATATTCACTATTGTATTTAAGTATAGATCGTTTGAAGTAGAGAGATAAAAAATGATATATATTAATTTGACATATTCAACTTTATGATAATAACGTGTTATTTTTAATGTACTTCAGCCTAGTCTATTTAACATTATTGTCAACTCTTTACATAATATCTACGGTATATAGTGTTGCGTTGGATGTTAAAATTAATTATATACCACAGTTGAGTTGACATTAATGTTGCATTGAATGTTATAATTAAATATCTATCATACTGAACAAACCATATTAATTTAAACAATTTTAATTCACTTCGACTAATCCTGACATCCCACTTAGTATTAATGTCAACTCTTACATGGTCTTTAAGTGGTACTGTATAATATATTAATTCAATACGTATTAGAATGTACATGCTGAGTTAATATGCAGTGGAGACGTTATGATAATTTAATGATGTTTAGTAACACAAATATATATAAGTGTAATTACAAAATTCCCTTTACATTTCTCTCTATTTGGATACATGTGGGCTTTGGGAAAATATAACAATAATTATTATTGCAAACTAAGCTTATTTATATAATTACATATCTTGATAGCACGGGCCTTAAAAACTAGGGCACGGGTTGATGCAAGTGTATCCCGCATTGCAGCATATGTGAGTGTGACATTTGACGCAGCCGCCGAAGGTAGCCTCGAGTGTGACAACCCTTGCACCAATTGTTGCATTTTGTTGCCTCACACGATCCGTTCCAAGCAGGGCTACTAGCCTCAGAACCGTCCAGAAGAAGATCATGTGACATGCCTGCAACCATACATAATCACTACATTTCGCTTGGATATTATGCATTTTTTTTGCTCTTGCACATATTAAATGGATACCCCATCAAGAAAAATTGTTGAAATACCGTGCAAATCATACCATATGTTTTCTTTTCCATTGTGTAACAAGTTATAGTAATCGTATGGATAATGTAATAACACACAGGTGAAACAGAAGAATGAATATTCTAGTACCTGCAACAAACATCATCGATAAGAACAGAAGAGAAAGAACTGTAGTGCGAGCCATGGTAACACTGACTATATATGAGAAGCTATAGACGAGAGATGCCATTACTAAAGACAGTACTTTCTTTTATACATATCCTGCGGCTTCTTGATAGTTTTGTATGTGCACCGAATAATATCTTTCACCGATTTATCATACATTGAGAGGGCAGTTTGATAGTCAATCGGCCACATCCTTTCTAATTACCAAAAATACGCAATATATATATTGCGTATTCAAGGTCTAAATTTTGACATTATAAGCGTGTATCCACGTGTGTGTGTGTGTGTATATATATATATATATATATATATATAAAAGGTTGTTGTCTACAAGTATTCAAAGCCTTTGTACGCGTGATGGGTGCATTTCACTCCGAGGTTTAAAACCCCGAGAGAGAGACTGCGACTAATGCGTGCTGGTCCTACGCACGCTGCGCGCCAGGATCACGCAACCATACAGAATCATTAAGGAATATTCCTGTAGAACCTTGGATTTTATATATTTTAGTAACACCAAGTTTTATGTTAATTCTAATATCCATTATTTACCGAAGAAAATTAAAAGATAATCAACATAATTAATCCAACAACCCTAGATCAAAGTGATTGTGGGCATGTGGATGAAAATGTTTGTATTAAGATTCATGGCCGATATGTGGATGAACACGTGGTTCATATGAATGTAAGGTGTGTAACTGTGGCTGGGATATGTTCTTTCAATTTAAAACTTGTTACTACTAAGAGATGGTGACAATGCATGTTCCACGTAAACTTTTGTCGTCGTAAAACAAATGGAATACTTGCTTTAGCGATGTCTTTGCCTTGTGACCAACAAACTTAGCTTTTAGTAAATTGTTAAATATAATGTTTTTGTTTGCTTTATATAATACTTTTTATTTGTTTCTAATTTGTCTACCTTCCTTATTGGGACGTCTTTGGAGATGGGTGTAATTAAAATGTTTAACTTGAGGGTGTTTTTGATGGGTGTTTGAGTAGAAAACCAATTAGAGACAATGATGCTCCCAATAAAAATTTAATCTCTTCTTGTTTCAAATTTGTCACTTCTATGACTAGTCAAAAGTCAAGTAAATCTTTAAAAATTTTATTCACATGTTTTTGAAATCAATAAGCATGGATGATATTACTTGAAAAAAAATTCCACATTTCCCAAACTCGTAGATATATATATCACAACATGGCATAATTGAGTAGCACAGAAACAAAGCGATACCATAACAAAATATTGCATGCTTTGACTTGTTCGCCCCAATCCAAAACATCATAGGAAAGTCCCTGGTGCTGAGGATTTTCTATATGTTGCTACTCAACAAATAGCAAAACAAACAAGCAATATGTATCAAGTAAATAAGCATTCAATTAGAATATGAATCCTTGGCACCAAGGACATGATTAAATCCACTTTTATATTTGATTTTTAAAATCAATCCTTAGTGTCAAAACATAAAAAGTGGATTTTGGTCCTTGTGAGATAAAACCTCGACACTGAGAAATTGCAATATTGAAATGGAAGATGTGAAATTAAAAATACTTGGATAAGTTTGAACAAGCTGGGTATTCTCATTTTACTTGTATTGAACAACACCTATAAACTCTAGAGCCGATACACCTTGCAAACATGTAGGACAAATTAGTGTTCCATATATAGAGTTGGAAGTTGTTCACAACAAAGATTAGGTGACATTGGTAGAGTGAAATGCCAAGGTATTAGTCTGACAAACTTAATTTGGTTTTGGTAAAGAAATGTTCACAAGAAAAATTTTTAAATAAATATCTTCTATCATGAAGACAAATACAATGTTAGACACAACATGTATAATAATAGACCATGCGAAAGCTTTGGGAGTAAGTACAACATGTTCTTCTACCTTTTCATCAATGCTTCCTTAACGATACCAGATACACTTGGAGAAATGGCATGCTTTTAAGTACCAATATGAATCATTAAATGAGACATTGTTATGTTTGTAAAGACAAATGGTATACTTTGTGACATTGTAGGTGCTCTTGCATTCAAATTGCGAACCACAGTATGAAGCTTCCCACTTTGGTCCTCAATTGTAGAGTATAACTTCAGAACTATTTGTTTGGTCATTGATTACGACTATTGAATGAACATGATGGTTCACGCATACAAGAGTCTCCACAACAACTAATTTGAACTGCACTACTAAAATCCTTTACTTTGAGTCATTGCTCCTCGTCCGAACATGACCATCATTTTCTGCCTCATGCCATTAGTGGTTTGTGATCCTGCACATGATAAAGGTGGAAAGTTCAAACACAATGTTACCATTGTAGGTGGAAGGGACTTCCTCGCATGAACATCTTTAACAAATGCTTAGTATCTACCTTGCTGTTTAATTCTTCTCTTAGTAAATGGTCACAATTATTGTATGGTCTCGTCATTCATGAGGAATATTACTTAAAAACATAGCATTTAACAAAAAGATGTGTCAATTTGATTGTGGAGTGCTCATCTTTAAATTTGGGTATTTGTGGGTTGTTTTGATTTACCCGATATGGTATCATGTCAATGACTTCATTCTATGCAACAAAGAATTTGTGCTTAAGTGACGGATCTAGAATAGATACTCAGACTCACGAGAAATCACCTTCATTCACATGTTGCATTACATGCAATGTGCAATGGCTAGGAATGTTGAAATATTGATTGCAAAACAAAGGTATGAAATTAAAAAGAGATTTGTCAATATAATCATATTGTTGGACAAAAATTCTTAATAAAATACTTATGTAAATTATAACAAATGAACATAATGAATAGTATGAAAAAATAGGACTATTACTAAAATAATAATTTACAATAAATTTACATGCCAAATAAAACATTATCATATCAATAATTCTTGATATGTACAGTGTCATAAAACAATTAGGTTTGTTACAAAATTTAATCGTTACAACCAATTAATATTGACAAAAATAGTTGTCCAATAAATATCATTATGTTTACTTTCAGAGCTGAATATATTTGTTAATTTCATAATTAGGGACATGACAGCTAGTGCTAACACAATCATGACATCACCAACCATATGTGTCAGCCATGCAAATAACATGTTTTGAAATAAAAACAATACTTCAGTTATGGTTTTCCAAATCTAGTAGCTAGGGTTTCATAGTTCTTCTCAGATTTCTTTGGCAAAATTGCTTCTACAATTCCTTCTTCATAGGTTTCACACTTCTTCTCTTATTGTTCCTACCCATATCTTCAACGAATTTTTTTTGTGGATTTCTCCTACCCATTTCTATCTTCATGTTTTCACACTTCTTCTTTTATTCCTTCTACCTATTTCGTCATGGAATTTTGTGATTTCTTTACTTCTTCAATCCCACAAGGACTAGCTGGAGGATCATCCTCTTTTTACATACACATACATGATTTCTAATCAGTTAAATCTCTATGTAAAATAGCTAGAAATTCAATAACTTTCTCCTACAGTTTGTATTGTCCTTATCTCATTTGTTTCTTTACAACACATAAGCACAAATATACAACTCCTTGTTCTTACATCAATACATAATTTACTTAAATCTGAAGTTAGAAACAACTCTGATGCATAGTAGTTGATTCTGTTTCTCTCTCTTGTCACATGCATCTCAAAACTATCATCAACACCAAGGTATGGTAAAAGCTATTCCTTGGTGCCAAGAATATTAGTAAATACCTCATTTTAATTCATAGCTATTACACACATATTTAAACAATCTTCGGCTCCGTGATTTCTATTAGTTATTAGTCCTCGAGGCCGAGGTTCTTATTGGGAAACCCTGGCATCAAGGTTGGTGAGAACCTCAGTACCAAGGTCGGGATTGGAAACCCTTAACACTGAGGTTGGGTTTGTGAAACCTTGGCATCGAGATTGGAATTGTGAAACCTATGCGCAGAGGTTTGCATTTGTTAGGGTGTTTTCATTAGTCCATTTTACGTTATTTATTTCGCCAATCCTCAATGCCAAGGTGTATTGCTTAAATATTTGATATTAAACATGTGTTTGTAGTATGTGTATGCATTAAAACCTCAGTGCCAAGGTTTTAATGCATATAGTCCTAAGTTGCCAATGAATGCAAACATTTTTGCTAATCATTTTTTTTAGGAGGAAATGGTGAAATGACATGTTCAACCTATAGCACAGCTCGTCTTACCAAATCCACCCGTTGCACATGATGATGAAGTTCTAGGAGGACATGAGCTAGCTCAACTATGTACAGATTTTTTAAGGACACCACTCATCAACTTGTTAGACGGTTTGGAGAGGAAGGGTGAAAAAAACTTACCATGGATTCCATTCATATTGTTGAAGTTGAATGAGCAAGTGCATGCATTAGCAAGAAATATGAACGATCTCATGAATTCATTTAGGCAAAATGGGTACATTAGCACGGCCCAAGCTTTTGTGGTGACCATTATAAAGAAATTGTCTTCAAAATAAAGGAAGGAGATAGAGAAGAACACAAGTATTAGGGAGACATATACAAGTACTTCTAGGAATAGTGTCAATAAGTATTAGACTTGGTTGTCTTTATGAAAAAAATGTTTAACATATGGGATGCTAATCACCACTTGTAGTGGTCATAAATCCTCAATAATGAAGAACCATACTACTCCAACAAAACATTCCATGTGTCTGTGAAATGCCACTTGCTAGAAATAACAGATGAACCTTAAACCCTATATATAATCCACTAATCTAGCCTTAAGGAAAACTAATGAGTAAGCAAGTAATGAAAACCCTTTATATTGATTATAGTTTGTGTTACAAGGTCTTAGCAAACATCACATTCAAACGGAGTTGCCACAAAGACTTTATACTTTGAGGTAGTGCAAAACATACAGAAATTTGAATACTACCTCAAGTTTATCTCCCTAGAAGAAAAAAAAATAATTGATGAAGAACATTAAAAATCATGAAAATTATCTAGAACGTTTTTAAAAGCAACTTATATGTTCATACTATTCGAGTAAGTTGAATTGTTGTTTTCACCTATTGAACTTTCAAAGCCTTGGCGCTAATGATTTCTTTAACTTAATATGTCTTGCATTGTTAATATTTTTTCAGTTTTAATATCAAAAGGATGAAAAGAATAGAATCGATTCACTAGTGTTGTGTTCCCTTTAGGGCGACAAGGGGGTACTCTGAACCATGACTAATCCTAGGGGTTTGAGTGGCTAAGTTATACCCTAGACCTAGGGCTAGTACTTAGTGAGGACACGAGTGTGCGCCATTGGCGAACACGAGTGTTCTGCTAAGCAAACTCCTTAAGGCTAAGTTTGGATAACCCTAAGTACATGACTTTGTGAATGCTTTATGAAAGGGCTCATGTTAACAAGCTTAGGTTGTTCAACCCCTGGATTTCAAGGAAAACACTCCCCTAGCCAAGTGTGCTTAAGCACACCTAGTTATAAGACCTAACCTCCCTTGAGCGATATTGTAAAGCCTCAAATAATGTGGGACCGGGTGCTTTACAATATTTGAGGGATGAGTTCAGTGATCTTTCATGAATTTGTCGAGCATGTGAAAGCAAATATACATGGTGGAGTGAGCCTTGACAAAGCTACTTTCATTTGCAATGGTCATGCAAACACCTTGATGATGAAACTATGTAGTTCTTGCTATGATAATGGCATGTTGTTAGGTACTATTTCCAGCCACACAAGCCATCAAATTCAACTTTGGATGTCTCAGTTTTAATCCTTTCATGTTCCTGAATATTTGAGTCTTTAGGTTCAAGAGTTGCACCAAGTGCCACAAACGTGGCTCCTAAATGCCAACTCTAGAACCCTCAAGAACTAGGTAACATGAACTTGTCAAATAAGATCCCACGCCCAATAGTTGGACAAGGACACAAATGTGCCTTGCTTGGCCATGAGTGCTACACCTAGCTTGACATGGAGGAGGAGGTGAAGACAAGCCTCTACCTCTGCCTCTTGGAACGTGCAATCCGATAAGACCTCCTAAACATGGATTTGCCAACGTTAAGGGTAAGCTACCCTGAAGGTGGGATGTACCCCTATCATATGGAAGTTAGGGTGGCACAACATAGGGTTATGCCTTGACGACACAAGCTAAGCTTGCACCGGAGAAGAGTAACGAGCTCAGTTATGAACCCAGGATCCTCACTCCTACATACTACCTTATTTATGTAACAAAGCCCCTCCCCTGTTTTCACATAAGTGAGCTGGCACGAAATCTCATTCCCAGAGAAAATATACTTGGTGAGTTAATTAATGACTCATTAACCCCTAAACCTTAACTTGAGGGGCATGGGGTAGGGCAACCCTAAGGGTGTTTCTACCCATATCGACATGCTGACCTCACCGAAACCACCCAAAAACTTAATTGGGACACGAAAAACAAGGTAAGAGTTTTCTAGATGAAAGTGCTAGCTTTAGAGTTTCTTGCAAATACCTAATAACCCACGCGGATCCATCACTAATATCCAAGTGCATTAAGTGGGCCTGTTTCTTTTACACCTAGGGCTTATCAAACATAGTACAGTAGGTAACAACATTAACGTCCAAAGTAAAAGGGGAGTCATAGTAGAAACTATGACACATTATATGAAAACATATATATTTACATGTATATATACTTTTGTCATACTATGTTTAGTCTCCTTTTTTGACTAGTTGCATGTTCTTCAACTTGTTTATATTGTCATAGTTTTAACCTGAAAAGTCGACACATGATAACATATGATTGCCAAGTGGCCATTCAACATTAAATCATATGTGAGCAATGTAAGTCCTATAAGATAAGATGACTTAAGAGTCTGTCTCATATGCTTAAGTAGGCATGAAACTCCCACCACAAGTTCCCTTAAAGTATCTAACTTAGCAGACTTTAGGATCTTGCCCTAGAAGACTTAAACTTGCTCATTCTTTAACCCTGTCAAGGAGTCATGCTCCACACATTACATGTGACAAAGCTAAGGCATCATGACTTATCCCTAATGGTTTGAGTAGCCAAGCCATAACCTAGTCCTAGGGTTAGTACTTAATTAGGACACAAATATGTGTCAAGGTGACACCAATGCTCTACTAAGCAACCCTAAAGCCAGATTTGAACAACCCTAAGCAAGAAACTACACGTTTAACGAGCTTAGTTGTTCACATTTACACACTTCTAGATGAATGTCCTAGCCAAATGTGCTAAGTAACACACCTGATTATGAGACCTAACCTCCCTTGAGCGAAGCCCAAGGCTAACGCCTTAACAAAAGCACAAACACACCTGCTTGTTAGGATAACCAACCCCTAAACATCAAACCCCAAAGACATGCTAAGGTGTTGTACCATTGTGATATAACCTAGTGTCACATGTTTATGTGATAGTGTTTGCCAAGATGTGAGTTATCTCGTCATAGCCCCTCAAATTCCAAATTTACACATGTGCCATGAGTATGGCTTGCAATGCTAACTCTAGAACCCCTTTGTTAACCTTCAAAAACATGGTAAAGAGAATTATCAACCAAGGTCTCACATTATTTGAGGCTTTACAATTCGCTTAAAAAAGTTCAAAATATATAAAATACTAAATACTGCAGTTAATTTTAGCATTACCAATCTCAGTATGTGATAAATATTTTTATAATAAAGGGTAGAGCAAAGCGAATATAAATATTAAAATAACTTAATGGACTGTATACATTCAGAAATCCAATATAAATTTCAAAATTCAACTTATAATCTTTCTAATGAAAACAAACCTTCCCCATCTAGTATTATCTCAATATTTACAATCTTAAAACAGTTTAGAATCTACGCACACAGCATTATTTAATATTTACATAAAGGATTTCAAGGGACAATCTTCTCAGCCTTGAGCTTGGCAATCCAGTACCGCACAGACTTCTCACTGTTCTGACCCACCACACTCCTTGCTCCTGTTCATATCCATGACACACTCCACCGCACGATCTCTCCCAAAGCAAACATCAACGAACCAAAACTGTCCCACTTCCTGCAGCTTCGTAGGTAACAGGTTTTTCTCCTTGACTATCTCATCCCATACAGTTTCCTTCCCTCCATCATCTCCCTAAATAAATATATACATGTGCATGTGCATGTGCGCGCGCGTGTGTGTTGTACCTACATTGTATATGTATAATAAAATATAGGCCAGACTAAAGGATTTCCCTTCATATGGTGCTGGCTCAACTCCCATCTCTGCAGCTATCACAGTCCAGATTCTGTACGTCCATGTTATAAGTTACATGTGCATTCATACATACATACATGTATGTATATATGACGTGTTTTATTGTCATACATAAGGCATATTATGATATGAGTACAATACCATTTGATGGTACATATCAAACCTTACGTTAAACATAATATATGTATAGTACAATGTCGTGTGTGAGTTATTATACATACATAAGGCAGGTAATGATATAACTATGATGCTATATGACCATCTTCCTCTTATACATGGTACACATCATACTCATATCATTATCTGCCATACTAAATAATATACAAATATTTAAGCTTTTGGCCATTTCACTATACCTCTTCCATTTAAAATACGTCACCATTTGTGATATTAAAAGCCTTGTTTTTGGCTTGTTTCTCATTAGCGGCCCAGATCTCCTGCTCTGCAATAAGATCACCAGGTTGCTGGACTCCCAGGAAACTCGAACGGAATGTTCTCGTGCTTGCAAACTACTGCATACACTGCAAGTGCTGCCAAACAGTTCATATAGTTCCTCGGAGCGAATCCAAAGACAAAGCTGGGACGGTGGATCGAATAGGTGATCAAAGGGTTGTTCTTCGCAGCCTCAAACAATATATCTTCCTGTAAATTGAAAACAAACATTGTTATTAGATGTGCCTTACGGCGTTATAGAATATAGATACGCATGTATGTATAACACATAACTGCACAAGATATATACGTGTATGCCTCCAATCTATGTGCATATCACTCAGAATAACATACACACACCTGGACGTAGTAAAAGTTGGGAACTGAGAGTCTGGGTGTATCCTCAACAAATGGGGATCAGGCAACTGCAACTCCTTCCCAAATTGCTCAAACGGGCCAAGGTAGTGCTTGGCCCCTGTAGTGAGACAAATGTGATGCAGAGAGCTCGAGTGATCATCTCCAATAAGCGCATCCAGAGTGTTGCGCAATATGGAACCATTTGCATCGCAGTTCTCAGCTTCAGTTGGCATTGGAATCCTAACAGTATACACACGTCTTCAAGTATGCACGTATGGAGATATGTATGCATACATGTATTCATATGCACATGTATCTTTTACATTTAAGAACATAATATCCACATACATCTCTCTGTTTATATCTCTCTCACACACACCATGCTGCCCAAAAAGATCAGTGATTGATTTGCAGAGGGGAGAGAGAAGTTGCTGCACTTGTTCACGGTTAAGGAGATCTACTTGTATGTAGTTCACCTGAAAGAAGAAAAGAAAAAATACATAATCATATATATAAATTATAAAACCAACCTCAGTAGGAAGCCATTTGGGACACTCACGCCGGCCTGTACCATAAACCTTCGAAAAACCGTGATTATCGAGTAGCTTGCGTGCGAGGCTGTTGCCAATTATTCCTGTGACGCCTATGACGATTGCGACGCGGTTATCTTTCCTCTCTTTGTCCGCCATAGCCACTTTCTTCTTCCTCTTTCTTAATGTATGTACGTTTATATTTGACAATTAGCGGCGAACCTGTAGTGCCAAGATATTTATATATGTTAAATATTAAAGTATTTAAGAGAAATGTAAATAAATAACTCATTTATGTATGGATAAATATGATTGTACTTTATATATATATATATATATATATATATATATAACTTCCAAATTTAAATTCTTCTATAGATGCGTATGCATATATATATATATATTTCTCACAAGTTTTTTTTATATTTATAATTAACTTATAAATATAAAAGTTTAACGTATTAATAATTTGTATTAATTATTCTTGTGTACTTATAAACAATTATACAAGGTCAATTATAATTAGTAAATAAAGACTTTTAAGGCTAATGCATATTTTTTTTGTATTTACCGATTTGATCAGTACAATTATATTATAGTTTTATATACATATTACATAAATATATATGTTGGTTAATTATATTTAATTTATTAATATTATGGATTTATTAAATATTTCAATTTAAAACATACTTATAGGTGTTTCGTAAGTATACACCTGTACACATGCATGAGTGTAGGTGGTGGTCATACATATTATGGTATATGTGCCACATGGCCAAGTAAACTTTTGTATATAATCCAGATATAGGGGGAGGGATCGACCACCGCCAGGAATCGTATTTAAAACCGTAAGTTGTACATAACAAGTAGTATGATCTAAATTTTATCAAAGGCCGATCGTGACAAATCCATTTAGGGTTCATTAAAAAATCACAAGATTTAATGATAGTTTGAGACAAATGTAAACTTCAATTCACTGTTTAATAAACATATTTCATGTGGTGTTTTATTTAGTAAGTTATCTTCAACTCATGTATCTATTAAATATCGAATCAAAATTAGTATCTAGTTCAACATGGTAGAGTGGCAACAGCAACAATGTAGATGGCATGTGCCATGGCTCGAGCTCGAGCTTGAGTTCATGCAACTGAGTCATCCTTGGATTGTTTTAGTGAGCAGCTTTTGCCTTCTTTTATTCACATTTTTCTTGAACAACAAGTTTATTGGCTGCTTTTGCTGTTTGTGAAGCTCCAGTTCTAACCACCTTTATTTAATCCTTTATGTAGTTTTTTTCCTCACATTTTTGTTTTTCTAGGGTCTCAACTTTGATGCGAGCTTCTTTCTTGGCACAAAAAACTTCAATAAATTCCAAAATATTAACTTGGCACTCATATGCTGGCTCAGTTGCATAACTTTGGTAGCATCTCACACTTAAAGGAGTAGCAAACTCAGGCATAGGCAGATAATTGAGGATGTTGAACATCAAGGAGGTTTGGATTGATATTCTTGCCATCCTCCATTTGACTTGAAACTACAAAGGTCACATTTTCAAATTCTTATATAACAACAAGTGAGAATAACTTATTTGTGTGCAAGGGTGCTTACCTTGTGAAATTGTGTTTATAGGAGTATGGGGAGACTCTATCTCTTTTGGAAAGTTGCATGGGATTGTGTTCAAACTAGGACACTCCATGAAATTTGCATGATGAAAACTAAGTTAATCTAATATTTATTCATATTAATAACACTACTTTACTTTATTTAACAATGAAGTTAGGTGAGAATGGAGGTGGAACCTCAACTTCCTTGTACTGCTGGGCACCCAAGTGTCTTGTTTCACCTACTACTGATGTTGAAGCTTCTCCAACATCTGGTATGTCATGAAATTGTACCCTTATTGGGAATGCATCATCCATTGCATGCAGGTCCAATGGTTAGACCCTAGTTGCCCAAAAACCAGAGATTATATTGTTGGGGGTAAGTGCATCTATAGTTTCCTTCCAAGCTGATCATGTAACAGCATTATAGATCGTTAAAAGTAGTTGAACATCGTTGAGGATAATACTTACTAGCAAGCGATTCTATGAAGGGATTAAAAACTAAAGACATCCAAAGTTGAATTCGATGACTTGTGTGGCTGGGAAATAGTACCAACAACATGCCATTATCATAGCAGAACTACATAACTTCATCATCAAGGTGTGTTGCATGACCATTGCAAATGAGAAGTAACTTTCAAGGCTCACTCCATCATGTATATTTGCTTTCACATGCTCGACAAATTCATGAAAGATCACTGAACTCATCCCTCAAATATTGTAAAGCGCCCGGCTTATTTGAGGTCCCAAAACTAGCATATCACTTTATGCAGAGAGTATCATAGTTTTTATTATGACTTTTACTTTTATTATGGAGTTGATTATTATCACCTAATAAACTATGTTGGCAAGCCTTAAATGTAGTGAGAAACAGTATGGCTAGTTGTCCCTAAATACCTTGAGCAACTCTAAGCAAAGGTAGCACCTACCTTTTAGAAAACTCATACCCTTGTTTTCTGGGTCTCAGTTGGATTATTGGTTAATTTTGATGAGTTCAACATGTTGGATAGGGGTAGAAACACTCCTAGGGTTGACAAGTTGCCCTAATCCCATACCCTAAACCCTTTAGGTTAAGGTTTAGGCTGTTAAGTTAAAAACTCACTAAGTATATTTCTATTGGGAATGATATTTAGTGTTAATCCACTTTATAAAACATGAAAAAAGGGCTGGAGGGATTGAGCTCGTTGTTCTTTTACTGGTGCAAGCTTTAGCTAGTATCATTACCTCTGTTGACTTCTAAACAATAAGCGTACATCCCACATTTGGGGCAACCTAACCTTAATGGTGGTGAATTTATGCTTTGGAGGTCTTGTCAAAGTGCACATTCTAAGGGTCAGAGGTTGAAGCTTGTCTCTAAACTCCTCTTCCACGTCAAGCCAAGAGTAGCCTAAGCAGGGCAGATCCGTGTCCTTGTCCAATTATGGACATGAAATCTTGGCTAACAAGTTTTCTTTATCACGTTCTTGAGGGTTCATAAAAGGGTTCTAAAGATGACATTTGTGAGCCAACTTGTGTCACTAGATGTAACTTTTAAATTTGAAAGGCTATGGCGAGATAGCCCACATCTTGGGAAACAGTGTTACATAAAGATGTGACATTAGGCTTGATGGCACACGGTACAACGCTTGAGGCATGCCCTTTGGGGTTGTCTCATGGGCTTAACACACGAGGTTAGATACTCTAGCTGTCACGACCCGATATAGAATACAAGATTCCAGATACAGGATATGGGTTGCAGGACTTTCCTACAGGATTCCGGATACAGGATATGGGTTGCAGGACTTTCCTATAGGATATTCCTACCCAGGATTCCGGACAGGATCGGTTGCAGGATATTCCTACAGGATATGCCACAGGATATGCCTAGAGGATAAGGGACATGTGGACTCATCTTAGCCTCTGCATGCATGCAAGTCACTTTTGCATGCATGCAACCACTTTTAGCACTCATGCCTAGATTAGCTCTTGGAGTTGTGAGCATAAAAGCTCCGACCTAATTGTTGTACAATCAGTTACTATCAACACCAGTCTTACTACGATCAATCTTCGTCTTGTCTTGTTCTGTCTTGTTTCCTGTCCTGCTCCTGTCTCGCTCTGTTTCCTGTCCTGCTCCTGGATCCTGTCCTGCTTCCTGTCTTGCTCCCGGATCCTATCCTGATCCTGTCTTGCTCCTAGATCCGTCCTGTTCCTTTCCTAGTTCCTGTCCTGCTCTCGGTCCTGTTCCTGAGTCAAGCCTTCCTGTCTTGGAATCCTGTTCTCTTCCTGGTTCCTGGATCGTGGCTTGACAGTTTGATAGTAACTGCTTCATAGTTCTCCGTTTTCCAGCTACCTTTTTCTTGATTCTTTTCCTTCATTTTCCTCCTTTTTTCTTTCCTAGATCATGGCTGATTTTGAGCGCTTTCAACGCGAGCACCAAATGTTACTTCATGAGCTGGCCACTTTGCGCCAAGTGGTCACCGACCTGCAAGGTTCCACCATGCGGCACATGCAGCTGCTGATGCATCCTCCAAGGCTGCTGCGCAGGCTCTTCCCAGGCATCGGTGGTTCCCTCTTCATCAAACTTTTCTTCGGAGCCGAAGGTTAGCATGCCAGAGAAGTTCAGTGGCAATCGTGCCGATTTCCAAGGTTTCCTGAATCAGATCCGGCTCTTGATCCGTATGCAACCACGGCGCTACTCGACTGATGCTCAAAAGGTGGGTCTTTTGGCATCCTTACTAAGTGGATCTCCACGGGCTTGGGTTGCCCCTTGCTGGAGCGTGACGACCATTGATGGAAGACTTTGAAGGTTTCGTGGCTGCCTTTGAAGCCTGTTTTGGAGATCCTGATAAGTACCGTTCTGCATGCACGAAGTTACGGAAGCTCACTCAAGGATCCCGACCAGCTTCCGTCTATGCATCCGAATTTCAGCAACTTTGCACGAACATTCCATGGGACGAGACTGCATTGATCGAACACTTCCGTTTTGGGTTGAGGGATGACGTGAAGGACCTTCTCCTTACGTTACCGGATGCCCAAACATTAGCGGAGATCATGCAACAAGCTGTTCGTTGCGACAACCGTTTGTTCGAGCGTCGTCAGGAAAGATCCCGTCAGTTCCTGCAAACCAATCCTGCAGCTGTGGTACATGTTCCTGCACCACCTTCTGGAGTAGTTCCTATGGAGGTTGAGAAATCCAAGCGTGGCTCTCTTTCCGCTGCTGAGAAGCAACGTCGTCGCAGTGAGAACCTGTGCTTGTATTGTGGTGGAGCAGGACACAAGGTGGCAGATTGTCCTATTAAAGCCAGGAACTTCAAGACGCGTGAAGTTGAAGCTGAAGTTCAGTCGGAAAACTCCAATGTCCACTTCGTCTAGGAGCCGCGAAGTTGGACGTAGGTGCAGGCTCCATTGGTGCTGCTCATACCATCCATCACTTAAGTTTCCTGTACACATTCATCTTAATAATCGAGAGCTCATGGAGTTTGCCTTGTTAGACACTGGTGCAAATGCATGCTTCATGGATGACACTTTTGCAACTCAACATGGCATTTCGGTGGTGAAGTTGAAGCGTGCAGTTCCTGTAGAGGTGGCCGATGGGCGTCTGATTGCTTCTGGCGCAGTTACCCATGCTACCGAACCTCTCTCCTGCAGTATGGCACATTCAACTGTTCAATTTCCTTCAACTTGATCAAGACTCGGTCGACTCCCATCATTTTGGGCATGCCATGGTTCGTTGTTGCAAATCCGCAGATCGACTGGAGGTCTAGGACGCTCACGTTTTCCTCTCCGACAGCTAGGATCAATCCTGTACCTTCCGTGTGCAGGATACATCCTTAGTATCTGAGGCAGTACAAGCTACAGGATTGACCGTGCCTGTTCCTGTACCAGTGTTGAAGACTCCTCCTCGACAGGATTCACCTCATGTCAGTTCCTCAGCACATCCGCAGGCTCTCTCCACTCCTGTAAGTTTGCGGTGTCCTGTACAGGGTTCTTCCAATCCTGTATCAGTGTCGAAGGTTCCTCCTCAACAGGATCCACCTCCTGTTGATTCGTCAGCACATTCGCAGGCTTCCCACTCTGCGCAACCACGGACTCCTGTACAGGATTCTTCCAATCCTGTACACTCATCAACACCACACAGGTTTTTTCCAATCCTGCCTCTTTCTGTTACCCTGCTTCTGTTCCACCCCCAAGATCCTTCCTCTTTTTCAGTCACAGCTCCCTCCTTCTCCTCTCCGAGTTCTTACCACTACCATGCATGAACTCGCCACTGATCCTGCTCCTTTCCACCTTTTTGCCTTTCAAGTAACTCCTACGTCCTCTTCTACCTTTCCTGTATCCGACTCTCCTTTTTTCAATCTCCTTCTCCTCTCCTTCTCCTTCTCCTCCTTCTTCCCTACCATCCAAGTACCACGACTTTAAGGACGTTTTTGACAAGCACAAGGCTGCAGTTCTTCCTGTTCACAGGTCCTACGACTGTCCTATTGATCTTGCGGAAGGAAAGACTCCACCATTCGGACCGATTTATGCATTGTCACCCACAGAGTTGGAGGTTCTTCGTCAGTACATCGAGGACAACTTGGCATCCGGCTTCATTCGTCACTCAAAGTCCCCTGCAGGAGCGCCTATCTTCTTTGTCAAGAAGAAGGATGGGAGTTTACGTTTGGTTGTGGACTACAGGGGTTTGAATCAAGTCACCATTCGGAATCGGTACCCGTTGCCATTGATCCCGGAACTTCTCGATCGGCTGCGAGGAGCAAAGGTGTTCACGAAGATCGACTTACGAGGGGCCTACAACCTTGTACGGATTCGTCCCGGCGATGAGTGGAAGACTGCCTTTCGTACAAGGTATGGACATTTTGAGTACACGGTAATGCCTTTCGGCCTTACCAATGCCCCAGCGTGTTCCAACACATGGTGAACGACATCTTTCGTGACTTCTTGGACCAGTTTGTGGTGATCTACCTCGACGACATCTTGATTTTCTCCAAGGACCAGGCGGCACATGACAAGCATGTACGACTAGTTCTAGAGCGGCTTCGCGAGCATGGCCTGTACGCGAAGTTGGAGAAGTGTTTTTTCGATAGGGATTCGGTGGAGTTCTTGGGCTACATCGTCTCTCCTGCTGGCGTTTCCATGGACATGCACAAGGTGAAGACCATCGTGGAGTGGGAGAGGCCCAAGTCGGTACGAGATGTACAATGTTTCCTTGGCTTTGCAAACTTCTACAGGCGGTTCATACAGGACTTCTCCAAGCGTGTACTTCCACTCACAGAACTCACCAAGCGCACAGGCTTTTCTCTTGGTCCGACAAGGCGGAACACGCGTTCACAACACTCAAGGACGTTTCACGACAGCTCCGATTTTAGCACATCCTGACCCTTCTCATCCTTTCTTCATTGAAGCAGATGCCTCGGATTTTGCAGTAGGATCCGTCCTATCGCAAGTTGGAGAGGACAAGTTGCTTCATCCTGTAGCTTTTCACTCTCGTAAGTTCCTGTCGGCGGAGATCAATTACGAGATTCATGACAAGGAACTCAAGGCCATTGTGGATTCGTTTGAGGAGTGGCGGCATTTCCTGGAAGGTGCTGCACATCCTGTACAAGTTCTTACGGATCACAAGAACCTGGAGTACTTTCAAACGGCTCGAGTTCTCAGTCGGCGACAGGCTAGGTGGGGAGTTCCTATCACGTTTTGACTTCGTCATCGTCTACAGGCCCGGTTTTCGGAATGGCAAGGCGGACGCATTGTCTAGGCGCTCTTACCTTGCACCAAGCCCGGGCGATCCTGCATTTGACTGTCAAAGGCAAGTGTTGTTGGGTCCTGATCGATTCCGGCTTGCGGCACTGCAGGTTCATCAGGCTCCAGCAAATTCAACACTCCTACAGGACGTCCGTTCGCAGTTGGCTACAGACGACTTGGCAAAGAATGTGTTCTCACACATTCATCCTGACGTTGCAAGTTCCTCTTCCTCCAGTTCCCGTCCAGACTACAACCTGTTCACCATACAGGATGGACTCCTGTACCGGGAAGGTCTCCTGTACGTTCCTGTTGGTATTTCCAGGACTCGTGTGGTACAGGATTGTCATGATACCCCGGCTACAGGACATTTTGGTGTGGCCAAGACAGTGGAGTTGGTGACTCGCAACTATTGGTGGCCTGGGTTGCGAGGTTTTGTGGAGAGGTTTGTACGGAGTTGTGACACTTGTAGCAGGTCGAAGATGCCTCATCATGCACCCTCTGGTCTTCTTCGTCCTCTTCCTGTTCCTTCTGCTCCTTGGAGATCCATTTCTATGGATTTCCTCACAGATCTTCCTCCTTCTCGTGGATTGATGCAGTTCTTGTGGTGGTTGACCGTTTCACCAAGCAGGCTCATTTCCTACCCTGCAACAAGACAGCTACAGGTCAGACAACTGCCGAGTTGGTGATCCGTGAGGTGTTCCGACATCATGGTCTTCCTGAGAGCATTGTTTCCGATCGAGGTCCACAATTCATGTCCAAGTTTTGGCGAGAGCTTCTTCGGAGTCTACAGGTTAAAGCGGATCTTTCTTCAGGATATCACCCACAAACCGATGGGCAGTCCGAACGCACAATTCAGACCTTAGAACAGTATCTTCGTTGCTTCATCAGTTACCAGCAGGACAACTGGTTGGACCTTCTTCCAATGGCGGAGTTTGCCTACAACAACTCCTTCACGCATCTACAGGACAGACACCTTTCTTTGCTCTTACAGGCCACCATCCACGTTTTGACTTTGCTCCTCCCGCTTCTCCTTCTTCCGCTCCTGCAGTACAGGATCGTCTTCAGCATCTTCGGCAGGTACAGGATGATCTCCAGGTTCATCTTCAGCAGGCACAGGAACGATACAAGCATCATGCTGATGCTCACCGTCAGCCGGCACCTGCATACAAGATTGGTGATCTCGTGTGGCTTCTTCGTCGACACATTCGCACCAACAGGCCTTCTTCTAAGTTGGATTTTCAACGATTGGGCCCTTACAGGATCGTGGCGGAGGTAAATCCTGTAGCTTTCCGACTCGAGTTACCATCCACGGTGAAACTTCATCCTGTGTTTCACACCTCCTTGTTGGAGCCGTATCATCCTTCTTCTCTTCCCGGTCGTGTTTCTTCTCCTCCCCCTCCTGTGGTCATTGACACTGAACCTGAGTACGAAGTTGCAGCCATCCTTGATTCTCGTCTTCATCGTCACCAACTCCAATACTTGGTGGATTGGAAAGGGTATTTGCCTACTGATCGCACTTGGGAACCTGCATCCAACTTACTCCATGCTTCTTCCAAGGTTGCTGCCTTCCATCGGCATTATCCTGCTAAACCAGGTCCCAAGACTCGTGGAACTCGTCTTTAGGGAGGAGGTGCTGTCACGACCCGATACAGAATACAGGATTCCGGATACAGGATGGGTTGCAGGACTTTCCTACAGGATTCCGGATACAGGATATGGGTTGCAACTTTCCTACAGGATTCCGGATACAGGATAGGTTGCAGGACTTTCCTACAGGATATTCCTACCAGGATTCCGGACACAGGATACATTGGATTCCTACAGGATATGCCTAGAGGATAAGGGACATGTGGACTCATCTTAGCCTCTGCATGCATGCAATCACTTTTGCATGCATGCAACCACTTTTAGCACTCATGCCTAGATTAGCTCTTGGAGTTGTGAGCATAAAAGCTCCGACCTAATTGTTGTACAATCAGTTACTATCAACACCAGTCTTACTACGATAATCTCGTCTTTTCTGTTCTCTTGTTTCCTGTCCTGCTCCTGTCTCGCTCTTGTTCCTGTCCTGCTCCTGGATCCTATCCTGCTCCTGTCTTGCTCCCGGATCCTATCCTGATCCTGTCTGCTCTTGGATCTATCCTGTTCCTAGTTCCGTCCTGCTCTTGTCCTGTTCCTGAGTTAAGCCTTCATATTCTTGGAATCCTGCTCTCTTCCTGGTTCCTGGATCGTGGCTTGACACTAGCAAGCAAGCATGCTTGCGCTTGCATTAGGGTGTTAAGCCTTGGGCATCGACTCAAGGGAGGTTAGGTCTCGTAACTAGGTGTGTTATTAGCACACTTAGCTATGGGTGTTCTCATTGGGATCCAAGTGGCTGGACAACCTAAGCTCATTAGCCTGAGCCCCTTTGTGAGGCACTTATGGAGTTGTCCACTTAGAGTTATCCAAACCTAACTTTAGCGAGTCTCATGTCCTATGGCACACACTCGTTCCTCATTAAGTACTAACCCTAAGTCTAAGGTATGACTTGGTCACTCAAACCCTTAGGGGTTAGACGTGGTTCAGGCACCCCTTATCGCCCTAAAGGGGTTGTACTCCTTGATGAGGGTGATTTCTCAAAAGGTAAGTCATGATGCCTTGGTTTTATCACGAGGTATGTGCAAGGCATGTCTTCTTAGTGAGCTTAGGGCATGAGCCTGTCTAAGTCTTTTGGGGTAGGATTTTAAAGTTTATTCATATTATCCTCTAAGGTTTGGATAATCATTCTAAGGACTTAGAGTAGAACCCTAAGTTTTATACATCTGAGTTAGGTTCTTGGGATTATCTTAAAAGACTTAGCATTGTTTATACAGAGTGTTAATGCTGGATGGCCACTTGACAGCCATGTGTTACTCTTCGAATTTAAACTTTAACAGCTTTGACATTCTATCCCTAAAGATTTAATTAGAAAACTTATAAAAACTTCATCAAGACATTAAAACAAAGGGAAGAGCCTTTTAAAAGGTAAGTGCTATCTTTATAAAGTTTTTTGAGGTATCTAGTGACAGTTAACTGGACAACCCTTAAACACTTAAATGCACTAATCGGGTTGTTCTCATTAAATTTAGGGTTCATAAATAATTTAGTAAGTAATAATAATCAATTTTAAGTAAAAGGGGGGTCATAATAAAAATTATGACATTTATTAAAAACTATTTATTCAAAAATGTAAAAGAGATATTTTATCTTGTCAAAAGCTTTTTTGGTTTTCTTTCTTTTTTAATTACCTTTACCACCTCTTTTTGGATGTTTGTTTATGTTCCTTGTCTATATATTAATGTTCCTCGTTTCATTCTCATTTTATCTTCTTAAATGTGTTTTAAGAAGTTGGGAGGGCTAAAGGTTCCACATAATCATTCTTTAGTTTTATAGTTACATATTAAATTAAAAATTATAATAAAATCATTTTAAAAACTCTTACTTCAACATTTTTATTCACTTATTTAAATGTTATTATCATCATTATTAAACATGTTCTTCTTTGAGGTTAAAATCGTGCGACACGCTTCACACATTGTCATTTGCATGAAGATAAGAGGAGGAAAATTAATATAAACAAGAATGTATTAAGATCATGTTAACTATAAATAACAAGTATGTATTTGTGTTTGTATGTGTGATTACATAGAGAGAGGATTATGTGTCTACATGTGATTGTGTTTGTGTGTGGTGTGTGTGCATGTGAGAGAGAGAGATTGTTGTGAGTATATGTTTTTGTTTGTATGTGTGTGTGATTATAGAAAGAGAAAAAGAGAAGATTGTGTGCCTACATGCATTTGTGTTTGTGTGTGTGTGAGAGAGAAAGAGAGAGATTGTTGCATGTGCATGAAAGAGAGAGTTTGTATGTGAGCATGCATATGTGTGTATGATTATAAAGAGAGAAGATTATGTGTTTGCTAGTGTGTGCGTACGATTAGAAAAAAAAAAGGATTAAGTGCTTACATGCATTTATGTAAGTAAGAAAGAGAAAAATTGTGTGTTTGCTTGTGTGTGATTAGAGAGAGAAGATTGTGTTTTATGTATTTGTGTTCACGAGAGAGAGACTTTGTATATGAGCATGCGTTTATTTTCCATTTGTGTGTGTGTTTATAGAGAGAAGATTGTATGTTTCATGTGTTTATGTTTATGTGTGTGTGTGCATGAGAGAGAGAATTTGTATGTGAGCATGTGTTTGTGCTTGTGTTTGTGTGTGTGAGAGAGAAAGAAAAAGATATATGTATTTACTTGTGTGTGTAATTATAGAGAAAAAGAAGATTGTGTGTTTGCATACATTTTTTTATGTGTGTGTGAAAGATGTGGATTTTACAACAAAGATATTACTCTATTACATAAAAGAGCGACTTTGCCTCTAATGTTCTCTTCTACTAGTTGTTTGAAGATTTTCTTTAACCCCTTCTTACTAATCGTTTTTCTAAAAGAAACTAATTAAAAAGTCCTTGAACTTCTTTATTATTATCTCACTAGTATTCATGTAAAATAAAGAGATATGTTGTTAAAGTACTTTTGGAGCTGCACATGGAGACGTTGCTAAGGGCAATGATTTCGGAAATAAGCCATGCATAAAGCTATGCAAACCCTAATTATGGAGTTGAAATTGTTACTTTTAAACACTTGCAAATAAATCTATATAAACCCTAGAGCTCAAACCCTTGCCTTAAACCATCAACAAAATTATATTATATAAATTTGCATACATAAATCATGCAACACGATGAACATTGTAGCTTTAAAATTTCAAAATTAACAATGGTTGATGTTAATTTTATTTCATAAAACACCTCTTGATAATTATATTATGTAATAATAGTTTTATGGAGTGTTTTGGTTTGGTATAAGCCCCTCAAGTGTTCAATGTTAACTTATAATCTTTAGAGGTATTACGAGCTACACAAAAGAGTAAGCCATGTATGAATGAGTTTATAAATTTTTCTTATAGTTTATAATTTTGGTTCTAACAATATATATTAATGTTCAATTGTAACTCCAATATGATAAAATGTATGAGGATTAATTCTAAAAATATCATATTTAATTTCGATTTTAAAATATTTGGTGTATTTTGTGAAGACAAATTTTAAAGATTAATTATTACTTATTATATCTTTTATTTATGTTTCACACTTTCTTTAGGCATATTATAAAAATATATTAGTTCTTGCCTTTTTGAGTTGGTTGTAATTGATATGATAAGACCTTTTTATTTTTTTTTTTAAAGAATTAAAATAACATGTTGGTTCACTTATAGATGCAATTGTTATATTAATAATATCATGTGATTTTACAACACTCTTATTCAAAGTGGATACTTTCAAAATAATGGTCATTAACTAACTTTCCTTGCAATGTTATGCACTCCATTATGTGTTAAACATTCATTTACCTCTTCTTTATATCATTCATAACATGGACGATTAAATTATACACTCAATGGGATGATATTTAAATATATAAAATTCATGCATAAGGTTATTTATATTTAAAACTTAATTAATATCTCTTCATTCAAGGTATTATATGAGTATGATTTGAAATGACATAGTAAGTTAGAGTTACTATCGAATTTATTACATACTAAAGATGTCACGTTGTGAGTTCAACAATATAAATTACATTACCTTTTTTGCATGTAAAGTCTATTATGCATGTTGTAACTAAAATGGGCATGGCTAATCCCATTTCCTAATAATTAGCAATTTTAGCTATTTAATTAGCATTTTCTAATATTAAAGAATATTCTTTAGAATATATGTTTGAAAACAAAATATTCTTTAGAATATTCTATTTTGTATTCTACCCTTTAATAAATTATAGCATTCATTGAACAAAAATTAATAACATTATAAAAGTAGAAGGTATTAAATTATATAATATATTGCCTAATATAACAATTCAGGAAGAGCATAAGAGGTACATTATATAAATATTGATGTTGTTATTAAAATATTAATATTTAAATATAACATTATTAATTAAAAATTTGTAGTAGTAATAAATATATATAAAATCCTATAATAATATAGTCAATCTTCCATATCATTTTTTAAATTTATATAGTTAAGTAAACAATTTGGTACTATTATTAAAGAGTTTATAATAATTATGAATATTAAATATATGATATTTTATAATTTTGTAATTGCTTTAAGCTTTAGAAAACATACATTCCCTTGCAATTTTGTTAATCGTGACTTTATCAACGCTTCTTGACATCCACCCATATCGAATGGATTTAACATTTATAAAACATGCTGGGTCTTTTTGATTGGGAGACCATGTTTTCTCTAGGCATCCATTATATCTTTCGCTCTCCTTCTCGTGTCGCCTTTTTTGTGGTTTGAACCATGCAACCTTAACAATACTATTTTTTGTGATTACTTCAGGTGTGTCGATAATTTGACCCATCCAAATAGGCTGATTATATGACGCATCTGGAGTAATGAGAACCATCATTAGTTTTTGAAGATCCTTGCAGCAATCAAAGTATGCTTTAGGTTTTTGGTTCCTTTGTCCAACAAAGTGTGGGGTTTGCACTTCCACATCACTACTGGCTTCTATGTCGTCTATGCTCAGTGATGTCATTTCAATCTCCTCTCGCCACCTTGTTTTAGGCCAGAAAGGGTGTTGCAATTCTGTACTTGTGACAGTAGGCCCTTCCAACTCTCGAACAACAGTCTCCCAATAGTTGACCACATGCTTATATAGTTCTGAGTAACCAGTTGCCTTATCAGAATTCTTTGGCATCGATTTTTGAACCCATGCCACATATTTTTGATGCCATCAATAATAACCTCTTGTTCCTTGAGCTGGGCACTCAATGGAATAGGGTCTGGTTGTCCTTCTGGGAGAAGTGGCTTTCCATTCTCTCCACTTTTGAAGAGCATTAACCCCTCTTTCGGTAACCACTCATGCTCTGATGGCCGTAACTTGTACTGCATAATAGGTATACCATCTCGTATGGAGAAAAAGAATTGTAGCGACACAAGGTGACCAACTAAAGAATCACTCCCCTCTTTTATATACTCCTTGAGAAATTTTTTGAAGTCTGGCACCTCAGTCACAAGCAAAGCACAACTTTTTTTGGAGATGCAATTTTCAAAAAGATTCATCATATGCGGTAAGGTAAGTGCACTTGTCCTTTTTGTAGAGTTGGAGACCTTGCTGAAGAATGCATCAATATCTTCATGAGTGTGACCAACCATAAGAAAACTGAGCGTGATTGTTTCAAACACACCTTTGGCAACAAGCATTGACAAGTATGCTAGCACATATCTAGAAAATAAAAGTAAGTATGAGTTTGAGAAACCCTTAAGTAAAATGATTTACCTATTTTTGTTCTCGCCTACACAATTATCCATCTGTAAAAGCAAATGACGAGGAAGCTTATTTGATGTTGAGGACACATGTACATTATTTGACTAAATCCCTCCACTGAACCTGAACTCTCAACAGGGCCATCTGTTTTTTGTGCAGGTTGCTGACAATGCCTCTCATATTCCCAAGTAGCCTCAAGTGCATACGTGTTCATGAGAGCATTATGTAAAGGTTGAAGGTGTTGTTTCTTCACTTTGAGATCACCGATAGGACTTGTCTGTGAGTGGGCTTCAAGGTTTCTGAAACACATGGCCAACGACCCAATAGTGAAATTGGAGTGCTAGACCAATGTGGAAGTGAAAAGTGTCCATATGATTCACAACCGTGTCCATGTGTTAGCACACCTGTCAATGAAATCAGAAGTTTCATGACATTTCCAAGGCACTTTGGTGTTGCAACGAGCTTTGGAATGCTGGTCTTTGAATGATCCATCTTGTCATGGATCAAGCACAGGTACTCTGATGGGTGTGACACAAAAGCATGCGGTGTGCATAGTACTGAGACCGGCAAGTTTGTTGCGCAATCATGTGGGCCTCCATCTTCTTTTGAATGGCAGTGATTCCACCAAGGTTTTTGCACAAGCCTCTGTAGCCTTCAATGATGTACAAGTGTCACACTTGGAAAAGCTAGAGTGTTTTGCAATCTCCACATCCTTAAAATGAGTATTCCATATGTTGTTGAAGGTACCAATGCAGATTGCTTGCAGCCCCATCAAGCTGAGGCACTTGTTCACATGTTCACACAGCTTCAATTGAGTGTAGATCGAAGGCAAAACCTTGAGATTTTCCCTGACCCCTGCATTTGTGGTTCGGCATTTGTGAGGCATCTTGTCTGCATTTGCTTCCACAAAAGCCTTGAGTATCTCTATGGCTGCCATAATGTGAGAGCGGGTTTTGACCAAGCCAGTTCCCATGTACTAAGGTTCGCGCTCCATCTAACCACTCATCCCTCCGACGGTAGAACGTGGTTTTGATCCCATATATACTGTACCAAGCTTTGAAGCAGATGGCCACCTTATTAAATACCATGGATGTACTCTGATAACCTGTGTCCGAAGCCATTCCATCAATACACCCAGTTAGTGCAGCATATACAAACTCATGCCTTTGCTTTTGGGTGAGTGTACGAAAGACATGTCTACATTGGGTAATTTCATTCCGGTCTGCCATCTGACAACACTTCTTCTTGCAGCAGTCAATCGTGAAAATGTAACACTTTTGGAAGATGTAGGATCCATCTTCACCCTTTTGCTGAAACATGTAGGGGAAGATCTGCAACCCATGAATCGCCTTTTTCTTATAATAGGACCAATGCAAGGAACCTCTTCAAATATGAGTTGTTCTTTCGGGTTGTTATTACTGAAATCCAACCCAGAATATGTTGAACCATCTTGCCGTCTTAATTCAGATGTTCGCCACCTCACGAGGGATCCAGGATGCAAAGTGCCATTAGGTGAAACCTCTGTCACAACTACACCCACGAAGTCGGACCCTAGTTTCTCTTCTGACACTACTTCCATTGGATTTATAGCTGTGATGATGCCTCTCCCAACCTCAATCTCATGAAAAAGAGAATCACCTCATCCATCACAGTAGGCAAGCCATCATTGGAAAACTCGTGCTACTGTTTGTTTGTGACTCTGTATTCTGTGTCAGCCTTGACTTTATCCAAATTCCACAATACAGGAGAACCCTCCTCAAATTCCATTCCAGGAACCTCAACATGCTTGAAAATGATGTTCACCCATACGTACACACAAGATCCTTGGGCAATATTGTGACATGATGCATTATCATCTCGAACTTCCACAGTTCCAGTGCCAACTATCTCGTGTTCCGAAGAAGACATACTTTATCTCCAGTATTATACATATTGTCCTGCACATAAATAATTGTGTTATTTATGATTATCTTATGCAATATTTCTAAGAAATCATAACTGCGGTTGCTTAATAATATGCATGTGCAATAATACATAATTATATATAAAAATATATCTCATGCTTTATTAATATAACTGATGGGCGGGATTAATCCCGCCGTCGACTCTACCCATCGGAGAGAGTCGGCGGGATTAATCCCGCCGTTAATCTACCCCGTCGAACAGAGGCGGCAATACTTCCTCGTCGGAGAGAAGCGGCAGGATTAATCCCGCCGTGGGCTCCCTCCGACAAGGAAGTAGCGGCGGGATTAATCCCGCGTGGGCTCCCTCCGACGAGGAAGTACTGGCGGGATTAATCCCGCTGCCAGATCTTCCTTGTCTGTGAGAGTCGGCGGGATAATCTCGCCGTAAATTCCTCCGACGAGGAAAAGGGGGCAACACTGACGACGGAGAATAGGCGGCGGGATTAATCCCGCCACAACTCTGACGACGGGGAATAAGCGGCGGGATTAATCCCGCCCACAACTCTCCGAAACTATAATTTCAAAGAGATTCGGGATGAATTCTGCCCACAAATATCTAAAAAGGGAAGTAGTGACGAGATTAATCCCGCCACCCTTTTCTGTCTCCTAAAATGGTTGGCGAGATTAATCCGCCGACAACTTCTTTCTAATAAATTCAAATAAATCATTATCAGTTGAGAGAGTTATCAGCGGGATTAATCTCGCCGCTCTTTTTAAGAAGCGGAGAAGTATTGCCCGAACTAATTCTGCCATAGCTATGAAAGAGATGGTGGCGGGATTAATCCCGCCACCTCTTCAAAAAGGCAAAAAAAAATGGCCGGATTAATCCCGCCGCCCGGCTAACCGAGAATATTAAGTTAAAGGGTATATTTAAACATGATAAATCCCTAACAGAATATATTGTATCCTAATGCATTCCTAAATCCCTAAATTCTAAAATTTAAGAGAGAATGTAAGAGAATGAATCTTTATAATATATCTAATTTATTTATAATACTTACTTGTAAACAGCACTGAAGGCGCCGTGCTTTCTTATAAACAATAGCGCACCCAATTTAATGTCGCTCCTGAGCTGATCATTAAGAAGAAAAAAGAAAATGTGAAGAGTGAAAATGAGAAACCTTGCCGGAGAAAGAACCAGATCTGAATTTAAGTGGGATATTAAATGTATTTTCAAATTTACATGTCAGACTGATAATACTTATGTTAGAAATTCGAAATTTTTGAAATAATAGAAAAGAAAATTTAGATGAGTTGAAACAAATAACCGATAGTCTGACATATATACTCTCCATTCTAATGAGTGTTTTAAAATTGCATTTAATGTCATTCAAGTGCTTCAAGCTGTTTAATATTACGAAATTTTTATAATTATTCTACATTCTTAATATTCAAGTATATATTATTAAGTTTTTATATATATATATATATATATATATACACTAATACAATAAATAAATTGATATATTATTATGTATCACTTAAAATATATTCATAGTCTATTTATTATTATTATTTTTAATTACTCGAGTAATTAATTTACATTTCCTACTATTAATGGGATATATTCTTTGTTATTTTCTTAATATTCAAAAGAATATTCCAATATTAAACATGATTATCATAATTAAATTAGTCTTATTCTTAATTATCTCATTAATTATTCTACATTTGTATATATTAATGGGATTTTCTCAATTAATTTGTTATTATTTCAAGAATATTCTAGTGTTAAACCTTATTATCAATATTAAATTAATATATATTATTAAAACTATATATGGTTATATATTAGATAAAATTATATATTATTATGTATAATTTAAAATATGTTCATAGTGTGTATATTAATATTATTTTCTTAATTATTTGATGTTTGTTTTGCACATATTATATAAAACATAATCATAAATTTATATATACATGTGCACACGCATTAGAAGCACTTACAGAGACACATATGCACACACATGCACATTGCCCTAAACCAAACTTGAGAAATTATATGTTGCTTCTTTATTGAAAAAACTCATGTTCAACGCATGTATGATCTATATGTACTCAATGTGTGTGTATGTAACACATTGAATTTACACATGTATATATATGTATGTCTGTGTGTATACACATGTGTATGTATAATGTGTACTATATTATATGCAATGTGTACGATTTTCATTTGTTAACACTCTATCTCTTCTCTCATACATACACAGTGTCACCGTGCATAATCCTTCTCTCATACATACACACCATGCATGATCATGACCATAATATGTAGCCTGTCTCTTCTCTCATACATACACACCATGCATGATCCATAATATGTACTGATGTTACATATTATGTAATATGTATAATGTATATATGTGTATAACACTCACTCCTCTCATACATAAACACCATGCATGATCCATCCTAACCCTAAACCCTAAACCCTAAACCCTATGTAACACATTGAATTTACACATGTAATATGTATGTATGTCTGTGTGTATACACATGTGTATGTATATGTGTGTACTAATATATCCAATGTGTATGAATTTAATTTGTTAACACTCTCACTCTTCTCTCATACATACACACCATGCATGATCCATAATATGTACTGATGTTACAATATTATGTAATATGTATAATGTATATCTGTGTATAACACTCACTCCTCTTATACATAAACACCATGCATGATCCATCCTAACCCTAAACCCTAAACCCTAAACCCTATGCATGATCCATAATATGTACTGTCTCTCTTCTTCATATACTATGTATGTATATCTGTGTATAACACATTGAATTTACACATGTAATATGTATGTATGTTTGTGTGTATACACATGTGTATGTATATGTGTGTACTAATATATCCAATGTGTATGAATTTAATTTGTTAACACTCTCACTCTTCTCTCATACATACACACCATGCATGATCCATGTAAATATGTATTGTCTCTCTTTTCTCAAACATACACACCATGCATGATCCATAATATGTATTGTCACTCTTCTCTCATACATACACACTATACATGATCCTGTACTCTGTCTCTCTAATATTAATATGTATTAATATGTATGTATGTCTATGTGTATAATACTATGTGTGTATATATGTATCGCTGCACGTGAAACTTTAACAGTCTCATGGACACACACGTGTTAAACCCGTGCATGATATTTATTCTTGGGTGTATGTGATACACCCACGCACACGCACACGCTGATAATATAATGAAAGAATATTCGTTTAGGCGAATCTAAAGTTTATTCTTTTTAGGGTTTAAGTATATTCTTAGAAGGAATATTCGATTAGGGTTAATATATATTCTATTTCTTTTAGGGTTTAAGTATATTCTTAAAAGGAATATTCGATTAGGTTAATATATATTTTATTTCTTTTAGGGTTTAAGTATATTCCTAGGGTTGTAAGGCGGCGGCGAAATCTCCTTCTCTCTCTCACACAGGTGAGATCTCTCTCTCTCTCTCACACGCACACTCCTCTGCGTTTATTTATTTATTTTTATTCACATATATATTTATATGTGTGTGTATCTTAATAATATAATTTAGATCTCTATCTCTCGCACACACACGCACACTCGTATACATATACACACAGATATATATATATATATATATATATATCTCCTTCTCTCTCTCTCTTCTCTATAGATCTCTATCTCTCGCACACACGCACACTCGACACACACACACACACACAACATATTATTATATATCTCCTTCTCTCTCTCTCCTCTATAGATCTCTATCTCTCGCACACACGCGCACACTCGTATACATATACACACACAGATATATATATATATATAATATATATATATACACACACACACACACATATATATATATATATATATTCTATTTATTTATCTATATATATGTGTGTGTGTGTGTATCTTTATAATTTTATTGATTTGTTAATTGTATCTCTTGCACACACACACACTCCTGTATATATATGTGTGTGTGGTGTGTTTGTTTATCTATATGATTTTATTTGTTTCACACACGCATACACACGATATACATACACACACACACACCACACACACACACACACACACACACACACACACATTATATATATATATATATACTTATGTATACATACATATATTATGTGTACCAGTATCTGTATAATTTTATTTATTTATCTATCTCTCGAACACACACGCGTATATACATATACATATACATATATATGTGTTGTGTGTGTAGCGGCGGGATTAATCCGCCGCTATATGGTGAGACGTGTGTAGTGGCGGGATTATCCGTCGTTATATAATTAGCCACTCGGCGGCGGGATTAATCTCGCCGCCATTTCAGGCCCGAGTGAAGGGCCTGGGCGGCAGGATTAATCCCTCCGCCTATGCATGCCCTGTGCGGAATCAGGCGGATTATCCCGCCGCCATTGGCCTGCTTGAAGGGCCTAGGTGGCGGGATTAATCCCGCGATTCTGCACAGGCATTGGCATCCGGCGGGATTAATCCCGCCGACTAAGGCCCGAGTGAAGGGCCTGGGCGGCGGATTAATCCCGCCGCATACGCATGCCCTGCGCGGAATCGGGCGGGATTTATCCCGCCGCCATTGGCCTGCCTGAAGGGCCTAGGCGGCGGGATTAATCCCGCCGGATTCTGCACAGGGCATTGGCGTCCGGCGGGATTAATCCCGCCGCTAAGGCCCGAATGAAGGGCTTGGGCAGCAGGATTAATCCCGCCGCGTACACATGCCCTGTGCGGAATCGGGCGGGATTTATCCCGCGCCATTGGCCTGCCTGAAGGGCCTAGGCGGCGGGATTAATCCCGCCGGATTTCGCAGAGGCATTGCGTCCGGCGGATTAATCCCGCCGCCCGTCCTTCACTGGGCCTAGGCGGCGGGATTAATCCCGCCCGATTCTGCGTAGGGCATGGCGTCCGCGGATTAATCCCGCCGCCTAGGCCCGAGTGAAGGGCGGGCGGCGGGATTATCCGCTACCCTGCGCGAATCGGGCGGGATTAATCCCGCCGCTAGGCCAGTGAAGGGCCGGGCGGCGGGATTAATCCGCTACCCTGCGCGAATCGGGCGGATTAATCCCGCCGCCAAAGGCCTGCCTAAGGGCCTAGGCGGCGGGATTAATCCCGCCCGATTTGAGCAGGGAATTGGCGTCCGGCGGGATTAATCCCGCCGCATAGGGACCGAGTGAAGGCCCTGGGCGGCGGGATTAATCCCGCCGAGCCTTCAATGCCTGTTGGAGGAATGAATCCCGCCACCCTTCCTTTTTTTCTCCATTGGTGAGTCGGACCAATCCCAAACGTTTCTGTCTGAGACGTAGAAGGTTTACAACATACCAATGGAGAGAACTGGGAAGGGTGGGAAATTCATTTAACCATCCTTACATGGTGGGCGAGATTAATCCCGCCTCCTTTCTGGAGTCACTGAAGGGGTGTGAAATAAATCCTGCCCAGTTCTCTCTGAGACCGAGAAGGGTGGCAAGATTAATTCCGCACTCCCGTTCAAGGCCTCCAGAAAGGTGGCGAGATTAATCCCGCCCACTCTTTCAGGAGGCATTGAAGGGGTGGCGAGATTAATCCCGCCGCACCTTCCATGTGAATATATATGTGTATTAGTATATATAAGTTGCATATCTCATTTTATTTACTTTTATCATCTTATCATAATATTTCGAGTAAAAGCTAGGAACTATGTAAAACTGTCCAGAGCTCACATTTGTGGTGGTTCTAAAACGAAATGTTATCTTTCTTTTGCACTAGCACAAATGTGAGCTTTGGACAGTTAATTCGTCTACTTCTCTCTGTGTATTATTTTTGTATATTCGGGTTTATACAAGTGTGTGTGCGTTTTTATATGATTTGTATTCATAGTGTATTATTTTGCAGAAGGACGATTTATTAAACAAGGAGATCGAGTCATTAGTATGGAGTCGTCGTCAAATTCTGGGTAAGAATTAAAATAAAATCTGTTATACTCGGATATTGCTTGAACTAATCATTTTTGTATTCAGATGTGGAATTGAGGTGACATTAAAGAAGAGAGCAGGAGAAGAGATGGGCAGGGGGATTCTGGAATCAACTTGGCCATATTTCAAACTAAACGGGAAGCGCATTGGAGCAACCATGGTTGCTGTCAAACTAACCTCTGTCACATCGCATGGACAAGCAAAACAATGGAAAGTGGTGCTAGTCAAGCATCCGAAAGCATGCTGTGAACCCAGATTGACGATGCTCGACACATATGCCTTGTTCCATCCAATGTCACGTTCTCGGATCCAGAGGTCGCCAGTTACAACATTAATTTCGGGTGGTTTTGTCGACTTGTGGATAATGACGTTCACGTGTTCACTAATGATGTTGACCTTGGAGTTCTTCTTCAACTCAACGAAAGCCCATCTATGGAGGGGATCCATCTGGATGTCTACTTCGAAGATCTTCAGACTCATCGAGTAGGTGTATTGTCAGGAGATATTGCTTCACAATACAGAAAATCACAAGTGGAGCAATCGTCCCTCTTCACATTGAAGAAGAACACAGCGACATCATAAGGAGATTGAGAGGGTGGCTTGGTCTCAGGTTCTTTACAGATCACGTTCAATTTGCTTAGAAATTTCGGGAGCTGGAAGAGTGTGCCGAGAACATTAGAACAGCATCAATCGGGGATCACACATGTTGATTCGGATCGTAAAAGAAAATCATTAGTCGTTTTGTCAGCTGCACCTGTGGCATCCATGCTGCAATAAGCCACAAGGAAATGATGTTGGATGATAGATTTACCTGTAGGGTTAAGTATTGCAGCGTCAACCCAAACTTCAATTACAGGCCACTCAATCAGGAACGTGTAGCTGAGCTCATGGAGAAGATGAAGGACGACAATTCTTACACCGTTCCACATAATGCTGTTTTGTGCGCATACTACGAGAGAAACAAAGGCGCTGACAAAGTGTGGATCACAACACCGAACAAATGAGGAAGGTTCAGACGGAGAATAGAAAATCAGTTAAGTACTACATCATTAGTGGCCAGCACACAATAACGGCAGCCCAACGACTTCTCGACGAACACAACAAAGGAACGATGGCAACAAAACTTTCCGAGCATACCCGTGAGAAGCTGACAAAAAGATCGGCGTTTTTAGCTAAGCCGAATCTCACAATCGAGCAGTACCATAAGTTATCGGCGGAATGGGACGCTGCAGACACCAACCACTACAACAGCAAAATATGGGAGAAGTTCAAACACACGCGAGCCGTGTGGGAATCTCTTCAGCGACCACAAAGAGCTACCGCAGGGAATACACAATCTGCGGAATACCGGGTAAGCAAATTGTTTGGGCGGGATTTATCTCGCCGGTATATTAATCTGTCTTTTTCTCAGAGAGTTGAAGAAATTGTAGCAGTTGATTTTGCCCAGGTGGGCGGGAAGGAAACATCCTTTTGATGATGTTGATTTCTTGTCCCGAGGATAGGATCTTTGCCAAATGGTTGGGGATTATGGAATCCTTTGCAAAAGGAACACTGAAGAAGAAGCAGACAAGTGAAGGGGAGCCCTCAGAGAAGTCTGCAAAGAAACCCAGTAAGACGCCGAAGGCTAAGTCTGTTCAATCTATAAAGGATGTAGACAACGATTTCAAGCTCACATGGTTGAAGCCTTTAAATGGAACAACGATGGAGGAGATGGAAGTCTTGGCTGATTTGGTGATTGATGGCAAATTACAATTAACAACAGCAGCCCACCTCTCCTTTTCATCTCAAGGCAATGGAGTTGAAGACGGTCAGGCACTTCAAGGAGTGGTTGGGAATACACTGCCACAAACTGGGTTGGATCGGCTTCAACATACGAAGAGGTCAGCAAATATTTGCATGTGACAAATGATGATATGCTTGTCGAATGGGTGAATCAATCGGAAGATCTGTCTATTGCACGCCAACGCCAAAAAGGAGAACATTGCGATGACGCCTTCTCTTATGGCAGTCCTTCAGCAGCGGAGAACCGAGTTGAACCTTATAAAGGAGGATGCTACGAATCACGACAAGCCCTACAGATGTTTGTTGTTGATTCGGAGACTTTATGGGGTACCATCACTGCTTGTAGGAAACCGTTTCAATTGTTCGTGATGGATCGGCGGGTGTCAAAAAATCTTCGACAGACAGGACTAGAGGATTTGGTGGAGAAACTTAGTGCAAGCATGTACAAAGAAGGTATTTATTATTGAATTCATACTTGCACTCTTGACTGATATCTACTTTTCAGGTATTTATTTCTTGATTCTTGCTCATGTCACCGATACTTTGCCTTCTCCTTTGCCAAGAAGGAATAAACATCGTTGGACAGGATTTTATATGAATGATGCTGATCCGAAGTGCATTGATTCGTTGTTCACTTGGTTGTTAGGAATGCGCCAAAGTTTCAAACTTCCAAATGACTGGCCAGGCATCTGTTTGCACTCCAACGGCCCTGAACCTCCATCCGATACACCGATAGGTAGAGTGACGTATTCGGCAATGTACGTTATCCAAACATCACAAGTCAAGCGGCACGGAGCATCGTCAACTTGATCAGGGGTCCTCACAGTGATGCGTGGGTTTTTGACTACTGCACTAGGGGGTCCGTCTTGAAGGAGTGTTACCTTCGGCATACATGTGTGTTTGCCGTTGAAAAGGATAAGACCATGGTTGAGGACCTGAACAAGTGGATAGATAGGTTCTCAACTGAGTACCCCAACGAATCCATAAAGGAGTATTTGAGAAAGTTCCCTCCAATAAGTGCGATAGCTCTGAAGACGAATCTGGTTCAATGTCGGAGTCTGAGGACGAACTTCAATCAGATATTAGACCGGAAGTTATCTCGAGGAGTACAGAACATTCGCACACTCCATTACCCATGGAAACATCAATAGAAGATGCAGAAGATCTTGAACCATCTCACAAGCGGCTTAGACCTTCTTCGCCTCACTCAGAAGGTAATAGCGAAGAAGAATTGTTAATGAATTCTTAGAGTGACGAATAGTTGTAAATGAGTGTAACATAAGGCATTTTTGTATATTTGTTTATATTTGTACAGAAAATAAATTCTAAGGATTAATGAAGCTTTTAGTTCAAACATGGGTCACACATTAACAAAGTAAATATAATATACCTTGATAATTTTAAGGTCAGCTAATTATCATTTTGCAGATGTAATGAAACAATTGAGAACATGGATTTTTAGCATTGGCATAGGAGGGGTTTGGCGACAATTTTCTTGTGCCACATGTCAAAATGACAGAGTTCATGCAGGAAATAGATAATAATGCAGCTTAAAACATTGTTATCATGGGGGCCACTTCAGTTTTTTCATCATCATTTTTATAGCTTCAGTTCCGAAATCAATTTCTTTAGCGCCTGCAATATCTGAATCTTGTAAGGATGATGTACAATTAAATGATAAAGGGATAGGCAATGAGATAGTGGTAACGGATAAATGTGAAAGGGAGCAAACAAGTGATTTGCAAAGTATTCAAGAGGCAACGCTATCTCATGTTACTCATGGCCATATTGTGTTGTTGGATGTCAATGGTGTTCTACTTCATCGACAAAGGCCCGAGAATAGGAAAAATGAAATCAAACAAGGAGATTTCATTCCTTGTCATGGTAAATTTCGATATGATATTATTTTTCGTTCAGGGTTGGATCATCTCTTTCAAAAGCTTAAAGAGATGGGTGCGCTTGTGGGGATTTGGTCATGCATGCAATTCATAACTTAACACCGCTGTTGAATTTGCTTAAGAAACATTGTAGTGTTGCAGAAGAGGTAATTCGTAAAGATTGGATTTTTGACCAGCGAATGTGTTATAAACCTCTCGAATTGCATAATATAAGAAAGGAAAGCAAGCCATACTTCTTCAAGAATGAAAGAATAATTGGGACTCATGGGGAGATCAGTCGCTTAAGAATAATGAAGAATGCACATATTCTTAGTAATAGACGACTCTCCTCAGAAGGCTATGCTCAACCAAAACATTGCTTGTATTTATCCAATCACTTTCGATCCATATTCTGATACCGATATCATGAATGAGCTAGTGAACTACTTGGATACGTGCCTCAGAAAGAAGAATCTCGAAACTTTTTGTGAGCAGTATCACTATATCATACATTTCCTGAAGCTTTTCTTTCTCGTGATTTTGAATTTTATAAAATGAAAGATAGGAACCGGGCGCTTTATAATATTATTCTTAAGGAACGTCATTCTTTAGATGAGCCTTTATACAGACCTGGTCTTATTACATCTTATGTATTAACAAGGATGGCAACTCCTAATTACATTCGTGAGAGTGTTAGGTGGTGGCAACAACATCAAGATATTGATCAAAATGATTTGATTAATTCGGAGAGTGATGATTTAGACAAAATGAGGAGATTTCTCTGTATGGTTAGGAAGAAAGTATTTATAAATAAATTAACATATTGATAAGAAAATGATTTCATTTATAATTATGTTTGATAGTATTTCTTCATTATTGTAAACTATTTTTAGAATAATATGAATATTCTAAGATAGTTTAGGAATATTCCTTACTAAGTAAGGTTATTGAAGGATTAATTAATTAATTAATTAATATTTAAGGCTTAATTACATATTAATTAAATGATTAATTAATAATTAAACTTAAGTATTAATTAGTAATTTATTTTATATTCCCATTTTCACGTATCATGCCCACTTTAGTTACAATGTGCATTATTAAACATTTTAATTAAAATTAAGTTACATTACCTCTTTTGCATGTAAAGTTTATTAAACATCTTAATTAGAATTAAGTTTATTAACAATTTTTCTACAATGCATAACATCAACTGTGTGAGTACTCAAACAATGATTTTGTTATGGTTTCAAAATTAATTGAACCTAGGTTAATAATTGGTCCTTACCATAGGTGTTTTAAAGAGTTAGTCCTTAAAAATATTAAGTATAATTAGGTAGATTATTCATATGGTTAAGCTGAAATAGTTCCTACTTAGAAATCTATTAAAAATGTTTGGGTGCACATTAAACTATTATTTCTCAATCCAAAACCATCTTGTTAAGAATCATGTACACACCCAAGGAAGAAAAGATAGTGCAAAATATATGTACATGTGTATATATTACATGGAATATGTATAATGATACATGTGCAGAGACTAGCATCCATGTGTCAATGCCATGTGTAACACAAGGATATGTGGAGTCTTTTCATTATATATGGTTTAAAAGGATATACTTTACTACTTTTTAATGATTTATATCTTTTTTAGTAGTACTACTAGTACTAATAACGATATACGCTAAGTACTATATAAGAACATAAAATATATTCCATATATTTTATGTATGAACTTTGTTTTAAAAGAAAAATTAAAACATCTTATTAATATCTATTTTAAATGAACATACATAATTATTATGCACGTTGTAACTAAAGTGGGCATGATACGTGAAAATGGGAATATAAAATAAATTACTAATTAATACTTAAGTTTTAATTATTAATTAATCATTTAATTAATATGTAATTAAGCCTTAAATATTAATTAATTAATTAATTAATCCTTCAATAACCTTACTTAGTAAGGAATATTCCTAAAATATCTTAGAATATTCATATTATTCTAAAAATAGTTTACAATAATGAAGAAATACTATCAAACATAATTACAAATGAAATCATTTTCTTATCAACATATTAATTTTTTATAAATACTTTCTTTCTATCATACAAAGAAATCTTTTCATTTTGTCTAAATCATCACTCTCCGGATTAATCAAATCATTTTGGTCAATATCTTGATGTTGTTGCCACCACTTAACACTTTCACGAATGCAATTGGGAGTTGCCATCCTTGTTAATACATAAGATGTGATAAGAGAAGGTCTGCATAAAGGCTCATTTAAAAACTGACGTTCCTTAAGAATAATATTATAAAGCGCCCGGTTGCTATCTTTCATTTTATAAAATTCAATATCACGAGAAAGAAAAGCTTCAGGAAATGTATGATACGGTGGATACTGCTCACAAAAATTTTCGAGATTCTTCTTTCTGAGGCACGTATCCAAGTAGTTCACTAGCTCATCCATGATATCGGTATCAGAATATGGATCGAAAGTGATTGGATGAATACAAGCAATGTTTTGGTTGAGCATAGCCTTCTGAGGAGAGTCGTCTACTACTAAGATATGTGCATTCTTCGTTATCCTTAAGCGACTGATCTCCCCATGAGTCCCAATTATTCTTTCATTCTTGAAGAAGTATGGCTTGCTTTCCTTTCTTATATTGTGAAATTCGAGAGGTTTATGACACATTCGCTGGTCAAAAATCCAATCTTTACGAATCACCTCTTCTGCAACACTACAATGTTTCCCTTAAGCTTTTGAAAGAGACGATCCAACCCTGGACGAAAAATAATATCATATCGAAATTTACCATGACAAGGAATGAAATCTCCTTGTTTGATTTCTGTTTTTCTATCCTGGGCCTTTGTCGATGAAGCAGAACACCATTGACATCCAACAACACAATATGGCCATGAGTAACATGAGATAGCGTTGCCTCTTGAATACTTTGCAAATCACTTGTTTGCTCCCTTTCACATTTATCCGTTGCCACTATTTCGTTGCCTATCCCTTCATCATTTAATTGTACATCATCCTTACAAGATTCAGATATTGCATGCGCTGAAGAAATTGATTTCGGAACTGAAGCCAATAAAAATGATGATGCAAAAACTGAAGTGGCCCCCATGGTAACGATGTTTTGAGCTGCATTATTATCCATTTCCTGCATGAACTCTGTCATTCTGACATGTGGCACAAGAAATTGTCGCCAAACCCCTCTCTTACCTCATGGCAATGCTGAAAATCCATGTTCTCAATTATTTCATTACATCTGCAAAATGATAATTAGCTGACCTTAAAATTATCAAGGTATATTATTTACCTTGTTAATGTGTGACCCATGTTTGAACTAAAAGCTTCATTAATCCTTGAGAATTTATTTTCTGTACAAATATAAAAGAAATATACAAAAATGCCTTATGTTACACTCATTTACAACTATTCATCACTCTATCAATTCTTCTTCGCTATTACCTTCTGAATGAGGCGAAGAAGGTCTAAGCCGCTTGTGAGATGGTTCAAGATCTTCTGCATCTTCTATTGATGTTTCCATGGGTCCTGGAGTGTGCGAATGTTCTGTACTCCTCGAGATAACTTCCGGTCTAATATCTGATTGATGTTCGTTCTCAGACTCCGAGATTGAACCAGATTCACCTTCAGAGCTATCGCACTTATCTGGAGGGAACTTTCTCAAATACGCCTTTATGGATTCGTTGGGGTACTCAGTTGAGACCCAATCTATCCACTTGTTCAGGTCCTCAACCATGGTCTTATCCTTCTCAACGGCAAACACACATGTATGCCGAAGGTAACACTCCTTCAAGACGGACCCCCTAGTGCAGTAGTCAAAAACCCACGCATCACTGTGAGGACCCCTGATCAAGTTGACGATGCTCCGTGCCGCTTGACTTGTAATGTTTGGATAACGTACATTGCCGAATACGTCACTCATACCTATCGGTGTATCGGATGGAGGTTCAGGGCCGTTGGAGTGCAAACAGATGCCTGGCCAGTCATTTGGAAGCTTGAAATTGTTTGGCGCATTCCTAACAACCAAGTGAACAACAGTATCAATGCACTTGGGATTAGCATCGTTCATATAAAATCCTGTCCAACGATGTCTATTCTTCTTGGCGAAGGCGAAGGCAAAAGTATCGGTGACATGAGCAAGAATCAAGAAATAAATACCTGAAAAAGTAGGTATCAGTGAAGAGCGCAAGCATGAATTCAATAATAAATACCTTCTATGTATATGCTTGCACGGCTAAGTTTCTCCACCAGATCCTCTAGTGCCCTATCTGTCGAAAGATTTTTTGACACCCGCCGATCCATCACGAACAATTGAAACGGTTTCCTACAAGCAGTGATGTTACCCCATAAAGTCTCCGAATCTAACAACAAACATCTGTAGGGCTTGTCGTGATTCGTAGCATCCTCCTTTATAAGGTTCAATTCGGTTCTCCGCTGCTGAAGGACTGCCATAAGAGAAGAGACGTCATCCCAATGTTCTCCTTTTTGGCGTTGGCGTGCAATAGATTCTTGCCTAGATCTTCCGATTGGTTCACCCATTCGACAAGCATATCATCGTTCGTCACATGCAAATATTTGCTAACCTCTTCATATGTTGAAGTCGAGGTCCAACCCAGTTTGTGGCAGTGTATTCCCAACCACTCCTTGAAATGCCTGACCGTCTTCAACTCCATTGCCTTGAGATGAAAAGGAGAGGTTGGGCTGCTGTTATTAATTTGTAGTTTGCCATCGATCACCAAATCAGCCAAGACTTCCATCTCCTCCATCGTTGTTCCATTTAAAGGCTTCAACCATGTGAGCTTGAAATCGTTGTCTACATCCTTTGTAGATTGAACAGACTTAGCCTTCGGCGTCTTACTGGGTTTCTTTGCAGACTTTTCTGAGGGCTCCCCTTCACTTGTCTGCTTCTTCTTCAGTGTTCCTTTTGAAAAGGATTCCATAATCCCCAACCATTTGGCAAAGATCCTATCTTCGGGGCAAGAAATCAACATCATCAGAAATGATGTTTCCTTCCCGCCCACCTGGGCAAAATCAACTGCTGCAATTTCTTCAACTCTCTGAGGAAAAAGACAGATTAATATACCGGCGAGATAAATCCCGCCCAAACAATTTGCTTACCCGGTATTCCGCAGATTGTGTATTCCCTGCGGTAGCTCTTTGTGGTCGCTGAAGAGATTCCCACACGGCTCGCGTGTGTTTAAACTTCTCCCATATTTTGCTGTTGTAGTGGTTGGTGTCGGCAGCGTCCCATTCCGCCGATAACTTATGGTACTGCTCGATTGTGAGATTCGGCTTAGCTAAAAACGCCGATCTTTTTGTCAGCTTCTCACGGGTATGCTCGGAAAGTTTTGTTGCCATCGTTCCTTTGTTGTGTTCATCGAGAAGTCGTTGGGCTGCCGTTATTGTGTGCTGGCCACTAATGATGTAGTACTTGATAGATCTTTTATTCTCCGTCTGAATCTTCATGAGTTGTTCTGGTGTTGTGATCCAGACTTTGTCAGCACCCTTCCTTCTTTCATAGTATGGACACAAAACAGCATTATGTGGAACGGTATAAGAATTGTCGTCCTTCATCTTCTCCATGAGCTCAGCTACACGTTCCTGGTTGAGTGGCCTGTAATTGAAGTTTGGGTTGACGCTGCAATATTTAACCCTACAAGGATAAATCTTATCATCCAACATCATTTCCTTGTGACTTATTGCAGCATGAGATGCCACAGGTGCAGCTGACAAAACGATTGATGATTTTCTTTTGCGATCCGAATCAACATGTGTGATCCCCGACTGCAGCTGTTCTAGTGTTCTCGGCACACTCTTCCAGCTCCCGAAGCTTCCTAAGCAAATTGAACGTGATCTGTAGAGAACCTGAGACCGAGCCACCCTCTCAATCTCCTTATGATGTCGCTGTGTTCTTCTTCAATGTGAAGAGGGAAGATTGCTCCACTTGCTGATTTTCTGTATTGTGAAGCAATATCTCCTGACAATACACCTACTCGATGAGTCTGAAGATCTTCGAAGTAGACATCCAGATGGATCCCCTCCATAGATGGGCTTTCGTTGAGTTGAAGAAGAACTCCAAGGTCAACATCATTAGTGAACACGTGAACGTCATTATCCACAAGTCGACAAAACCACCCGAGATTAATGTTGTAACTGACGACCTCTGGATCCGAGAACGTGACATTGGATGGAACAAGGCATATCTGTCGAGCATCGTCCAATCTGGGTTCGCAGCCTGCTTTCGGGTGCTTGACTAGCGAATCTACTTTCCATTGTTTTGCTTGTCCATGAGATGTGACAGAGGTTAATTTGACAGCAACCATGGTTGCTCCAATGCGCTTCCCATTTATCTTAAAATATGGCCAAGTTGATTCCAGAATCCCCCTGCCCATCTCTTCTCCTGCTCTTGTCTTTAATGTCACTCAATTCCACATCTGAATACAAAAATGATTAGTTCAAGTATCCGAGTATAACAGATTTTATTTTAATTCTTACCCAGAATTTGACGACGACTCCATACTAATGACTCGATCTCCTTGTTTGATCAAATCGTCCTTCTGCAAAATAATACACTATAAATATAAATTATATAAAAACGCACACACACTTGTATAAACCCGAATATACAAAAATAATACACAGAGAGAAGTAGACGTAATTAACTGTCCGAAGCTCACATTTGTGTTAGTGCAAAAGAAAGATAACATTTCGTTTTAGAACCACCACAAATGTGAGCTCTGGACAGTTTTACATAGATTCCTAGCTTTTACTCGAAATATTATGATAAGATGATAAAAGTAAATAAAATGAGATATGCAACTTATATATACTAATACACATATATATTCACATGGAAATTAATCTCGCCACCCCTTCAATGCCTCCTGAAAGAGTGGGCGGGATTAATCTCGCCACCTTTCTGGAGGCCTTGAACGGGAGTGCGGAATTAATCTTGCCACCCTTCTCGGTCTCAGAGAGAACTGGGCAGGATTTATTTCTCACACCCCTTCAGTGACTCCAGAAAGGAGGCGGGATTAATCTCGCCCACCATGTAAGTGATGGTTAAATGAATTTCCCCACCCTTCCCAATTCTCTCCATTGGTATGTTGAAAACCTTCTACGTCTCAGACAGAAACGTTTGGGATTGGTCCGACTCACCAATGGAGAAAAAAAAGGAAGGGTGGCGGGATTCATTCCTCCAACAGGCATTGAAGACTCGGCGGGATTAATCCCGCCGCCCAGGGCCTTCACTCGGTCCCTATGCGGCGGGATTAATCCCGCGGACGCCAATTCCCTGCGCGGAATCGGGCGGGATTAATCCCGCCGCCTAGGCACTTCAGACAGGCCAATGGCGGCGGGATTAATCCCGCCCGATTCCGAGGGGAATTGGCGTCCGGCGGGATTAATCCCGCCTCCCAGGCCCTTCACTCGGGCCTTAGTCGGCGGGATTAATCCCGCCGAACGCCAATGCCCTGTGCGAAATCTTGCGGGATTAATCCCGCCGCCTAGGCCCTTCAGGCAGGCCAATGGCGGCGGGATAAATCCCGCCCGATTCCGCGCAGGGCATGCGTACGCGGCGGGATTAATCCCGCCCACCATGTAAGGGATGGTGAAATTAATCCCACCACCCTTCTCAGTTCCCTCCATTGGTATTTTGTAAACCTTCTCCGTCTCAGACAGAGTTAGTCGGGATTGATTCAACATACCAATGGGGTAATGAAGGTTCGGAGATTAATCTCGCCACCGGGTAATGAAGGTTCGGAGGCTAATCCCGCCGCCCTCTCGTAAATCATGCGCTCACACATATATATTGGCTGCGGCATTTTTGAACAGGGATGGGTGGGGGCGGGATTAATCCCGCCGCTTATATCCTGCGGAAGTGCCTGAGCGGCGGGATTAATCCCGCCGCTCCGCGAAGGGCATGAGCGTGGGGCCGGATTAATCCCGCCGTTCATGTCCTGCGTGAATTCCCTGGGCGGCGGGATTAATCCCGCCGCTCTACGCAAACCGAAGAGCGGCGGATTAATCCCGCCGCCCATGGCCTGCGTGAGCCTCGGCGGCGGGATTAATCCCGCCGCCCATCCCCTGTAAATGCCCTGCGCGGAATCCGGCGGGATTAATCCCGCCCATTAGAACCTTCACACAGGCCATTGCCGGCGAGATAAATCCCGCCGCATTCCGCGCAGGGCATGGGTGAGCGGCGGGATTAATCCCGCCGCCATGGCCCCAACCATATAGCGGCGGGATTAATCCTGCCGCTCGAGGGGCTTAGCGAGATAAAAACACACACATAATATACATACACACGTGTATACACACAGACATACACACATATTAGTACATAATATTAGAGAGACCGAGTACATATTATAGATCATGCATGGTGTATATGTTTGAGAGAAGAGAGACAGTACATATTAACATGGATCATGCATGGTGTGTATGTATGAGAGAAGACAGAAAGTACACATATATACATACAGAGTACACATATATACATGCACACGTGTATACACACAGACATACATACATATTACATGAGTAAATTCATTGTGTTACATATTAGGGTTTAGGGTTTAGGGTTTAGGGTTTGCTCCCAACAAGCTTAATATAAATATTACACATGTAAATTCAATGTGTTACATACAGTCACACAGATTGAGTACATATATCATACATGCGTTGAACATGATGTTTTCAATAAAGAAGCAACCTATTTCTTCAGTTTGGTTTAGGGTTGTGCATGTGTGTGCATATGTGTTTTTGTAAGTTCTTGTAATGCGTGTGTAAATTTATGATTGTGTTTATATATGTGTGCAAAACAAACATCGAATAATTAAGAAAAATATTAATAAACACACTAGGAACATATTTTAAATTATACATAATAATATATGATTTTATCTAATATATAGCCATATATAGTTTTAATAATATATATTAATTTAATATTGATAAAAAGGTTTAACATTGAAATATTCTTGAAATAATAAGAAATTAATTGAGAAAATCCCATTAATATATACAAATGTAAATTAAGTACTCAAATAATTAACTAAATTAATTATCATAATCATGTTTAATATTGGAATATTCTTGGAATAATAAGAAAATAATAAAGAATATCCCATTAATATAAAGAAGATTAATTACTCAAGTAATTAAGGAAATGATATTAATATATATTTAAAATATATATGACTATATATTAGATAAAATGATGTATTATTATGTATAATTTAAAATATGTTCATAGTGTGTATTAATTTAATATTGATAATAAGGTTTTAACACATGAATATTCTTGAAATAATAACAAATTAATTGAGAAAATCCCATTAATATATACAAATGTAGAATAATTACTGCAATAATTAAGAACAAGACTAATTTAATTATGATAATCAGGTTTAATATTAGAATATTCTTCAAATATTAATAAAATATTAAAGAATATCCCATTGATACTAGGAAATGAAAACTAAATACTCGAGTAATTAAGAAAATAATAATAATAAACAGACTATGAATATATTTTAAATGATACATAATAATATATCAATTTATTTATTGTATAAGTATATATTTATATATATATATAATATAAATATACTTGAATACTAAGAATGTAGAATATAGTCTAAAATTTCGTAATATTAAACAGCTTGAATCACTTGAATAACATTAAATGCAATTTTAAAATACTCATTGGAACTGGAGAGTATATATGTCAGAGTGTCGGATATTTGTGTCAACTCATCTTAAATTTTATTTTCTGTTCTTTTTAAAAAATTTGAATTTCTGACATATGTATTGTCGGTCTGACATGTAAATTTGAAAATGCATTTAATTTCCCACTCAAATTCAGATCTGGTTCTTTCTCCGGCAAGGGTTTCTTCATTTCTGTATTTTTCACTCTTTAGATCTTCTTTTTTCTTCATAGTGATCATCTCAGGAGCGAGATTAAATTGGGTGCTATTCTTTATAGGAAAGCACGGCGCCTTCAGTGCTGTTTACAAGTAAGTATTATAAACAAATTTAAAAATACTTATAAAGATTCACTCTCTTACATTCTCTCTTAAAATTACAATTTAGGGGTTTAGGAATGCATTAGGATTATAATATATTCCGTTAGGGATTTATCCCGTTTAAATATCCTTTTAACTTAATATTCTAGGTTAACCGGGCGGCGGGATTAATCCGGCCATTTCTTTTTCGCCTTTCGAAGAGGTGGCGGGATTAATCCCGCCACCATCTCCCGGGCAATGCTTCTCCGCCACTGAAAAAGAGTGGCGGGATTAATCCCGTCGATAACCTTCTCAACTGATGAAGAGTTACCAGAATTTATTAGAAAGAGTTGTCGGCGGGATTAATCCCGCCAACCATTTTAGGAGGCAGGGAAGGGGTGGCGGGATTAATCTCGCCACCACTTCCCTGTTTTAAAGATTTGGGGACAGGATTTATCCCGAGATCTCTTTGAAATCATAGTTTTGGAGAGAGTTATGTGCGGGTTTAATCCCGCCACCCATTCCCCGTCGTAAGAATTGTGGGCGGGATTAATCCCGCCTTGGACTCCCTCCGACAAGGAAGAGCCGGCGGGATTAATCCCGCCGCCTCTTCCTCGGGGAGTCCGGCGGGATTAATCCCGCCGACTCTCTCCGAGGATGAGTCGGCGGGATTAATCCCGCCGGACTCCCTTCCTCGTCGGAGAGAGTCGGCGGGATTAATCCCGCCGGACTCCCCCGAGGAGGAAGAGGCGGCGGGATTAATCCCGCCGGCTCTTCCTTGTCGGAGGGAGTCCAAGGCGGGATTAATCCCGCCGACTCTCTCCGAAGGGGTTGAGTCGGCGGCGGGATTAATCCCGCCGACCGTTCCTCGTCGGAGGGATTCGTGGGCGGGATTAATCCCGCCCATCAGTTGTATTAATCAAACATGAGATATTATCTCTAAACATAATTATGTATTATTGCATATGCATATTATTAAGTAACCGTAATTCAGATTTCTTAAAATATTGCATAAACAGATATCATAAATAATACAATTATTTATGTGCAGGACAATATGTTTAATACTGGAGATAAAGTATGTCTTCTTCGGAACAACGAGATAGTTGGCACTGGAACTGTGGAAGTTCGAGATAATAATGCATCATGTCACAATATTGCCCAAGGATCTTGTGTGTACGTATGGGTGAACACCATTTACAAGCATGTTGAGGTTCTGGGAATGGAATTTGAGGAGGGTTCTCCTGTATTGTGGAATTTGGATGAAGTCAAGGCTGACACAAATATGCAGAGTCACAAACAAATAGTAGCACGAGTTTACCAGATGATGGCTTGCCTGCTGTAATGGATGAGGTGATTCTCTTTCTTCGTGAGATTGAAGTCGGAAGAGGCATCATCACAGCTATAAATCCAATGGAAGCAGTGTCAGAAGAGAAACTAGGGTCCGACTTCGTGGGTGTAGTTGTGACAGAGGTTTCACCTAATGGCACATTGTATCCTGGATCCCTCGTGAGGTGGCGAACATCTGAATTAAGACGGCAAGATGGTTCAACATATTCTGGGTTGGATTTCAATAATAACAACCCGGAAGAACAACTCATATTTGAAGAGGTTCCTTGCATTGGTCCTATTGTAAGAAAAAGGCGATTCATGGGTTGTAGATCTTCCCCTGCAAGTTTCAGCAAGAGGGTAAAGATGGATCCTACATCTTCCGAAAGTGTTACGAGCATTTCCACGATTGACTGTTGCAAGAAGAAGTGTTGTCAGATGGCAGACCGGAATGAAATTACCCAATGTAGACATGTCTTTCGTATGCTCACCCAAAAGCAAAGGCATGAGTTTGTATATGCTGCACTAACTGGGTGTATTGATGGAATGGCCTCGGACACAGGTTATCAGAGTACATCCATGGTATTTAATAAGGTGGCCATCTGCTTCAAAGCTTGGTACAGTATATACGGGATCCCAAAGACCACGTTCTACCGTCGGAGGGATGAGTGGCTAGATGGAGCGCGAACCTCAGTTCATGGGAACACTGGCTTGGTCAAAACCCGCTCTCACATCATGGCAGCCATAGAGATACTCAAGGCTTTTGTGGAAGCAAATGCAGACAGGATGCCTCACAAATGCCGAACCACAAATGCAGGGGTCAGGGAAAATCTCAAGGTTTTACCTTCAATCTACACTCAATTGAAACTGTGTGAACATGTGAACAAGTGCCTCAGTTTGATGGGGCTCCAAGCAATCTGCACTGGTACCTTCAACAACATATGGAATACTCATTTTAAGGATGTGGAGATTGCAAAACACTCTAGCTTTTCTAAGTGTGACACTTGTACATCATTGAAGGCTGCAGAGGCTTGTGCAAAAACCTTGGTGGAGATCACTACCATTCAAAGGAAGATGGAGGCCCACATGATTGCACAACAAACTTGCCGGTCTCAGTACTATGCACACCGCATGCTTTCTGTGTCACGCCCATCAGAGTACCTGTGCTTGATCCATGACAAGATGGATCATTCAAAGACCAGCATTCCAAAGCTCTTTGCAACACCAAAGTGCCTTGGAAATGTCATGAAACTTCCGATTTCATTGACAGGTGTGCTAACACATGGACACGGTTGTGAGTCATATGGACACTTTTCACTTCCACATTGGTCTAGCGACTCCAATTTCACTATTGGGTCGTTAGCCATGTGTTTCAGAAACCTTGAAGCCCACTCACAGACAAGTCCTATCAGTGATCTCAAAGTGAAGAAACAACACCTTCAACCTTTACATAATGCTCTCATGAACCATCTGCACTTGAGGCTACTTGGGAATATGAGAGGCATTGTCAGCAACCTGCACAAAAAACAGATGGCCCTGTTGAGAGTTCAGGTTCAGTGGAGGGATCTAGCTCAAATAGTGTACATGTGTCCTCAACATCAAATAAGCTTCCTCGTCATTTGCTTTTACAGATGGATAATTGTGCAGGCGAGAACAAAAATAGGTAAATCATTTTACTTAAGGGTTTCTCAAGCTCATACTTACTTTTATTTTCTAGATATGTGCTAGCATACTTGTCAATGCTTGTTGCCAAAGGTGTGTTTGAAACAATCACGCTCAGTTTCCTTATGGTTGGTCACACTCATGAAGATATTGATGCGTTCTTCAGCAAGGTCTCCAACTCTACAAAAAGGACAAGTGCACTTACCTTACCGCATATGATGAATCTTTTTGAAAATTGCATCTCCAAAAAAAGTTGTGCTTTGCTTGTGACTGAGGTGCCAGACTTCAAAAAATTTCTCAAGGAGTATATAAAAGAAGGGAGTGATTCTTTAGTTGGTCACCTTGTGCCGCTACAATTCTTTTTCTCCATACGAGATGGTATACCTATTATGCAGTACAAGTTACGGCCATCAGAGCAGGAGTGGTTACCGAAAGAGGGCTTAATGCTCTTCAAAAGTGGAGAGGATGGAAAGCCACTTCTCCCAGAAGGACAACCAGACCCTATTCCATTGAGTGCCCAGCTCAAGGAACAAGAGGTTATTATTGATGGCATCAAAAAATATGTGGCATGGGTTCAAAAATCGATGCCAAAGAATTCTGATAAGGCAACTGGTTACTCAGAACTATATAAGCATGTGGTCAACTATTGGGAGACTGTTGTTCGAGAGTTGGAAGGGCCTACTGTCACAAGTACAGAATTGCAACACCCTTTTGGCCTAAAACAAGGTGGCGAGAGGAGATTGAAATGACATCACTGAGCAAGACGACATAGAAGCCAGTAGTGATGTGGAAGTGCAAACCCCACATTTTGTTGGACAAAGGAACCAAAAACCTAAAGCATACTTTGATTGCTGCAAGGATCTTCAAAAACTAATGATGGTTCTCATTACTCCAGATGCGTCATATAATCAGCCTATTTGGATGGGTCAAATTATCGACACACCTGAAGTAATCACAAAAAATAGTATTGTTAAGGTTGCATGGTTCAAACCACAAAAAAGGCGACACGAGAAGGAGAGCGAAAGATATAATGGATGCCTAGAGAAAACATGGTCTCCCAATCAAAAAGACCCAGCATGTTTTATAAATGTTAAATCCATTCGATATGGGTGGATGTCAAGAAGCGTTGATAAAGTCACGATTAACAAAACTGCAAGGGAATGTATGTTTTCTGAAGCTTAAAGCAATTACAAAATTATAAAATATCATATATTTAATATTCATAATTATTATAAACTCTTTAATAATAGTACCAAATTGTATACTTAACTATATAAATTTAAAAAATGATATGGAAGATTGACTATATTATTATAGGATTTTATATATATATTATTACTACTACAAATTTTTAATTAATAATGTTATATTTAAATATTAATATTTTAATAACAACATCAATATTTATATAATGTACCTCTTATGCTCTTCCTTAATTGTTATATTAGGCAATATATTATATAATTTAATACATTCTACTTTTATAATGTTATTAATTTTTGTTCAATGAATGCTATAATTTATTAAAGGGTAGAATACAAAATAGAATATTCTAAAGAATATTCTCTTTTCAAACATATATTCTAAAGAATATTCCTTTAATATTAGAAAATGCTAATTAAATAGCTAAAATTGCTAATTATTAGGAAATGGGACTATAGCCATGCCCATTTAGTTACAACTTGCATTATTACCTAAAGTATACTCTTGATAAACTATATTATATATATAATAGTGTGTCTAGTTACATGTGTATTGTAATATTATTTTATCCAAGTGTTGTCTTTTTATAATTATTGTTATTAATTTTTTAGTGTATGTAATAGTTTAATAATAAGGACTTTTATTTATTATTAATAATAATATTAGATAAAAAGTAATAATAATTTTAAATTATCATTAAGACTAAGACAATAAATTTTATTTTTTTTAATATTTATGATCTTAATTCTTCAATGTTTTACGAGGGTAACTCTCATGTTGTACATATGTGTGCGACATTTTGAAGTAAAAATGGAAGAGATTAATTACAATTTAAGCTTATAAAAAAACACAACAATTACTTTGATATGAAAGTCCTGTTATATTTTAAATTTTTTTAGAATATACATTGCTGAAAAACATAAATTAAAAATTATATACAATAACAAACCTAACCTTAACTTATTTGTTTTAACCCTAATTAATTAGTTTGACTTTAATTAAAGACACATGTTTTTTCAGTATTTTTTATTTAAGTGTTAACAACCTTAAATGTCTCTTTCAACGTGGGGGCTGATAAAAAGTATATTTACATATAAAGCCTTCTCAATTTTATTATAATACAATATAAAATTATTAATTTATAAAAATATATTAAACATCCCAATTTATTTGCCTTAACCAATTTTAATAATAAATATGAATTGTAAGAAAGTAATTAAAAATATATAATTTTGTTAAAATAAATTATATACATTTGTACATGTGAATTCTTTCTTTTCACAAGAATCAATTTACGGAGAAAATAACACATTTAAATAAGCAAAATAAATATTTTATTCTGAATTAATTTAGAAGAGTCTACATTATGCATTTCAAACTGCAATAACGAAAGACTTCTTTCACTCTTTATTTAAAATTGTATTTGTAAATAAAAATATTCACTAGCAATTTTAAATAAAAATATTCACTATTATATTTAAATATAGATCGTTTAAAGTAGAGAGTAAACCGGCTTCGTAAGAAACGTGTTATTTTTAATGTACTTCAGCCTAATCTTAATATGCAACATAGCATTAATGTCAACTCTTACATGGTATCTATGTGTATAGTGTTGAGTTGGATGTTAAAATTAGTATATATGACAAATAAAACCTTATCATTTTAATAATTTTAATGCATTCCAGCCTAATCTTAACATCGGACTTAGCATTAATGTCAACTCTTATCACGGCACTGTATATTATGTTAACTCAATATGCACATTAAAATATAAATGCTGAGTTAATATACACATATACATAAGATATATAATGTATAATATGATAATTTAATAAATTTAGTAACACAAATCAAAGTTTAATTACTGAGAATTCCTTTTACATTTTCTTTATGTGTATACATGTGTACTTTTTGAGAAAATATAACAACACAATATTAACATTATTATTGCAAACCAAGCTTATTACATATATACATAGCTTGGTAGCACTGGATTTCCCAGCCTTAACAACTAGGGCACGGGTTGATGCAAGTGCATTCCCCCTCGCAACATATGCCAGTGTGACATTTGATGCAGCCGCCGAAGGTACCCTGGTGACAACCCTTGCACCAATTGTTGCATTTTGTCGCCTCACATGGTCCGCTCCAAGCAGGGCAACTAGCCTCAGAACCGTCAAGAAGAAGATCCTGTGACATGCCTGCAACCATACATAATTACTAAATTTCGTTTGGCATTTTTATATTGCACTTGCACATAATAAATGGATACCCATCAAGAAAAATGTTGGAAATACCATGCAAATCATACAAAGTTATAGTAATCATATGGATAATGTAATAACACACACACACTCACGCACAGGTGAAATAGAAGAATGAATTTCTAGTACCTGTAACAAATATCATCGCTAAGAACAGAAGAGGAAGAACTGCAGTACGAGCCATGATGATACTGACTATATATGAGAAGCTATAGACGAGAAATGCCTGAAATTACATTTTAGTAAAGATAGTCCTTTATTTTATACAGTTTTGATAGTCAATCGGAATCGGCCACGTTTTTTCTTCTAATTTACAGGAATATTCGAATATGCTTGAATTAAAAATATATATACATTATATATTAGTAAATGTAAACAGAAGCGTATCCATGGTATACCTTCCATATTCACAAAAGGTTGTATTTAAGTATTCAAAGTTGTATATACGAAGTGCATTTCACTCTGAGGTTTAAAATTACCGTCTAAACCCCAAGAGAGAGAGAGACTGCAATCAACTTCTGTATTGTCTAGGCTATGTTATTGATAGTGTGTTGATCGCGATAAAATAAAGATTACATTTACTTAAATTTATCAGGTTTTCAAACTTAAAAAAGCCTTAAGATTGTTACATGTGATTAAACGACTAAATTAATTAGTTAATTAATAAAGAATTAACAAGTTCTTTAGGATTTAGGGTAGTTATTAATGTAATACGATCGTTAAATAAAATTTAAAATTACAATTGGTAATGTGTAACAACACAATTTAAAATTTAAGATGGTCATGAGTCAAATTTAAAATAATGGTTAACGGAGTGTTCATAATACAGACACACACATTAAATAAATTTATTATATAAAATAAATGGTTTGAAGTACATTTTAACATATTTAACTTTATTATAATGAAGAGGCTTTATACTCAATCCAACACAAGAGACATTTGAGGTAATAAACAAAATCATATTAATTTTGATGTACTTAAATATAATTTAAAAAAAGAATTACTTTAAAATTTATTATATTTACATATATATTCCTAAAAAATTTATATTTACATATATACCCTCTAAAAGTTTTAAATTTACATATAGACCTTAAAAAAATTTAATTGTATATTTTGACTTTTAAAATAATAATATTAATTAAAAAATATATTTTTAATTCATAATATATTGCAAATGAAATAATTAAAGTTTATTAAGTGTTAAATATGAAAAAATTGTCATAATAAATAATGAAATATTTTTTAAATAATTATATTATATTGTGATATATATATTTAATATAATTATAAATTTTTATTAATTTTTTAAAAATGTTTTTTTTTTATATTTTGAAATTTATAAAGTTTAAATAGTTTCAAGATAAATATAAACTTTTAAAAATATATATGTAAATATGATAAATTCAGCACTATAAATATAATTTTCCTTAATCTTAATATGCAACATAGAATTTAATGTTAAACTCTTAATGTTGTTACAACACATAATAATTGACATATATACTGTGTTGGACGTTACTGTGTAAGTTGTTCCTTCTCAATTTTATTATAATACAATATAAAATTGTTAATTTGTAAAAAAATCAATTCATTTGCCTTAACCTTAATTATTTTAACCTTCAAGTCTTCTTATTTTTAATATAATAATAAATATTAATTGTAAAAGAATTAATTAAATATATATAATTTTATTAAAATATATTATTACATTTGTACACTTTTTAAATTTACTTTTTCTTATGTAAATTCTTTCTTTTCACGAGAATCCATTTACGGGTTAAATTAAAAAATAACACATTTAAATAAGCAAAATAAATATTTTATTTTGAAATATTTGGAGGACTTCTACATTATGCATTTTAAACTGCAATAACGAAAGACTTTCTTTCACTCTTTATTTAAAATTGTAACTGTAAATAAAAATTCACTATTATATTTAAATATACATCGTTTGAAGTAGAGAGATTAAAGATGATAACATAATGAAAACGCTTTATAGGCAACGTGTTATTTTTAATGTTCTTTAGCCTAATCTACGTAGTATTAATGTCAACTCTTACATAATATCTACGGTATATAGTGTTGCGTTGAATGTTAAAATAAAATATATATAATAAATGAGTGACATTACTGTGACGTTGGATGTTACAATTAAGTATCTATCGTACTAAATAAAACCATATTAATTTAAACAATTTTAACGCACTTCGACTAAGCCTAACATCCCACTTAGTATTAATCTCAACTCTTTAAGTACGTTATGATGGGAAAATATACAATAACAACAATTATTATTGCAAACTAAGCTTATTTATATAATTACATAGCTTGATAGCACGGGCACACACATAGCCTTAACAACTAGGGCTCGGGTTGATGCAAGCGCATCCCCCATTGCATCACACTATCTGCTTCAAGCAGGGCAACTAGCCTCAGAACCGTCAAGAAGAAGATGCTGTGACATGCCTGCAACCATACATAATTACTACACTTGGATATTATGAGAAAATGTTGAAATACCATGCAAATCATGCCATATTTTTCTTTTCCATTGTGTAACAAACTTATAATAATCATATGGATAATGTAATAACACACATGTGAAACAGAAGACCGAATATTCTAGGACCTGTAACAAGCATTATCGATACAAATAGAAGAGAAAGAACTGCAGTATTATATACGAGAAGCAGAAATGTCTGAGAATGCTTTTACTAAAAACAGTCCTTTCTTTTATACATATCTTTGTGGCTTCTTGATAATTTTGTATGTGCACCGAAATAATATCTTTCACCGATTTATCGCACATTGAGAGGGCAGTTTTGATAGTCAGTCGGCCACATATTGTTCTTCTTTAAAATTAGAATGACATGTGTACGTAGATTTAGAAATAAAGTTTATGGTAAGAAAAATAATCTAATATAGATCTGTGTGGAAGTTTTCTTTATAGAGCAGCGTGCGGAAACTACAGGCAGTTGGGTCTCTATATTGTACCTACTGATGCCTAACATGTTCTAATTTATAAATATGCTTGAATCATTATGTATTCAAGGTCTAAAATTTGACATCATAAGCGTGTATCCATGTATATATATATATAATTCAAAGTGTATGAAGTGCATGTTCACACTTTGTACAACAATCTGACATACGTATTTAAGGCACAGCATTAGTTTTTTTAGTTTCAAAAACTGACTTATGTAAGTAGATGCAATCTTTTTTTTTAATCACGATTCTAATAATATTGGTGTATGTCTCGTAAAGACAATACAGAAGTTTAGGATTTTGGGTTTAGACATCCAGAGACTGCAATCTCATGACTATGCCTTGTCAATAACATAGCCTAGACAATACAGAAGTTGGCATCCAAAAACTGCAGTCAGTCTCTCTCTTTCTCTCCGGGTTTAAGTTTAGGGTTTAGGGTTTGTACTGTGCTCACATAGTTCTCCTTTTATAAAGTTTTAATCAAATGAGAATTTTTATTATTATTATTATTATTAATTATTTAAACTTCGTACTAGTCTAATACTTGGAAATGGACTAAGATAATAAAAAAATATTTTTAATTTTAAGATCTTAATTCTTCAATGTTTGACGAGGTGTGTACCTGTGTGTGAAATTTTAAATAAAATGCCAAAGAAATTAATCACAATTTAAGCCTTATAAAACAATTACTTTTGAAAGTCCTGTTATGTTTAAAATCAGATTCTCAATGCTTTAGAATATGCATTGTTGAAAAATATAAATTTGATTGTAAATTTTGTTACAATAAAAAATCTAGCCTTAACTTATTTATTTTAACTCTAATTAATTAGTTTGACCTTAATGAACAAGAGAAAAGTATTTTAAAGTAGGTGTTAACAACCTCATTCAATATGGAGGCTGATTTTAAGGTATATTTACACATAATTTTATTATAATACAATATAAAATTATTAATTTGTAGAAATATATTAAAAACACTTAGCCTCTTAATTATTTTAACCTTCAAGACTTCTTAATTTTAGTATATTAATATAATAAAATATTAATTGTAAAAATTAATGTATATCAATATTATTTTATTGAAATATATTATTACATTGTATAAGAAAATAACTTTTAAGTTAACTTATTCTCACGTGAATTCCCGTTAGGTTTATCTGTAAATCAAAATATTTATTGTTCTATTTACAATTATATTTAACTATATATCGTTTGAAGTAGATTTTAACATATTTAACTTTATTATAATGACAATGCCCCAAGCTACTTCCAGTGAAAATGAATTAATACTTCAATAAGATTTGAAAACATATATTTATATATTCCTAATGAATCTGTATATTTTGTAGGTTATATATACTTATGGCTGTTTAAAATATTAATAATATAAAAGTATCTCCATTGATGATGATTAAATATTGAAAAAAAAAAAAATTGACCATCCACCAGTGTGATTATATCTTATGTAAATTTAATTAAAATTTATTTAATAAATTTTATAAGCTTGAGGGTCGTTTCGCACCACACTTAACTTAAGTGGGCTTAAGTAAGGGAAAATGGATTTGTATTCGCCCTTAAGTTGAATAACCACTTACTAAAGGGTTTAACGGCTAAGGGCATTGAATTCGCATGGTTTCTTAAGATTTTTTAAGGGTTTGACCACTAAGGCCAGTGATTTCGCAACCTTCTCTTAACCTAATTTAAGAGAACACTCCAAAATTACAAAGAAAATTGAAGGGAGGTGGGGGTCCTTAGCCACCCTTAATGACGCACAGCTCGCCACCTTTTTCACAACCTTTTTTAAAAATTTCATGCGTAATGTGTATTTTTATATGTAAAAAATATTTATTTTTATTTTATATTTTTATTTTTATTTTAACACATATAATTAAAATTTAAAAAATAATACAGATGAATTTTTTAAAATATTCTCATTATTCTTAGTATATTCTTAATATATTCTCATTCTACCCTAATTTATGTATGTTTTCCTACACAAATCGGGAGAGAATGGTAAAAGAACAAGCAAATCATAGTAGTCTTTTATCCTCTCTTCTTCTTTTCTTACATTCATTTACATCTAGGAGGCGGCCCAAAGCCCCATAACAACTACTGGGTTCATTAGCTCTGTTCAAGCTTAAGGGGCGGCCCAAAGCCGAGCAACAACTGTTGCTGGGCTTTTATCCACCCTAGTTGGGATGGCACGAGCTTGACCAGCATTGGCTAAGCTCATGGGCCAGTCGAAGCCGCCTAATATAATAATTAAGGAAGAGCATAAGAGGTACATTATATAAATATTGATTGTTATTAAAATATTAATATTTAAATATAACATTATTAATTAAAATTAAATTAGTAGTATAATAATATATATATAAAATCCTATAATAATATAGTCAATCTTCCATATCATTTTTTAAATTTATATAGTTAAACAATTTGGTACTATTATTAAAGAGTTTATAATAATTATGAATATTAAATATATGATATTTTATAATTTTGTAATTGCTTTAAGCTTCAGAAAACATACATTCCCTTGCAGTTTTGTTAATCGTGACTTTATCAATTCTTGACATCCACCCATATCGAATGGATTTAACATTTATAAAACATGCTGGGTCTTTTTGATTGGGAGACCATGTTTTCTCTAGGCATCCATTATATCTTTCGCTCTCCTTCTCGTGTCGCCTTTTTTGTGGTTTGAACCATGCAACCTTAACAATACTATTTTTTGTGATTACTTCAGGTGTGTCGATAATTTGACCCATCCAAATAGGCTGATTATATGACGCATCTGGAGTAATGAGAACCATCATTAGTTTTTGAAGATCCTTGCAGCAATCAAAGTATGCTTTAGGTTTTTGGTTCCTTTGTCCAACAAAGTGTGGGGTTTGCACTTCCACATCACTACTGGCTTCTATGTCGTCTGTGCTCAGTGATGTCATTTCAATCTCCTCTCGCCACCTTGTTTTAGGCCAAAAGGGTGTTGCAATTCTGTACTTGTGACAGTAGGCCCTTCCAACTCTCGAACAACAGTCTCCCAATAGTCGACCACATGCTTATATAGTTCTGAGTAACCAGTTGCCTTATCAGAATTCTTTGGCATCGATTTTTGAACCCATGCCACATATTTTTTGATGCCATCAATAATAACCTCTTGTTCCTTGAGCTGGGCACTCAATGGAATAGGGTCTGGTTGTCCTTCTGGGAGAAGTGGCTTTCCATCCTCTCCACTTTTGAAGAGCATTAAGCCCTCTTTCGGTAACCACTCCTGCTCTGATGGCCGTAACTTGTACTGCATAATAGGTATACCATCTCGTATGGAGAAAAAGAATTGTAGCGGCACAAGGTGACCAACTAAAGAATCACTCCCTCTTTTATATACTCCTTAGAAATTTTTTGAAGTCTGGCACCTCAGTCACAAGCAAAGCACAACTTTTTTTGGAGATGCAATTTTCAAAAAGATTCATCATATGCGGTAAGGTAAGTGCACTTGTCTTTTTTAGAGTTGGAGACCTTGCTGAAGAACGCATCAATATCTTCATGAGTGTGACCAACCATAAGGAAACTGAGCGTGATTGTTTCAAACACACCTTTGGCAACAAGCATTGACAAGTATGCTAGCACATATCTAGAAAATAAAAGTAAGTATGAGCTTGAGAAACCCTTAAGTAAAATGATTTACCTATTTTTGTTCTCGCCTGCACAATTATCCATCTGTAAAAGCAAATGACGAGGAAGCTTATTTGATGTTGAGGACACATGTACACTATTTGAGCTAGATCCCTCCACTGAACCTGAACTCTCAACAGGGCCATCTGTTTTTTGTGCAGGTTGCTGACAATGCCTCTCATATTCCCAAGTAGCCTCAAGTGCAGACGTGTTCATGAGAGCATTATGTAAAGGTTGAAGGTGTTGTTTCTTCACTTTGAGATCACTGATAGGACTTGTCTGTGAGTGGGCTTCAAGGTTTCTGAAACACATGGCCAACGACCCAATAGTGAAATTGGAGTCGCTAGACCAATGTGGAAGTGAAAAGTGTCCATATGACTCACAACCGTGTCCATGTGTTAGCACACCTGTCAATGAAATCGGAAGTTTCATGACATTTCCAAGGCACTTTGGTGTTGCAAAGCTTTGGAATGCTGGTCTTTGAATGATCCATCTTGTCATGGATCAAGCACAGGTACTCTGATGGGCGTGACACAGAAAGCATGCGGTGTGCATAGTACTGAGACCGGCAAGTTTGTTGTGCAATCATGTGGGCCTCCATCTTCTTTTGAATGGCAGTGATCTCCACCAAGGTTTTTGCACAAGCCTCTGCAGCCTTCAATGATGTACAAGTGTCACACTTGGAAAAGCTAGAGTGTTTTGCAATCTCCACATCCTTAAAATGAGTATTCCATATGTTGTTGAAGGTACCAGTGCAGATTGCTTGGAGCCCCATCAAACTGAGGCACTTGTTCACATGTTCACACAGCTTCAATTGAGTGTAGATTGAAGGCAAAACCTTGAGATTTTCCCTGACCCCTGCATTTGTGGTTCGGCATTTGTGAGGCATCCTGTCTGCATTTGCTTCCACAAAAGCCTTGAGTATCTCTATGGCTGCCATAATGTGAGAGCGGGTTTTGACCAAGCGAGTGTTCCCATGTACTGAGGTTCGCGCTCCATCTAGCCACTCATCCCTCCGACGGTAGAACGTGGTCTTTGGGATCCCGTATATACTGTACCAAGCTTTGAAGCAGATGGCCACCTTATTAAATACCATGGATGTACTCTGATAACCTGTGTCCGAGGCCATTCCATCAATACACCCAGTTAGTGCAGCATATACAAACTCATGCCTTTGCTTTTGGGTGAGCGTACGAAAGACATGTCTACATTGGGTAATTTCATTCCGGTCTGCCATCTGACAACACTTCTTCTTGCAGCAGTCAATCGTGGAAATGCTCGTAACACTTTCGGAAGATGTAGGATCCATCTTACCCTCTTGCTGAAACTTGCAGGGGAAGATCTGCAACCCATGAATCGCCTTTTTTTAAATAGGACCAATGCAAGGAACCTCTTCAAATATGAGTTGTTCTTCCGGGTTGTTATTATTGAAATCCAACCCAGAATATGTTGAACCATCTTGCCGTCTTAATTCAGATGTTCGCCACCTCACGAGGGATCCAGGATGCAATGTGCCATTAGGTGAAACCTCTGTCACAACTACACCCACGAAGTCGGACCCTAGTTTCTCTTCTGACACTGCTTCCATTGGATTTATAGCTGTGATGATGCCTCTCCCAACCTCAATCTCATGAAGAAAGAGAATCACCTCATCCATCACAGCAGGCAAGCCATCATCTGGTAAACTCGTGCTACTATTTGTTTGTGACTCTGCATATTCTGTGTCAGCCTTGACTTCATCCAAATTCCACAATACAGGAGAACCCTCCTCAAATTCCATTCCCGAACCTCAACATGCTTGTAAATGGTGTTCACCCATACGTACACACAAGATCCTTGGGCAATATTGTGACATGATGCATTATCATCTCGAACTTCCACAGTTCCAGTGCCAACTATCTTGTTCCGAAGAAGACATACTTTATCTCCAGTATTAAACATATTGTCCTGCACATAAATAATTTGTTTTTTATGATATCTGTTTATGCAATATTTCTAAGAAATTGAACTGGTTGCTTAATAATATGCATGTGCAATAATACATAATTATGTATAGAGATAATATCTCATGCTTTGATTAATACAACTGATGGGCGGGATTAATCCCGCCCACGACTCCCTCCGACGAGGAACGGGGCGGGATTAATCCCGCGCCGACTCTACCCCTTCGGAGAGAGTCGGCGGGATCGGCGGATTAATCCCGCCCGGATCTTCCTCGGAGAAGGCCGGGATTAATCCCGCCGGACTCCTCTCGAGGAAGAGTGGCGGATTAATCCCGCCGCAATCCTCCGACAGGAAGAGGCGGGGGGATTAATCCCGCTGCAACTCCCTCGAGGAAGAGGCGGGGATTAATCCCGCCCACAACTCTTACGACGGAATAGGCGGGATTAATCCGCCCACAACTCTCTAAATATATTTCAAAGAGATCTCGGGATAAATCTGCCCACAAATCTTTAAAACAGGGAATGGTGGCGAGATTAATCCCGCCACCCTTCTTTCCTCTAAAATGGTTGGCAGATTAATCCCACCGACAATCTTTTAATAAATTCAGGTAACTCTTTATTAGTTGAGAGAGTTATCGGCGGATTAATCCCGCTGCTCTTTTTAGAGGCGGAGAAGCATTGCCCGACTAATTCTGCCATAGCTATAAAGAATGGTGGCGGGATTAATCCCGCCACCTCTTCAAGAGGCAAAAAAAATGGCCGGATTAATCCCCGCCGGCTAACCGAGAATATTAAGTTAAAGGATATTTAAACGGGGATAAATCCTAACGAAATATATTGTAATCCTAATGCATTCCTAAACCCCTAAATTTTAATTTTAAGAGAGAATGTAAGAAAGTGAATCTTTATAAGTATATTTAATTTATTTATAATACTTGTAAATAACACTGAACGCACCGTGCTTTCCTATAAATAATAGCACCCAATTTAATGTCGCTTCTGAGCTGATCATTATGAAGGAAAAAGAAGATCTGAAGAGTGAAAAATACAGAAATAAAAAACCTTGCGAAGAAAACCAAATCTGAATTTGAATGGGAAATTAAATGCATTTTCAAATTTACATGTCAGACCAACAATACTTATGTCAGAAATTTCAAATTTTTGAAAAGAACAAAAAATAAAATTTAAGATGAGTTGACACAAATAACCGACATTCTGACATATTATTTTCTAATTCCATGAGTGTTATAAAATTACATTTAATGTTATTTAAGTGATTTAAGCTATTTAATATTACAAAATTTTAAAATTATTCTACATTCTTAATATCAAGTATATATAATTATATATATATATATATACTTATACAATAATAAATTGATATATTATTATGTATCATTAAAAATATATTCATAGTCTGTTTATTATTATTATTTTCTTTACATTTCTACTATTAATGGGATATTTCTTTATTATTTTCTTATTATTCCAAGAATATCCAATAAAACATGATTATCATAATTAATTTAGTTAATTATTTTTAGTACTTGATCTACATTTGTATATATAATGGGATTTTCTCAATTAATTTATTATTATTTCAAGAATATTTCCAATGTTAAACCTTATTATCAATATTAAATTAATATATATTATTAAACTATATGGCTATATATTAGATAAAATCATATATTATTATGTATAATTTAAAATATGTTCATAGTGTGTTTATTAATATTATTTTCTTAATTATTCGATGTTGTTTTGCACACATATATAAACACAATCATAAATTTATATATACACGTGCACACGCATTAGAAGCACTTACAAAGACACATATGCACACACATGCACAAGCTGATGAGGTGGATTCACGATATAAATAAAGCATTCTAGTTTTGTATTTATGATATAGAGTTTAAAACTAAAACCAAATATTTATAGTTACACACACTCTACATTGGGACTTACATATGTTTAGTATTTAGAGTAAATAATTAGAAAAATGTGCATGCATTTAGTTTATATTTAGTATAAAGATTTTATACTAATGTATATATTATGTACCATATAAAATTTATATAATAAATACTTGCATTGGGTTTAAACCCTAAACCAAACTAGAGAAATATGTTGTTTCTTTTATTAAAACATCATGTTCACATATTATGATTTATATGTATTTAGTCGTGTAATGTAACACATTGAATTACACATGTAATATGTATGTATGTCTGTGTGTATACACGTGTGTATGTATATATGTGTACTAATATATGCAATGTCTACAATGTTAATTTGTTAACATTCTCTCTCTTCTCTTTACATACACACATGCATAATCCATAATATGTATTATCTCTCTTCTATCATACATATACACCATGCATGATCTATAATATGTATTGATGTTACAATATTATGTACTATGTATGTATATCTGTGTATAATATGTATATGCATATATGTGTACTAATATATGCAATGTGTACAAAATTAATTTTCAACACTCTCTCTTCTCTCATACATACACACCATGCATGATCCATCCTAAACCCTAAACCTAAACCCTAAACCGAATTTACACATATAATATGTATGTATGTCTGTGTGTATGAATTTTAATTTGTTAACATCTCCTCTTCTTCTCCTACACACACCATGCATGATCCATATTAATATGTACTATCTCTCTTTTCTCAAACATACACACCATGCATGATCCATAATATGTACTGTCTCCTCTCATACATACACACCATGCATGATCCATAATATGTATTGTCTCTCTTCTCTCATACATACACACCATGCATGATCCATAATATGTACTATGTCTCTTTAATATTATATACTAATATGTATGTATGTCTATGTGTATAATACTATATGTGTATATATATGTTGCTACACGTGAAACTTTAACACTCTCATGGACATACACATGTTAAACCCATGCATGATTTATATTTTTGGGGTGTATGTGATATACCCACACACACGCACACGCTGAAATATAAAGAATATTCGTTTAGGGCGAATTTATATTTTTTCTTTTTAGGGTTTAAGTATATTCTTAGAAGGAATATTTGATTAGGGTTAATATATATTATATTCTTTTTAAGGTTTAGGTATATTCTTAGGGTTTCAAGAAGAAAGGCGGCGAAGGAGGCGGTTGTGAAATCTCCCTTTCTCACACACAGAAGTGAGATCTCTCTCTCTCTCACACATACACTCCTGAGTTTATTTATTTATTTTTATTCACATATACATTTATATATGTGTGTATCTTAATAAAAAATTTATTTATTTATCTCTCGCACACACCACACACACATATATATATGTGTGTGTGTGTGTATCTATATAATTTTATTAATTTATTAATTTTATCTCTCGCACACACACGCACACTCCTGTATATATATATATATATGTGTGTGTGTGTGTTGTGTTTACTGTATGATTTTATTTGTTTCGCTCACACACGCATACACACGATATACATATACACACATATATATACCTATGTACATAAATACATACATATATTATGTGTACCAGTATCTATATAATTTTATTATTTATCTATCTCTCACACACACACGCACACTCCTGTATATACATATATATACATATATATATGTGTGTGTGTGTGTGTTGTGTGTGTTACACAGTGTGTGTGTATAATTTAATTTATTTTGCACACACACACACACACATGATATACATATCCATACACACACACACACACACACACACACACACACACACACACACACACACACACATATATAAATATATATATCTGTTTTATATCTATACACATGCATACATATATATATGTGACCATATAGCGGTGGGATTAATTCCGCCACCCTTCACACAGGCTATTTGATTAACCTCATGAGCGGCAAGATTAATCTCGCCACCAATGGCCTACACGGAATGCCCTGCACGGAATGTGGCGGGATTAATCCCGCTGCCAATGGCTTGCGTGAAGGGCTTAGGCGGCGGGATTAATCCTGCCGCATTCTGCGCAGGGCATGGTTGTGCGGTGAGATTAATCTCGCTGCCCATGGCCTACGTGAAGGGCCTAGGCGGCGGGATTAATCATGCTGCACACCCATGCCCTACGCGGAATGCGGCGGGATTAATCCCGCCACTCATGTTTACGTGAAGGGCCCGGGTGGCAGGATTAATCCGGCTGAACACCTATGCCTTGTGCGGAGTGTGGCAGAATTAATCCCGTCGCATGCCCATGCCCTGCGCGGAGAGCAGCAGGATTAATTCTGCCCCTCACCCATCCCTTCTCGGAGGCGGGGGGATTAATCCCGCCGCACGCCCATGCCCTGCATGAGGGCAGCGGGATTAATCCCGCCCCTCACCCATCCCTTCTCGGAGGGCGAGGGGATTAATCCTGCCACCCATATATATGTGTGTGTGCGCATGATTTACGAAGGGCGGCGGGATTAATCTCGCCGACCCTTCTATGCCTGGTGGCGGGATTAATCCGCCAACCGCCTTAATCCATATGAGAGTGTCGTGGGCGGGATTAATCCGCCCACAGGCATGGAAGGGGTGGCGGATTAATCCGCCACCCTTTTTTTTTTCTCCATTGGTGAGTAAATCAATCCCGACCACCTCTGTTTGAGACAGAGAAGGTTTACAGCATACCAATGGAGGGACTGAGAAGGGTGGCGAGATTAATTTCACCATCCCTTACATGGTGGGCGAGATTAATCCCGCCACCTTTTGGAGCCCCTGAAGGGGTGTGCCAAATAAATCCTGCCCAGTTCTCTTGAGACCGAAAGGGTGCGGGATTAATCCCGCACACCATTCAGGGCCTCAGAAAGGTGGCGAGATTAATCGCCCACCCTTTCAGGAGGCATAGAAGGGGTGAATATATATGTGTATTAGTATATATAAGTTGCATATCTCATTTTATTTACTTTTATCATCTTATCATAATATTTGAGTAAAAGCCAGTAAACTATGTGAAACTGTCCAAAGCTCATTTTGGTGGTTCTAAAAAATGTTATCTGTCTTTTGCACTAGCACAAATGTGAGCTTTGGACAGTTAATCCCATCCACTTCTCTTGAGACAAAGAGGGTGTATGTGAATTTATCTGTGTATTAATTTTGTTTATTCGGGTTTAATAAGTGTGTGTCGTTTTTATATGAATTGTATTCATAGTGTATTATTTTGCAAAAGGACGATTTGATCAAACAAGGAGATTCAGTCATTAGTATGGAGTCGTCGTCAAATTCTGGGTAAGAATTAAAATAAAATCTTTATACTCGGATATGTGCTTGAAGAACTAATCATTTTTGTATTCAGATGTGGAATTGAGGTGACATTGAAGACGAGAGCAGGAGAAGAGATGGGCAGGGGGATTCTGGAATCAACTTGGCCATATTTAAACTAAACGGGAAGCGCATTGGAGCAACCATGGTTGCTGTCAAACTAACCTCTGTCACATCGCATGGACAAGCAAAACAATGGAAAGTAGATTTACTAGTCAAGCACCCGAAAGCATGCGAACCCAGATTGGACGATGCTCGACACATATGCCTTGTTCCATCCAATGTCACGTTCTCGGATCCAGAGGTCGCCAGTTACAACATTAATCTCGGGTGGTCTTGTCGACTTGTGGATAATGATGTTCACGTGTTCATAATTGTTGACCGTGGAGTTCTTCTTCAACTCAACGAAAGCCCATCTATGGAGGGATCCAATTAGATGTCTACTTCGAAGATCTTCAGACTCATCGAGTAGGTGTATTCTCAGCAGAGATTGCTTCACAATACAGAACATCCACAAGTGGAGCAATCGTCCCTCTTCACATTGAAGAAGAACACAGCGACATCATAAGGGAGATTGAGAGGTGGCTCGGTCCAGGTTCTTTACAGATCACGTTCAATTTGCTTAGGAACTTCGGAGCTGGAAGAGTGTGCCGAGAACATTAGAACACTGCATCGGGGATCACACATGTTGATTCGGATCGTAAAAGAAAATCATCAATCGTTTTGTCAGCTGCACCTGTGGCATCCCATGCTGCAATAAGCCACAAGGAAATGATGTTGGATGATAGGATTTATGAGTGTAGGGTTAAGTATTGCAGCGTCAACCCAAACTTCAATTACAGGCCACTCAACCAGGAACGTGTAGCTGAGCTCATGGAGAAGATGAAGGACGACAATTCTTACACCGTTCCACATAATGCTGTTTTGTGCCCATACTACGAAAGAAAGAAAGGCGCTGACAAAGTGTGGATCACAACACCAAACAAATCATGAAGATTCAGACGGAGAATAGAAAATCAATCAAGTACTACATCATTAGTGGCCAGCACACAATAACAGCCCAACGACTTCTCGATGAACACAACAAAGGAACGATGGCAACAAAACTTTCGAGCATACCCGTGAGAAGCTGACAAAAAGATCGGCATTTTTAGCTAAGCCGAATCTCACAATCGAGCAGTACCATAAGTTATCGCGGAATGGGACGCTGCCGACACCAACCACTACAACAGCAAAATATGGAGAAGTTCAAACACAGCGAGCCGTGTGGGAATCTCTTCAGCGACCACAAAGAGCTACTGCAAGGAATACACAATGTGCGACCGGGTAAGCAAATTGTCTGGGCGGGATTTATCTCGGTATATTAATCTGTCTCTTTTTTTCAGAGAGTTGAAGAAATTGTAGCAGTTGATTTTGCCCAGGTGGGCGGGAAGGAAACATCCTTTTTGATGATGTTGATTTCTTGTCCCGAGGATAGATCTTTGCCAAATGGTTGTGGATTATGGAATCCTTTTCAAAAGGAACATTAAGAAGAAGTAGACAAGTGAAGGGGAGCCCTCAGAGAAGTCTGCAAAGAAACCTAGTAAGATGCCGAAGGCTAAGTCTGTTCAATTTATAAAGGATATAGACAACGATTTCAAGCTCACTGGTTGAAGCCTTTAAATGGAACAATGATGGAGGAGATGGAAGTCTTGGTTGATTTGGTGATTGATGGCAAACTACAGATTAACAACAACAGCCCCACCTCTCCTTTTTATGTCAAGACAATGGAGTTGAAGACAGTCAGGCACTTTAAGGAGTGGTTGGGAATACATTGCCACAAACTATGTTGGACCTTGGCTTTAACATACGAAGAGGCTAGCAAATATTTGCATGTGACAAACGATCATATGCTTGTCAAATGGGTGAATCAATCGGAAGATATGGGCAAGAATCTATTGCATGCCAATGCCAAAAAGGAGAACATTGTGATGATGCCTTCTCTTATGGCAATCCTTCAGCAGCGGAGAACCGAGTTGAATCTTATAAAGGAGGATGTTACGAATCACGACAAGCCCTACATATGTTTGTTGTTGGATTCAGAGACTTTATGGGGTAACATCACTGCTTGTAGAAAATTGTTTCAATTGTTCGTGATGGATCAGCGGGTGTCAAAAAATCCTTCGACAGATAGGACACTAGAGGATTTGGTGGAGAAACTTAGCCGTGCAAGCATGTACAAAGAAGGTATTTATTATTGAATTCATGTTCACTGATACCTATGTTTTCAAGTATTTATTTCTTGATTCTTGCTCATGTCACCGATACTTTTGCTTTCACCTTCACCAAGAAGAATAAACATCGTTGGACAGGATTTTATATGAATGATGCTGATCCTAAGTGCATTGATACGGTTGTTCACTTGGTTGTTAGGAATGCGCCAAACAATTTCAAACTTCCAAATGACTAGCCAGGCATCTGTTTGCACTCTAACGGGCTTGAACCTCCATCCGATACACTGATAGCTGAGAGGGACGTATTCGGTAATGTACATTATCCAAACATTACAAGTCAAGTGGCACGGAGCATCATCAACTTGATCAGGGATCCTCACAGTGATGCGTGGGTTTTTGACTACTACACTAGGGGGTCTGTCTTGAAGGAGTGTTACCTTCGGGATACATGTGTGTTGCCATTGAAAAGGATAAGACCATGGTTTGAGGACCTGAACAAGCTCATATAGGAGTATTTGGGAAAGTTCCCTCCCAAGAAGTGCGATAGCTCAGAAGACGAATCTGGTTCAATGTTGGAGTTTGAGGACGAACTTCAATCAGATATTAGACCGGAAGTTATCTCAAGGAGTACAAAACATTCACACACTCCATTACCCATAGAAACATTAACAGAAGATACGGAAGATCATGAACCATCTCACAAGCGGCTTAGACCTTCTTCGCCTTACTCAGAAGGTAATAGCAAAGAAGAATTGTTAATAAGTTCTTAGAGTGACGAATAGTTGTAAATGAGTGTAACATAAGGCATTTTTATATATTTTATTTATATTTGTACAGAAAATAAATTCTTAAGGATTAATGAAGCTTTTAGTTTAAACATGGGTCACACATTAACAAGGTAAATAATATACCTTGATAATTATAAGGTCAGCTAACTATCATTTTGCAGATGTAATAAAACAATTGAGAACATGGATTTTCAGCATTGCCATGAGATAAGAGAGGGGTTTGCAAAAATTTCTTGTGCCACATGTTAGAATGACAGAGTTATTTTTGAAAATCCATGTTCATCAAAAAGCGTGTCAGTTTTGCCTTATTCGCTATTCAAGACAAAACTGACCCTTTGCTATATTTGACAGGAAGGATACGAGGGGACCGAGTCCGAATGATGATCGATACTGGAGCAACATACAACTTCATATCGACTAGTCTAGCTCGTCGATTGAATTTGGATGTAATAAAGATGTGTGAAATAAAGATCAATTTTGGCAAAGGTTCTCAAAATACTAATAATATAGCAAGGGCAGTTCCTGTCCAAATCAAAGATTGGAAGGCTAAGCTAGACTTAGTTGTCTTGAATATGACGGGGTTTGACTTTGTTTGGGTATGGAATGGTTCCATAAACATGTAATCGAAATGAGGGGTTCTGGAGACAATCGATCACGCTTGCAGCAGATAAAGAGACATTAAAAAGACCACGCTCAAAATGGAAACGCTAACTGATAAGGATTGGAATCCTATGTTCCTTACCTTAACTCAGTTGCGTAAGGCAGTTAGACATCGGGAACGTGTTTTCTTGCAATGGTTTTGGATACTGGTGAAGTCAAAATAGGAGATGGTCAAGAATCTGTTCCTGAACCTATTTTGGAAGTCTTGAACATGTTTAAGGATGTGTTGCCAGAAGACTTGCCGCCCGAGTTACCTCCACGTCGAGCTGTGGACCACAGATAGAGTTTTGCCAGGTTCGTCTCCACCGGCAAGAGCCCCATATCGGTTGAATCCTCAAGAGTTAGTAGAATTGAAGAGACAGCTGACAGAATTGATTGGTCGAGGACACATTCGACCTAGTCGATCCGTATGGTGCACCTATCTTGTTTGTAATGAAAAAGGATGGTACGATGCGAATGTGTGTGGACTATCGAGCTGAACGCGATAACTATCAAAAATAAGTATCCTCTTCCACGAGTGGACGACTTATTTGATAGGCTATCAAAAGCAAAGTTTTCAAGAATAGACTTGAGATCGGGGTACCATCAGATTCGGGTAGCAGAGAATGACATTGAGAAGACCGCTTTTCGAACGCGTTATGGATCATTTGAGTTTCTAGTCTTACCATTCGGGTTGTGCAATGCTCCAGCAACTTTTTGCACAATGATGGATGATGTGTTTAGAGACTATCTGACGAGTTCGTAGTGGTGTATATTGATGACATTCTGATTTTCAGTTCGACAATTGAGGAACATGTGGAACACTTAAAAAGTGTTTCAGAGGTTGAGAGAGAACCATTGTATGCTAAAGAAAGCAAGTGCGCATTTGGTCAAACCAAGATAGATTTCTTGGGACACTTGATCTCAGGTGGGGAGGTTGCCATGGACCCAAAGAAAATTCAAGCTATTACGAGTGGATGACTTTAAAAGATGTGCATGAAGTTAGATCATTTCTTGGTCTGACAGGGTATTACCGAAGATTCATAAAGGGTTACTCGGAAATAGCGGCCCCATTGACAGATCTTACGAAAAACATTCCATGGCATTGGACTCCAGAGTGCCAACGTGCGTTCGTCAAACTCAAAGAGGCTATCTCTTCTGAGCCAGTTTTGCAGTTGCCCATCTTTGAAGATCCCTTTGAAGTAGAATGTGACGCTTCCGACTTTGCAATTGGTGGTGTATTGCAAAAAAGGACATCCAGTGTCCTTTTTCTCGAAAAAGTTAGATGCGCTCGAAAAGATGTATGCTATGCTTCCTTGGAGTATTGGCGTCATTATCTTCCAAGTCATGGTACTGTGGTTTGGACAGATAGTGTAACTCTAAGGTATTTTGAAACGCAGCCGAAGCTATCGCCGAAGTATGCTAGATGGCAGCAGAAGTTGGCACGATTTCAGCCTGAAATCAAACATAAGCGGGAAAGGACAATGTGGTAGCTGATGCACTCAGTAGGAAAGGGTCATCTTCGATTATGTCAGCACCCGTGTCAACTTTGTGGATGAATTTGTGACGGCGTATCCTCAGGACAAGTTTGCTAAGGAGGCTTTGAGCCTGGTGGCAAAGAGGAAACAAGTTCATCAGTTACGAAGAGATGGTAATATTCCAGCAGGAATAGAAAGTCGAATGGATGCACTCAAACAGGCCATTTTGGTACGAGATGGAGTTCTTTATTATAAAGAAAAGAGACTCTATGTTCCAGAAGGGACATGGAGGGAGAGGCTGTTAAGAGAGCATCACGACGTTCCTTTGGCAGGACATGGTGGAAGGCATAAGACGTTGGCTTTGTTGAAACAGGGATTCTATTGGCCGGGTATGATAGATGATGTTGCCAAGTATGTCAAGACATGCCCCCAACAAGTAAAGAGCCGATCGCAAAAACGAGCTGGGAAGTTGCAGTTATACCGATTCCAGAGCGGCCATTTCAAAGTGTTACTTTGGACTTTATCATGGGATTGCCAAAATCTTGTGGTTTTCTGCTCATGGTGGTAGTCGATCGGTTTTCAAAGGTTGCTCATTTCATTCCAACTGTAGAGACAGTGAATGCAATTCAAGCAGCGAAGTTGTTCTTCCACGAAGTCATAAGAGTGCGCGGACTACCGGAAACATGATCTCAGATCGGGATCCTCGTTTAGGGAAGTTTTGGGGAACATTGTTTAAGCAATTTGGTACGATGCTCAAGTTCAGTACAGCTACCATCCGCAAACTGATGGTCAAACGGAGAGGGTGAACCGACAAGTCGAGGACTATCTCAGATGCTATGTTCAAGGTGATCAACTTGATTGGGCTGAACACTTAGATATGGCTGAGATATGTTACAATAACTCGACACACTGCAATCGGATGTAGCCCGATGGAAGTGTTAACTGGGAATAAGGGTGGTATTCCTCAGAGTATGGTGTTACCGAAAGACGATAGCAATCGAGTTCCATCTGTAGCAGAGTTCACGGGACAATTGTATCGAACATGGGAAGCTGCTCGTCAAGCGATGGCTGCAGCACAGGAAAGGTATCGTCAGCAGTACGATAAGCATCGGCGATGTAGAGTATCAGGTTGGGGATATGGTATTGTTGAGTACCAAAACCTGAAGGTTCCAACAACTCTTTCGAAGAAGTTTCTATCGCACTACATAGGTCCATACAAGGTGGTGAAGCAAGTAGGGAAAGTGGCTTATGGGTTAGATCTTCCTCCAGAGTTGGGAACAATACACAATGTGTTTCATGTCAATTTGCTCGAGCCATTCCACAAGGATGAGAAACATCCACATAGATATCAAATTTACGTCCGCCTCCAGAGTTAGTTGGTGGAGAAAGAATTTGAAGTTGAGGCGATATTAAAGGGGCAAACATTCATGGACGCGAAAACGTAAACGTGAATATCTTGTTAAGTGGAAAGGTACCCGGCATGCGAGTCGACATGGGAACCATTGGAGAATCTGCAGAACGCGATGGAGTTGGTGAATGAGTTTGAGGCAAGGTCTCAAACTGATTAAGAAATAAAGTTATTTCTTCTTAACCTAGGGGCCGACAGACAACCTTAACTAGAGGCCTCCAATATAAATTCTAGTTAACTTAAAGAAATTAACTAACTGTTGTTGTGTCGGGTGACAGACTTTGCAGACGTGCAAAAGGTCTCCAAATGACTTCTTGTCGCA